>JALHLI010000043.1:0-628554 GCA_023349425.1 Anthopleura sola | reverse complement strand
CAAAAAGCGGGGGTTTCCGCCAATCAGCCATGCCGTCAGCGAAAAACCACGTTTTTTCGGTTTTTTGGGCCAAAAAATTTTGTCTTCAGCCACACCCTGTTTTTTTCCCGCCAAAAAGTTTCGTTTTCATCACGTGAGGTGTGTTCATGCGCAAAAAGCGGGGGTTTCCGCCAATCAGCCATGCCGTCAGCGAAAAACCACGTTTTTTCGGTTTTTTGGGCCAAAAAATTTTGTCTTCAGCCACACCCTGTTTTTTTCCCGCCAAAAAGTTTCGTTTTCATCACGTGAGGTGTGTTCATGCGCAAAAAGCGGGGGTTTCCGCCAATCAGCCATGCCGTCAGCGAAAAACCACGTTTTTTCGGTTTTTTGGGCCAAAAATTTTTGTCTTCAGCCACACCCTGTTTTTTTCTCGCCAAACAGTTTCGTTTTCATCACGTGAGGTGTGTTCATGCGCAAAAAGCGGGGGTTTCCGCCAATCAGCCATGCCGTCAGCGAAAAACCACGTTTTTTTCGGTTTTTTGGGCCAAAAATTTTTGTCTTCAGCCACACCCTGTTTTTTTCTCGCCAAAAAGTTTCGTTTTCATCACGTGAGGTGTGTTCATGCGCAAAAAGCGGGGGTTTCCGCCAATCAGCCATGCCGTCAGCGAAAAACCACGTTTTTTCGGTTTTTTGGGCCAAAAATTTTTGTCTTCAGCCACACCCTGTTTTTTTCCCGCCAAAAAGTTTCGTTTTCATCACGTGAGGTGTGTTCATGCGCAAAAAGCGGGGGTTTCCGCCAATCAGCCATGCCGTCAGCGAAAAACCACGTTTTTTCGGTTTTTTGGGCCAAAAATTTTTGTCTTCAGCCACACCCTGTTTTTTTCCCGCCAAAAAGTTTCGTTTTCATCACGTGAGGTGTGTTCATGCGCAAAAAGCGGGGGTTTCCGCCAATCAGCCTTGCCGTCAGCGAAAAACCACGTTTGTTCGGTTTTTTTGGGCCAAAAATTTTTGTCTTCAGCCACACCCTGTTTTTTTCTCGCCAAAAAGTTTCGTTTTCATCACGTGAGGTGTGTTCATGCGCAAAAAGCGGGGGTTTCCGCCAATCAGCCATGCCGTCAGCGAAAAACCACGTTTTTTCGGTTTTTTGGGCCAAAAATTTTTGTCTTCAGCCACACCCTGTTTTTTTCCCGCCAAAAAGTTTCGTTTTCATCACGTGAGGTGTGTTCATGCGCAAAAAGCGGGGGTTTCCGCCAATCAGCCTTGCCGTCAGCGAAAAACCACGTTTTTTCGGTTTTTTGGGCCAAAAATTTTTGTCTTCAGCCACACCCTGTTTTTTTCTCGCCAAAAAGTTTCGTTTTCATCACGTGAGGTGTGTTCATGCGCAAAAAGCGGGGGTTTCCGCCAATCAGCCTTGCCGTCAGCGAAAAACCACGTTTTTTCGGTTTTTTGGGCCAAAAATTTTTGTCTTCAGCCACACCCTGTTTTTTTCTCGCCAAAAAGTTTCGTTTTCATCACGTGAGGTGTGTTCATGCGCAAAAAGCGGGGGTTTCCGCCAATCAGCCTTGCCGTCAGCGAAAAACCACGTTTTTTCGGTTTTTTTGGGCCAAAAATTTTTGTCTTCAGCCACACCCTGTTTTTTTCTCGCCAAAAAGTTTCGTTTTCATCACGTGAGGTGTGTTCATGCGCAAAAAGCGGGGGTTTCCGCCAATCAGCCATGCCGTCAGCGAAAAACCACGTTTTTTCGGTTTTTTGGGCCAAAAATTTTTGTCTTCAGCCACACCCTGTTTTTTTCTCGCCAAAAAGTTTCGTTTTCATCACGTGAGGTGTGTTCATGCGCAAAAAGCGGGGGTTTCCGCCAATCAGCCTTGCCGTCAGCGAAAAACCACGTTTTTTCGGTTTTTTGGGCCAAAAATTTTTGTCTTCAGCCACACCCTGTTTTTTTCTCGCCAAAAAGTTTCGTTTTCATCACGTGAGGTGTGTTCATGCGCAAAAAGCGGGGGTTTCCGCCAATCAGCCATGCCGTCAGCGAAAAACCACGTTTTTTCGGTTTTTTGGGCCAAAAAATTTTGTCTTCAGCCACACCCTGTTTTTTTCCCGCCAAAAAGTTTCGTTTTCATCACGTGAGGTGTGTTCATGCGCAAAAAGCGGGGGTTTCCGCCAATCAGCCATGCCGTCAGCGAAAAACCACGTTTTTTCGGTTTTTTGGGCCAAAAATTTTTGTCTTCAGCCACACCCTGTTTTTTTCTCGCCAAAAAGTTTCGTTTTCATCACGTGAGGTGTGTTCATGCGCAAAAAGCGGGGGTTTCCGCCAATCAGCCATGCCGTCAGCGAAAAACCACGTTTTTTCGGTTTTTTGGGCCAAAAATTTTTGTCTTCAGCCACACCCTGTTTTTTTCTCGCCAAAAAGTTTCGTTTTCATCACGTGAGGTGTGTTCATGCGCAAAAAGCGGGGGTTTCCGCCAATCAGCCATGCCGTCAGCGAAAAACCACGTTTTTTCGGTTTTTTGGGCCAAAAATTTTTGTCTTCAGCCACACCCTGTTTTTTTCCCGCCAAAAAGTTTCGTTTTCATCACGTGAGGTGTGTTCATGCGCAAAAAGCGGGGGTTTCCGCCAATCAGCCATGCCGTCAGCGAAAAACCACGTTTTTTCGGTTTTTTGGGCCAAAAATTTTTGTCTTCAGCCACACCCTGTTTTTTTCTCGCCAAACAGTTTCGTTTTCATCACGTGAGGTGTGTTCATGCGCAAAAAGCGGGGGTTTCCGCCAATCAGCCATGCCGTCAGCGAAAACCACGTTTTTTCGGTTTTTTGGGCCAAAAATTTTTGTCTTCAGCCACACCCTGTTTTTTTTCTCGCCAAAAAGTTTCGTTTTCATCACGTGAGGTGTGTTCATGCGCAAAAAGCGGGGGTTTCCGCCAATCAGCCATGCCGTCAGCGAAAAACCACGTTTTTTCGGTTTTTTGGGCCAAAAATTTTTGTCTTCAGCCACACCCTGTTTTTTTCCCGCCAAAAAGTTTCGTTTTCATCACGTGAGGTGTGTTCATGCGCAAAAAGCGGGGGTTTCCGCCAATCAGCCATGCCGTCAGCGAAAAACCACGTTTTTTTCGGTTTTTTGGGCCAAAAATTTTTGTCTTCAGCCACACCCTGTTTTTTTCCCGCCAAAAAGTTTCGTTTTCATCACGTGAGGTGTGTTCATGCGCAAAAAGCGGGGGTTTCCGCCAATCAGCCTTGCCGTCAGCGAAAAACCACGTTTGTTCGGTTTTTTGGGCCAAAAATTTTTGTCTTCAGCCACACCCTGTTTTTTTCTCGCCAAAAAGTTTCGTTTTCATCACGTGAGGTGTGTTCATGCGCAAAAAGCGGGGGTTTCCGCCAATCAGCCATGCCGTCAGCGAAAAACCACGTTTTTTCGGTTTTTTGGGCCAAAAATTTTTGTCTTCAGCCACACCCTGTTTTTTTCCCGCCAAAAAGTTTCGTTTTCATCACGTGAGGTGTGTTCATGCGCAAAAAGCGGGGGTTTCCGCCAATCAGCCTTGCCGTCAGCGAAAAACCACGTTTTTTCGGTTTTTTGGGCCAAAAATTTTTGTCTTCAGCCACACCCTGTTTTTTTTCTCGCCAAAAAGTTTCGTTTTCATCACGTGAGGTGTGTTCATGCGCAAAAAGCGGGGGTTTCCGCCAATCAGCCTTGCCGTCAGCGAAAAACCACGTTTTTTCGGTTTTTTGGGCCAAAAATTTTTGTCTTCAGCCACACCCTGTTTTTTTCTCGCCAAAAAGTTTCGTTTTCATCACGTGAGGTGTGTTCATGCGCAAAAAGCGGGGGTTTCCGCCAATCAGCCTTGCCGTCAGCGAAAAACCACGTTTTTTCGGTTTTTTGGGCCAAAAATTTTTGTCTTCAGCCACACCCTGTTTTTTTCTCGCCAAAAAGTTTCGTTTTCATCACGTGAGGTGTGTTCATGCGCAAAAAGCGGGGGTTTCCGCCAATCAGCCATGCCGTCAGCGAAAAACCACGTTTTTTCGGTTTTTTGGGCCAAAAATTTTTGTCTTCAGCCACACCCTGTTTTTTTCTCGCCAAAAAGTTTCGTTTTCATCACGTGAGGTGTGTTCATGCGCAAAAAGCGGGGGTTTCCGCCAATCAGCCTTGCCGTCAGCGAAAAACCACGTTTTTTCGGTTTTTTGGGCCAAAAATTTTTGTCTTCAGCCACACCCTGTTTTTTTCTCGCCAAAAAGTTTCGTTTTCATCACGTGAGGTGTGTTCATGCGCAAAAAGCGGGGGTTTCCGCCAATCAGCCATGCCGTCAGCGAAAAACCACGTTTTTTCGGTTTTTTGGGCCAAAAAATTTTGTCTTCAGCCACACCCTGTTTTTTTCCCGCCAAAAAGTTTCGTTTTCATCACGTGAGGTGTGTTCATGCGCAAAAAGCGGGGGTTTCCGCCAATCAGCCATGCCGTCAGCGAAAAACCACGTTTTTTTCGGTTTTTTTGGGCCAAAAATTTTTGTCTTCAGCCACACCCTGTTTTTTTCTCGCCAAAAAGTTTCGTTTTCATCACGTGAGGTGTGTTCATGCGCAAAAAGCGGGGGTTTCCGCCAATCAGCCATGCCGTCAGCGAAAAACCACGTTTTTTCGGTTTTTTGGGCCAAAAATTTTTGTCTTCAGCCACACCCTGTTTTTTTCTCGCCAAAAAGTTTCGTTTTCATCACGTGAGGTGTGTTCATGCGCAAAAAGCGGGGGTTTCCGCCAATCAGCCATGCCGTCAGCGAAAAACCACGTTTTTTCGGTTTTTTGGGCCAAAAATTTTTGTCTTCAGCCACACCCTGTTTTTTTCCCGCCAAAAAGTTTCGTTTTCATCACGTGAGGTGTGTTCATGCGCAAAAAGCGGGGGTTTCCGCCAATCAGCCATGCCGTCAGCGAAAAACCACGTTTTTTTCGGTTTTTTGGGCCAAAAATTTTTGTCTTCAGCCACACCCTGTTTTTTTTCTCGCCAAAAAGTTTCGTTTTCATCACGTGAGGTGTGTTCATGCGCAAAAAGCGGGGGTTTCCGCCAATCAGCCATGCCGTCAGCGAAAAACCACGTTTTTTCGGTTTTTTGGGCCAAAAATTTTTGTCTTCAGCCACACCCTGTTTTTTTCTCGCCAAAAAGTTTCGTTTTCATCACGTGAGGTGTGTTCATGCGCAAAAAGCGGGGGTTTCCGCCAATCAGCCATGCCGTCAGCGAAAAACCACGTTTTTTTCGGTTTTTTTGGGCCAAAAATTTTTGTCTTCAGCCACACCCTGTTTTTTTCTCGCCAAAAAGTTTCGTTTTCATCACGTGAGGTGTGTTCATGCGCAAAAAGCGGGGGTTTCCGCCAATCAGCCATGCCGTCAGCGAAAAACCACGTTTTTTCGGTTTTTTGGGCCAAAAATTTTTGTCTTCAGCCACACCCTGTTTTTTTTCCCGCCAAAAAGTTTCGTTTTCATCACGTGAGGTGTGTTCATGCGCAAAAAGCGGGGGTTTCCGCCAATCAGCCATGCCGTCAGCGAAAAACCACGTTTTTTCGGTTTTTTGGGCCAAAAATTTTTGTCTTCAGCCACACCCTGTTTTTTTCCCGCCAAAAAGTTTCGTTTTCATCACGTGAGGTGTGTTCATGCGCAAAAAGCGGGGGTTTCCGCCAATCAGCCTTGCCGTCAGCGAAAAACCACGTTTGTTCGGTTTTTTGGGCCAAAAATTTTTGTCTTCAGCCACACCCTGTTTTTTTCTCGCCAAAAAGTTTCGTTTTCATCACGTGAGGTGTGTTCATGCGCAAAAAGCGGGGGTTTCCGCCAATCAGCCATGCCGTCAGCGAAAAACCACGTTTTTTCGGTTTTTTGGGCCAAAAATTTTTGTCTTCAGCCACACCCTGTTTTTTTCCCGCCAAAAAGTTTCGTTTTCATCACGTGAGGTGTGTTCATGCGCAAAAAGCGGGGGTTTCCGCCAATCAGCCTTGCCGTCAGCGAAAAACCACGTTTTTTCGGTTTTTTGGGCCAAAAATTTTTGTCTTCAGCCACACCCTGTTTTTTTCTCGCCAAAAAGTTTCGTTTTCATCACGTGAGGTGTGTTCATGCGCAAAAAGCGGGGGTTTCCGCCAATCAGCCTTGCCGTCAGCGAAAAACCACGTTTTTTCGGTTTTTTGGGCCAAAAATTTTTGTCTTCAGCCACACCCTGTTTTTTTCTCGCCAAAAAGTTTCGTTTTCATCACGTGAGGTGTGTTCATGCGCAAAAAGCGGGGGTTTCCGCCAATCAGCCATGCCGTCAGCGAAAAACCACGTTTTTTCGGTTTTTTGGGCCAAAAATTTTTGTCTTCAGCCACACCCTGTTTTTTTCTCGCCAAAAAGTTTCGTTTTCATCACGTGAGGTGTGTTCATGCGCAAAAAGCGGGGGTTTCCGCCAATCAGCCTTGCCGTCAGCGAAAAACCACGTTTTTTCGGTTTTTTGGGCCAAAAATTTTTGTCTTCAGCCACACCCTGTTTTTTTCTCGCCAAAAAGTTTCGTTTTCATCACGTGAGGTGTGTTCATGCGCAAAAAGCGGGGGTTTCCGCCAATCAGCCATGCCGTCAGCGAAAAACCACGTTTTTTCGGTTTTTTGGGCCAAACATTTTTGTCTTCAGCCACACCCTGTTTTTTTCCCGCCAAAAAGTTTCGTTTTCATCACGTGAGGTGTGTTCATGCGCAAAAAGCGGGGGTTTCCGCCAATCAGCCTTGCCGTCAGCGAAAAACCACGTTTTGAGGCCCAAAATGGCCGTCTTTTTCAGTTTTTTGGACCAAAAAGCACCTTTTTCAGCCAAAACCCAATATTCAGAAGATATTACAGTAAGCCGGAAGGGGTTTGTCTATTTTTTAACCCATCGACTTTTAGGAATGGTTTTGGGAAACTGCATTGATCCGTCTTCTCTAGAGTTATCAAAAACTAATTGTCTCTGGTCGTCATCCTTGATATAAAAACAATTATTTATGAAAGGTGTTATACATTGAATATTCTATTGTGACACATCAGTTGTCGAATTGTTTGTTGGTTTTCGTAGTTCATAAAAACAATTTGATAAAAGCAAGGATATCTACCATTAAAGACCTTTACAGTATACTTCGTGGATTTTTTCGTGTTTCCTGGCGTAGCTTTCTCAAAACAGTATTTGTATGTTACTCTCACTTGATTGTAAAAACCGAGGTTCTTTGTTTTCCATTTTTTTTTTCTTTTATTTTGTAACGTTTTTCCCTTCTACTGGACTAATATCACTTCGGATGGGGGATATCACCTGATACCCGTTCTGCAGGTGACCCATTTAAACCAATGACAGCGTGCGAAAATTCATCCTTGGGTTACAATATTGTATTATTGGATATTCACCCACGAAGGACTTACACGATTTATTACATACATATTGACTGAAAAGGCTGCTCAATTGAGGCTACAAAGAACGGGTTTCCAGTACAATTAATGATTTGGTGTGGTAGTGGAGTGCACGAGCAAGCTCGCGAGCTCTTTATTGCTCTTTACTCAAATCTATCAACTCATGGAATCAAATACTTAGAAATACCTCCGTGTAAAACCGCTACTTTTCAAGCCTCTTTTTTCAATCGCAGCATAAAACTATGGAATATAATCTGCAAATTAGCTAAACCGGAAAATTTGATAAGTGTGAAATCCTTCAAGAACTTTGTCACCTGTCTTTATAAAAACCAACTTACCACAGTCTTTGATGTAGAAAAATCATGTACTTGGACTCTAAGCCGAAACTGTGGCTGCCATTGGCACCAATAGAACACTAATTAAGACATTAAGATTTGATAGTCATTTTAGCTGTTTTTCTTTTTTTTCTTATAAATTTTATTATTTCTCTTTTGATTGCGGGTTGTGCCAGTAGCATGGGACGGTATATGTCCTGTTTCGCACACACCCTTTTGACCATTTTTTTTTTTCTCTCTCTTTTCTTTTCTGATATTATTATATAACTTATGATGTTAATATGGTCAATAAAGCTGTTAAAAAAAAAAAAAAAAAAAAAAATTGCTTCGAAAAAAAACAAACTACTACGGAGATACACGACCACTGCAATATAGATACGACCACCCCTCCCTTCTTCGCCACCAGGACTCCACTGACCACAGCAAAAATAACAAGCACAGGGTACCCAACAGGAATGAAAACCGGCATGGAATACCCCCTCACCAACAACCACAAATACAACTAAGTCTTGGCCACCAACAAGCCAATCACTCGCCGCCTACCCACGGCTGGTCTACAGCCCGAGCAAATTTCATTCCCGTCGGTCCAAGACGACATCGCCAACGAGGGCCCCTGCTTCACTCGTAGGACTCAAATTCACATCGGAATAAGCTACCTTTTCCGATCATCTTGGCCGAAATACTTTCTTTTCACTACCTTCCCCGTCCTACCAGGAGCAGCTGTGCACACATTTCTTCGTGTTTACACGGATTTAAACCGTCATAGGACTTAATGATGTCCTCAAGTCCCTCGTTGCCGATATTCCATACCCCATTTGAGCGCGCGAGTGACCGCAAAGCCTCTCGGGTCACCTCATTATACATTCTAATCGTATTCAAAGGCCTCACTTCGTCCTTCGCCTCCCTCACTGATGACCACGACTAACTGCAAAGAAACACTCGCTTTTAAGAGGTAACAAAATGTCATAATCTACGCTTAACTGTGAAGACACCAACACAAACATTATTTCTTCCCTTCTACACCATTTACGTCCTGGGTTACAGCTTTTTTCCCTCGAAAATTACTTTTTTCCCCCGAATACGTATAAGCTTCTTTTAGTAGTGTTCACGTGGTTGCGTTTCTTGGCTAAAATCCACATGAATTCGCTTGTTTTTGCTTCCATTTTGCTTGTTTATCCTTAATACTCCAGAGTTTTTCCACAAACTATATTTCTTTAGCTTAAATATTTATTTACGCTTCTTTTTAAATACTACTGTAGTCTTTTCTTGCACAATGTACAACAACAACAACAACTTGACGGCTTCTCATTCATCAATTTTGATATTCACTCCTACCTTAGTTTACACTTTCTTTCTTTCTTTCTTTCTTTTTTTGCTTCTTTCTTTCTTATTCTAAGTTCTTCTAAGTTCAAGAACTCCTTCCCAAAGCAAGTATTATATGGTATGCCATCATTTATTGTAAGAAAAATTGTTTTACAATTGCCACTGTACCTTCATGCATATTTATTTATAAACCTTCTAAAACCTAGCAGACTTCACTACGCAGTCCCATGTCTTTACCACTCATTGATAACAAGCTATAAACTTAACTAGTCGTTGCATATTGCAAGTGAAGTGCTGCAAGTCTGTGTAAAATATGACTTCTATATTTATACAATACAATGATATAAATTTATACCAAAAAATGCTTTACAAAAAAATTATAAGTGACTAAGGAGCTAATCTAGTTAGGTAACACGAATTAATGAAATTATAAATTTCAATACTTGTGAACTGCTATTATAATAATGTTAACTTACGAGGCATCTTATTACACATACTTTATATTCGTATAGTAGCTGTGTTTTGAGTGATGCGGAATATAAATTTATAAATTTATTTATCAATTATAAGGGAGAGGTAAAAGGGGGGAAAAAAAAGAGAGAAAGGGGAGATTGTTAGCTTTCTATGGGCGAATTTTTGTGATTATAGCAAGAGAGTATGAACTAAGAGAGCACATCTTCGTGCACTTTGAACGTTTTTCAGTATTGATTAAACTTCCAGCAACCCAACCTTGTTTTCTTTTTTAAGCAGTCTTGCGGAAATCACTTGAATTATAAAATTCTTTTATTTTATGACTGTAAGAATAAAGAAATAGTTCACGTTTTATTTTGCTTATTTCATGATAAGTATTTGGTATAGTTTATTATTTTTTCACCTAAGTTTACCCTAGATTCTTTGCAACATATTTATTGCTACCAAGGCTAGTCTCAGCTTCTATGAAGCCGATGGCCGAATTGGCCATTGACTCATAGGCCATTCGGGCTCGAGGACTTGCTACTGTCACAGATGCCGAGAAAACTATTACAGCTAGTGTAAGGTATAACGTAACATGTGGTCTAAATGTTTTTTTTACTTGTGGATAAGCGACGCGTATCAATGAGTTATCATGAGGACTCTACATATGCAAATGTGTCACTCACTTGCTCACTCATTCGTCGGGGGGGTTGGACACAGCTCGTGAAGCATCAATGGACAAAACGTTAATTTGAATTCAATTGCTCTTGGATGTCGAGAAGTGAAGAGCTCCCGAGTTTGAAACTTAAACAAAAGACACGAGAATATTAAAAGTTTATGGAGAAACAGAAAGTTAATTAGCTATCTTATATATCATACACAAATTTTCGAATATATTGAATAAATTCAAAACTAAATAAAGCAAATTATTTGTAGCCGAGTCTTACAAACTACCGAGTTTTTCATCCAAAAACGTTTCAGCCCAAATAATTGCTAAGATGTCTAATATGTTGAAGTAATTCAGCTTTTAACAAGTAAATAACTGATTCGGATCCTTTTGGCAACAAAATGCTGGAAAAATATAGATTTTTTTAAAGGAACCGACTAAAATAATATGATCAGATCGTAGGTACAAATTGAAAAACAAAACAAATATGAAATCTCTAAAAAGCAAAGTGTAATATGAAAATTAAGTATTATAGAAACAATATCAAAAAAAGCAAATACAGCTGCCTATTCTGATCATAAAAATGACTGCTAGTTCCGTGAAAAACAGTATCGCGTAATCGTGAAAACCTTGGCTCTGTCTACATAACCAATGTGAACTATCAAAATTAATATCAAGCTTTCCCCACAAAAATGACCAACAACATTAAATTTGATAGAAGAGTATAAATAGAATATTAGTAAAGTATTTATTGGTTTACAACATCTAAATCTAGTTATAGAATTCCATCCTTTTTCAAAAGCAAAATAGTATTTTCAGTTCAACTCGTAATGAAGAAGTAGAATGCCTCTGATTCAATTCACTGTTCATAATAAAATACTTTTGTTTTTTGACCTTGACCTTGACCTTTTTGACAATGACTGTATATACATATACACACAACAACAGACATTTACAAAAGCAAACACACAAGCAAATCTCCAGGATTTGATAAGGTGAGCATGAAAGTCATCAGAGACAGTCTTCAAGTTATTCTTGGACCTCTTACCGATATTATTAACTGTTCATTTACCACATCAACGTTTCCTGACGAGTGGAAGTTAGCAGAGGTAATTCCCTTACTAAAGGACGGAGATCCTGACCAGCCATCCAACAACAGGCCCCTCTCACTCCTCGTAGTTACATCTAAAATATGTGAAAGGGTAGCTCTCAACCAATTCATCTCGTACCTGAAGAAGAACGATCATCTTACTCCTCATCAGAGTGGAAATCGCAAACATCACTCCACCGAAACACTCAATATCTTAGTCAATGACATTATCCTTGAAGCCATGGATAAAAAGATGATCTCAGCACTTGTACTGTTAGATTTATCTAAAGCGTTTGACAGCATTAGCCACCAGTTACTACTACAGAAACTTAGCCATGTTGGAGCTTCTCCCAATGCTGTCTCCTGGTTCCGTAGCTACTTAAGTGGACGTTCTCAAACTGTACGAATAGGATCAACGATTTCTTCGACGCTTCCCATCACTCATGGCGTCCCACAAGGTGCTATTCTCTCTCCAATCCTTTTCTGCATCTACTTGAATGATCTTCCATCTATAAATCGTAGGTGCCACCTAGAGTCATATGTAGACGATTCCAAGTTGCTTTTGTCTTTCCCTGTTAAGGAAATCGACGCAGTCAAAACTACTCTGGAGGAAGATCTTCAATGTGTAGCCAAATGGTGTTCAGTAAACCAACTTCTTATCAATCCTACTAAGACCAAGCTTCTATTTGTGGGTACTCGTCAGATGATTCAAAGACTTCCTTGCAGCTTGAAACTATCCTTCCTTGGCAAGCAGATCGAACCCGCAACAAGTGGCAAGGATTTGGGCGTCGTAATTGATTCTCACCTCACTTATGACGATCATATAAATACCATCGTTAAATCATGCATGGCTAAACTGTGCCAAATAAATCGCGTGAAGGATAGTTTCGATAAAGATTCATTATGCTTAATGGTTTCTACTCTAGTCATCAGCAAGCTTCTTTACTGTTCTTCCGTTTGGTCGAATACTTCAACAAAGAATGTAAAAAAGCTTCAAGCGGTACAAAACTTTGCATGCAGGATTGTAACAAAGACACGGAAGTACGATCACATAACTCCAGCAATGGAGGAACTAAACTGGCTCCCTGTTAAGGAACACTTATTATATCGTGACACTATTATGACTTACAAATGTATGAATGAGATGGCACCTTCTTATCTATGCAAAAAATTTTGTAACCGTGCCACGATTCATGGCCGTCACACCCGCAACCGTGACCAACTTCAAATCCCCAAGTACACCTCAGCATCTGGACAAAGAACATTTAATTATAGAGCTGTTAAGATTTGGAACTCATTGGATTTAGAACTAAAAGAACTTAAGTCGTTAAGCAAGTTTAAACGCATTTTAAAGTCAAAATTATTAGATAGATTTTATAATTAGATTTACATGGTTTATATCAGCTAGATTTTGTATTTTAGTTCATTATTGATTATTATTAATGTAATAGGTTTTGAAAAGCCTTGTTTGGAAAGCCTAATAAAGTATTGTAGTATTGTAGCAAAGAAATATGAATATTCAAATATTTGATGTCTAAGTGATTGTATTTCCTATTGATATGATGCAGCTGGAAAAAATAATACTGATCAAGTAGTATAGCTATCTTTATAATCAATATACAATGAAAAACAATAGCTCTTTACGTAGATGAGTATGCCGCTCCGACAAACCAGCAGTATCGTGATGAGCATTGCATCAAACCGAGATTATGGGGTTGAGTGATCAAGATCTTTCAACACACTATAGATCATTTTTGGCCATTTTCAGGCAAAAAGACTGTAGTCCACAGCTTTGACCGATTTTGGGCCATTTTCACCCCTTTTGAAAAAAATAGGCATTATGTAAGAACTACAGAAAATAGGTCATTTTTTAGCCATTTTCAGGCAAATAGCATGGAATTTAGCCCTTGGTTTTGACTAATTTTGGGCCATTTTCAAACCAATTAAAAAAATGCCCATTATTTTTGGAACACAATATAGATCATTTTTGGCCATTCTCAGGCAAAAACCATGGACTATAGCCCACGGTTTTGACCAAGTTTTAGTATATTTGAGGTGTTTTTTGTTCTTTTACTGAATTACTGAAAAAAAAATGCTCGTGTAAAAAGTTAGCAGAAATGACGTGGAAAAATTATTTAATGCTTAGTCAGTGAGGGGTAATGGAAAGAAAGCGATAGTAGTTCTTTTTTAATTTATGTACTCTTCATTGTTGACTGAATTTTTTTTTTTTTTTTGCTTTCTGCAGGAGAAACATCAGTCATAAATGAAGAACGTTGCTAAACACGAAGAACGAAAATGGAGCATGAGATATAAGGTATGATGAGGTTCTACATATATTATAATATAACTCATCCACAATTTCAAAAAAGAAGAGTCAATTATTGTCCTCTTCATCCAAAAACCCAATGTTTTGAACAATTTTGAGTTTTTTTCCCTTTTTTCAAACTTTGTGTCAATGTTATTGTTTTTCAAAACACCTCCAGTTTTGGCCATGTATGTCCAATACACACGACCTGATACTGACGAGTGGTGATTTTGTTTCACGACTCGTACAGGTCGTGAAAGTTATAACATGCATAAAACGAGCATATCAATTTCTTACATCACATATTCATCATACAAAAGTTTGAAATGGTCACACTGTGTTGAAAGGATGCATAAATTAAGTACCTCATAAGCTTTCCCTTCGATGGCGGCCTGCGCATGCGCTTCCTCACAAAATTGCTTTCAATGATTTTGGAGCACGTAGGCATTTTGTACTACGATGGGCACGAAAATCAGTTTTAATGATAATTACCGCTGGCATGCAGACGCATTAATATAGGCTTACAACGAGGGCATTTGAATAAGATGGTTTATTTGGGTGGCTTTTTACATCGTAATCCTAGTATATAAATATTAAATATATCGAAAGGACATCGAGAGAAGGTTGTGGAATATGTTGAAGTCCTTTAAACGTCAAGATTTCTAAAACATTGCACCGTAACTCGACCATTTAGACAGCGATTTCAGTGTAGCTGAGTCTCGATCAGGATACATTTGCAAGCTTTGCTGGAACCAACACAAATACGCTACAAAAAGATCAAATAATGGAAACTATTTTACAACATAAGAGTTTTAATTCAGTTAAATACATCAGAGAGTTATGAAACTATTTTGAAAGCTTTTGAGTGATTTTCATGCAGTACGAAAGAAAAATATCCATAAGGTCAATACCATGTTTCTATCATGTCATACCTTCCATAGACCAAAAATAGGTCTCGACTTTACCTTACTAATAAACTAATAAGCTTCCGTTTATGGTAATTTCCACCTTGAGCACAAGTAAAACATTTTTTCTCGTTAACTGCCAGGCCTCAAGGTCTAATGCCATAGCTTACAATGTGAAAAATGCGATAAAAATAAGATTCAATAACACAAAAACTATATGTTGTCCCGTTCTAAAAGCCGGCACGAACGAACATTAAGGTAACATCAACCTGCCAGAGAAAACGCTTCAACCAAATGACGTGGAGACTTATGCACTGCTCTTTTAAATTTGTCTTGCAATTGAGCTAAATAGCAACCAATTCAAAGTATGGTACGGTGAAACAGGGATTAAAAGTCGTACACATTTTTTTTAAGTTTTGCAACTTTATACAAGTGACGAGCGTTATGTGTAAATATAAAGCTTGGGCAAAAGTAAAAATAATTCACAAAATGTACTTAACCTTTAGCTAATCTAAATAAAAATACAAAATTACATCGATATTCACAACAAGTTATCAGCCGATCTATTCAATGAACGAGATAGACAACTTTCACATGATCAAATTGAAAGTACTAACCTCTAGTGTCAAACATTCCAGGTAAAAGCTGTTTCTTTAAGATTTTTAAGATTGAAGTCCACTAAGAACGAGTAATTTTCCTATTCGGGGGAGATTTTGAACAAAGCGCATTCCCTTTCGCTGGCGACTTGCGGTTGCACTGCCTCTCTAAATCGCTTTCAACGATTTTAGAATTTGCGAATTTTGATCACGGAAATGGATTGCTGGCGCGATTCTATACATACTTCATCACGTTTACCTTGTTGAAATTGCGGTGCTTTTCCCTTTGCATGCAGCCTGCGCATGTGCTGCCTAGTTTTAAAAGGTGTAACTGGCACTTTTCATTCCCTTAATTAATAGATTCTGCCCTATGCTGATGAATGCTTAACAAGGATCGTTGAAATCAGTTTTCCTTAATCTCTTAATTTCGATTAATTATAATAATGATATTAATCTTTATTTTATATAGCGTCAATTCTAAAATATTTCAAAAACGCTATACAATATGTAATAGATCAAAAACGAGTGCGAGTGTTTGAAAACACGAAGCACGAGTTTTTGATCTGACTTCTCAGTCTCATTATAATTCATTTGTTTTTGAATCTCTAGAGTCTAAAACATAAGAAATTTCTTCATGATTGGCTTCGGTGGCTCTTTTTCGATTTGATTAATGCAAAAATGCCAAGAAAAAAAATACTTTACATAACGTCAAGATGGAGGAAGAGAAAGGAGCTACTTCTCAGTTTCGGCGTCCTAAAAACTCTTTAGAGGAAAGTGAACTAGTAGATTCAGCTACTCCAGTCACGTGCATAGCTCTTAATCTATTCTATAATATATAACATCAACCCAAAATTGTCAACGAATTAATTGTTAGTTTAGTTGGTAATACACTAGAATATCAAGGCAGAGGTTCCCGGTTCGAGTCCCAGGACGTCCAAGATAAAATATAACATAAAAATAAAATGTTAGATAAAATATAACATAAAAATAAAATGTTAGATGTGTGTAAAACAGGGTAAGACAGGTGAAAAAGGAGAAAACGGTGGAAAATAAAGAAAAAAAAAGAGAGAGTGTAAGGAAAAAAAAGAGAGAGTGAAATCAATGAGAATTGCTTTTATGCTAATTTATACGGTGTCTTGATCAGTGTCTTGATCAGTGTTTGATCGGTGTATCAAGACCTATGCACGTGACTGAAATACAAAGTTCTAATTGGTCCCTGACATCATGAATTATTAATGAGCTTGAGAAATACAAGATAAAGAAAGGAAATATAAAATGCATGAAATATTTACAAAAGCAAAAATAATAATCAGTCAAAAAATACAAAATAGTATTGAATAGGTACATAATTACAAGTATTCATTAAAACAAAATAAAACAAACAAACAAGCAAACAAACAAAAATAAACAAACACACAAACAATCAAACAAACAAAAATAAAAAATTAATTAAGATTGTAGGCATGCTGGAAGAGCCAGGTTTTTAACTCTTTTTTCTCAAACTCATTAATATTTCATGAGCACAACCAATGTGAGCGCACCATTCGTACCACGTGCATGGGTTTGAAACCCCAATGAAACACGATTATAGGTTGGCCGGTGAAATATTTTAACCACTAGTGATGAAAATGTTTCTAAATCTACATAGTGCATTCTAGCTCTTTCGGATTACATTGGATCGAACTGAAACTTTGGATTATGATAAATAACAATACGATCTAAAAAACAGTGTCTCAGATTTTTGAAATGTTTTTTGTCTATTTTGCAATCATAACCACCGAAATTTCAAACCTCCGGATTTAACGCGTCATTGCGGAAGATCTAAAAAAGATATTAAAAATCTGAGACACAGTTTTGAAGTTCATTATCCACAGAGTATGCTAATGTAATTTTGATCGACATAGCGGAAATTCTGACCCTGCGGGAAGTCGTCGAATGAAGTGAGGTAGAATGTCACTTTGAACCCAATAACTTCTTTTGTTTTCCAAAACAGACAATTATATACAGATATTCGAAAACTACATTTATTTAGCTTTCAGAAAATGTATACTTTTATGACAAAATATTGTAAAGCCTGTGCGAAATTTGAGGTAGCGCGTATAGGGGTCCTAATCATATCCTGATACCTTAACACCATAAATCCCATAACTAGCAGTGCCACATGCGCTTTATAAGTGCTATTTTCATGTATTTGCGAGACAAAGTTCGCTTTGGAATCAAGCGAGATTCCTTTGGTGGTACACGCCGTACGTACGGACAAGTTCATGGCGCAATCAAGTCATGAAAAATCAACTCGATGGGTTACCATTTTTTCTTAAGTATGGTGCTCCGCGCGGGAGCTCCACTACAAACTACTAATTTCTCAGGGACGTCTTTCCAAACACCATCGCTCTGACTTAGTATTTATTTAGTTTTTCAATATCCCCAGCCTTAATTGATTGTTTATGTTTACGTTTTACGTTCCTTTCTTTTGTAAACAAATTGGCTTTAGCTTCAAACATTTTGTTGGCGGACATGATATCACAATCTTGCTAGATGTTGACATTACGGCTCAGTGGAGCAGATGTTATGTGGCGATGTTTATGAAGTTATTGAACTTTGTATCAAAGAATCATAATATGATAATTTTGTCAATAGAAAGCAAAGGACAAAAGGTTGAGGGGAAATATTTTGCGTATTTTAAGGACTATTTTTTTTTAAATTTAACGCTTCTGCTTTCTTCTTCATAAGGAGGACAGGGAACGTTGGATAAGAGCAAAGTACGAAAGTAAACAATTCTTATGTGAACTGCCATCAGAATTCTCTCTTTGCGCGGTGAGGCATTGGAACGAGTAATTTTTGTCAGGAAAAATGGCGCGCAACACTCCAAGGGTACACAAACCAGGACGATGTGCGCATTTGTTTATTTCACTCTTCAAATTATGTTACCTCCCCCTTTCTTTCCTCTGGGGCATTTTTCCTATAAATATTCCCAGTACCCTGGGGATAGAAGGACGAGCCAACTACGAAAGGGAGAAAAAATTCCCAACCTGGATATAGCTGTATATAAGTAAGAAAAAATGTCTTCTTTATTCACCTCCTACAAGCCCCAGGGGAACCCCTCCCACTTAGAGAAAACGATGACAAGTGCATTGATCTTTTTTATGCTACTTAACTGATTTATTCCCTTTGTATCGGCAATTACACGATGCTGTTGCCAAGGAAGATTTACCATTACGTATATCATTACTGGCCTACTGTGCTCCAGGTGATGTTAATACGGTAAATGATGACAGAGACAAGCTTACACCCTGCATTCTGGATATATGCTTGACAATATTGTCATCACTCAACTTCTTACATGGGTGAGTATTACCTGTTTGGATTAATTGTACAACAAAAAACCCCAGCATGTTTTTGATTTTTACACCGAATTATAAATATCCCAATATACAAAATGAAAAAATGCTAGTAAAAACATGGTGCAATATCTTCCTTTTTCGTGTTTTGCGATAGCGATACTTCATGTGAATAAGCCTTTCTCATGTGCCAACCAGAGATTGATTGGCTGATAAAACAAGGCAACTTATGATCTCACCATTTTCTATACATTTATTTACTGGTAACAGACAAAGCATTCAATCGAGGCAGCAAGGTAGTTTCAAAGGATTCAAATTTTAATTTTGCAGCCTCAACTGAATGCTTGTGTTTGACCATTGAACCGATGTATGGAATGTGGTGAATGCACCATGGTACGTAAAGCATTAGTGAGTTAGGACAATAATCATCCATTCATTTGTTTCTAGTACTTTGCAGATGTAAAGGCATTGGATGCAAACGGTAAGTAGCCTCTGTGACACCCCAAATCTTCTAGAAGTAAAGAATGTGCTGACATATTGCGAAACAATGGTTGTGTTTCGCTAGAAATTTGCATTAGTTTCACGTGCGCGTCGATATTTTAAGCTAAGTTACATCACAGCTAATGTGAATCTTAAGTACTATAGGCATTACGTAATCAACATAAGTAAGATATATAAGATATGCAATAGAATATAATCATTTTCACTAGACGCTATGAACTTAACAATATATGCGCTACTGGGTAAGTTTTCGTTTCATGAATTTGTACTTCGTTTTGTTTGTTCTTTTTTTAATAATAATATTTAAACAGGTTGCTCAATTCAGTAAAACTGGTTTAAATGGGGACCTGTATAACTTAATCTAATACCAATATAACAACATTAAATACAAATAAGGGTAGCACAAGATTTGAAGTGGCTTTTCAAAGCCGTTTTGAATTTGGAAAAATTAGTTTCGTGTCTTATTTTGGTGTGCAGGAGATTCCACGTTTTGACAGCGTTAACCCGGAAGGAGCTCTGATATTTAGAAGTACGGGATAGCGGCAGTCTCAGAAGATCCCTATTTTGAGTGTTGTAGTTATGTATGTCTGATGAAAAATTAAATTCGTTTAGTAGATAATAGGGGGCTAGGTTACTAATACATTTGTGGACTAGTAAACAGATATTATATGATCTTCTAGACTGTAGAGATGACCAAGACAAAGTATTGCCCACATCAATCTGGTCGGTTGATTTGTAACCCTCTATGACTCTGGCTGCACGACGTTGTAATTTGTCTAGGTAGCCTTTGTTGACTTTCCCGCAGCTATCCCAGACGGCACTACAGTAGCATAGAGGGGTAAAATCATAGTTTCGTATAGGGTGATGCATGGCTCCCTGGGTATGACCTTACGAGCTTTCCGCAACTTGCCTATCCGTGCTGAAATTTTAGAGGTCATGTAGTCGATGTGGTCATTCCAAGAGAAGCATGGATCAAGCATTATTCCTATGTACTTAAATTGATAGAATCTTTCAAAAAGAGAGTCACATGCTTTAACTGTAAAGTCATTGACTTTAGCTAGCCTTTGGTGGGTACCTAGCAACATGATTTTTGTCTTAGTGCAATTTAGAAAAAGGACATTTTCGTCGAGCCAACTAATTATCTTAGTAAGATCATAAGAAAAACGAGATTCGATTTCACTAACAGACTTACTACTGAAAAAAGAATAGTATCGTCAGCATAGAGCTGAATACCACAATCCTTAAATACTGAGGGAAGGCCATTAATATATATGAAAAATAATAAAGGCCCTAGAATAGATCTCTGAGCGATTCCAAAATGGATAGGTTGAGGGTCAGAGACCACGTCGTTAGTTACAATAGATTGCGTTCTGTTTGTTAAGTAAGCGTTCAGCCATACCAAGGCAGAGTTCGAAAAACCCAGCAAAGATAGCTTCTTGATCATGAGGTTATGGTCCAAGGTGTCGAAGGCCTTGCTTAGATCTAAGAAAGCCATACCGGTAAGTAGTCCACCACAGTAATTATCTAGTATTTAAGTATCCTAAGTAGACTTTATCTGTTTTTACATTTCGAACCCTGTATACCTGTATATCTCTATACAACTACGTTATGATAAGCAATAAATGTACAAGTTAGTTCAGAAACCGTAGCCGCCGATTTAGTGTTTGCTGAAACAGGTTGTAATGACTTACGAACCCTAGTACCTCAAGCTGAAGACGTCATACTATAGGCACGTGACTACCACGTGATGTGGTGGTGAATCAAAAATGATGTGCTATCAATATAGGGCTGCCTTATATGCCCAGCGTTGAGTTACCTTTATGTAAAATCTCTTGCGAAGTCAACTTTAAGTTACGCTTAACGTTGTGGCATCAATTCCGACAATGACAATGACAATGATTTAATTAGTACTAATTTTGTACAAAGTAATCAAAATAAATTAATTAAAGAACTTGATTTAGTACATGCTAACTGAAATAACCATAAGGCTAAACAAGTCAGTTAGTTACTTTTGAATAAATTACAAAATTTTGGTCAAAAAAGTCAGTGACACAGAAACGAGAAAATTTACAGTCAATATTACGATAAATATAGATAAATTACAATAATTATGAATAATTCAGTTGTAGTACGATAAGAAAGAAAGAAAACGTTACAATAAATATAAGGAAAAAATGTAAATTGAATGATAATAAGGAAATTGGGCTACCTTGGGCTACCAAGTTAAGACTTGTAAAATCATGCAGTATTCGTGAAACTAGGACATTGGGTTTTTTCCGGATCTAAGGGTTCAACTGTTGCGCACAAGTCATCATCGCTTAAGACGCATGTAAAGTTATTGACTGTAATCTTAGCCAATGGAAAAAAGTTCAAACAGGCAGCCGTCGCAGTTAACGAATACGCAGTTACCTCAGAGTTTTCGTCTGTTTATTGCAATTTTGCCCTGAAAAAGTACGAAAATCTCCAAAATTTGGAGTTGAATGAGAGAAATCCAAGGTAAATTTCACTAAACCTGATATTGCGTTGGATTAACTGTAGTTATCTTTTGTTTTGCAAGTAAAATAAAGTAGCTAAGCGTAAAAATATCGGCCATGTAGAAGTTTGTCGAAGGATTTTTCAAGAGCAAACCTAGCCGTGTGGGGTGGTTGGTGGTGAGTTTTGTACAAGTGACAAAATGCCTAAGCGAGGGTTTAGTGAGGTCAAAATTGGTCTCGTTCCAGTCCCGCGCCACGTAACACTCCGTACAGAACATAGTACGAAAGTCTTCAGCAAGCGAAAAATTTTCTGCACGTAAATTTCGTTTCGAGAAATCGGTGAGGAAGATCAAAACGACTCTTAAAAAAATGAATCCCCCATCCTAGGGAACATTTTGGTCAAGTTTTTTCGGGAGTTTGTGGTTTAAAAGAAGGTGAAATCGTGGTTTAAAGTGTGTTGTGTTGTTCAAGATGGCGACTTGACTTTCCTCCCTTGTTAAATTATATTAACAGAAATCCACACGTAGGATACCATAGGGAAATTACATTGGAAAACAAAGACGCGCGCGAAAAAAAATGTTCTGGTGCATTTTTTACGGATTTTTTTACTCGTTCGTATTATAGAGGACATTATCTTGACCTGGAATTAAACAAATTAATTAAACGCGATTTTTTTCCGATTTTATTTTCACCTTTTACTTTTATCTAAATTGGGCTCCCTGTGGTTAAGCATGGATTTTATTCTTCGTAAACAGAGTCAGAAAATATTTAGATTTAAAGATTTCAACATGGCTTGGTAGCCTGGCCTTTTCTCCGTTTTCAAAAAATAATGCTTAACTTTGTTTTGATTCACATCAGCTATGATTTCGCTTATTTGTGAGTCAATCCGACCAAATGCACGCTTGTTTTTTAATTTTTAATAAACTATGACGTCATAAATTGCGTAAGAGTGATGACGTCATTGCACAAAATGATCCATTTCTCAAATTGATTTTATATATGAAGTTATAATATAAGAAAAACCTTTTAGAGATTTAAATACTTTCCATAGCAACCGTGGCTGGTAAATAGGTAAGTCCCCCCTTAAACAATATTTTTTCTGAATGAAGTATTTAAGTATGCTATTCAATTTTTACATTTTAGCATAACTCTAATTTTCTCATTTTGTATCGATAATTTGCCTTCTAACTTTTAACTCAATTATATGATGCATAAAAATTAGTTTTGAAGGAGCATCCTGTTAAAATACATTATGAATAAAATAAAATAAATAATACCCCCTCCCCTCCCCTGTGGTGTTGGTTTGTCATGACATGCAAACGAGGCAGTCACATGGTTGTCAGTCGACAAGAGAAGTTGCTTGTTGTCGTTTGATTCATTTTCTCACTAGAAAAACCTTCTTTAAATCCTCAAAAATGGATTTTTACGAGCTCACACAGCATCGTCAAGGTAAATTTATACTTATTTTATTGATTTATCGTTTAGTTCATGTATTTAGAGCAATAATATACGAGTTACGTATACGGTAAGTTATGAAAGTAAAGTTCCATAATTTGGCGCCATGTTTTAGCGACTTTGATTCTCAACAACTTTGCTTCAAATTGAACGATTTATTGCGAAAAAAACTTAAATAATACGAATTCCCGATGCTTTTAGGTACTTACTTAGATTTTTCAGGGTTTGTGCAACTCCTTTGACTCCTTGAGTTTGAAAACATTGTTTTCAAACTGTTCGTTCTTGTATGAAGTTACAAGACGCATTTACAACACACAACTCAACTCGTGTACATTTTATGGAGAAACAAACTGGAGAACACACAAAAAAAAACTTTCATTGTAAAAGAGAGAACAACAGATCACACAGGACCTGTGTCCTGTTGGTTAGACCCTCAACCTATCGAGCAGCGCATTGTTAAAATTTTTTTTTCATCTTCGGTTCATTTTCTTGTAGCTGTAATTGTAATTAGTATTTTATGTATGATTTGAACTACAAAATACTAGAAAATAATTTTACATCTCAAGTAAAAAGCCATTTTAATGCATGTTTACAACTATTGAATGACAGTACTGACAGCTAAACAGCGAATCAAGAAGCGACTTTTCTTTGAAAACGTACTGTGTGAAAACTAAGCCAAAGTTGAGAGTTTACAGTTCGCTAATTTAAGTTTTTTTCCTCTTTGCATTTGCTAATAACTACAAAAACACAATTTCAAAAATACTTTCTTTGAAAACAAGTTAGCTGGACAATATCAAAAGGGATAAAAGCGACAAATATGTCGTTCAAGTTAAGAGTTTTCAAGTACAGCTTGCCGTGAACGAGTCGCCAGTGATCAGACCATGTGCTTTGGATATTATTCCCTCCTGTAGCTTGAAGAATTTCGCTGCTATTTTCTTTGAATGGTGAATTATCTGAAGATTTTATTATTTCAAGACTGGATTGACAACTTAGGATCAATTAACTTGTGATAAATAGCTGAATTCGTCTCTCTACAACTACTCGACAGTTTCCCGGTAAGATTTGATCTTAACTATTTTCAAAACGAGCCTCTTCTCGCTGTGTTTTTTCGCTAAACGGAAAGAAATTTGCTTTAAAACTATTGTTAGCTGTTTTCTACATATTGTACAATTATTGTAGATGTGGTGTTGGATATATTTTTCGAGAAGACCACAGAAGACAACAGATAGTAAAACGAGAACATTTAAAACTCCAACTCAAATTGTTTGGCGAAAACTAGAAAGAAAAAACGACTTTCTACTACAAAACATGATTTATTACGTCTTGAATTTGTCTAGTTATCATAATTTGAGGCCTTCCTATGTGTGTATTAAACAGTTTTCTGAAATTTTTGCATTTTAATGAGTAATTTTGTCGTGCGTACTATAAATAAATAAATACAAAGGCATGTATTACAAAGGCATGTGTAACTATTGTTTTAAGGTAATGCGATCGCGCATTTTTTTTCCATGAATCTTTTTAAAATTTGGCACAAATATTCCTTTTGAGCTGTAGTGTGAAAATATGAAATAAAAAATGGGGGTACCCGAATCCGTTCGGAAGATATAAATTTTCAAAGACAATGCTTGCGGCCGTGTTTTCGGGGAAAATAAGACAAAGTAAACTAGAAGCTATCGTAGTCCATATTGCTTGAAAAAGTAGCATAAACGATTTCAAATGATACATACCTTAATACATTATGATTAAAACCCCAAAATTGTTCATTTTATTGTGTTCAGAATGAGTTCTCGATGTTTAAATGTCCAAAACAGTACATTTTGACTGTACTTTACGATCCGAATTTCCGGACATTTTCGCGATTTACTCAAAACTTAGTCGAATTATCTACCTTCATTTTTGGATATGTTGTAGCTTTAGTAAACTTGGACTCACAGTGAAAAAATCAGGGTAGGTCACCGAGCAAGATTTTTAGATATTTCACGTTGAACGTGGAGAAAGGTCAAAATGTCTTATCCGCCATAGTTGAAAGACCTTGGCCACAGGAAACCCAATCACGAAAAAGTACTTTGAAAATTAACACTTCGTGAAATTACTAAAAATTTAGTCGAATTACCTGCCTTCATTTTTTGATATATTGTAGGCTAAGTTGTTCTGGACTCACAGTAGAAAAATCAGGGTAGGTAACCGTGTAAAATGTTTAGATATTCAATAAAGCGCAGGAAAGATGCGCACGAATGCACGATCGCATTACCTTAATCACAGAATAAGTACAATTCAAATGAGATACGTTAGAAGATATTGTGTTTTTATTGGTGTGAAAAATATGAGCATTTTTTGACTAGCTAGCTATTGTTTGATACACTACTATTTTTATCAAGGGCGGATCCAGGAATTTGTTAAAGGGGGGGTCCAAATGTTAAAAAGAGTCACTAAAGCAAAAAAAAAAAAAAAAAAAAAACCAACAAAAATGTGTGCGACGACATATAATTTTTACTACGGGCCTGGAGAGGGGGGGTCCAAATGTGTTATTCGTACTAAATTTACTTAAATACAGTGCAACCCTACGCATCACAGGGGGGTCCTGACCCCTGACCCTCCCCCTGGATCCGCCGTTGTTTATTGATACTTTTAAGCCTACAAAATAATACTTATCATTTAAAATAATTAGATTTTAGAAGTTAAATGTATATTCAATTATTTGTTACCTACAACATGTAATTGATAAAATATGGTTCTGAAGCTTTTCCAACTAGTCACTAGAATCATATTTGTCAAGAACTTTTGAGATCTTATCCATTATGCCCATGGCTCGCTCACACATTGTGGTGTGTGCTTCTTGAGCAGGGTCTTGCTTCTTTCTCCTTTTGCTCAGTTTCCTGGCTGGCTTGGAGTCATTGTGACTGTCTTTCTTTTTTAACTCTTCTTCTGTCTCCGGTGTTTTGCATTTATGGCTGGTAGGTGGAGCAGTACTATCATCGGAACTGCTGTCAATCATGAGCTCTAACATCTTTTGCCCTCGCTCTTCCGGATTCAATTTTTTGAGTATCGAGCCTTCAACTTTTTTATGGACTCCACCATGCTGTTGGAGGCTTCAGACTGTGTAGTCTGTGTTGAAAGGCCGTCTTCAACTTTCTTGAGACTTTTGTTGACAACACGTTGGATTATTTTCAAGGCTGCCTTATTAGGTGTTGTTTTATAATATTATTTTATCTTTTGTTGTTTTAAATTCTTGCACCTTCTCTTGGACACATTTTAATACTCGGTCCCATCCTCCAGTGCAGCTTTTGTAAGCGTGCAAAAAAACTTCTTCTTCCTTCTTGCTTACACTACATCTTGTCAACTTTTTCTCTTGCATGCCTGAAACTGAAATAGAGTAGAATTTTACTGGAAATGGTCTAGCCACAGCATTGCACAACAGTACCATATCATAAATATTTTAAAACAGTTGTGAATACATACTTTGTAAACCTGTATTCTCCTCAATATCATCTTCAGTTTCCAAAGGGCGCCAGAATTCAGCCATGGTTTTAGTTATCCGTCAGTATAGCACTGGCTCCAAAAGATTGTGAATTTTGAAGCACATCTTCGAATTTATAGAGACTGGTGCAGTGGGCGGTACATTATTTCAAAATGTGAGCTGTTGTTTTTTTGTTTTTGTTTTGATGCCTTTCGTATTGTTTGTTAACGATATCTCTAATTAGCTAGCGAAATAATATGTGATTCGCTTTGTTGTAAATGCGGCTTTAAATCTACCTTATTATATGCAGTCATGGATAGATTATTGAAACAAGTACTTCTAATTTCTAGTGTCCTGTTAAATATTGTGGTTTCAATTCCTCCATTTAATATTCATCATCGTCATTTTTTGCGATGCATCATACCGCTACTGATGTTACTATATACGCCCTTTCATTCTCAAGAACTCAGAATCATGCAACGTCTCAACACTACATTCCATGGTTATCAATTTAGAGGAGTTGATTTTTTTTTCAAGAATTCAAAATCAAAGGTATTTGTTTTGGCTGAATACAGGTAAACTTCCAGAGACAATAGAAGAAATAACTGAGCATATATCACATGCTTTGACAAGGTTAAACAGGCTTGGTTTTTTAAGACGTAGGCGAAGAAGATGTGTGCTTAACAATGTTAATCAAGTATTGTTGACAATACTGTGGCTTAGGAAATATCTGTGCTTAGATACACTGGTTCTTATCTTCAACATCAGCCCTTCCACTGTATGTACCATAATTCACATAGTAATTCCAATTTTATGGAGATCATTTCACAACCAAGTTGTTTGGCCAATAAATGCGGAATGGAATGCTCTTCGGGGTAATTTGAGAGAATTCCCAAATGCAGTGGGTTGCATAGATGGGACTCCACACGAAATATTCAGACCCGAAGTGGAACCACAGTGGCAATTCTACAGTGGACATTGGCACTATTATTTACTGAACACTCGATTGATTGTTGATAACCTTGGAAACATTGTTTTTCTACAGATGGGATTTTTAGGGTCAATGAACGATGCTGGAAACTTTAATCTCATGAATAGAATTGACCTTGAGACCAATAATGATATGCCTGTTGGCGTTTTTCTCTTAGCAGAGAGAGGTTATGCAGATACACCCCCTTTGGTAACTCCTTTTCTTACACCTCAAATCGGGCGTATGGTGAGAGGAGATGAAAGGCGCGCACAAACATTTAATAGTAATATTTCTAAATACAGAATTGTAGTAGAGCACACTATAAAATATGTAAAAACATACCATTCAATCGGGACTATTTGGCGACATCCCCGCTGGTTCCAGCCTATAGTAGTAGAGAGGCAGGGACATGCTGTTCTTTTTGAAGAACTTTAATTAATTTCCAAAAATATCTGTGATATAATCCAAATAGTTTCTTTACAATTTCTTTACAAGTCCTGCATTTCACGCCAATGAAAACACAATAGCCTAAATGTATCTCATTTGAATTGAACTTTTTCTGTGATTAAAACAATAGTTACACGTGCCTTTTAATCTCATTAGCATATTTAGTGGGTGTTGTTCTCAAAGAGTGGGCAAGCTACTAATTTGTGTCCTTATGCGAAAGATGTCTAATATGCAGTGGAGAGAGACAGCACTAACATGACATGTCATCCATTTAAGTGCTACGTCAACTCTGGTATCTGTCGAAGGCTGGATACTCACTCTAAAACTTGATTCTCCTATATCCTCTCAAAGCTAGTAAAAATTTCTTATTTTAATTCCTGGATAAGAGATTTTACTCTGAGAAACTTATGATCTCTTATCTGGGGACCTTAAATAAGAACATTTTACTAGTTTTGAGACAATCAAGTTTAAAGGTGACTGGTTGTCTGTAGTGACTATTTCTATACATAAATATTTTGTTTAGCGTACAGATACTTCACAGAAACTGTTATAATTCCTCTGGTTTAAAGATGTCATTTTGATTTAACATATTTTTCATATTATAGGGATGGTAGGGATGGATTGGCATGGAGTTTTACTTTATCAGAGGCTGCAACCATATACAGAATGGAGTAAGTAACGAACATTTATTCCACACCATAGAAAATACAGCGAATCATAAAGCAGGAAAGGCATTGTATATTCATCGGTATTTCACTCGTCCTTCCCATCATGCACTGCACGTTGGATCTACGCATTTGTATTTTCTATGGTGTGGGATAAAATAGTTATACAATGGTTTCCCGTGGCACACCATGGATATCCCACTCGCTACTAGTATTTTCTTTGTATATACACTCGACTGAAGGCTCGTGTGTATACTAGAAACTACAAGTGACTCGTTGGATATTCCATGGTATGCCACTTGAAACCGTTGCATAACTAGTATTTATTATTTATTCAAAATATTTCACCGTTTCTGATTGGCCCACAGCCCCCAGTTAATTTTTCATAACAAGCATTGACTGACCAAATTTACAAAGAAACGTCAGTTGTCCATTAATTTTTTTAAATTATTGGACGATTGATGTCATTCGTCCAATAACTGAAACATTATTGGACGATTGACATCATCATAGCCGCCAAACAAAAATGGCATCCCAACAGGGAAGGTTTGCAAACTTATCTGAAATGCTTTCTTAAATGACTGAATTGAGAAAATATTTTGAATAAATAACAAATTAATTATTGGATTTGGCTATCGTATGATATGAAAAATCATGCATACCTTGAGGAGTGTTATCTGCCTCAGCCTATAGCTTCGGCAGATAACACTCTCCTTGTTATGCTTAATTTTCCATATCATACTCAGCCTCATCCAGTAATTGCTAAATATACTTTGCTCGTTTTTATGATGTTTAATGGATATTTATGTCATTTATGAAAATACTATGCATATATGTAAACATGTAAAAAATAAAACATAAAATAATGAATTTTATCAATCACTCACATTCTGTTCGCATTTCATGAAGTTTCTATTTACTGGAAGCCCAGCCGTGAAATGCCTTTGTTTCTTGTCTTTTTTCCCTCCCAGAGAAAACAAACAAGTTAACCATTAGTACCCTTTGCAGGCTTCTGCAATTAGCAGGTACTAGCTGGCAATCAATGCAGACAATGTTGCTAAGTGTTTAAGATGGGACAGAGCTAGGTTATTATGTGACAGAAATTAATGTCTACTAACAGTCTATTTTTTTAACTGCTACAATTTAAGACTAAGCTGAGTAAAAAAATAGTTGTTACCTCTAATAAAGCTCAAAAGCAATCAGTAATCCAGGATTTGTAAAATTATTCAAATCACAGGGCAAAATGACAAATTTAAATTGCATTAAAGAACTATTAAAGTCAATCAAATGGGGTATTTAAGTTAAGTTTAATGTTTTTCATTAACGTCATTAAGTATAAGTTGTATTTAAATCTCTTTAATGAAGTGTTTTCTCTAACTTCTTAAATTCACTTAAATTCGTTTATTTCTGTGTTTAATGACCTTAACTTGCCCACTTAAAGTTTACTTAAATATTGGTTTTATAGTCTTTTATATGTTTTAAAGTATCATAAAATGTGTATTTAGTAGCCTTTCATTATTGTACCTAAAGAAACAGGGAATCTTCCTTTAATAATGATTTAAGTGGAGAACTAAAGACTAATATTTTGCTAGTTTTTGGTCTTTAATTAGTACTCATAATTTGTAACCGCCACCCGGTTGGCTCAGTTGGTTGAGCACCAGACTTTCGTGCGGAAACGAAAGGTCGTGGGTTTAAGCCCCGGCCGGACCAACACTCAGGGTCTTAAAATAACTGAGAAAGTGCTGCCTTTGTAATTACATCTACAAATGGTTAGACCTTCCTTAGAACTTAAAGAAACCCTGGCAGTGACCACCCTCAGTGTCTGGCCTTTACTAATGATTTTTTAATGGTTGATTGTAGGATGGTTATGGGAGTTTTAAGGGGTTGGGAATTGGTGCAATGTACCTTGAAGGGGACCTCATGTCCAATTGTATAGCACCAGTCTGCGGGCAAATCTCAAAATAATAAATAATAAAATAGAAAAATAATAGTATATATAATTGGTTTTATTTGGCTTTACAAAACATTTAAGGTTCATTTTATTTCACTTTATTCAATAATGGGGAGCAACATATTGTTTTTACTGGTTACTGCTTTCTATACATTGAATCATACAGTTTCATCAACTGATCGATCATTCATAAACTTCATTTGTGGTATACATTTAGTTGTATTTAGTAACTCTTGTATTGGTCTTGTTACGGAAAACCGGCTTAGGCTACTTGGATTACTGATTGCTTGGATCTTGAACGTTGGCTAATGTAAGATTTTGTTTATTTGTCATCTTTGAAATCTTCTTTCTCCTCTCTAGTTCTTCTTAACCGGCATTATTCTGTAAACTCAAAAGCGGAGAAGCAAGAGTTGAAATAACTGTGTTAAATATACGTTACGTTACTTTCACTTCTGTCCAAGATGTGGGATATACTGGCAATATATCACTGAACACAACTACAGTTTCTTTATGATTATCTGCACGTTATTTATTCATTTCTCCTTTCTAGTTCTTCTTAACCGGCATTATTCTGTAAACTCAAAAGCAGAGAAGCAAGAGTTGAAATAACTGTGTTAAATATATGTTACGTTACTTTCACTTCTCCTGCCCAAAATATAGGATATACTGGCAATATATCACTGAACACAACTACAGTTTCTTTATGATTATCTTACTTTCTTTTCGAATTTATAGACTTGAAGCCAGCAAAGACTCTTCCTGTTGTTTGTTTGCTCTCCATACGTATACACTTTCCGTCTAGTATTGTAAAGAACCTTTATAATAATTACACTCAGGATTCGAGTGCAGTTTAGATTTTGAAATCCAGAATTGAATTGAAGGATTGGGTTACTTAGCCAATCATATGGACAGTGGCACAATAAGCCACGTACTGTGCTCGTGATCAATGTCAATAAAATGAAATCTGATAAGCCACAACAATGTGTGCAAACTTCCCGCCAGTGTAATAATTTACTGAATTGTTTATAGTTTGGATTAGATGGATTTCAGTCCAAACTATGACAAAAAGTTGGCTTGTTCTATCTTTGTGTTATTCAAAGACATTGAATGGACCATGAGAAGTTTTATTCGAGGTAGTCAGCTCACTTAGTTTTCGCAATCAAGCTGTTGAACTCCGAATATGCGGGTTCTTAGCAGCGGCATTGTGCGAGTACCTTATAGGGCTTACAATAGGTTTCGTAAAATGAGGACTGCTGACTTTGACTACAAAACAACTCCAATTTCATAATCAGAAGAAGAACAAAAAGTTAAGTTATAAACGGGATGCACACAAGGAGGTTTTGAAATCCAATGTAGCCTGAGAAAACCACAGACAGCTTATGCGGGGTCGGATTGCCTGGACAGTAGATTACATAAACAAGCCTCAGTAGCAGGAGACTTTGAAGATATTAGGTAAATTTGTAAGTTAAATGATTGCATATATATAACTTATTGGTACTGCCATACCATATCTAGAACTTAAAACTGTTTAATGGTGAGTGGCATTTATGTTTGCAGTTCAAAGATATGAAGGATGCCTTATCCTAGAGGAACTACTTATTATAACTTTTGGTTTACTTTAAATTAAAGTAAGTCTGTTGCCTGATCGTGAGTTTCCCTTCCCAAAAAGAAAGGCTTTTAATGTACATTTAAATTTAAAGTAAATGTATGAAGGACTTTACATAGACTTTAATCTTGTAGTTAAACCCCTTAAATCTCTTTCGCATTTAAGATACCCTTAATATGCATCTTAAACTTACTTAAATCACTTTTATGTAAAGACTAACTAAATATTAGAAGAAACAAGCGACTGAAAAATGAGACAATCTCGGGAATGGAGTTTTTTTTGGGGGATAAAACTAGATGTCAACGTTTTGTACAAAACATCTGATCCATTGTCAGGTACAAAATATGCTTATAGTATCTGACAAATAGAGTATTAATTAGCTTGAAGAGCCACTAGTGAAGTTGAGAGAGATAAGATGTCAACATGGCGGTCAGAGGGCTGTTCCTGGCTCTCCAAATAGTTTACCTAATACGTCTTTTTGATATAACTTCATCTAACAAAACGAACTTCAACTCATGTGTTAACCATAATCGGTACCATTTTAAACCATCACACTGTCTAAAAGTTCTATCTGGACAAGAAAATATTCAGATCCTATTGTGCTCAGTTCCTATTTTCTCTCATCTTCCAAGTACTAAGTAATATTTTTTCGATCATTACATCAGATTCTATAATATTTTAAAATTTTATATATATTGTATATCTATAGTTATGAGGACCACCTGAAAATTATCAGCCTGGTAATGGTGTACCCTGTCCAATAAAGTTATTATTATTATTATTATTATTATTATTATTTTATTTTTTTTATTATCCGAGCAGAGCCGTTAAGTCGTGCTCTGTACGTGTCTGCTGTTTTAATGCTTCTTTCTTACTTGAAACACAGTTATTTTTAATCAATTTCATGTTTTTAAGGTAGTAACAAGTTTTGGATCATGATTCGTTCAAGTTATATTATTCCTGATTTGTGTCGTCTGATTGTTTTGTGGAAAAGACTTCGTCACGCTAGGCCGCCATTCATGGCGTTGTAAACAACGAGTCGACCAAGCAGAACAAGGTCGTATCAACAGTGTGAAATGGCAAGTACATGTTATTCATTCTCCAGGTCCTGTTGCAAACTCTAATGTAATCAAATGCTGCTGTGGAAAGCTTTGTAAAGGTAATCGTGGTTTGAAAATGCACCAGCGTAGCTGTAGAGTCGTGCATGGTTTGGGTGATGAACTTCGGCAAGATCTCCAGGAAGAATTATTACAGGATACAGACTCTCATACTACTGCTGAGGTACATACGGAAGATGCTTTAAATGATACTCCAGGACTTAAAGAAGGAATAAATCTACCAAAATCTGATTCAGAATGGTCAACGGCTAATGACTATTTCAAAATGGTTCTTCAACATAATGCACCAATCAGGCCTCAGGATCTGAATTCAAATATCAAGCTCTTAAATGACGTTATCTACAACTATTTTGCTACTAATTTTGGAAAAGTCCAAAAGGCTGATAATAAAAACTTAGCAGTAAAATATAAAGATTTCACAGTGAAAGAATTAAAGAAATCTCTAAAGGAACTTAAGAACAGCAACGGTAACATTGAGGAAATAAAATACGTGTTGCGTGCTTTGCGTGACAAACTGAATACTAAACGGCAAACCTTGGCTCAAGATAATGGCGACGATAGGTTTAATCACGACAAGTACATTAGTAAAAACTTCTGTTAAAAGCGTTTTAAACAGGAAAGATGCTTTGTTCCCATCCTTTTCTATGGCTCAATGTACATCTTACTTCAAGAAAACTTTGGCATCAATCAACCCAAATAAACTGTTTCATATTCCAAGTTGGATCCCAAAACTATCTGAACCTGAAGAGCCTTTTGACCTTGAACCTCCTACTTATAAACAAGTCACTAATGTTATTCGGAAGATGAAAGCTTCTGGTTGCCCCTGCCCCTTATATCAGATGCTTCAAGAGATGTCCTTATCTACACACTTACCTCCATGAAATTATAAGCACAGTTTGGTCCTCTGGTACTATTCCTACTGAATGGAAGAGAGCGTGTACCATCCTAATCCATAAAAAAGGAAGCACAGATAATCCTGTCAACTTTCGTCCAATCACCCTGGAATCTATACCTTTGAAAGTCTTCACATCATGTCTTCGAAATAGCATTTTCCCCTTCCTAGCTGTCAACAAATTCATTGAAAATGACATCCAAAAAGGTTTTACGCCTAATCTCTCTGGAACTCTTGAACACTGCACAGATGGCCAATATCATCAGTAAGGCACGCATCAAACAACGATCGCTTGTCATAACCTTACTCAATCTCAAAAACGCATTCGGTGAGGTTCACCACAATCTAATCCAAACTGTCCTAGACTATCATCACATCCCTGATCATATGAAAAACCTCGTCCACAGCTTGTACACCGATTTCAAAACTTCAATAATCACATCAGAATTCAGTACTCCTTTCGTACGAGTTGGTCGTGGTGTGCTCCAAGGTGACTGCCTTAGCCCTCTTCTCTTCAACATGTGCTTCAACACTTTCTTCCAACATATCAAAGCAGATAAATATCGACAATTTGGTTTCTCCCTCAAATTCTTAAATCCAATCCACTGGTTCCAGTTTGCAGATGATGCAGCTGTAATCAGCAGCCAAGAGAATGAAAATCAGCACCTTCTCAATCGCTTTACCATCTGGTGTCAGTGGGCTAACATGATTGTAAGGGTCGATAAGGGCCGATAATCGTCAAATTTAAAACCTACGACGACAAGAAAAACATGTACGAGGCCAGATGGAAAATGAAGAATTACAGAGGAAATAACAGTAATCTAAACGGAGCGCTAAAGGTATATATTAATGAAAATCTTACTAAACAAAGAAGAATCTTATTCGCAGAGGTGCGCAAAGAAGAATCGTGAAGAAGAATCGCGATGAGAAGGCCTATAGAATCAACCAAGAGTTAGACTTAGAGGAACTTTATGTATAAAAAGAAAGATAAGTATAAGTAGACTCTAGAAACTTTAATTTAATCATTTGTTGGCTGCAAGTAATTAACTAAGCTCTGCAATCAAACTTATTTCTGAAACCAATCTCATAAAAATGCCGATGGTAAGAATTTGAGGTAGGGGTTTTTGGAAACCGGGATATTAATGGATGTGCTTTTGTGGCGTATTGTTAAATGGAAAGCGCACGGTAGTGGGCGTAATCCCTCTTCATGTATCTTTAACGAAGCGAGTATTGCTTGATGTGGTTATTGTTAGTCTCTTGTTTGTTAAATGTGCGTTTGATTGTTATTTGGTGTCAGTGATTGGGACTTTTTGGATAGTTAAGCAACAGATATTCTTATCTAAAGAATGGACTTGAATGTAGATTTAATTTCACTTAATGTTCGTGGAATGCAAGACTTTAAAAAGAAGAAAAAGATGTTTAATTGGCTTGCAAAGCATGGAAGTAATTTAGGTATTACGTTTTTGCAAGAAACGCATAGTAATATAGAGAGTGAGGAGAAATGGAAACAAGGTTTTAGGGGTGCTGTGAGGTTTTCCCATGGATCTACATATAGTAGAGGGGTAGCCATCCTTTTGGGAGAAAAATTAGAACACAAAATTATTTCGCAAACAATAGACAACGAAGGTCGATTAATGATATTATTATGCGAGATTCAAGGAAATAGCTTTTTGTTAGTAAACTCGTACTTTCCGAACAATGAGTATAGTCAAATTGAATTCCTTAAGTTCATTTATAAAAACATTGAAGAAGTCGATGCACCAATTGACACGTCGATTATATGGGGAGGAGATTTTAATTTTATACAAAGTATAAAAATGGAAGCTTCAGGAGGAAACCCAAAACTGAAAATAGGATCTATTGAGCAACTGCATATTCTGACAGAGGAATTGGACTTATGTGACATTTGGCGGATAAGAAATCCTGATTCAATACGTTTTACATGGAGCGGAAAGGGGCAAGGAAGGGTCTCAACTAAGAATGAGACTTTATTTAGACGACTTGATTATTTCTATGTATCAGACCCATTGCAACCATTAGTTCATGATACCGATATTATTCCAACACCAGCCACAGACCACTCGGCTATAACTCTTAAGTTAAGATCTCTTCCAAAATATTCTAAAGGACCAGCATTTTGGAAAATCAATAATTCACTACTCCTAGACAAAAGCTATGTTCAAACGATTAAAACACTAATAGATAAAACTAAAATCGAGTTAAAAGAAAGCGGTATTTGTAATCCCCATTCACAATGGGAGCTTATGAAATATGAAATTCGAAAAGAATCAATAAGGTTTGCAAAAACAAAGGCAAAACACAATAGAAATAGATACCAAGAACTTGAAAATAAAATAAAAGAAATAGAACAAACAGAAAACTGGTATTCCAATGACAAGCTTCTCAAAGATTATGAAAAAGCAAAAAGAGAGCTGGACATGCTCAGTGACTACATCACAAAGGGATTAATAATTAGGTCTAAAGTAAAATGGTTTGAGCATGGTGAGAAGAGAAGTAAATATTTTTTGACCCTAGAAAAAAAGCGTAAAGCAAAAACACAGGTGATAAAACTTTTAGAAGATGATAAAGAAGTAGTGGATCCCCAAGTCATATTAAAGAGATTAGAAACCTTTTACAAAAATATTTATTCTTCAAAAAATGACATATCAGTCGAGAGGTGCCTTCAATTTTTGGAAAAGGTAGATACACCAAAGTTGGAAGAGATAGAAAGACAACAATGTGGACACCTATTAACAAATAAAGAATGTTTTGATAGTTTAAAAGGAATGGGAGACAATAAAACTCCTGGAATGGACGGATTAAGTAAAGAATTTTATGTGACGTTCTGGAATGAACTTGGCCAAATGGTAGTCGACAGTTTGAACCATAGTTTTAAAATCGGTTCCTTATCAGCTTCACAAAATCAAGTTTGTGTAACATTGGAAAAACCTGATAAAGATGTGCGCTTGATTGAAAATTGGCGTCCAATAAGCTTAATAAATGTTGATGTGAAGATATGTAGTAAGGCCCTCTGTACTAGGTTAGTCAACGTATTACCTAATTTAATACATCCAAACCAGTCGGCTTTTGTGAAAGGGAGAAATATAAACGACCCTATAAGGTTTATTGCGGATTTATTTGATTATACGGAAATGAGAGATGACCAATCATATATTGTATTTGCAGCAGACTTTCAAAAAAGCGTTTGATGCGATCGAGCATAATTTTATTTTAGCGGTATTACAACATTTCGGATTCGGAAATGAGTTCATTAGCTGGATTAAAATACTACTCTTAAACTCTCAAAGTTGTATTCTTAACAATGGAACAGCCTCTGATTTCTTAGATATAAAAAAGGGTACAAAACAAGGGGATCCAATCTCCCCATACTTGTTCATATTGACCATTGAAATATTGGCTCAGTTGATCCAAAACAATGAAAGAATAAAAGGCATACAAATTAACCATGAAACAAAACAAACTAAATTAGTCTTATTCGCAGATGATGCTACCTTTTGTTTGATGGATATAGACTCCGTCAAAGAGATCTTGCGCTGTCTGGACAGATTCAAGTATTCTTCTTCTTTACAATTGAACTTAACGAAATCTGAAATCGGATGGGTCAGAAAAGAAGGTAAAAATCTAAACGATATAGAGACAATTAAAAAGATAGATTTTCGATCTGACGGTACAAAAATTCTTGGAATATTTTTTTCTCATAGTAAGGCTCTTATGCATAACAACAATTTCATGAAGAAATATGAAAACTTTAAATCTATCTTATCGCTATGGAAGACACGTAACTTGACTATTTATGGAAAAGTTCATGTTATTCGTTCCTTAGCCATCTCGCAATTACTATATATATGTTCAAACCTCTCTATCCCAAAAAAGTTCATTGAAAACGTACAAAAAGAGATTGTTAGGTTTATATGGAGAGGGAGAAAGTCAAAAATAAAATACCAAACTTTGATAGGAAATTTAAGTGAAGGAGGAATAAGATTGCCAGACCTGGAAACAATGATAGAGACAAATAGAGTTAAATGGGCATTTAAATTGCTAGATCGCCATAATAGTAATTTTTGGAAGGGTTTTGCAAATGTCATCTTTGAGCAGGCTGCCGGTGGCCTCGAAATTATAGGGGAAAACTTTGATCCGATAAAAATCAAAGATAAACGTATTCCCGAGTTTTATAAAGAAATCATCAATAGTTGGAGTAAAGTGAGTGAATGCATAGTTGAGAAACCGGAAGAAATTCTCCGCCAACCCATTTGGTTTAACAAATTCATTAAGTTAGATATACATCATTATGATATTAGGAAGTTTATTAAAAAAGGAATAATTAACATACAGGACATCTGGGATTCCACAGACGGCCCGAAATGGGAGAGTATCAAAGAAAAAGGGAAATGGTGTGAATCTGAATATTTTACGTGGAGAAGTTTAATAGCAGCATTACCAATGGTCTGGAAAAGAACACTTAAAAACACACAAAATTTGGAACCTCTACCTCACTCTCAAATTAAGCGTAATGAAAAGTATAAAAATATCAGGTGAATATATCCCTTTTGCTAAAGTGAAAAATAAAATGGTGTATTGGGAAATAATTAAAAAGAAATTTAGGAACCAAACATCCCAAAAATATATTTCAAATAAATTGGGTATTCCAGACATTGAGTGGCCAGAAGTCTATCAAAGAGTGTATCTTGTTACTAACGATATTAAGCTGCGAGCTTTCCAATATAAGATTTTGAATAACTGCCTTTTTCTCAATAAAGACCTTTATAAATTTAAATTAATAGATTCTCCAAATTGTGTTTTTGGTCAAACTACAAATGAAACAATGGAACATTTTTTTGTAGAATGTCACTTTTCTAAACGTTTTTACATTGAGATAAAAAACTGGTTACAAACAGAAGGTATAAAACTTCCAGATCTAAATTTAACAAATGTTATATTAGGCAGCGATAATGAAACTATAAATGAATTTCTTTTTTTGCTCCATAAATTTTTATTATATTTCTACCGAACAAAAGGAATTATCACTAAATTGATAAACTTCCAAACAAAACTACAGGAATATGAAAGTATTGAGTATGCAATCGCAAAAAATAATGGAAAACTAGATACACATTTCAAAAAGTATGAAAAAATATTAACAAGTCTTCATTCAATTTAGTAAAAAGTCCGTTGTTGTAGAGGTTGAATAGTTTTGTGGAGTAGATGTTGTATAGTCTGTGAGGTTTGTAAAAATATATAGGTATTCCTATTTCACTTTCATAAAATCATAATAACTCAGTAAACAACCTGTAAATAGTGTCAAAATATCATCTAGAATAACACACCTAGTGTGCGACTCATAAAGTTGTAAATAATAATAGTGTCAAAATATCATCTAGAGTAACACAACTAGTGTGCGACTCATAAAGTTGTAAATAATAATAGTGCCAAAATACCATATCATCTAGAGTAACACACCTAGTGTGCGACTCATAAAGTTGTAAAAAATGTGTTGGTTGTATTGTAAAACGTATTTTTGTTGGTAATAAAAAGTATTTAAGAAAAAAAAAAAAGTGGAGACAGTGGAATCAAGAAATATCTTACCAAATCAGCTCAGTATTTGCCAAAACTCCTGATTAATAATGATCTCGTGCCCTGTGTCAAAATTGGAGAATCGTTCCGATATCTAGGAAGATACTTCGATTTTGATATGACAAATCAACAACATAAATCGGAATTGACATCCCTCATCAATGAAATGATGGTTGATGAAATGATGGTTTATGAAATGATGGTTGATGAAATGATGGTTGATGAAATGATGGTTGTATAGCCGCTATGTCCTCTCAAAAATATCCTGGCATCTAACTGTCGCTGATTTATCTAAAACATGGAGCACAGAAAACCTCGATTCTGAAGTGAACAAATATCTGCGTAAATGGCTCGAACTTCCTGTTTCTGGAACACTTAGCAACGTCTTCCTCACACGCAACAAGTTTGGTCTGAATATCTGCCCTCCTTCGGTCAAATTCATCCAGTGTAAAAACATCTTCAACTTCTCAGTCCGTTATATCAATAACACTTTACCCACACGCAAAAATCTCCGCAGATGGAGCATATCTTCAAACTCTGACTGTTCATCATGCCTCATGCCTGAAACTCTCCTTCATGTAGTAGCTGGTTGTAAAACGTACCTCGAACGAGGCCGCTTCACTTGGCGTCATAACTCTGTCCTTCATTTTCTCGCCTGTCACCTTCCAATCACAAGGAGCTCAACCCTATACGTCGATCTCCCTGGATTCGCAAGCCCATCAGTCATAACTGGCGAAAATCTGCGACCTGACTTACTCCTGGACATTCCAAAAAAATGCCTTTACATCTTGGAACTAACAGTTGGCTTCGAATCTAACCTTAATAATAATGTTGTTCGTAAAAATCGTAAATATGCCGAGCTCGTAAATAAGCATAGTAATCAATTCAAGAAAGTAAAATTTATCAACTTGTCAGTAAGTACTTTAGGTGTTTTTGCCAAGGAATCATCTGATTTCCTCACTATGTTAAACGAATTAGGATTGAAAGGAAAACAACAAAAATATTTAATAAGAAAAATAACTGAAATAGTCATCAGATCTACCTTTTGTCTTTTGCAGAAGAAATAAGGAATGGCTCGATCCAGAACTCTTGAAGTATTAGATCCCCTTGATTGAATTGCTTTTCTTTTTCCTTTGTATTTTATTCTTTAGCTTTCTCGTCCTTATTTTTTTTATTATCTGAGCAGAGCTGTTAAGTCGTGCTCTGTACGTGTCTGCTGTTTTAATGCTTCTTTCTTACTTGAAACACAGTTATTTTTAATCAATTTCATGTTTTTAGGGTAGTAACAAGTTTTGGATCATGATTCGTTCAAGTTATATTATTCCTGATTTTATTATTCCTGATTTTTTTATTATTATTATTATTATTATTATTATTATTATTATTATTATTATTATTATTATTATTATTATTATTATTATTATTATTATTATTTATTTCCAAATTGCTTAATGTTTTGCTTACAAAATTCTTAGCTTACCGAGTCCAATCCTTAAACCTTGGGAAAACTAGAATGTATTCACTTTCACAATTGAAAGTGGATTAAATAAAAAAAAATTTAAAAAAAATCAATTAATCATAAGAGTTCTCCTGATGATGTGAGCAGTTCCTAGGAGGGCAATCTTCTGCATTTCTGCGATAGGAATGTCTCCTGGTAGTTTATTGACATACTGTTCAAGTCCTTTGTGTATCAACCCAAGTGCCCCGATAACAATAGGTATGGTTTTTGTTTCCATACCCCACATTTTTCTTATTTCTATTTCTAGATCTTTGTATTTGGAGAGTTTTTCTATCTGTTTTAAGGGCACATTTCTTTCTGCTGGGATTGACACATCAATTAGAAAACATCGTTTTTCTACTTTGTTCTTGACTATGATGTCTGGTCTATTAGCTTTGATGGTTTTGTCCGTGTGTACTTGCATGTCCCATAAAATTGTTGCTGTATTGTTGTCCATTACTTTTTTAGGGTCATGTTCATACCATTTCCTGCATATGTCGAATCCATAACTGCTTGCAAAGCTTCCAGTGGACATATGTCCCAACTTTATCGTGTCTTTCTATGAACTCTTTCTTTGCGAGAACAGGACAGCCTGATATAATGTGGTCGATAGTTTCTTATGATCTTGTTCTCATAGTACCTTGTAGCCAGTGTCTGATCTTGTGCTGCTATGATGAGTCCCTCTGTCTCTGTCTTTAAGCCTGTTCCTTTCAACCAACTGTGTGTTCTCTGTTTGTCCACATCTGCTTTGTTCACTTGCCTTTTGTATTGGCCATGAAGGGGTTTAGATTCCCACTTTTCACGTTGTTCCGTTTGCAGATGGTCTTTGTAGGTGCTCCTTATTCTTCGTGCTTTTTCGATGCTGGAAACGTCTTTTTCTTTCGGTAAAGATTCTGTAACATTTGCTTCGGCAGTTTCAGCTTTGAATCTTTTGCTTTCTTTGTGTATTGAGTACATCTTTTTGTTGTTTTCATGCTTAGAGACCAGACGTAGAAGACATTCTTGGTTTTCTGTCAGGTACATGTCCAGGCCGATAGTTGATATTTTGTACGAATTTTCTATCTGGACGAGTCCTCTACCTCCTTCTTTCCTTTTTACATATAATCTGTCAACATCCGCTTTAGGGTGATGCATACGGTTCATTGTTAGATATTTCCTTGTCTTTGTGTCTAATCTTTTGATCTCACTTAACTTCCAGTTGATTATGTTGAAACTGTATGATACTACAGGCACAGCTAAGGTGTTAACAGCCTGGATCTTATTAGCTGCGTTCAACTCACTTTGTAGTACCAATCTGAGTCTTCGATAGTACTCCTTCCTCACTTTTTCTTTCATCTTGGAATGCTGTATTCCATCACTTTCATCAATGCCTAGGTACTTGTACGTTTTCTCTTGGTCAAGTTCTTTAATGACTGTGTCAAGATCAAGTTGGATGTTCGATTTCTTCGTTAATTTACCTTTCTTGAAAGTAGCTTTGGCACACTTGTCGAGGCCAAATCTCATGCTGTGTTTCAGGAAGCTCGATAGTAGTGACGATATCTTGTAGATCTACAAGGTCTTTAATATCCATGGATGAGGGACACTATCAAACGCTTTTCTGTAATCAATCCATGCTGTACTGAGATTTTTCTTTTTTTGCTTGCAATTTTCAAGTATCATCTTATTTATTAAGAGCTGATCTTTGCATCCATAGGATCCTTTTCTGTATCCTTTTTGCTCTTTTGGTAAGAGTTTATTGGTCTCCAGATGATGATAAATTCGACTTGTCATGATTGATGACATGAGCTTGTACATGGTAGACAGACAGGTTATTGGTCTGTAATTTTTTGCTTCCTTTGTTTCCTCGGTCTTTGGGAGGAGGTAGGTAATCCCTTGAATTTGAAGTTGTGAATTTGATCCAGACCAGGAGATTTCCAGTTGCCTGCTTTGGTTAACGCAGATGCGATTTCTGCTTGTGTAATGTTGCTCCATGTCTGCTCTTTGATCTTGCTGTTTTGACTTTCTGTCCTTTTTATCCATTCTGCTTGTTCGTTATAACCTTTTTCTTGCTCTAGAGTTTCTTTCCAGAATTCTTCAACTTTCTCTACCGTCGGTGGTTCTTTTACCGTTATCTGCTTTTTTCCAAGCTCCCTGTACAATTTCTTGGTGTCTTCTCTAAACATTTTGTTTTGAGTAAACTGCTTCTCTTTTCAAACCTTCGCATTCTTTGAGCTTTAGCTTGTATTTGCTGTTTGAGTTGTTCCATTACTTCAGGGATTTTGTTGACTGTGTTAATTGAATACTTCACCATGATGTTTTTTCTTTTTCTATCAGATAACCTGTTAAGCGATATCTCAGCCAAAACCGATAGATCTTTCCTTTTTTTCTGTATAGTTTTCATCATTCTCTCTTTCCATGAAGGTTGTTTTTTCTTGATCCTTCTCTTTTTCTGCCTCAACCCAGTATGCTCAGTTATGACTGTAGCTGTTGCATAGTATAACTGGTTAATATCTGAGACGTTGAGTTCTCCTTTGGTTTTCCTTATTTCGTCCAGTGCTTTATTTGCACGGTCTATCAGTCCTATTACTTTCTTGGTTTTGTTCAGTTTTGGTAGCTGGGGTCTTTCTTCCACACTTAGATATTTGATTTCTTGCCATTTAATCAAAATGTCATTCCTCAAGCTTACTTCACCAGTTGTTTCGGCGAAGTTCGTGTCTTCCTCACTTATCCGTCTCACGCTTGCACTCTCGTCTCCGTGTCTTGCCTCTTCAGAAGCTCTTTCTTCCATGCTGGTGTCTTTGTCATGGTTATTTACACCATCTTGTTTTGGCGTCCCTTCCATCACTTTCTTCTTTATTTCAAGGATCTCCTTTTCTGACAATCTTTTCTGCTTCTCAATGTCTCTTCTTACATTAGCAAGTTTGTTGTAGTCAAGATTCATTCTAGTAGTTGGATTCTTTTCTCTCCATATCTGATAAGTCTCCTTGGTGACTGACTGATGGGATGGATTTAACGATGCTGTGTAATACGCTTCCATAACTTGTTTATACTCCTCTCTAGTCCACTTTTGTCTACTTTTTCTTCGAGATTGTGTGGCTCCTTGATCTGTGTCCAGTGGTCCATGGTGGGACAGTGTCTCGTTACGGTTGCCATTTGAACCTTGTGGAGTGGAGTTCGTTCCAGAAGCTAACCAAAACAAACTTTGGTTCTGGAAATTTAAAAAAATAAAGAAAATCTAAGACAAAAATATTAGATAAATATTAAGATCAAACAGCGTGAACAGTAGTTAAAGGAAATACTGACCTAGGAAAAAGAAACGTAAATATCACTAGTGAGAGTTGCTTTATAATATTAACTCTTGCCGTGAGATAAATACTGGATGAATAGAAATACAAGGAAGCTGTTTTGAGACAATCACTTCTTGACTACCTAAATAAAACCTTTATATGTAAGGAAATATTAGGGATAAAGCTCAAAGAAGTGTATTAAATAATACTATCCTATAAAATATCAACGTAAACCTATCGTTTCTGCAATTTATTCAGTCTAATCAGAGCTAAAACTGTAAGTATTATAAGTTGCAGTCGACGAGAGATCGCTAAGTTATGATCTCTAATGGATGATCTTTTTAGCTAGGATGAAATTCGAGTCAAAAAACAAAGACAAGAAACAATTTATAAATAATCTAGTAGAACTAACCTTAAGGAGTTGAATTATCTATGACAATAAGTTCTATATGCTGGTGTTGAGTGTAAAATTAAAAGGAATTACAGAGCTGAAGCAGCCATGACCAACTTGGGAGAGAGCGCGCGTATTATATATATTATATTTTTTTATTATTATTATTATTATTATTATTATTATTATAATAATAATAATAATAATAATAATAATAATAATAATAATAATAATAATAATAATAATAATATAACATATATATGCTGCTTGAATCTCTCCAACCCTATTAGCTACGAATGGTTTGAAGTGGCGACTGTTACCTCTGATCCAGTGGAGCACATCCATGCTGTCTGACCAGAAATACCAATCACTCTTGTTGACTTCAAGTGTCTCTCCCATTATCTGCGTCATTTTCAGCCCATGAACAGCTTGCATGAGTTCAAGTCTAGGGAAAATGATAGCTTGAAGCGTTGCCACTCGGGCATTTGCAGCAACTAGGTGGCTGGTTAGGGTACCATCGCTGTTTTCATGTACAGCATACACAGCAGCACCATATGCATCCAAGGATGCATCTGCAAACGTATGTAGACTCAGATGACTGCCCATCCTGTCTATCCCAAGACAGCGTGGAACACGGATGTCAACCAGATGGGGCAGTTCTTTGAAACAGGTGGCTTATCCCACTCCAGACCTGTTGTCCATATCTTCTGAAGCAAGATCTTGGCCCGGATAGTAAACGCCATCAGTAGATCGAGAGGATCAAACAGTGAAGCACTGCTCAGGGAGTTCTTCTTTGTGAGGCTATCTGTGTTCACTGGCTCAAAGGAGAAAGTGAACATGTCTGGCTCTGGATGCCATGCTACTCCTAAGTTCTTGGTAGAGGGTAACTGACCACTGTCTAGGTCCACAGCAGCAGCATGATCAGCAGATGGAATGTTTCGGAGCACAACTGGATGGTTAGACAACCACTTTCTGGTTCTTCTGCAGCTGCCCATAACCCTACGAGTTGGTCACACAGTTCAATTGCAGTTGGTACATCCTTCACAGAGTCCTTACTGTCATGCATGCAAGGTGCTCTTGAGCACAGTTTCAGCAGCAAGAGGATACTGAAATTGATTGAGACAAACTGTACTAAAAATGGCGATGCATTTACACTGAATATGACGCAGTTGAACTCGTTGACTTCTGGGGGCTTGCTCTGGTCCAGATCCCTCCACAAGAATCAGTGATTTGGTTTATCATCTGGCTTTAAGTCAGTCTGTAAGTACATCTTAGCTATGTCGCACATGATCGCAATCGGATTGTGACGGAAATGTGTCGGCATTGCAAACAGATCATTTTGGAGTTTCGGACCTTGATGGATTATGTCATTCAGGGAAACACTGTCATGTTTGGCGGAAGCATTAAACACAATTCGAGTTTTCGTCGTGGTACTCGACGAGCATATCCCTTTTTGAGATAACTGTTCATGACATGTTGATATGAATTTCTGAAATCTTGATCACTCGACACGAGTTTCTCATTGCTCTGCAGTCTTTTCAGTGCCATGTCATGATTGTTTGGTAGTGTAGACTTGTCTTATGGTATTCCCAAAGTAGTGACCATTACTATAGGTTAGTGACTGCAATGCATCTTGTTTCCTTGCTCCTCATCTGGCTTGACTAGTTTACTCAGCTGTGATTCTTCTATCTCCCAAAAACAAGGTGGTTTAACTCTCCAGGGTGTTGTTGACAGAATGTGAAGTTTGTTTATGGTGCTGTTCTGTTAGTCTTTGGGTGTCCAATACATGTCCACCCAAGAGGTGTGAGACTGGCTATGGGTTCACTTGGGTCACCTTAACCTCCTGTAATGAGCAATGTAGATGGGACTGATCTACGCAAATAAGTATATCCACAGTGGGTCGTCTTCCTATCTGAGGGAACTTGAGACCATGAAGGTGCTTATCTTTATGTATGCTCAATCAATCAATCAATTAATTAATCAATCAATCAATTACCTTTATTTATCCACAGTAGACGGCTAAGTAAGTTGATTTTCAGACATGCCGTGCTTACAAAGTATAAGTATAATCTAAACAAATAAAATCTAAATAGACTATGTATGCTTAATAATATAAAAAGTAATAATTTACCTAACAAAAACATTATCTAACTAAATGGAATTGTAATAATGAAAAGTAATGAGCTAGTCAGCATTCTACATCCATGCGAGAGTTACTTTAAAGTTTCTTAGACTGCTAAGCTCTCATAATTCATTTGGCAATTCATTCCAGGCAACAACACCGCGATTTGTGTTAGGCAAGGGAGGCAGGAAGTCAGAATTGCTGCCTCTAAAAATTCGGTTGGAATAATAAATTGAGATAATTTGAAGCTTTGTGGTAAACTTCAAACATCATGATCTATAATTGAATTATTTGTCTCTCATTTAAGTCTAACCAATTTAGTCTATTTCGAATATTTAAAAAAAAATTTATTTAGACATTTAGACACTTTTTTATTTAGAATTTTTTTATATATTCTTCAGTTTACCCCAAGAGCGAATGCTCATCGAGGAGGCTCACTGACTATTTTACAAATAAAAGTTAATTAATCTTGAAACTGAATATGGGACATAATACGATAATTACAACAAGGAATATACAATAATTGGAAAATACAATATTTAAAAATACATAAGGAAAATACATTATTTAAAAATACATAAGGAATGAAGAAAAAATGAGGAAAAACTATAAAGAAGAAACTTATACAAAATAAGTAATTCTAAGTGAGTAAGGAATTGATTAAGTAAGATAAATAATATAATCAAGCCATGGCATTTAGAATCGTCTAGAATCTAAAATAAATTGTTAAAGGGCTTTAAAAAATAAGGAATTTTGACGAAATGATAATTTTTCAGAACCGTGCAACAAGAAAATTTTTTTTTTCTTGTTTGAACGAATTTGCAAGTTTGGAAATGTTTGTGCAGCAGAGGAAAGCAAAGTGGCACGTTGAGCAGAATACCGGGGACAAGATAAGAAATAATGCGTAATTGATTCTATCCCTCCTAGTTGGCATTCACATTCCTGTCTCGAGCTGCAATTTATTTTAAATAAATAGAAATTTAATGCACATTGACCAAGGCGCAGTATTGTGTGAAGTATTGACACATAACGAGTTAAAGAAATGTTGTAGATTTTATTATAATGATAAGGGAAATATAAGGAGAATATCATATTCTTAAACAAAGACAGTTAGGTTGAATTTCTCGTGGATTCTTCCAGAGAATTCCAAACAACAACAGAAGATGGATAAAAAGACTTTTGAAACCTTTCGGTATCTACCTTAAACAAGGAAAAATCATATCCTTTTCTCAATGAAAACTTGGAAATTTCACAGATCTTTGGTGGCAATAATTGATGTAAATAATTAGGCGTGAGGCCATTCACAATCTCATAAAACAAAGTCAATTTATGAAAAAGTCTACTGGTTCTTAGGTCTTCCCAAGACAATTCTTTTAACACTCGTTCTCTACTAGTACCTTTCAATGCCCCAATTGTAATGATAGCACAATCGTATTGTAAATTGTCAAGAAGTTTTAAAAGATATTGGCTGCAACCATCCCAAACACAATCCGCATATTCGAAAATAGGTCTAATAAACGATTTGTACAGAGTGATCAGAATATCCCTATTAAGTTTAAACTTCAAGCATTTTAACATATGCACCCGCTTGGATGCTTTTTGATGGATATAAAATGTGTTCACGCCAAGACAAATTTGAAGATAGAATTAAGCCTAGGTGCGAGTGACTATCAAGGGCCTCAATAATCTTGCCTTTCATCATTAAAGGAGAATGAAAAGGCTTAACTTGTTTAGTAGAAAACACAATAGATTTAGTTTTGTCAGCATTCATTGTTACTTGCCATTTATCAGCCCATGCAGCTTTCTTATGATATCACTGTTTAAATGTGCAGACGAAATGAGTGGATTCTCAACAACTTCAAAAAGAGTAGTATCATCTGCATAAAGAAAACAGTTTGTAGCTAACGAGTTAGATATATCATTAATGAAAATGAGGAACAACAAAGGACCGAGCACAGAACCTTAAGGAACACCAGCCTCAATTCTGACCCAATTAGAACATTCACTGTCAATTACAACACGCTGATATCTATTGCTTAAATAGCTTCGAAACCAGTTTAAAAGTGGGTTTTTTATCCCAAGTGATTCTAATTTGTGAATCAAACCACTATGCCAAACACGGTCAAAGGCTTTACTGATATCAAGGAAAACCATACGGATTTCCTTTCGCTCCTCCAACGCTGAATAAATGGAATGAACAATAAAAAGCAATTGATTAATGATTGTAAAGGGTTTAGATCATTAACCTCAATCAAATAATTATATAACTGAATTAACACTACCCTCTCTAACAGTTTGGAAAGAGAAGGAAGAAGGGACATTGGACAATAGTTAACTTTGTTTTGACGATCGTCTTTTTTAAAAAGAGGAATGACATTTGTTTTTTTGCCATTCACTAGGGAATTCTCCTAGTAGTGTGGGGCCATGTTTTATCCCGTGGGAAGTTTGTGATCATTTTAGTTTCTATACGGGAATCGATACATTAGAACTGAACTCAAAAAACTTTGTCACCATTTTTTCCGAGCATGGTGATGTCATTTTTATGCTAATTATTTGTGATGCATCCTGTAACAGTACAATCGCTATAAAATGAAGTAATATAAGTACTTTTGGCAAACTAACGCATCTAGAATGTAAGAATAAAAGTAGAGCACAGTGTTTTCCAGACTTTGTGCTGACTGATGTTTATGCTAATTAGGTGATGACGTCATACAATAGTATTCCCTCACAATAAAAAACTTTCTCTACCATATAATATCAATATGCGATTTTTTAAAGAAAAAACATAAGATACATGTGAATAGCTATGAGCAGCTAAACATTTTCTTTAGAAAATGTTTTTAAGGCACTTTTGAAAATGAAGTGGTTCTTTCTATATGCATGTGCCGTCTCCAATTTATTGCGGGAGAAGCTAAACACATTTGTAATCTATCTACAAGTCGAGTAATTTGGAAGGAAAAAAAAAAACATTTTTGTCTCAACAGGTTTTGTCTTAAGGTATCAGGATACGTTTGAGGCCTTTCCAGATTACTTTACTCCCGACCATAATTTCGCACTAAATAAACAGTTTTTAAAAATCAATATGGGATTCTCTGTTTCGCGACACAAAAAAAGTTGTTGGCTTTCTCCACAGTTTTTGTGTGACCAAAATGGTTTTAAAAACATTGTAGCTCTTTCGGTTTACATTGGATCGAACTGACACTTTGGATTATGATAAATAACAATACGATCTAAAAAACAGTGTCTCAGATTTTTGAAATGTTTTTTCATTCAAAATATATTGTCTATTTTGCAATCATAACCACCGACATTTTAAACTTCTGGATTTAAGGCACGATCTATAAAAGATATCAAAAATCTGAGACACCTTTTTGAAACTCATTATCAACAGAGTATGCTAATGTAATTTTGATCGACATAGAGGAAATTCGGACCCTGTGGGAAGTAGTTGAATGAAGTGCGGTAGAATGCCACTTTGAACACAAATTTGGTTTGTTTGTGTTCCAAAACAGACTATAAATCGATATTCGAAAACTACATTTATTTAGCTTTCAGAAAATGTATATTTTTATGGCAAAATATTGTAAAGCACGTGCGAAATTTGAGGTAGCGTGCATAGGGGTCTAATCATATCCTGATACCTTAATTCTTTCATGTGCTAGATCTAGCTCCAGGTCTTCCTCGTCTTCGCTTCCGCATCTTCAATGGGAGGATCTACGTCTTTGTTTTCATATTCAGAGTCACAGTTTCCCACACATATCTAAACATTTTAAGTTGTACTTCCTGCATGAGTATTTCATGGTTGCGCACTTTCCTTTGCAATGAGACTTTTCCAACTCAAGCACAGCGTTTGGTGCAGGAAGAAATGTAGATGGAATAGGCTGTAACTGATTTCCGTATTGATTCCAGCCATGAGAAGTTGGACTAGGAAGAACAGGGCATGCAACGTCACAGCATTTCCAGACCAACGTAACATAGTTTGCTCTCTTGATCATCTGTTTCAGCACTGCTTGTGTTGGCGGTAGTTTTTCATCAGTGTACTGCCGTTTGCTGAACAAGAACCAACACAGTTCCTTAACTGTTGCTATACTGGTAGAGGGTAAATATAACTGACACATAAAGAGCTCTAATGATCTTGAGACGTCATCTTCAATGATGTCAGAGCTTCCCAGGCAATGAGATAAAAAGGCGTACAAAAACTTGTATTCATAGTAAAGAATGTATGGTGTTTGGTGTTTGGTGCCCACTTTTTCGGTCTGAACTTCCCAGCATGCATCATGATTCCACCGGAAGTCCGGAATTCGTGGAGCGTGTCTTGTAGCATAGGATGACAGCATCAGATAGATTGTGATGATGAGTTAATGTATGAACTGACATTGAACCAACAAGAACCTCTGCTTGGGTTGCAAGATGACTAAGTTCAGGTGCAATAAGGAACCACCTATCCACGGCTTCAGGTCGCTGTGTTAGATTCGTTAGGCCTCCTCTGATCTTCATGATCTCGTTTACATGCTCTATAGCATGGTCTGGACCAATGGCACAGAAAGGAATTTAATTCTTATTAACACAGAAATTTCCGATCTCAAATTCGTGGTAGATCACTTGATTCCATTTAATTAACCAAATTCCACAGGAAGCCAGGTCTAATTAAAATCATTATTTACACTCAATTTATTTATTTTACTTGAATATTATGACACAAAATCCTGTATTTCACATCAAAATATGTCAATATTATCAAACCTTGCATAAACTACAATAATTCAACAAATTCAGAATATTGAGATGCTACAAATAATCAATTTTGCAATTTAAACGTTTTTTAGCTCATATTTTTAAATCCCTTATAAGCTAAGAAAAGCTTTGGTTTGAAATTTAGCCTAAATCGTTTCTGGATAGTTAAGCTAACTATCTAATTTTCATGATTTTGAACATGTTTTTCTTCTTTGTGGTAGATTTTATTATTTTTTCCTGAAAAATGGGCGTTTACATGATGACGTCACACATAATTAGCATAAAAATGACGTCACCATGCTCGGAAAAAATGGTGACAAAGTTTTTTTGAGTTCAGCGTGCTGTAATGTATCGATTTCCGTATAGAAGCTAAAATGATGACAAACTTCCCACAGGAGCCTTTTTTGCTACACATGGCCCCACACTATAGCTGTAAACTAAGATTAAATAAAGTAGACAGAGATTTAGAAATACCTGACCTGCACATCTTTATGATTCTATTACCGATACAATTGTGTCCGCAAGCCTTGGAAATATCTAAGGTTGATATTATTTGTTCGATTTGAGTATCAGAAGTATGAATGTTTGACAAAGATTTGGAGTTGGAGATAAGATTTATGCTCATCAAATACTTTAGCTTGGCTAATAAAGTACTCATTAAAGATTTCAGCTTTTGCTTTTGGATCTGTAATAAAAGAAACACCTTCTTGAAGAGGAGGGATTGACGTTTGTACTTTGTTATTGTTGAACGCTTTAATTGTAGACCACCACTTTTTCCTACTCATTACTCAATCAGAAAGATCCCTATTTAACTTTTCATAAAACGAAGTTTTAGCTTGACATATGAGAGTTGTGGTCAAATTTCTTTGTCTTTTATCCAAAAATGATTTGATTTAAAGACACTGAACTTTTTTAAGAGTCTGTTACGCTTTGTTTTAGCCGATCTAACATTACTGTTCATCCATTGTTTATCACGAGGTCGAATTGTCACTTTTTTATAAGGAATATATTTGGCTAAAATTCCTATAAACAATTTGAACCAATTATAGATGATTTCAAAATTATTCCCAGAGAAAATATCTTGCCATTCGAATTTCGAAAATTTAAGTTCGTTAAGTTCGTTAAGTTCGTCAATATTAATGCTATCGAAAAGCCAAACAAATCTATCATAAGCTTTTGGTTTTAATGAAGAAATATTCATCTTACCATAAATGAAGTAATGGTCACAATTCGATGGAGGACTATTCGTTCCTGTAGCAACAAAGTAACCAGGAGCATTTGTAATAATAAGATCAAGAAGAGAAGATTGGCGATTCGTAATACGTGTAGGTTCACTTATCATCTGAAAAAGATTATTACATTCCAGCATATGATAAATAGGTACACCAAAATCTGAACTAAGAGACGAATCATTTATATCATTATGGGCATTGAAATCGCCTAGCAGAATGACAAGAGTATTTGATCCAAGTTCAATTAGATCAAGACTATTTCGTAATTTATTTAAGAAAAAAGAGGTACTCTATGGAATTTGATGGAGGTCTATAACAAACACCAAAAACAATACTAAAGTTTTGAATTTTAATTTTTGTCCATAAAAGTTCTAAATCCACATTCACTAGATCGTAACGCCTCTTTATGTTCAAACACTGAGATGCGAACAAAGCAACACCACCACCGTGCATATTTTGTCTATCTTTCCTGAATATTGGATGATAACCTGGAATGTGCAAATGATCAACCACAGAGTTACTTGTCAGCCAAGTTTCTGAAACACGAAGCAAATCAAACATGTCCGCACTAGTTCACGACTTCTGATTTCACATGTCAGAAGACCTGACTGAATAGTCTTCTCTGGTTATAATTCGGGATGCTCTATTTTGCAGTTTTTGCAAACAGTCCATGGGAGTTTCACAGCTGTTTCCCCAGGCAATGCTGCAGTAATCAAAATATGGCAGCACTAAAGAATCAGAAACAGATTTCAATGTGTATATCTTCAGTCATATTTCTTGTTTCACATAACATGCGCAACCCGTTGGATACTTTTGAAATAATATGATTAACACTGTTGGGAGAGAGTATGTGAAATAAGTGTGAAAAGTATGTGAAAGGTATGTGAAAAATTTCACATAGTTTTTCACATGGGGAACAGGTGAAAAACATGTGAAAGTATCATGTGGAAACCATGTGAAATGATGTAGTCCTTACCACATAGAGAAAATGTGTGAAATTCGTGTGAAATATTTTCGCACAAAAATCACAAAACAATATGAAATACATGTGAAATCGCAAAGGCAAAAGATCACATAATTGCATGTGAAAACTATGTGAAAATACAAGGCTACCATGTGAAATTCATTATAACAAGCTGAGTCTCAACATTTATAAATATATAAGCTAAGACAACTAGATGTTCAAACTATAACCATTTAATATTTTCTCAAAGTAATAACTTTAAGGCGGACAGAATATATTGCTAAGGGTAGCAAAGGCCTTCTTTGTGGTGAAATTAACCTGTAAAAATATAAATTAATAGCAGGATTTATTTTACTAGGACTATCAAAATCGGTAGACTGCAGCACCCACGTGATACAAACTTTTGGCATCCATCAGTCAACAGTCATATTCGAACAACAGTGTATTCATTCCTTGAAATATCACAAAACTTCTAACATGATTGTGTTGAAGAACGGCCGCAGTTTTACTTCTGGAAAAGCTCTAAGTAGTGACCTTCACACCGCCGACATTGACCATATTGTCCATATTGTCCAAAAAGGTTGCGATATAATTACGTCATTTTTTCAAGGATCCTTTACAGCGCTTGCTAAATACTTCAATTTGAGTCAAACCCTGGCGTCAGGACCATGGTCAAACCATGGTCGAACATGACCAAAACATGTTAGAACATGGTCAAGTGACCATGGTTGTCCATGGTTTGTACATGATCTGACCATGGTTTGACCATGGTCAACCATGAACGTTAAATTGCACAAGTTTGACCATGGTCAACCATGGTCAGTCAATCCATTGGTATGCAAAACAAGGACCATGGTTGACCATGGTCAACCATGTTTGAAAGCAACATCAATAACATGGAAGACCATGGTCAACCATGTTTGAAAGAACATCAATAACATGGAGGACCATGGTCAACCATGTTTGAAAGCAACATCAATAACATGGAAGACCATGGTCAACCATGTTTGAAAGAACATCAATAACATGGAGGACCATGGTCAACCATGTTTGAAAGAACATCAATAACATGGAGGACCATGGTCAACCATTTTTGAAAGAACATCAATAACATGGAGGACCATGGTCAACCATGTTTGAAAGCATCATCAACACCATGGTCAACCATGTTTGAAAGCATCATCAACACCATGGTCAACCATGTTTGAAAGAACATCAATAACATGGAAGACCATGGTCAACCATGTTTGAAAGAACATCAATACCATGGAAGACCATGGTCAACCATGTTTGAAAGAACATCAATACCATGGTCAACCATGTTTGGGAGCAATATTTGGAAAGAACACCCAAATTATGCATTTGCAAATGCATTTAACCTACATAAATGTACTGTCAATACTATCTTGAAAATACATTGATTTCATTATTTGAAGGAACAACAATCATAATGATACATGTAGATAAAACAGGTATTGCTTTTTCAAACAAATTACTTCAATTTCTTTTTATTCCATAAAACGTTTCTTAGAAATGCAATAGAAAATAATTCATACAAGCAACATTTAAAATAAGCAACTTTAAAAAATCATGTTAGTCACATATATGCTTTTTTTGTTCTCTTATGGTACTTAACTTAGCTGGTTTCATGTGCTCCATTTACAGAGAAATTGATCGTCAAACAATCTGAAATGACTCTAACTATACACTCATCAAGAGTTGCGAGCTACTGCTCTAAGCGCTTGCTCAGGGATCCCACTTTTTAATCCCCTGAGCATGTGCTTAGAGCAGTACATGTAGCTCACAACTCTTGATGAGTGTATAGTTAGAGTCATTTCTGATTACAAATCAGTCGAACTTCTTGCAGTTAGAGAGTTGTTTCATATTGTTCAACAAACAAGGCACAATTACTGAATTATTTCTGGGTGCCAACGGTTTTTCGATTTGCACTTTAGCAGCCTCTCTGTAAGACTTTACCAAGTCTGTTCTGTAGTTTGATTCTTCACTAGATTCTTTCTGGCATTCACTTATTTCATTTATATTCAGAAGTCTTTGAAAATATATTTTTTTAAAAATCTTTTTATAAAGTTAGTTGGCTTTGTGTACATCCATCTCTCTTTTAACTGCTTTTTGTACTGCCTGTATTTTGGCAGTTATTTTTGGCTGACTAGCCTGTTCAATGCCATGCTCATCTATGGCAATCTTTTTAATCAGTTCTAGCTTTCCATCAAATTTTGGTTTAGCAGTTAATTTTGAATTAGCTGCCTTACCAGATACAGAGTGAGCAATAATCTCCTCTTTCGAATAAATATTTCTTAATAAATAGTTTATTGTCACAAACAGAGAAGTTGAATTTTTTACAGCTTCTCTGTAAGACTTTTCCAAGTCTGTTGTGGAGTTTGATTCTCCAGTAGATTCTTTCTGGGTATCTCTTACTTCATGTAAGGTTCTTTTCAGCCTTCGAAGAGATTTTTTTAGGTCTGTAACCTCTTGTCGCAGATCTTTCAATTCCTGCTCATGTGCTTGGCAGCATCTGCAACATTCTTGATCCTTTAAATAAAAGAAAGAAAGATATAAATATGTTTGTCATGTATTTTAGTACAATCCTCCCTCAGGGACCTATTATTAACCAGAATTATGAACTCAAAGCGATGATTCAAAGCATGTGACTGTTTTGTTTTTTTTAATTTGATTTTGTCCTATTTTTAAAACTTTTAAAATATTCAAATAAATTTCAATACTTTACCCTATCTTTTCTAAGTTTTAGCAGGCCAAAAGCTTCTGCCTTGTTGTTTATTTCTGAAAATTCTGAAAAAAGAAATTATTATAGAAATACACATTTCATCCTTCTGTCTTTGCACTAATTTTAATTAACTGAAAAGACAATTGATTACCTTTTTCTCCATCTGCTTCTGAAGAACTTCCAGGAGTAGTTTTAATTGGTGAATCGTAAAGGAAAAAAAAGTTTTTAACATGCAAATAGTCCAAACATGAGTAATTTATACTTAATTAAAGAAACTCTCTTTTACCTTGTTTGTATTTATGTACATCAGAAGGTGGGATGATTGGTGACACTGCTCTTTTTTTTTTGTAAAATAGCTGCAGCAAGTACCTGAAACATTTTCATGGAATGTTTAAGTGATTGAATTGCCCTATTTTATAATGTCACAGCTTGATTATGCAAAAATATTAGAAATAAACCTTCTTTCATTTTGGATATCTAGTGTAATATTCAGCTTCTCTCATTTTCCAACACTTCATAATCCAAACTTTATTGTGATTTCATTTGTGTTGCTACATTTCTTCCCCTCTGGCAACCAAATGATCCTTAGCATTACAAAAAAATAGATTGATTTGATGTGACTTCATAGTGAAATATGGCAATTACAAAAGGAAAGGTTGGTATTGATTGTTTTCTTCATGCAGAGTGTTTAGTAATTCGCATACATAAGAATACAAAGCCTTTACTAGTAATGTATTTAAAAGATTGAAATATATTCTACTTACTTTTTCTGCTTCATCTTTTGAGTTCTTTTGAAACTATAAGAAAAATTGAATTAAATTCAAATGCTCTATCAACAATTATTGTTCAATAAATCAAGAAAGTTAAACAATTTACAACTAATTTTATGTCATGTGTTACCAGTTTTGGTGTTTTTCCATTCCAGTGTTTTTCACAATTCTAATTTCTCATAACTTCTCAAGAGATTAACATTCAGCTACCTCAAACTTTCTAACTTTCTTGATGCCATTATAATCTATAACTCTCATGTAGTGCTTCATAAAAATAATTGAATTCCAAACTTATTATGATGAAGTGGCAGCCATTAATGCATTCAGTACTATATACATATTCCATATATGAATTTCAATGATTAAGATATTATGATGTAAAATTGTTCTTCTATTAGGCAACAAAAAACTTCCCATAAAAATTAGCTATATAAAAACTTACAGATGGCTCAGTTTCTTCTTCTTCTTCTTCAACTTCTTCTTCAGCTATATCATTTGTGAAGCTAGTTGGCTTTTTCCCTTGTTTTTTTGAAGATTTAGATGTCCCAGGAGTGGCTAAATTTTCAAAAAGTTTCATTAAAATTTGTTACACTGAAAAGTAATATATAATATATATTCCTATAATTACTAATGCACTGTGCATTAGTTTTAAGGTAAATTTAGAACTCTTTTTTGGTAATATTGGCAAGAACAGATGTAACTCTTTTTTAATTAAGATAAAAATTAAGATAAATAGCTTTTAAGAGCACCATTTGATACTGTAACTGAGTAACTACACCTAACTGGTATGTATCTCTGATTTGTGATTGTCACCCTAGATCTCATATAACGGTCACTTTTAAACATTACAGTGCAAGTGCTTACCTTTCTTCTTAGTCTTTTGCTTCTTGTTAGTTTGCTCACTTTGGTTTGCCAGTCCAGAAGAGATGGTATCTTTCTTTCTTTTTGGCTCAGAACTTGAGTTTCGTAATTAATTTGTACAACAGCCTAATGTTAATGATAGTAATGTTTTTTTTATTATAAAAAATCTGAAAGAGAAGCTTAAGGAATGTACATGATTTAGTTTAAGTCTCAATGAGCCCAAATTATTGACATGTGGATGAGGTCATTTTTTGAAGTAAATATTAAATTTGTGTTGTCAGTACAACACTTTTCATAGTGGGATACAAATTCAGTAACTTAATACTGGTTTCTAATTTGGTCTACTGGCACTCACACACACTACCACTACATTATGTATTCTATGCATACAACTCAACTCACATGATTTTTACGGAGGGAGGAAAAATCATATGCAATGTTTCTTGTTGGATATAAAACATGTACAGGCACAAAAATGCAATGAACATTAGACCTCTCATTGATCATTTTATACATTACAAAATCACAGCATATAGTTACAAAAAAAGAAGTGTATGCATATTATGTAAATTATGTCCTTATTAACTAACCTGGCTCCTCATTGTCAGTCACAAATTCTTTAAGCGTTTTGGGGGTTGATGTTGCTCTTTTTACGGGCACTTTGTTCCTCCAAGGCTTGCAGTACTCGTTCTCTTTAACAGTTTGCAAGTACTGCTTGGAGTCTAAAGAAGTTAATCAAAAACAAAAGGAAACAAATGGATGAACTTCACAATTTAAAATCAAGTAAACAATTGTTTTAAAACAAACTATTTCATATAATAATAAATTATCATCCTTACCGTTCACTTTTAAAATTTTTGCCGGGCTGGTCTCCTCATCCTCCTTCCAAATCCCATCCAGGACTGTGCCTTCACAAATTTCCCCAGTATCGACTCAAGGAACAGCATCAGCAGTTTTGTCAACCAGTCGCCAAGCCACTCAACAAGAACAAAGGTTTGCATGGCCATGGTAGTAGGAGAATGTAAAGAAAATGAAAAGTTTTTTGTAAAACTTTTGGGTACAGAATTAAGACTATGATTGCTACTTACGAAGTGATGTGGCCTACTACAGTTCTTCTGTAAGACACCCTTTATATACCGTATTCACTCATGGTCCTTGTTTACGTCAACCTTATAGTTTAAAACATGCTTTGACGTTATACGATCAAGATAGGCAAGACTATAAAATTGCTTAAACGATATGAATTTGCAATATGTGTTGACGTTCAAGTTGTATTTCGAAATAGGCTAGTTTTAACGCTTTTGAAAACCTTGCAGCTTCATTTTATACTCAAATGCTGAAAGGAATGAATAGAAAGAAACAGTTTTCAACAAGTCAAATTGTCAATCTGATATATTATAAGCTTTAAAGCTCATAGATTGAACCAAAATACAGTTAATTTTCAAGCTTATAAGAGTTCAAAGTTACGTGCCTGATGTGATTTCATCCAGTCTCCTCATCCAATAATTTCGTAATTCCGGAAATGAAAAATGAATCCATTGCATAATATTAAACTCTTGCTGAGCAAAGTCACCTTTCAAAACCCGTAAAAACTATTTCTAACGTAGATATTTTTATCTACAAGAAAAGTTTTGACGGTTACCGGTGAATCGAAGTTGGGCGCCAAAACACAGTATAATATTGAGCCCGCGTAGATACCAGTGTTTGGGATTGAGGCTTATTACCAGTCCACTGACGGCTACAGAGCAGTTTGTACTTTGTACGTGGAAAGGAAGACTTGCTAGTGTCTAGAGATGGATTTTGAGGATGATTTGGCACTGGAAAGACTTTCAGCAGTGGGTAACAGTAACAAAAAATAAAAGATAAGTATATTTCTCAATTATATATTGCTCGGAAGTTTATTTGAATCGTACTGATAAGCCAAAATCTGAATTTCGTAACCGAAGTTCATATCGATTGCACGTGAGCTTGAATTTCACATTATCTGATCTTATCTTCGTTTAAATAACTTACTGTAAGCTCTTTCCCAACAAAAATCATACGATATTTTGCAATATGTGGTAGTTTAGCAGCACGTACGATTTTAGCTTTAACATATCAGTAAACGATGCTGCTCTGACTTCATTAAGAAGCTCTTGGTAAAGCTAATATATTAATAAGCGTACCCATGGTGAGAGTGTAAAACACATGGATGACTGCGAATATAAGGAAAAGAAAGATTTGTACGAGGAAGTTGCTGCCGAAGCTGATAAAATAGATGTGAAAAAGTTTAAATGTAAAATTTGCTCAAGAGTTTTGTCCTCTAAACAACGTATCCTGACACATCTGCATAGTGCTCATAACCGAAGTAAGTTATTGATGAATTAATTCACATTGAATTTATTCAGCGAGACTTTTAGAACTATTGCGTTACCTTTTAGCAATTTTAGGAATTTTTAAAGTTTTCCTAAATATTAAACGTTGACCTTCAGGTATTTTAACAGTCAAGCAACTAGGAGCTCCCATGGATTGAAATTATCCACTTGTGGTTTCTTACAATTCAATTTACTATTTCTTGTCAGGTCCTTTGAAAAGAGTAAAGAAATTGTATTTGATTGATCCAAGTGCGGCAGTACCTAAACGCACCCTGTACTCTTGGAGGGCGAATGCAAAAAATCAAGCTATTAAAAGTGATGAAGGCAAAGTTGAAGATGTCACTACAGATGAATTTATTAAACAGCCATCAAGTCCCAGAGAAACTTCAGGTATGGACTTTGAAAGTACAGACGGTTCAGAGTTACAAGTCTCAGGTGACACACTAAATGCTGCTGAAGAAAATCAGAACATTGAGAACAGTTGTGATAATGAGAGTAAAGAGAGCCCACCTCAGAATGTAAATAACCTTAGCTATTCTGACTCAGATGAAAGTATTTCCTCTGACAGTGACGGGTATGATACTAGTAGCAGTGAGAGTGATCTACTTGAATCATCTGATGATGAGAACCAGTCATTAGAGCCAACTCTCAATCATTATGAAAGTACTGCAATGAATGAGTCACAGCAATATTCTTTATCTGTGATAGCATATATTTTAAGGCATAACCTCACTGGAATTGCTGGTATAATTTATTGAATCTCCTTAAAGTAGTTTGCCCAGAAACTTCCATTTTCAACTCAGTTCGAAATTATGAAGACTTGTTGGGAGATGTTGGTGATACAAAGTTTAAAGTATGCCATTACTGTCCATGCTGTAATAGTGTTTTCCCGGAAAATGCAGATATTTACTTGTGTGAAACACCTAACTGTAAGGGTTTAAGGTACAAAGGTGGTCATTTGGCCCAAACTAAAACTAATCGTAAACCCCATTTTTTCTTTATCATTGCTGACGTACAATTACAGTTAAAACAACTACTTGAACAAAATGGCTTACTTGAGAAGGTTTATCAGACCAAAGAAAAAGTGAGAATTAAAAGAGCATCTGGAGATAATACAGTCATGGATATTATAGATGGTAAATATTACCGTATACTGTGTGAAGAAGGTCACTTTCTTGCTGATGACAATTGTATTAGTGGAATCTTTAATACTGATGGGATTCCACTTTACAGCTCATCTAAAGTAAAGCTTTGGCCAATTTTCTTAGCGATTAATGAAATACCTCTTAATCAGCGATTTTCAAGAGAAAATATGATTTTAGTGGGAATATGGCAGGGTAAAGGCAACCCACCCTTTCTGCACTACATGAATGCCTTTGGTGAGGAAATGTGTAGTTTGTACTATCATGGGATCACTGAATAGGAAGCAACAGAAAGATATCAATACCATTAATGTTAAGTTGGGTATCTTTTTAGGAACTGTAGATCTTCAAGCAAAAGGTTATATTTTAAATATGACCATGCACAATGGTGAATATGGTTGTTGCACATGTGAGGAGCCAGGAATGTCTGTAGAACAAGGGAAGGGCCATGCACGATGTTATCCTTATAGAGAAAGAGAAGATAGATACCCATTTAGGAAATCAGATGATTTAAAGTATAAAATAGGCCCAGTTGCAACAGACAAAAAAAGAATTAAAGAGACTATAGGAATTTCTGGTCTGAGTCAATGCCTTGGCTTGACATAGTTCTAGGCATTTTACCTGATTATATGCATGGTGTTTTAATGGGTGTAACAAAAACTCTTCTTTCAATGTGGTTTTCTCCAACCAAATGTTCTCGGTCCTTTTTCATTGGGAAACACTTAACTAGTATTTCAAGGAGACTAAATGGTGTCAAGCCCCCTGACTACATAGAACGATTACCTAGGAATTTAGAAAAGCATTATGCTCACTTAAAAGCAACAGAATTACAAGCTTGGCTGCTTTATTATGCAATTCCTTGTGTAAATGGTTATCTACCAGCTAAACATCTAAAGCACTTTGCATGTCTTTCTGAAGGTATTCACCTGCTTCTCTGGGACTGCATAACTGAAGACGATCTAAATAGGGCAGAAAAATTGCTTGACACTTTTTATAAAGATTTTGCTAAGCTTTATAGACTGGGCTCGTGTGGTCTTAATGTTCATAACATTGGGGCACATCTTACCTTTTATGTTAGACTTTGGGGTCCCCTTTATTCATGGAGTTGCTTTGGTTTTGAAGATTGGAATGCTACCCTTTTGCAGTCAGCCCATGGGACAGGGGATGTAACAAATCAAATGATGTGGCATGTCCATGCACATCTGCATTTGAAAAATGCATTTGAAATTATGCCATCTTGTCCTGCTCGAAATTTCATCTCAAAAATGATAAAACAAGCAAGACAGTGGAAAATTTCATTAGTTGCTAAGGAATGTTCCATTGCTGGTGGTATTTCACAACTGAAAGAAGTACCACATGATCACAAGCACCTGATTCTTAATGCAACAAGGGAGAAAGATTTTTCAAATTTGCGAAAAGTGCTAAGAATTCGGTGTGGTAAGGAAAGATTTTATTCCAAAGAATACAAGCGAATGAAGAAAAGAATTTGCTATGTCGCATTGACTAAAAAGGGGGAGGTCATAGCAATCAGATATTTCATTTAAAATGAAATAGACAAAACCGTATTTGCCTTAGCACAGGTGTTTTCTGTTGAAAGTGATTGCTTTTTGTTTAATGATGCTGGACATGATGTTATTTGTGTTTCCAAAACAACCAGCATGGTCCTTATCTCTGCATCAGAAATACAGGAAAAGCTGTGTTTCGTGTCAGTAGTTAATTCATTGTTTGTCATACGTATGTGCAATATTTATGGACATGGCCTCCTTAAGTAAAAGTCATGTTTCCTTAAGTAAGACATTTTAGAAATATCAGTTGGTGTTTCAAACAAGGTCGTACTCAGGCATACAAAAAATCTTCCACATCATCAAAACACTATTACAAAATGAGGGATACATGTATTGGCAATTATTAAATATGCATCATTAATAAGATAATAAATTCTAAATAAATCTTTTTCCTTTTAAGTAAGATTGGTTTAAAGTGAATGTCAAAAGCCTTAAGAGGGCATATAAGCAATAAGTCAAATCTTGAACCTTATCTAGGTACTGTACATAGCCAACAATGATTTTTAAAAGGGATTTAGGTAAATTTCCAACAATGATTTTTAAAAAGAGGTTAAATTATCCAATTTCAAACAGTCAGTCAGTGTATATTTATATTATATATAATTGTAATCAATTTTCTTACTATGATGTTACACAAAATCATATTTTCTCATTTATATTATATATGTACTTTTGATAGAAAATAAAATATTTAAATATTGCAGAATGTCTATTTCTTTTGTGCATGTGTATGTTGTGGGTTTGTTATCCACTTTGAGATTTTTTTAACGATACAAATGAGACATTGGCATTTTTTTCTAGCAAAAATGCTCGGCAGTTTTATCTAAAAATGTCAAATGCCCTCGGGTTAACCCAGCTTCTCCAGTCCAACTGGTTTTATGCTTCTGTGTATCTTTTTTAAGCTCATTTAGCTCTGGTCTTTCCTCACAGTCATTTACTGGACATGATTTCCCTGCACATTCCAAAATAAATTGAAATCTTTCAAAGATAAGATTATCAGATGTTCAGAATTATACTCTGACCATTGATGACTGTGTACCATGGTTGAATAATAGCTCTGACTGAATTGCATGAACTGTGTTACTTTAAATCAGAAATGTACTCTGGCCATGGTAAATGACTGTACACCTCTGTCATCATATTACACTTTGACCATGGTTGACTGTATTACCATGGTAATCATTCTTATACTTTGACCATGGTTGACTGTGTAACATGGTCGAAACAATTATAAATGAGATCCAAATTAGTTTACAAACCAGTTTTCACTGGCTTAAAGTTCCTAAATTTCTCATTTTTTGCTCAATTGATGTCTTTTTGCTATTGACCATGGTTGACTGTGTAACATGGTCATCATATCATACTTTGACCATGGTTGACTGTGTAACATGGTCATCATATTATACTTTGACCATGGTTGACTGTGTAACATGGTCGTAAAAATAATTAGAACTAAATTAATTTAGAAACTTTAAAAACAGATTTTAGGGTTTGGTTCCTTATAATTTCTCATTTCAGTTCAATTGATGTATTTTTTTCCAAAAATTAAGCAAAATTTCTATTGACCATGGTTGACTGTGTAACATGGTCATCATATTATACTTTGACCATGGTTGACTGTGTAACATGGTAGTAACAATAATTAGAACTAAATTATTTTAGAATCTTTAAAAACAGATTTTAGGGTTTGGTTCCTTATAATTTCTCATTTCAGTTCAATTGATGTATTTTTTTCCAAAAATTAAGCAAAATTTCTATTGACCATGGTTGACTGTGTAACATGGTCATCAACCATGGTCAGCCATCATGGTCACACCAAGGTCAAAACATGGTTGAACATGGTTGACAGTGAAAAACCATGGTACCATGGTCATACTGACGCAGGGGAATGGGCATTCAAAAGCTATTGAAACAATGCTGCGAATAAGGTGATCTTACTAATCAGTGGAAAGGTGGCAATAATCCCCCACACGAAAACAAGATCTTGATTTCATTGAATCCCTAAAGACAGCTACACTATCTATGCCGCATGCCAAAATCTACGATGCCGTCAACACACATTGTAATACCCAAACTGGGACTTCAAAGTCTGCCAATGCAAGAGCAGTTGACAGTCACTTAGATGATGGGAAAACCTGGTTTTGGAAAAGAATGTCCCTTCCAAAGGCTGAAAAATTTACTCATGCAAATGTAGATTACTGTCAAGACTTTTTAAACTACATGAGCACGATTAACCTACCCAGAATAAGGTATTTTGATGAAGCTGGATTTAAACTCTCAAATGTCGGTAGACCAAACTATGGCGGCCAAATGTAACTTTAAATTTGCTAATGAGAATCGAAGGCATATTGTATGCCAATACAGAGGACGGTGCAAGTGACACTGCTTCGTTTCTTAAGTTTTGGGGAGAAGTAGGCCAGAATTCATTGAGTAATGGACAAAGTCTTTTACAATACGGGGACATCGTCGTCCTTGATAACTGTGCAGTACATCACTATATGGGAGGTTATGCATTATCGGCATGGCTTTTAGAACGAGGTGTAGAGTGGTTTATTTAGTGGTTTGCTCTCCCGAACTAAACCCATGCGAACTTGTGTTTAATAAACTGAAATGTGTAGCTAAAAGGGACGATATCAAAGCAGCTTTTTGTTGAAATGTTCATGAAGGAATTTATGAATCACTGCAATGCATAAGTGTAAATGACTGTGTTAGTTTTTATAGACACACGGACTATATAGCATTTTAAACAAATTTGCTTTAAACAAATTGAGGACCATTGTCAGCTATCGTTTCAGATAATTTGCTTTTTAAACTTAAACTTAAACGCAAGTTGAAGTTGTAAAGAATAGTGAATAAATGACTACAATAAAAATATTATTATTTATTGCGCACATTTTGTGTCCCAGAATTGAAAACCTTCATTCAAACTGATATGTTTTTCGTTGAGTGTGTGCCGGTCTATCTAGTTCATTGCATGTGTGAATTAAGCATCATTTACATGTATTCAGTAATAATTGCATTTATTTACATTGTAACAACTTTATTATCAAAATGTTTAAGTAATAATGAATAGGTGATAAACGTGATATGTATGTCTTTTAAGAATTTTCCCTGCACGGGGCCGCTCTGGCTTAATTAGTGGGGCAACAGTAGAAACTTACAATATTAGTCCAACTCTGTTACAGTCAAACTAAGAAAATCGTGATGTTTATTAGAACGTTGCTTGTAAAAAAGATTTTTCCCACCACAATGAAAAGAGTTTGTTTCCGTCTGTCTCGAATGGAAATCTCTAATTTCACCAGAATAAAACTAAAATATGAACTTTGCAACTTCTAAACGGGAAAAAAAAATTACTTTTCTTATTCTTGTCAGATAAAAAATGCTCTTGTAGCCCTTCCGAGACTCTTCTTTCTTTTGATTTAGCATCTTGCAAGTTTTCTTTTAGTGTTTTGATATATTTTTCAAGAGGAGACTGATGGCCATTTGTCGTGGGAGAAGATTTTTTGTATACCTACACCATCGGAGTGATGAATAAAAATAACTGCAGCAATGCTATCACATGGATGCCAAAATTTTGTTCACATGGTACATAAAAAAACTATCACCTGATCAATTTTGGTAGAAGACAGACCAACCAAAAAAAGAGCGGGTGCCGCGGTCTACCGATTTTGATAGTATCTGAAAACAAGCTGAAATTAAGGTACCGATTTTAAAACCAGTGAAAGTGAAAAATACAGTGGACCTGAGTACAATCAAAACCGCTGTTGACAACACTCAGAAACAATTAATTATATTCACAGACTGGATTATGTCATATGTTCCTCAAGAGGTCAAGAAACCATTTAATAAACGTGTTGAAGATTTGAAGAACAAAGTTAATAATACCTATAACAGTAAGAAGAAACCACAAAATAAACCAGTGAATATAAAAAAGAAAGACTCAGCATTGAAAGGAAACCTTACTTCATACCAAATTAACGGTGAAGATGGTGTTGGTTACAAAACCTTTCTAAATAATAAAAAGGATATATGTTTAAACCGTTTTAAAAACTGAAAAAAAGCCTTATCAAGATGAAGATGATCTTTAATTGTGAATTTCATAAGACGGGAGGTAAAAATATCATTATATGCAGTTATGGATATTTTTATTCTCTAGTGAATATAATAACAGAGTCGACAAATTTAGATGATGTTTATGACGATTGTAAGAATAGGATAATAGAAACGATTGAAACATTTCAAAATCAAGGATGAGGATGGATATTTAGTAAAGTTAATAAGTTAATAAATACAACCCTATAGCTGCTAAATCATATATTCCATGTGAAGGAAATACAAATGAAGGTCAAGCAGCAAAGTTAGTTAATTAATAAACCAAACTATAAGAGACGAACGATATTCTCAGAAAATCTTGCAGCCATCCATATGGGAAAAACAGAATTAGTATTCAACAAGCCTATATATGTTGGTATGTCAATCTTAGATCTGTCAAAGAATCTAATGTATGACTTTCACTATAATTATATTAAGCCAAAGTATGGAAACAAGGCACGATTATTATTCACCGACACCGACAGTCTAATGTATGAGATAGACACAGATGATTTTTATCAAGACATTGAAAACGATATCAAGACAAAATTCGATACGAGCAATTATCCAGAAGACCATAATGGAATCAAACAGCGGGTTAATAAAAAAGTGATTGGAATTATGAAAAATGAAACTGCAGGTCAAGAAATAACAGAATTTGTAGGTTTGAGAGCGAAACTATACGCATATAAAATAGATGATAAAAATGTTGGAAAACGATGCAAAGGTGTTAAAAAGAATGTTGTTAAAAGTAGCATTACATTCGATGATTATAAGAATTGTTTATTCGAAGGTCAATCAACTATGAGAAAAATGAATGCTATTAGAAGTCATAAACATCAGATATACACAGAAACGATTAACAAACTAACACTATGAAGAGATGATGACAGAAATATTCATGCAGATAATATCCACACAAAAATATTAATGAAAAAAGTTATTAGTTCAAAACATCAGGTGGAAATTCAGTATCTTCAGGAACTACTTGTAATTCTTCTCTAACAAAATTACGTTTTGGGGCCCCTTCAGAGAGGTAATAGACTGATTTAGCATAAGGATGTTTCCCTGGAGACTGGGTATGAGGGTACGTCCAATGTTTTGATTTAGCTTACGTGACGGGAAGACGCAAACAGGTAAACACTCATCAACATGGCTTCCTGACAAGGAGGACTTTGTAGTGTTAGAGAAGCTTTAATAATTGCATACTTCGAAAATATTATTGACGACCTCGAATTTGCTATTCTTTATGAAGAAAATTTATCAAGAGCTTCATTTCCCTACCGGAAATTTAAGGAGTTTGATTTGCACGATTGGGACGATGCTGAGTCCAACATTGAGTTGCGATTTGCGAAATCTGACTTGCTTACACTACTTGATGATTTTCCTGACAAGTTTGTTTGCTTGCAGAGGACGATAGGCTCAGGTTTAGAAGGTCTTTGTATTCTCTTGAAAAGGCTTGCCTTTCCATGCAGATATACTGTTATGGTTTCGAGATTTGGCTGTAAGTTTTGTTTGATTTTTAACCATGTTTTAGACTTTGTGTATGACAACCACAAACATCGCTTTAGAACATGGAATCAGCCATTCCTTTCTCCACAAATGTTGGAGCCTTATGCACAAGCTGTACACGACCAAAGTGCTCCACTTCAGAACTGTTTTGGCTTTGTGGATGGAACTTTGTGTAAGATTGCAAGACCAAAGAGGAATCAACACGTAGTTTTCAATGGTCACAAACGAGTCCATGCAATAAAATTTCAGAGTCTTGTTCTTCCAAATGGACTAATTGCAAACCTTAATGGGCCATATGAATTGATTTGGACACATTTATCCAGGTGAATTAAATCATTGAAAGCTCAAATATTTTAATTGCCCTATTTCACTTAATGACGTCACAGCTTGTTTACATGGACAAGAATAATAGAAATTTAGGCTAAATCTTCTTTCGTTTGGGATATTAAGTGACTAATTACCCAATAAACTCCCTGGATCCACCCTTGTTTTAAAGACTTTTTCCTACTTTTTCCTTATGGCAGGATTTGTTATTTTTAAGGGGGAGGAAATGATGAAGAACATTAATTAGAATTTGGACTAATTTTACTCTGCATGCAGCTAATTATTGCCATGTCTGGTTTTCAAACATTACATTGTTTATCCTACAATATGTATGATTTTAGATGGCTGTTATAACATGTTATAACTTTCATGCTGGCATAAATTATTAACAATGTTGTCTCATCTGCACTAAATTTGTTTAATAGAACCAAGCTTTCAGCCTGTGGCCATATTCAGCGTTGTGGAAAGGATACGCATAATGTGTATTTTTTTTTTCTTTTTTTTTTCTTTTTCTTTTTACTTATTACTTTATTAACAATTAAACAAAACTGTCATATTTAATTACAACTTAAGGAGGTGGTTCCTCTAGATATCCTATTGACTATTTCAAGATTATTTACAGAATAAAAATTATGTTAAATGGCAAAACTATATGACTCTACAAGAAACTAAGTAAAAATACTATCAATAACAAGCAAACGAAATAGAAAAAAAACACTAAAACACTGAGAAGGTACATTTATACTTATCTATTGCTAGAGTACAAACACTAAAAGTGTGCAATACTTTGCACTATTTACCACTAAATAGTGTTGATTAAACAATAGAGAACAATAGAATTAGCATAATTTACCAGTACTTAGTGGTACTTATGTTGCACGCTTTTAGTGTTTGTACTCTATAAAATTGATTTAACCAATATAAAATGTATATTTATATATACAAGCGCCATGTTGCACCATGTTACACGCTGCCATTCAGAATTATTTATACCAATTCCAGGGATATTTTACTCCATTTATTGTTGTGTTTTAAAAGAATATCTTTTGATTTGGCCGTTTTATACTCAATTTTTTTATTTTGTGTAAGAATATTTTTAAAAAGAGATAAGGTAGGTATTTTGTCTTTATCTCTAGATTTATATAGCAATAATTTAAACGATAATAGAATATAGTTAACAATAGTATCGTCAACACCTAATAGTATATTGATTAAGTTAGATTCTGGCAAATTTATTCCAATGTTTTCAAAATGATCTTTAATTTCAAAATATAAAGTTTTGGATTCCACACACTTGACAAAGAAATGATCCATTGTTTCAAGATAGAGAGAACAAAAAGAACAAGAGGAGTTATTGAGAATTTTAAAACGATGTAAATTGCGATTAAGATACAGAATATTATTTAATATTTTGTATTGGAAAAAACGAGAATAGGTGTCTATGGAGGTTGTGTATATTCTTTTGTAGATACCACTCCAATCCAATGGATTATTGTTATTAATTCTTTTATTTAAATTATTTTGAGCTGTTGGAGGTTGAAACTTTTTCTCTATAAACCACTGGTACAATTGTTTTGCTTTTATTTTACCTAATTCGATGTTATTCTTCCCTAATTTTAAACTAAGTTCCCAATTTATTTCACTGTTATCGTCATATAAATCAGAGATATTATTGATATTCAAGTAACAGAAATCTTCATAGAAGATGGAGTTTCCACCTATTTGTATATATCTATTATTCCAAATGCATTGATTTAATATCTCATTTGTCTCCTCACCATTATATTCCGATATTTCTGACCATGTTATTGATATACTCTTATAGAGAGGTGGGACATTCTTTGGAATTCTTTTCCTATCGAAGTTATTCTTTATATTTTTCAATCCTCCTATGCCTTTAAGATATATAGAGGGAATTATACTTAAATTCGTTTTTTCTTCATTGGATTTGAATAATTTTGAGTCGGTTTGATTTAATACAGGATTGGAAATCAGGGGATTTTAAGCCACCTAGGTGGTAATTTCCAATCAAGATACTACGCCCGATCCTCGCCTCCTTACCATTCCAAATAAAGTCTTGTGTTGTACCCTCTATTATCTTAACAAAATCTTCCGGAACATGTAGCACAGAGCAAACATAAAGCAGTTTTGGCAGAGCAAGAGACTTCAGCACTTGGATTTTACCATAAAGGGTTAGGTGTCTTATCTTCCATATCGACAGAATTGTCTGATAATTAGTTAGTATACGTTTAAAATTTTGATCATAACTATATTTATCATTATATGAGAAATGTATACTTAATATTTTGATACCTTCTCGGTAGAAACTAATCCATTTAATTTGTAGTTAATGTGTAGTTAATGATTACGCTTAGTTCAATCAAAAAAATGCACAGATGAAACAACATTTTTGAAAATTGTTTTAGTTTTCTTTCTGTTTTTGCTGTTTTCACCCTGTCCCATGACCATATTAATTATTATAGAGCAGTTGTTTCATGACAGGTTAAGGAAAGACCATTGGGACTATTTTCACTTTCTTTTAGTATTTTTTTGTGAACAGTTGGACTGGGAAAAACATATGATTCACAAATTGAAAGCTCTTTTGAGCATTAAGTCATATGCTATGTCATGTATATCAGAAAAGGTTGAATTTGAAACAAGTCCTGGGCTTATACTCATTTGTAAGGGTATTTTGATTATAAATTAACTGAGAGGGCTTATATTTGGGCTTAGGGTTGGGGAAGGGCTTATAAATGGGGAGGAAAATGGAGAGGAAAAGGGGATTTTTTTAATGTTCATTGGGAGGGCGGGGAATTCAACTTATAACTGGAAGGATATTTTCATAAGCAGGCTAGCAGACTAGCAGGCCTATAACTTGAATAGTTCAGGTTCCAGTGTAATAAAATATTTTTATTCTGAATCAAAACAATAAGTATTTATGGAAATATAAATATGCATATTTTGATACATGCATTTAATTCAGCAAATACATTACTGTCAAGTATATTGTAATATTATCATTATCAAAAGCAGCAACATGATAAATATGATATCAAAAATTTGTATTTTTTTGAGTGAATAATTTTGTAGGAATAAACTGGCAAATAATGAAAGGTTATGTATTTATATTTAACTGAAACTGGTGTTGCAATAATAATGAATGTTCATGTATTAATCTTTAACTTTTGAAAGCATAGCACCAAACTGTTGTTGTTGCTGCTGCATCATACCAAACATCTGTTGTATCAACATGGATTGCTGTTGTTGCTGATCCTGTTGTGCTTTCATCTGCATTTCCAATTGCTTTCTCTGTAATTCCATCTCTTCCCTGCGCTCTTCTCTCAACAATTCCCTTTCCGCTCTCTGCTCTTCAAGTTGTTTTTCCCTCAATTCTGCATCTTTCTCTCCTTTTCTCACAAGCCAGACCATAGTGTCAGACCCTGATCTTCTTTTCTTCTTTTCCTTAACATTATATGCATCGACCATAACTTCTGTTCTTTTTCTGGTATGTCCCATGGTCTCGATCGCCTTCTGCCTGATATCTACTGCCTTCTCTCTTTCAATGTTTGCCTTTTCCTTCCCATTTTCTGCTTCCTCTTGAAACCTTTTATCTGCTTCCTCGCTCAACTCTACTAGCTCTTCTAAAAGTAAATCAAATTCGGATTGCTCTCTGCCACCAGTACCTGTGCTCTTTAAGGAGGCTCCCAAGGGTTTTTTGACCTCGAAGAATGGTGACGAAAACTGTTCAACAAAATAAAAACAAAATGGCGGCGCTTCCCGAGTCAAAAAAATCCTGCTAAACTTTGAGTAAAACAAGAAATAATGATCACTTACTATTAAATTATTGTCACAAAAACCTTAACCATAGTCACTCTCACTCTTACTTTTACTTATTACGAAAATACCAGAATATGATAAAATAGCGTAAATTGTTGGACGTTTCTGAGAATTCAAGACAATTGCACCGAGTTACGAAAAATGTCAAAAAATATACAGCTTCTTCGTATGTTTACAAACATTATTTTCCCTGATATAATAAAATAAATACTGCCTATACATCTTTCTTTGATTGTATTTTTTCGGAAGCTTCTTTAAAAGTGTACGAAATATTCTGTATCATTTTTTTTGCCATCAGCAAGTAACTCTATAGTAAGCCATCATTTCGCAAAAAACATAGAGTATAGCTTGCTTGTGTACGCATCAGATTTAGAAATTAAGTGCTGTAAAACTACTATTATCCACTTTTTTGCGATTTTATATTGCCTGGGCAGTTTTTAAATGGAATCCTCTGTTCAGTCTGTTGAACCTAAAAACAACTTTCGATTAAAAAGTGGACGTTTCTCGAGTTTTCGAAAACAAAACATCATAAATGTACAGAAAAACAAAGTAGATAAGATGGTGTCTTGCAAACGTAGGCTGGAGTTCAGCGAAGAAGAAATACCAGTACATTTACCAAGAAAAAAAACAAGATCAATGGTAAATGATTGACATGAGCTGTCCAAAATATAACTACTCTAGCTTGTCTCATTTATTAGCTTTGTCTGAGTGATCTTGTAAAAAAATAATAGGTACATCTCCCATCCCAGAAAAATGAAGAACAAGCAGAACTAGGAACTAGAGTTATCAACATGGATAGTCTGTGTAAATCATTACAATCATGTAGCAAATGCAACCAAGGTGAGTTATACAGTACCCATGACACCCATGAAATAAACCATGTTTTTACTTTCTAATGACAGTGCTGCAGTAGAGTAGTTTCTTGAGATTCTCTTTCGATTCTGTCCAAAATAGGACAAAATTAAAAGGACTGTAATAACAGCAAAAGTTAGAGCAACAAAAGTTTAAAAACCCCGCACATACTAGGTACTGCAAAATAAAATTTTATTCCAGAAATACATGCAAACTCATAGTATAGACACACATACACTGACCATAGCTTGATAAAGTACATGAAGTCAGTTCTTTTGTATCATACAGGGTTCTGTTTTTCAAATTGAAGTAACAAAACATTGTACCAATGCAATAACATTGGTTTCCTTATAGTGATGTTATTTACAATTCAATTGAAAATAACTATAGTAGCAAGATGTCATGTGGCCAATATATAGTTATGAGTTTCACACCATAATTTTTACAGGTCACTTACAAACATTATCCATGAAAAGAGGGTTGGTCTTGCCAGTGAGTTCACAGTTCAGTCCCAATATTGTAGCAGCAACAATAAAGTAACAACATCAGAGAAGCATAAAAGTGGTATGAGAGGACCTCAAGCATATGACATCAATAGTAAGGCAGTGCTTGCTTCACTGGATGCTGGGATAGGCCATACACAATATTAAGCACAATATTATCCACCATGAATGTACCATCCATTAATCAAACTACTTTCAAAACCAGAGAAACAGGGTATCTGACATGGTGCGGCAAAAAAATCGAAATTGTGCGGAATTTCAGGCCAAATTATGCGGCAAAAATGGTTGATTATGCGGCAAAAATGGTTGATTATGCGGCAAATTTTGCAAATTTTTCTCATGTGTTTTTTTAAATATTTTGACAAGTTTTATGGGTAAAACATTCTATTTGCATTTTTAAGGCATTAGGGTATCTTTAATTTATACAAAACATGAAAAGAATACACAAAAAGACAGTTTTTGATTAATCTTGTTTTTTTAATTCGATATTTCAAGATTTACATAATTCATAATTGATTCACTTCTTTTATATATAAACTTGAAAAATATATATTCATTATGCATTTGTAACTACAACATACTTTTGATTTGTAGGGACTCTCTGGAGCCATCATCTATCTCTCACAGCAAGATGATTATAATAATGGATACATTACTGTATAAAACTCAAAGTGTTGAAAAAACCCAACTAGTAATAATTATATCGATTTCAAGCACAGCATCATAATCATATGATACATTCAAGTGTAGCAACCTATATGTGCAGTCCAGTTTTCATTTTGAGTGTTCAACCTTTGAGAGGTACATGTATCCACTAATTTTTTCTGTTTTTCTTTAAGTACTGGTAAACTATGTTGTGATCCATATTATTCCAAAATGTGTTTGAAGATATACTTATTTGCACAGTTTTTGGGATTAGTTTACTATATTTACGTCTTTAGTTAGAAGAAGGACAGAAAAATCACATGTCTCCTGTTAATATATGTCGGCAATGCTGATTGGTTGATTCAAAGAATGGATTTGTCTCATTTAAACCAATAGAATATCGCGTTAGAGCAAAACTAGCCCCAGTTCCTTTACTCTACATTGCGAGAGACGCCTTGTAGATGGTGAAGACATCGTTCGAGTTGTTCGAGTCTGGCTTGTTTTCATGAAGTTTTCAATGGTTTATTTGCATCAAACTGGTTTGTATCTTCATATTTCTTAAATAATTAGCGATATTTCACTTTATTTTGGTGAAAAATATGCATTTTTTTGGTAAATTATGCGATTTTTGCGAAATTATACGATTTTTGCCGATTGTGCGATTTGGTGCGATTTTGGGTCAATTGTGCGAAACGCACCATCGCGCCATGTCAGATACCCTGGAGAAAGGGAAGTTGGTACAGCAGTGGAAGGGCTTGCAAAAGGTAGCTGCAAAGAAAATACAGAAAAAGAAAAAAATCATTGCCTTTAAACCAGATAAAAATTATGTAACAGATATAAAGGTGTCATGATATGGGATGGTAGAAGAGGGGAAAGGGCCATAATTCTAATACAGGTCATGATGCTGTCATGGGCCTTGTAACTGGGAAGGTATTGGCATATAGCACTAGATGCAAGAATTGTAGAGTATGTGAAGCCGCGCGGAAAAATGGCAAAGAGCCCAGATCACATGACTGCCGAGCAAATCATGAAGGCTCTTCAAAGATGATGGAATCAAGTGTTGCTTGTGAGCTGTTTAATAATTCAATCAATGAGAGCAAAGTTAAAGCAAAGTTTACATTTTGAGTAAGAGAAAGCAATTTCCTGATGCGATGCCATTGTCAACTAAAGTCATCAACTACCTCACAAAGTGTTTTAGCTACTGCATTTCTCAAAATAAAAACAACCCAAGAGGACTTCAACAAGGATTCAGATGTATAGTTCCTCATGCTTTTGGTGATCACCATCTATGCAAACCTAGTTGGTGTCGAGCACTAACAAATGTAGCTTCTTATAGACATGGGGACTTGCCATATGGTAAAGATTTGTATGGAGAGTCACTAACGAAGGCACTCACTAGTCTCTTTGAGGAGTATGCTACAGAAATAGCAGTGAAAAAGATTGCACCAGCTGAAAATTCTCAAAGAAACGAATCATTGAATAACACCATTGGATCAAAAAATTTGAAGATCAGGTACTATGGTGGGAGTGAGAGCAGTGACTTCCGGGTAGCATGTGGTGTTGCGCAGAAGAATATTGGTCACACATATGTAAGTAAGACACTGAAATCCATCAACATTCAGCCTGGATTACATTGTGAAAGTTATGGTGAATCACAAGACAAAAAATCTTCTTTGAATGCCATTAGAAAATCCACACGTAAATTCAAGCGAAGACGAAAAGAACTAACTTCTAAGAAAATTTCAAGAAATGTTTTGAAAGAGAGAAAAGAAGGGATGTGCTATGAGACAAATATTGGTCTTAACTTAGATGTTAGCTTACCACAGCAACAACAGCAACAACAACAGCAACAAGTTATCAATAAGTTGAAAGTACTTGATGACATAAACCTTGACACTATATCAAGTTCTGAGCTTAAAGAATTTGAAAAACTACTTCCTCCTCAACAAATCCGTCCTAACAAGATTCAACTTCATTACAATTGTAATTCGAAATATGATTTCATTTGTTTTGATCTCGAAATGACATGCTTGGGTCGTTCAGCCAAAGTATGTCAACTAGCAGCAATCAACGAAGATGGATTAAATTCGTCGTGCCTAAAGGTGAAGTTAGTGAGAGCCCTCAAATAGTAAACAAATTACACGTGGTTACAAAAAATGACAGAAGATTATTGTACAAGAATAACACTGAACTACCTACCGTTTCATTAGAAGTCTGCCTTGAAGAATTCCTCCACTTCATAGAACCAGAAGCTCTAGATCCAAAGCCTATAACTATTCTTATTGGACACAACTCCGAACTGTTTGACACTCCTGTTCTCCTTTGTACTGCTGGTAAATCTTTCGCCGATCAACTCCAAGCCATGAATGTTTTCTTTGCTGAAAGCTGGGCAATTGTTTGCTACCTCAAGGAAAATCCACCGCCAAATGTAGAGATGCCCAGTAAAGAAAACTTGCCAACTTTGTTCAAGAATTTAATGAATGAAGATTTTGACGCACACGACGGCCTTGAGGATACCAAAGCACTTTCTAAACTTTTATTTTCTGATAGTTCGCCACTCCAACTGAGTCGAGAAGTCCTCGTGAATCGATCTATCAGCATTTCAGCCGACGATGCGTTCCAAGATATGAAGCTGCTCGACCAAAGCAGCAATCTCGTGCATTCATATCGAGGAAACCTTTACAATCATTTCAACGATCAATTAAGTCCAGTTAAGCTAGGAATCATTAAGAAGCTGACACTCCAAGGAATTGCATATCACCACCTGAGACATGTCTTCCAACAGTACGGGAAAAGAGGTTTATATGCAGTGCTCGCTTTTGCCCCCATCATCCTCATCGACACCAACTGCCAGAATTTGTAAGACTTCACGGATCGTTGCTGCTATAATTTACCAATTCGAAAAACAATAACTTATTCTCACTTCAAAGTAATTCACATTACACAAAAATGCTATTTAGAGGACGTAAAACTTCTATCTCATCGCATCGTTCTGCACAACGTTAATATTCCTCTATCTTGGTTCTCGAACATGTCATTTGAGGTAGGTTTGACGCATGCGCAGTTGTTCTAGTTTTACAAGACCCATCTGACGCGTACACGATAAATTCGGGCAAATAACTCAAAAACTATTCAGTAGAATTTTTTTATTTTTTTCAGTCATTTTCTAATTAGGATGAAGATTGCATAGCCAAAATATAAGAAAATTCTGTAATTGGAAAATATTTTTATCTAACAAAATAGTTTTTTGCGATATTTTAAGGATTCCCTATTACAGATTTTTTTATTTTCTCTCAGATGAAAGATCAAGTGGGTGACTCAACATATGCAAGTTTAAAGAAACTTTCACTTGAACAGAAATCGAGAAATCGAGTCATGACAACAACAAACGTGATAATTTTTAGAAATATCGAATCCTCATTTCCTCAGCTTTAATATGGTATATCACATCAAAATAAGATTTTTGGCAATACGAAGATCTGGGACATTTTCTATGAGTGCATAGGTATTTATGAAAACCCTTGGGAGCCTCCTTAATTCACTTGATGTCTTTGCTTTGTGTCTTCTTGATAACAAGGTAAACTGGTCTCTGGCACCTCGAGTTGTCAGTGCAGCACCAAAACCTTCGTCGCTGTTCAGCTTCTCTGTGATGTTCTGCCAAACGTTTCCTCTTTCTCTACTCCCTGCACGGTGTTCAAATATTCCAAATCCAGGCATCTGCTTCCTGAGAAGTTCATCTTTTTCTTCCGTCAAACTCATTGTAGGCCTTGTTGAAAAACAACAAGAAGAAAATAACAACTTGAACTATTACTCGCCAAGGGGTGTAAATAGGCTTACAAGGACAATTAATTACAAGAAAGTATTTCCAAAAACAACAATAAGCTTACCGTAACAAAAATTTTGATTAAAAATGCCATAGTACGTATGCTCTTAAAAAATAGCAAAAATAAACTATCAAATGACATATTAATCTTCCTCAAGCAAAGTTAAACATAGTTACATTAATCTTAGAAAGATATATTGGATTTTTACTTAAATTCGCCATTTTGGGGATTTTTTCCCTCGACATTCTCTTGAGGACGTGAAAGTGCTTGTTTTGACGTTCCAGATGCGACGTTGACGATACAGGATGCGGGAAATTTACCTTGTATCAGTCTATTTAGCCGAGCATTACGTCCTGATTGGCGTCCGCGTCCTCATGCTAAATCAGTCTAATATAATACAGGTTGGTTAGCTGACACCACGGTTCTGGTTATATCATACATATCTAATGACCAAATAGGATCGGTGGCTCTTTGATTCCCACCTTCCAGCTCACCAAGAGCATATGAATATCTAACTTTTGCACCCGATGGTAATTTTTCTTCCCCTAATCCAACAGGTCTTTTATATTTCACATGGTTTTCACCAGCATCTTTCAATTTTATTGTATCAATAGTTTTTTTTTTCTTATTATTCTTTTTACTCCATTGATTATACTTCTTAGAACAGCTGGTAGTCTTTCAACCAAATCACGGGATCTTTAATAATAATAATAATAATAATAATAATCATGATAATGATAATAATAATGATAATGATAATAATAATAGACTCACTATCACCACTGTTGTTCTGCTTGGCCCTGACACCACTTAGCAACATGTTGAATAGCACAGAATGTGGATACAGCATTGAAAATCATCTCTTCTACGTAGACGATCTAAAGCTGTATGCAAAAGACGACAACCATCTTGAAACACTTCTCCACACTGTACACCATTTTAGTAACGACATCAACATGAGATTTGGCCTCGACAAGTGTGCCAAAGCTACTTTCAAGAAAGGTAAATTAACGAAGAAATCGAACATCCAACTTGATCTTGACACAGTCATTAAAAAACTTGACCAAGAGAAAACATATAAGTACCTAGGCATCGATGAAAGTGATGGAATACAGCATTCCAAGATGAAAGAAAAAGTGAGGAAGGAGTACTATTGAAGACTCAGATTGGTACTACAAAGTGAGTTGAACACAGTGAATAAGATCCAGGCTGTTAACACCTTAGCTGTGCCTGTAGTATCATACAGTTTCAACATAATCAACTGGAAGTTAAGTGAGATCAAAAGATTAGACACAAAGACGAGGAAATATCTAACAATGAACCGTATGAATCACACTAAAGCGGATGTTGACAGATTATATGTAAAAAGGAAAGAAGGAGGTAGAGGACTCGTCCAGATAGAAAACTCGTACAAAATATCAACTATCAGCCTGGACATGTACCTGAAAGAAATCCAAGAATGCCTTCTACGTCTGGTATGAAAACAACAAAAAGATGTACTCAATACACAAAGAAAGCAAAAGATTCAAAGCTGAAACTGCCGAAGCAAATGTTACCGAATCTTTACCGAAAGAAAAAGACGTTTCCAGCATCGATAAAGCACGAAGAATAAAGACCACCTACAAAGACCATCTACAAAGACCATCTGCAAACGGAACAACCTTAGAAGTGGGAATCTAAACCCCTTCATGGCCACTACAAAAGGCAAGTGAACAAAGCAGATGTGGACAAACAGAGAACACACAGTTGGTTGAAAGGAACAGACTTAAAGGCAGAGACAGAGGGACTCATCATAGCAGCACAAGATCAGACACTGGCTACAAGGTACTGAGAACAAGATCATAGGAAAAGATGTTAACATCAAATGCAGAATGTGCGGTGAATACGACGAGACTATCGACCACATTATATCAGGCTGTCCTGTTCTTGCAAAGAAAGAGTTCATAGAAAGACACGATAAAGTTGGGGCATATGTCCACTGGAAGCTTTGCAAGCAGTATGGATTCGACGTATGCAGGAAATGGTATGAACATGACCCTGAAAAAGTAATGGACAACAATACAGCAACAATTTTATGGGACATGCAAGTACACACGGACAAAACCATCAAAGCTAACAGACCGGACATCATAGTCAAGAACAAAGTAGAAAAACGATGTTTTCTAATTGATGTTTCAATCCCAGCGGAAAGAAATGTGCCCTTAAAACAGATAGAAAAACTCTCCAAATACAAAGATCTAGAAATAGAAATAAGAAAAATGTGGGGTATGGAAACAAAAACCATACCTATTGTTATTGGGGCACTTGGGTTGATACACAAAGGACTTGAACAGTATGTCAATTAACTACCAGGAGACATTCCTATCGCAGAAATGCAGAAGATTGCCCTCCTAGGAACTGCTCACATCATCAGGAGAACTCTTATGATTAATTAATTTTTTTTTTTTGATTTTTTTTTGATTTAATCCGCTTTCAATTGTGAAAGTGAATAGATTCTAGTTTTCCCAAGGTTCAAGGATTGGACTCGGTAAGCTAAGAATTTTGTAAGCAAAACATTAAGCAATTTAGCAATTTTTAAGCAATAATAATAATAATAATAATAATAATAATAATAATAATAATAATAATAATAATAATTTTTAAATTTTTTTATTTTATGTTTAATAATAATAAAAAAAATTAATAATAATAATAATTCATAGTAATAGTAATAATGACTAGTAGTAATAATATAGTAGAAAGTAGAATAAAACCTAATAGTAACTCGTCGTATAATATAAGTTAATAAGTAAATATCTAGATAAAAAAAAAACCTAGTGTGTAATATCTAATTCCTTATATCTTATGCCCTATATCTTGTATCTAATATATCTTATATCTTATAGGTAAATTCAAAACTGATCTATCTTAAATCTTAATCATATCTAATATCTAATATATAAATCCTAATAGTATCTATTATAAAATTAAAATAAATAAATAAATAAAATACCCTAAAAAAAAAAATAAAAAAAACCTAGCTAAAAATTTATACTCATGCCACTCTCTATTATTTCAATGTCAATGTCAATGTTTTTAATATCACATTGTGCTCTTTTTATTGTCCTGGATCCTCGCAGACACACCAGAGCAGATCTGAGTAAAGAAAAGGATGTTTTCGCTCTAATCCATGATATTGTCTTTGCGTATTGCTCTCCTTTCTTGTTGGCTATAAGCTCTGCAAGTCGGCTGTGGTACCTTTGACATTCTTTTCCCATAGCGCCAGTTGTGGTGAAAACCAATGGGGTGAATGTACCCTGCTCTACTTCGATGACCCTTTCCGCGTACAAACGCTTCTTCTCGTTTTCGTGTATTCTGTAAACCTGTTGAGGTTCGAGATCTTGGTACGAATCTGCATTTGGGTGGCAAACCCTTACGTCAAAAAAGGCAGATCGTTGTCTCTCCCAGAATCCATGCGCATGGATGTCCAATCTCGCTTCCAGGGCTTTGTTTGTCCCTCTACTAAGATGTTCTCCTGTGATGTCTTGCAGGGCAGGTTCAGTTTCAACATCGTTACATACTGTGTTAAGTAGCTCAGCTTCAAGATCACGTAGCTCGTTATGGCGCTGAATAATAAATCCCCCACGTTTACATATCATGGCGTGGTTTACAGAAAAGAGTTCTCCACATACAGGGAATACGTGGAGGGAATGTCGTCAATTGGCCAGTCATAACGAAGCCGAAGAGCGTCTCTAAACTCTCTCTTATTCAGGTTGAAACCCATGTCTTTGAGTGCCATCATGGTAAGCCAGGTGGAAGCTCCTTTCTCTGCAGCAAGATCTAATGCCCTTGATGCCTTTCGTGGTAGTGTCTTCTTAATATAATTCGCTGCATCTTTAGTTGCCTTTTCTCTGTCACTTCGGACATTCTGCTGTGCCGATCGTACTTTAGCGTCGTCTGGAAGCTCATGTGTTTGAGAGACGATTTTTTCAACCAGGGGCATGGTTACTTTGACTGATGATGAATACTCACGCTCTGCTTCAAGACAAGGGTTGGGGATTCCAAGACCGTCATGATGAGCTGGTAATGAAAGGATGTCCCGATCATTTTGGCTGCAGTCAAGTCCTGTAATTGCAGGAATGAGAACACTTGAAATTGCTGTCTCTAGAGGTTCTAAGAGATCTTGAATGTCTGGCAGTGTCTGAAGAAAGTAGTTCCAACGATGTTTCATACCATAGGTGAAAGCAGCGTAACATGCCTGAGGCTGTGATAATGCAAACTCAGCTAACTTGGTTATATCATTAACCCAGCTTTCTACTTTCTCATTGAAGTATTCATTCTGATATGATCTTCATCCTATTGCTGCTCCAAGGTGTTTATGTCCTTCCGTGGTAATGTTGATGGCCGTGTCTTTGAAGGCTTCTCTCACACTTTCTTCCTTTTCGGGTTTAACGATAATCCAACACTTCTTATCATTAGGGAAATAACCCAGCTCTGGACCAAGTACACTTAGTTCGTCCCACCATTTCTTGACATCCTGTACGGTTCCAATACCACTCGCGTCGTCTGCAAACCAGCATTGTTTTGCATTAGACTTTAACTGTAGGCATGTAATGAGAGGCTGAATGCTCAGAGCATACAGACCCATAGCAAGTGGGTCACCTTGAGTTGTTCCTTCAGCTGACATAAGTTCTCTTCCACCTGTGATGAATAATCTTGCTGGCTGTCTATATGTGTTTATGGCATAGAAGGCAATAAGAGGGCAAAGAACTCTGATGTTATGCAAGGCTGCAGCTCTATTCAGTGCATTAAATGCATTCGACGCATCGATGAGAAGTACAGCATCCGTACAGTCTGCTTCAAAAATGGTATGCATTGCATGGACTGCAGCTTCACTTCCTGATTTCTGACCAGCACACAGTTGAAGTGAGCCGCTAATTTCGATAACATCTTTCTTAGCAACGTTCCTTACACATTTTCCAATGATACTTCTTATCACTTCTATCCCAATAGGCCTAACTGCTCCTTCACCTTTATCTAAAGGGATCAAACGGCTTGCTACCAGTGGTTCTATGGTCAATGGATCGATATAATGAGAACATAGAATCCTTGTCGTTGTAGCTAATGCTTCGCAGAGCTTTGAAGATGACTGTTTAAAGGATTTGCACGCGAGAATCCTCCTGAATCCATTTGCATCAACACATGATGGACCACCTGATCCCTTCGTCCTCAGGGCAGCTTGTCTGATCATATCACCATTTATTTCGGTATATATTGATTCTGGAATCTCATCGTCAATTGGTCCGAAAAGCAATGAACCCAGTTTTGCTGGTTGTGGTTTGGGGTGTTTCTCTTTGAGCTGTGTCATGACGTCGTTAGAGAGCGGAAGAACTCCTCCAGATAAAGTTTCATTTAGGAAGCGTAATGCTGAGTTGATTTGCCCCTCCATCACAAGCTTAGCAAACACCTTGGATCTGTCAGGTGGATCCGAAGTCTTACGTTTTCCAATACGGCCTTGAATAATTCTTCCTTCACATAGTAATTTGTTAATTTCACCGTCTTTCCAGAGAGCAAGACACTTTGATAAAATATCTTGATGGTCTTTGGCTTTGGATTTCTGGCTTGGCTTTTGGAGGCCTACTGCTAAACGTACAAATGCGGCTTTCAAGGCAATATGTTGATTATCGGAGCAGTTATTCCATTCATTAATATGTAGTGTTATTTGGTCGATAAAGTCTTTTCCTGTTCTACCGTAGGGGACAAGAAATACATTTTTTCTCCAAGTTGTTATCTCATCGTAGGCATCTGATATAGTTGACATTGAAATGTAGATTGTATTTCCATCTCTCCGTTTCCCCCAAATATTCGTCGATGCTCTTATAATTTGGAAGACATCCTGGGATACTCGCTACTTCGTCACGCTCGTTAGGCTCCAAGTCTCCTGGGATTTGCGGGATGCGTTCTGTATGCAAATCTGGGTTTGTTGTCGATGAATGATTAGCATTTTGTTCTTCGTTCTCGATTTCTTCATGATTTAACTCAATATTTATCCTAATAGAGGAATGGCTTACCGAATGGTCTTCCGCTTGTGTCTCCAAATGCACATCCCGCGAAGTCTGTCTCAGTGACTTTTCGAGTCTCGCAGCCTGATCACGCAAATTTTGGCTTGAAAACCTAAGGTCGCTATAGCCATTCGTATCCCAGAGCTCCTTCATAATTTGACTTGCCTCAGCCATATTGCCGGTTCGTTGTCCTGAGTCAAAGCTTTTCGATCTAGTAGAAGTAAAAACACTAGAAAAGTAACGCTTTTAGAGATAAGACGGCATTGAAAGCTCCATACGTATATTAAATGTCGGCTTTGTTCTTTTAAAAGTGGAGCTGTAGTTCGGTACGGAGTAATTTTAAAATTTAGTTGAGCCATTTTAAAATGTGTCCTTGCTCACCGCCATCCGCCCAATTATCCGCCCAATAATAATAATAATAATAATAATAATAATAATAATAATAATAATAATAATAATAATAATAATAATAATAGTCTTTAATGAGGGAACCTACATCACTATATGTGGTTTTCAGGAGGGCCATAAATAAACAATATACAACAATATAAACAAACAAGTATATACCTGAAAAGATAATTTAAGTAAGATAAAAAATGTAAAGTTATAAAATATAAAAATATAATCTAAGAAGTCTAATGATATAAGCAAAATATTAAAAAGCTAAACTATACTTTTGAGAGATTTCTTAAAACTAGCGACTGATGTTATTTGCTTATAATCTAAATTTAAATCATTGTATTCTTTTAAAGATTGATATAATAATAATAATAATAATATCTTTATTTTATATAGCGGCAATTATATAGGAACTCAACACCGCTTTACATGTAACTATAGAAAAAATAAATAAAAATATAATTTATAAGATTATATACATAGTGAATCAAGCTAATTCTATATAAATAAAAATGTATTAAAAAGGAAAACAAATGCAAATATAAACAAATTACTAAATCCCACATGGTTCAAAGATAAAAATGTATAGACATATGGAAATAATTCAAAATGAAAAACAACTAAAATGACAAATAAAAACAGCTATAAAAATTACTAAATATTCCATGGGTTATTCTTAATTAATTAAAACAGGATATGCTTGCTTGAAGAGCCAGGTTTTAAGTAGGGTCTTAAAAGTAGTAAGGTCAGTGCAGGATCGAATATCATAAGGCATAGAGTTCCACAGCTCAGGAGCCGCGTAGGAAAAGGCCCTCTTACCATAAGAATTTAGGTTGTAAGAGGGCTTAGACAGAAGATTAAGGCCAGAAGATCTTAAGGTTCTAGCAGGTTTGTAAACTTGAAGTAGGTCAGAAAGATACGAAGGAGCACAGTTATTGAGAGCTTTGAAAGTAAGTAGTAAAACCTTGTACTGTATGCGTTGTTCTATGGGTAACCAATGAAGGCTACGCAGCACAGGAGAAATATGCTCAAATTTATGTGAAAAGGTAAGTACCCTGGCTGCAGCATTTTGTACACGCTGTAGTTTTTGAAGCGATGATTTAGACAGACCATAAAGAAGGGAGTTGCAGAAGTCTAGTTTAGAAGAGATAAATGCGTGCATAAGGGTCTCACAGGCTTTGACACTGATGTGTTTTCTAATTTTTGAGATATTCCTCAAATGAAAAAAGCAGGATTTACAGATGGAAGCAATCTGGTGATCAAGAGATATATTTTCATCGAAAATAACACCAATATTGCGAGCTTTTGCTGAAAATGAGATGTCATGACCTGCAATACTCACAGAGTCAATAGAAGGCCTGGGACGAAAGGAGGAAGATAGCAGTATAATTTCTGTTTTGTCGCCATTCATCTTAAGACAATTCTGCAACATCCACTTGTCTATCTCATTCACGCAAACCTCAAGTGTTGACTTAGCATTATCCAGCTGAGACAAAGATGACGTTGAAAAGGTTATATAAAGTTGCGAATCATCTGCGTATAAGTGGAAATTGATATCATAGCCTCGAACAATATCTCCAATTGGTGACGTATACAACATGAAAAGAATAGGCCCAAGAATGGAGCCTTGTGGCACTCCACAGTCGAGGCTTTGAGAATTTGATTTACCACTTTCTATACTGACAAATGACTTACGGTGAGACAAATAGGACCTGAACCAGTCCAGTGCAGTGCCACTAATGCCATATCTTGTTTCAAGCCTTTTCAAAAGAATAGCATGGTGAACAGTGTCAAAGGCTGCTGACAAATCAAGCAGAACTAAGATGACAGAACAATTGTTGTCTATGGCATGAAGGATGTCATTTTGGACCCTTACAAGAGCGGTTTCTACACTGTGGCGTTTTTTATACGCAGACTGGAACTTTTCATGCAGGTCATTTTCCTCCAGATAATCAACCAGCTGAGAAGCAACTACTTTCTCAATGGCCTTAGAGAGAAATTTGAGATTAGAGATGGGCCTGAAGCTGGAGAATTCCTCAAAAGGTAAATTCTGCTTCTTGAGTAGTGGATGGATAACTGCTTCTTTTAACTGTGATGGCACTACCCCAGTACACAAAGACAAGTTGACAGTTGTGCATATGGTAGGGAGAAGTGTACCAAAACACTGCTTCATTACAATACCAGGGATAGGATAAATATATATATTTATTTATATTATTATTATTATATATATATATATATAAATCTCTGTTTTCCCCAGTTAGTACGAACTTTGGGAAGATGAAAATTATCTTTGGTTCTTGTGTTATAGGAATGAAAATGACTATTGTTATGTACATTGTCTAATAAATTAAAATCAGTCTCACCATTAATGCATTTATATACAGAAGAAATTTCATTTTTATCCATTATCATTTCGTTGGCATACTGGTGACTAAATAGTTTCTCAGCAGTAGTTGGATTAGCACGCTTGACTAATGCTTGAGCTCTATGGTTATTAGCTTCAGATCTTTGTATTTTGATATTTTTATTTTTTCATTATCTTTGTGACGTCACCCATGAACTCAGTACCAGGGTCTATAATAATTGCTTCAGGCCATTTCAAACATCTGGAATATATCTTTTCAAACCCTCTGGATACCTCTGTTGAGTACTTAGACGTCAAAGGCTTAGCATCTGTGTATCTACTAGCAATGTCAACAACCACTAGAGCATATTTATAAGTCTTTCGTTTTACTGTATTTTATTAACTTTTTCAACATTCCAATGCCACCTAGGTATGTATTTCGAAGATGGTAGGTATATTTGCCATAATGCTTGTTTTTCCAACCATTATTTAACAATATTTTTATCAATATTAGTGACATCTGCTAGTTTATCAATTGCTTCATACCCTTTCCAATATCCTTGTGGACTATAATAATGGTTTGATAATTTTCTGTTATCCATATATAAGACAATAATAATATAAATAGTATATATATGAGTCAATCTATTTCAGATGTACTTGATGTTAATCGAGAATGTAGGAAACCATTTGCATTAAAAGCTGAAAAAACACTACATAGGGTGACTTTTAATCCATCAACAGCACAACCTGATGAAACGTTGTACAATAGCATTCCTAAATTATCACATAATTACGTCTTTGTTCCTAGTAGTATTGCGCTTAATTTTAGTCTAACCTTAGGAATGGGACAAGCAAACAACACTCTTGTGAATAACCTCGGAATAAATCTGGTTGATAGGATGAGAGTGGTATACGGTGGTGAAGTTATTCAAGATCTTAACAGATCTTAACAAGATCTTAACAGATTAACTTTATTCAACATACAGAGATTTATTTTTGCTTAAAAGAGAACGGGAAAATATGCTTAGGGAAGAGGGAAGTAGTCTCAATATGCGAAAACTACGAACTAGCGCTGGTGATAAGGTAACGTCTGATGCTAACGAGGTAGCTTTAGGTATGATTTATGGTAGCAAGTATAGAATACCAATTAGTCATCCTATTCTAGACCAACATGGTACGTTTTATGCAAAACAATTAAATAATACTTTAACATTCGAACTAACACTAGCTCAGAGTAGTAGTATTGCTATTACTAGTGACAATACAAAAAGTTATGCTTATAGTATCAGCAACATCGAACTCGAATATGAAACAATACAAAGCGATTATCTTGCATAGGAGGTAGCAAGCAGTTATCTAGTAGGGAAAGGGTTTTATTACGACAGTATTCTTCTTCATAAATCGTTTACTATCGCAAAAGCAACTGATAGTGTTATCAATGAACAAGTTAACATACCCAGATGATCAATGACTGGTATTCTAATGTTGTTTGTTGGGTCATACATTGCCGGAGCTCGAGATTCAGAGAAGTTTGTAAATCCTAATATAACGAAAGTCGGAGTCAATATCGACGGGATGCCTAATAAACTTTATTAAAAAGGGATGTTACAAACCGATTTTTGGCATGCTATTGTTAAAAGATATGGTATTACAGATAATGTTACTCTGAAAGACTTCTACAGTAGTAAAAGTACCTATGGATTGATTTAAGAACATTCCCTGATGATGAACTACATGACAGCGGTCTTCATCTTAATATCACCAAGGATGGTGTAAAACTAACTATGACAAGAGCAACTGGTAGTAGTGGAAATATCACCTGTTATATGTTTGTTGTAGGTGATGCTTTGATGGAAATCCAAGATTCAAATTTGAAATCAATAATGTATTAAAAAATAGCAATATAATATAGATATATGGAATATTCAAGAGTGGCTTTCAGACAAATTTTGATATTATCAAAATATATGGAATAGTCAAAAAATCAATTACCGTTTCACTGTATCATAACAGAGCCTACAAACTCAGGAAAAACAATATTGGCTAATCAATTACGAACCTGTTATAGATATGTGTTTGAGTATATAGTATTAGTTTGTCCAACATATGTAAAAAATAAGACATATCAAGGATTTGCTAACAACGACCCAAGGTTTATCGTTATATCACCAGACGCTAGCAATGTAAATAAAATTAATCAAATTTCATCAGACGTCACATTAGTATTTTCAGGTTATAAGACATTAGTTGTTCTTGATGATTGTGTATTCAGAAAAGATCTTAAACAGCGGTCTAATAAGTTTATTAATCTAGCATTTAGTGGAAGGTGTGAGAATATATCAGTATGGGTTTTAACACAACAATTAACAGCAATAGCTAAACCGTTTAGAGAGAATGTGGGTTGTATCATTAGTTTTTTCACACCTAATAAGATATCAAATCAAACATTATTTGATGAATATGGTGGAGAGTTAGACACAGAACTTAGGAAAGAGTTTATGAAAATACTAAAATCTGAAAAGTATGCTAGAGTATGTTTTTGCTTACGACATCCATATCACATGTAGAAATCCGAAAATCATTTATTTAAAAAAATAATCATATAGTATTTATATGGAATCAGTACTTGATCAGTTTGATAATAAGTTAGATACAATACCAGAAGAAGATATGGTTGTAGACATTCTGAGCGCGCTCGCCTCATGCGGTTGAAGCCTGGCTGATTTGCTCTGTAAGTTTTGCTATTTTTCTGCTTTTTTGTATTGTTAATACCTTTGTATTTGTTCCTAATCCTTTAATAACACTCCACTCTCTTAGAGTTTGTAATATTATCCATAATTTCTTTTGATTCTTAGTACTTTTGGGCGATTCTTGTTCTGTATGTCTCGTAGCACTTGTCATAGCAATTGTCATAGCATTCAGTTCGTTTGAAGCTGTGGTTGTTTTGGTGGCCTGTTTTGTCATAACATGCATTTTTGACATCGTCTTTATTGTTATCTGAACTCTATCATACATTTTTGTTTCTGTTAACATCTGTTTTCATAATGTTTTTGGACATCTTTTAATTCATTTGTCAGTTATTTTTCTTCCTTTGTTTATTTATTTGTTTGCTCGTCTTTTGTACGTTGATTTGAATGTCTCTTGCTCGCGCTTAAACCGTTTTGAGCAATGCAGCTTCTACTAAAACTGCCTGTATAAATGGTATTCCATTATTCGTCGACGTTCCTCAAGACTCTTTCCTATGATGTACCATCCAAGATTAACCCAACGCTCTGGAGAACAATTGTTAACTTGCGTATTTCTATATCAAGACGCACTAAAAGAGGTTGCCGTGTCAGGATTGTCCCTCCCAAACAATCAACCAGTCATCCAATGGAATATTCATGGATTCAGCCTCATTTGGTTATTTGAACTGTCGCTCAGTGATAAACAAGAACTACCAATCATAGACTAAATGGTTGAAAGCAATGTTGATATTCTAGCTTTAACAGAAACTTGGTTGAGCACTGGTGAAATGGATGATCATGTCATTGGTGATCTTATACCAGATGGCAACGAACTTCACCATGCTCCAAGGGATGGTAAAGGCGGAAGTGTTGGTCTTCTCTTCAAGAGTGTCTTTGATCTCAAACGCTCTGATATTAGAATGCACTTTCAGACCTTTGAATTTCTTGATGTGCTAGTCAAGTCATCTTCCACTTGTGATCTTCGCATACTTGTGGTTTACAGACCACCTTCTTCCTCATCGTATGGCAACAGCATCGAACTATTCCTTGATGAATTTGGCATATTTCTTGAGTCGTATGTTACTGATCCTGCAAGTTGGTGACTTTAATTTCCATACTGATTTAGCGTCTAACAAACCTGCCACTGATTTCTTGGCACTATTGGATTTATTCTGTCTTCAACAACATGTCTGTGTATCTACTCATCGCACTGGCCACGCTCTTGATCTACTCATAACATGTTGCCAGGAGCATGTTCTGTTCTTGGTTCATGATCCCGTATTATCTGATCATTCAATTGTGAAATGAGAATTGTGCTTGGCTAAACCACATTTTGTAAGAAAGCTTAAAAAGATTAATATGGAATGCTTTAGGGATGATATTTCAAAGTCAGATCTTCTCAAGAACCTTGCAAAAGAACTCACTGGCCTTGTGGCTCAATACAACTCTGTACTGTCTTCTGTCCCTGATGTCCATGCTCCAACTAAGAAGCGTGTTGTCACTCTACGACCAGCTGCACCTTGGTATACTAATGAAATCTCTGATGCCAAAAGTATGAGACGGCGTCTTGAGCGAAGATGGCGTACTACTCGCTGTCCAGAAGATCGTCATCGTTATGTGGTTCAATGTGATGTTGTCAAGAAACTCCTCACACAAGCAAAGTCTCATTTCTACACTACAGTGATTTCTGAATACCAAACTGACCCCCACAAGCTGTTTGCAACGGTCAGCAAACTACTTCATAGAACACCTGTACATAAGTTTCCTCTTCATCATACTTCTGAATCACTTGCCCAAGACTTTGTCAAATTCTTCGAGAATAAAATCAAGAAGATATGCATTGATATCGACCATGATAGCCCTGTTATCGATCCACATCCAGATGTTTGTAACAGCAAATGCCAACTGCTCTCATTTAGAAGGTTCTGACCTTTAACGTCCTCAACAACACTGGTCCTGTTTATCTTCAAGAGCTGATCTCCCATTACAAACTGTCTCGACCTCTAAGATCCGACAAGAAGTTCCTGCTCAGCGTACCCTGTTATAAGCTGAAAAACCTATGGTGGATGAGCCTTCTCTGTTGTGGGTCCTGAACTTTGGAACAAGATTCCAGTAGACATTAAAATACTAAAAAGCATTGGAACATCTAAAAAGGCATCAAAACCTTATTTTTTCGTGATGCATTTGAAAAGAACGGAAAATAAGAACCATTTATACTGCATACAGCGCCATTTGAACTGCTGGAAATGGCGCTATATAAATGTAATATATTATTATTATTATTAGAGGGAAAGAAACCCTCAACAGTTAGAAAGAGGAGACAACCAGTTCAGAAAGATCATAATTCACCTGAAATGGAAGAAAAACGTGAACGACTATCTATCTTAGCAGTGCTTGGAACTATCGAGAATTATACAGGTGTTAAGATGAGTCTTGGTGATATAAAAAAATTATCACAACAGATATGAAGTTACAATGGGTAATCAAGTCTCTAATGGTTTGGTAGATACGGCTGTAATTATTATTGCAGTTTGGAAGTGTTTTCTTTTTTGTCAATAAACTTGAGGGCCTGGCTGACCCACATGCCCATGTGTTAAATGCTTGTGTGTAGTGTTCTTTATGCGTAGTGTAGTCAAAATAGAATGATTCTTTCATTACTTTTTTACCAATGTAACCCACAGCGGCAGCAAGTCCGACTATAACAGCTGCTTCAATTGCTGTTTTTACAAATTTGTTTTCAGTTATTGCAGTTGACATTTATATATATTATTTATACTATTTATTTTTATGTTTTATTCCATTCCTATAATTCTCTTGGGTGCTTCTGATGTTATAGTAACTGGTTTGAAGATATCTTTATTAACTTCTTCATCGTTTTTTATCTTAGGTTTAGTTATATTGGTATTCTTGTAATTATTCTTTTTCCATCTAATGTACTTGTATAATACATGAATACTATATGGCCTATAAACATCAAAGCCGGTCACGAAAACCCTGAAAACCACTGTGTGGAAAGGAGGGGAACGTGAACCCCCGACCAATGCTAAGATGTAACCTTTGGGGTTTTAAGGCAAAACCTATAATAATTAACGAAAAAATTGGGATACAGTTAAGAATGAAAATTTAGTAATAGACTTCTGCGAGCTGACTAACCGTAGATAACTTACACATGGTCAGCACACTACTTATATGTTTGATATACACAAGGGACCCAACTCTACTTATGCACGGGCTCACTAGCTCCGTGCCGGCAAAATATTCATTTATGTCAATCTCGTACCTCGCTTTTCACAAATTACATATTTTGACTACACTACGCATAAAGAACACTACACACAAGCATGTAACACATGGGCATGTGGGTCAGCCAGGCCCTCTACAGACCGGATAAAGGTAGGGCTTGAGTCAGGAGTCAGAGTTGCAGGGACTTGGATACATTTAATCTTGAGTCGAGAGAATATTTGATATATATATCTTTGGAGGAGGTGGATTTCCACCTGCAGTGTAGTTGGACATTTCTGTCGGAGACATCGCCTGAGTTGGCAGCAGCCGTAGCCCCTCCTGAGCTGGAAGAATGAGTGCTAAAGCTAGCAATATCAGAGACAATGTTAGTAAATAACTTCTTGAAGGCCTCTCTATAAGTGGAATAACAAATTGGTTTGTTAACAGTGACGAGTTTCTTGACATTCTTAGAAGAGGAAATAGGACGAAACAAAAACTCTCTTGAGTCGCGATGAATTAGGGACATAGAGACATATTGCTTAAGTAGGACAACTGGGCATAAAGGAGAACCAGACTTAGCAATAATAACATTTCGACCCTCTCTCAGTTGATCTGTTTTACTTCTCTCAATAGATAGAGTAATATGACTGTCATCAAATTTAATGTCATCGTTATGCAGAGCTAACACCTCTGAACTTCTCAGGAAACCGCTAAGAGATAAAACCAACTTAGTTAAATTTCGGACTTGCAGGAGGTCTTGGAAGTCAGTAACAGAAGCCAATATTTGAAGATGGACAACTTCTAATGGCTCCGTTTGATGAAGCGGGCGACGGCTGGTAATACGAAGGGACATAAGCCATATTATGAATCCATTTCATAGAATAGTTATGCAGAGCTAACACCTCTGAACTTCTCAGGAAACCGCTAAAAGATAAAACCAACTTAGTTAAATTTCGGACTTGCAGGAGGTCTTGGAAGTCAGTAATAGAAGCCAATTTTTGAAGATGGACAACTTCTAATGGCTCCGTTCGATGAAGCGGGCGACGGCTGGCAATACGAAGGGACATAAGCCATATTATGAATCCATTTCATAGAATAGAAGACGGAGTTGACTGAGGAAACTGAGGACGACGACTCTAGAACATGCTGGACAAAGAGAGCCATGTTCACCAAAGAGACGGGAAAAGTAAATGAAAGGTGAAGTACGTCCACAGCAAATAGTTTCCATCTCTTGAAGGAACAAAGGTATGCACTTACAGTACCGTTGGCGCGGGAAGACAGCAACGTGAACTTAAGGTTTTGTTGGAGACGAAGTACTACAGGATCAGTGTTAGACTGATGAGAACCCCAAAATTCACTGGATAGGAGATCTAAAGAAAAAACACCAAGTCAATTAGAACTTAAAGTAAACAATGCAAACTAAATGAATAGTATATATAATAAGGACTTGGGCTTAGATATTTACTGAGCGACGCGCCATACCGTGAACACCTGAACAACTTTTTGATTAGTTTTTGACATCTTTTTGACAAGTTGCGATAAACTTAACCAATGAAAGACGAGAGCAGTATCCTTTGACTAATTAGTGTACGACAAAAAGAGCCGGCACTTGTAGATTCATAGTCCTGATAAACTATTTTTTTGTTCTGACCTTTTTGTTCCCTTCCGCTCGTCAAAGCATAGTTTATGGTCAAAGAATGATTCAGAATAATATTTGTAAGTATTTTATTATAGATTTTCGATAGTGAGTATGATTTATTTAAAGTTTTACAATTTTTTATATAACGTTGCGAACATCAACTAAAAACTTATTTATTTTCCTTCACACAAGCTAACGTACAGCTACGATTGAACCAAAGCGGAGGAATCTATGATAATGGTAGAGCTCGAATAACATTGTCTCGAGAACGAATACTGGATTTATACCACAATGGAATACCTCAACGTGAAATTGCGCGCCAAACACAGTCAAGTCCCGCTTATGTAAATAAAGTGGTGCATGGTTACGATAACGAAAATACAAGTCTTAGGCCAGAACGGTGTGTTTATCAAACCCCTAAAATTAACCAAGATGCGCTAGAATACATTGAAGTACAACAACTTGTACAACCAAGCATATATGGTTCGAAACTACGACAAAGAATCCTGTTAGATGGCATAGTGCATCCGGCTGATCTTCCAAGTGTATCTCAAATAAATCGCGTGGCTCATGAGCAGCTACTTATGACAAAGAAAAAGATTACTTGTATCCCAATAGAATCTACCACCCCGCGAATAGAGGCAGCAGTTGATAACTTTCTTGCAGAAATTGCGCAAATAGCTAATGGAACAAAATTACACTTTTTTGAGGAGTCAAGTGTGGTTAAAACTACAGGAAACAGAAGATATGGAAATGCTCTAAAAGGAATGCCTGCTTTTGAAGTACAACGTTATGCATCGAACGTAAATTACACGATCAACCTACTTCAATCATTCAATAGTATTGACTTTTTCAATATCGTTGATGGTCCATCAAATGGCATGGAATTGTTGTCTTTCTTTGAAGATGGGCTACAAGTCGAGCGCGCTGACAGAAGTGCAGCACTAGAACATGGGGATTATGTGATAATGGATAATCGTGGCTTGCACCACGGGCAGTGCGTAGAACCTGCACTCAGAAATATGTTAGCTAACTGTGGGATTACACTTATTTATCAACCACCTTATTCACCACACCTCAATCCATGTGAACTCTGCTTCAGTCAAGTAAAGAAATTATTGCGTAAACATAACATGTTAGCAGAAAACGAAACGAAGATTGCAATCGCAGAAGCTATCCTGAATATCTCACCCAGAAATTGCTACTCTTACTTGAAATTTATCGGTTACTTATAGTATAAAATTCAGTCAAAGACAAGAAATCTGAACATTGAAGCTAATTGCAAAAGCGAACACAGTCCATTTACTAAACAATGAATTGTAATTGTTGTGTTGAAAAGAAACAGTTGTACACAAACATAAGTGAATAAACAAATTTTAGTTCTTAGTCACACATTCATATACGTTTTCACGTTTGAGTTTTCAAATTGTTCTATTACTAATGGAAGTCTCCAATCCTCACTCTTGTTCCATTCCGGTACCTTGTTGTTTAGCGGCCTTTGCAACACAAGTAGGTCGTGATCTAATCGTACTCTATTCCCACTGCCATATTTCAGCGGATTCTGAGCTTTAAGTCGTGGTTGTAACATAGCAAAAAATGAGGTTTTTGAACGTTCTTGTGCTGATACAAATGTTTTGTAGTGCGTTTCTGCCTCCGTGACCTTGGATTCAATTGATTTGACTTCGCGCTGCAGTTGCGTTATCTTGTTTCGATATTCAGGTGCTTTTCTTTGATTTTGCATTGACTTATGTCAGTACAAGGAGCAAAAGAACAGGTTGTTTTAGTGTGGCCAGAATTATGGCAATTGCTACACAGTCTACCTCGTATTTCAGTAATGGATTGGTATCGTTTTTGCTCGTTATTTAGTTTCTCGATTTCTTCTTTAGCACTTGTAAGTTGAACTTTCAATAATTGTAGATTTTCTTCGAGCTCTTGTTCTGGGCATCTATAGGACTTCCATTAGACTTTGTTGATGACGAAGTCGAAGAAGCCGAAGCAGAATTTACTTGTTGCTGCTGAATTGTAGGCTTAGAATCAGTTTGTGGTGAGTTGAACGATAAATGTTTAGGTTGTAAACATGATTTCGTTTGGACAATCCCCGGCGTATCACATGCAGCTTCTAAATCAAGTCGTCTTATTTTACGTAGCATCGGAGAGTCTATTTCGTTCGCCAGAAGATAGATTTTCTTATACTCACGACCTTTTATATCCCTTGCACTTCTAAGAATCTCATTGAAGGAAAATTCGTCGTTTGGAATGAGTTTAACCATGTCGCCATCATCGTCTCTATATCTCACCCTTATCCTTGAATTCGGCAAATGAACCAGTTGAGAACAGTTTCTTTTTATTTCATCGAAAAGTTTTTCATTGTTTATATTCCTTGTCAAAAAAGAACAAAAGCACTTTTCGCCATATTCCACTTTTATCTGGTAAGTTGCCATGTTGTCATGAAATATCCCCCGACAACTGACGGTATTTTCAAAAGGTCTTGCCGTACATCTAATTAGTCAAAGGATACCGCTCTCGTCTTTCATTGGTTAAGTTTATCGTAACTTGTCAAAAAGATGTCAAAAACTAATCAAAAAGTTGTTCAGGTGTTCTCGGTATGGAGCGTCACACAGTAAGGCACTTGGGCCTATAATACTGTTAGCACTTGGGCTAATATAACAGATGGCACTTGGGCCTATAATACTGTTAGCACTTGGGCTAATACAACAGACAGCACTTGGGCCTATAATACTGTTAGCGCTTTGGCTAATATAACTGACGACACTTGGGCCTATGAATATTAACTTCATGATATTATTGATTTGACATATATACTCAAGTGAAAACAAATAAACTTACTGAAAGTCGATTCGGAGAGCTAAAACTTGAAAAGGCAAAGGCCTTGAACCAAAAATGCTGTTTTTAGCTTTACCCCTGATAAACAAGTTGGGTATGTCAGGTAAGACCGCCCAATCGACAACAAAACTGTTAAAATGAATCCCATCAGAGAAAATAATAGGCCAGAAATGAGCCAACTTCCACTTAGGAACAATGAGGGTACCCTGAGCTTTGCAAACTCTAAGATGATCAAGAACCTTGCAGGTGAGATAAACTGGTGGACAAAGCCAATTGTTATGGTAGGGCCAATCGTGAGAAAAGGCATTAACACCGCTGGACCCAGGTTGAAAATGCTTGGTGTTAAACAAAGGCAACTTGGCATTATAATGGCAAGCCAAACGGTCGAAATTATGATGGCCCCACATAAGATCAGGATCTCTGAACACATGTAAACAATAATCATCATATTCAATGATGTGGCTGATATCATCAGCTGTAGAATTATGATCTCTCGGAATCCATTGCATGTCTAGTGTGATTGCATTCCTAAGACAGATCTCGTGCAAACTCAGGACCATTTCATGTAAAGAAGGTACTTTAGAACCTATGACAAAAAGCGAAACAACATTTTGATTGTCAGTATACCATAACACCAGTTGGGATTTCAACTCAGCTTGGAAAGCACTTAATGACAATAGAACAGCTTTGAGTTCTCTGTAAGTTGAACTCTGAGATTTCTCCTCATCGGACCAATTCTGTTGAAATACTTTACCATCAAGCTCAATGATAGTACCACATCCTGAACTAGAAGCGTCAGAATAAACAACACGACTGGGTTTAGACTGGACGGGACATATAGGTACACCATTCAACCTCTGGACGTTGGAATTCCAAAACTGAATTTCGCTGAGACAGTCTGGCGTTAAAAGAACTGGAGAATACCAAGACAACCTGGAATTAATAACAGAAAATAGATGTCTGGTCATTAGTCTGGTCACCTTACCAACACATTTAGTAAGGGAAATGATCTTGCCGCAAGTAGAAGCAAGGGATCTAGCTTGTAAATAGCCGCAATCAGTAGACTGAAGTGCACTAAGATCAGAAAGAAGACTGTTAATTCTCCTTGCGGTAGCTGAAATAACTCAAGTGAAGGTATCAATGTTAGTTTTCAAATAAAGGATGGATTGAGTGGGATTCCAATGACATTTTCGTTCATTGGGGAGAAAACCAAACCTTAAAAGATCAGAGTGCACCTGTAGACTGACGATCTTGCAAGCGATTTCGTTAGACGAGGCACCCAAGCCGTCGTCCAAGTATACCATGATAGTAGTGCCACGCGACCTCCACATCTTGACTAGTGGTTTGAGTAGTTTAGTGAAGAGATATGGAGCTGAACTGAGACCAAATGGAAGAACTGCAAAATGAAAATATCTAACACAACCATTAGGAAACTTCTAAGAGAAGGATAAGAACTTGCGATGGCCTTCAAATATCTCAACATGATGATAGCCTGACTTGAGATCGAATGTAAACATAAAATCACCAGGCTTAAGAATTTCTTTAAGGATCACTAAATCCTCGCATCTGAACTTATTTTTGTAAACACACTTGTTAACATGACGTAAATCAAGGATCAGCCTCTTCTTTCCCGAGCTGTGAATAGAAACAGAAAGAGAATTGATGATAACAGGTGGAGAAAATACTTCTTCGACGCAATTAGAGTCAAGTAACTCCTTGATAGACTGCTCAACAAAAGAGAATTCCCTGAGCGCAGATTTATTATTTTTCCCAATGAAGGCAGGCGGCAGAACAAAAAATGGAATTCTGTAACCCTCAGAAATCACGTCAACAATGAATTGAGGAGCGTTGATATCTACCCAACTCTGAACTGCTTTCTTCAATCTGCCTTTGACAGAAACCACAGGTGTAGCGCAATCAGATTTAACCTCATAAGATCGAGACAAATGAGGATCGTAGGAAAAACTCTCGTCAGCTTCATTAACAGGAATTGATGACGAATATACATCTAAATCTAAAATAACACGAGAAGACTACAGAAACAAAACATCGTTATATAAGGCATATATGAATAAATATTAGAGTATAAAACGTACAATAAAGCGTAATTTGATGCAAACAAAACAACAAACAGAAACATTTGCATAATACAGAATATAAATTCAATAACTATTTAAATTGAGAAGAAGTTGAAGTGGCACTTGTATAAGGACAACAAACGCTCCAGTGACCAGCTTTACCACAAGCGAAACAAGTACCAGGAGAACGAGAGGAGCCCGCCTGGAAATTCGATCTGATGGTGGCAGACGAAGTGGGAAGGGAGGAATGAACTGACTGTGACTGGGGGGAATAAGGACGGCGTTGAAAGCGATTGCATTGCTCTTCTTCTTAAAGGTTGGGTTGGCGTCTCTCTTCTGGTAGTAGTAAAGAAAATAAAAAAATCATAAAAAGATATTTATAAAAGACGATTAAATAGCAAGAGTACAGCATTAAGACGATTAAACTATTTTCTAAATGGAGTCCAGATAAACTAATCTATGATTTAGACGATTACGAATTAACTAGGGTAAAAAATGGGAAAAAGTGGTATTAGTATAGGAAATCGCATGACCTCGAGTACAATTTGGAAATTAATAGGTACGAGTAATGTTTTGAAAGTTCTTGTAATTGCACGATCCTTTAGGCGAGTGCAATTAAAGAACTTTCAAAACATTACGAGTGCCTACTAATTCCAAATTGTAGGAGAAGGTCGTGCAATTTTTTATTTATAGTTCACTCGACAAAATTTTATAAAACATGTGAAGCGAAGGCATTCATTCATCTTCATTGTCTTTGCTATAACTGACTCTTCTCCAAGAACGCTAAGTCAAGAACAGCATAGAAAGTGTTAACGTTGCTGTAAAACCTTTTTAGATTAGTATTTTATGTATGATTTGAACTACAAAATACTAGAAAATAATTTTACATCTCAAGTAAAAAGCCTTTTTAATGCATGTTTACAACTATTGAATGACAGTATTGACAGCTAAACAGCGAATCAAGAAGTGACTTTTCTTTGAAAACGTACTGTGTGAAAACTAAGCCAAAGTTGAGAGTTTACAGTTCGCTAATTTAAGTTTTTTTCCTCTTAGCATTTGCTAATAACTGCTAAAACAGAATTTCAAAAGTACTTTCTTTGAAAACAAGTTAGCTGGACAACATCAAAAGTAATAAAAGCGACAAATATGTCGTTCAAGTTAATGGTTTTGAAAAACAGCTTGCCGTAAACGAGTCGCCAGTGATCAGACCATGTGCTTTGGATATTATTCTCTCCTGTAGCTTGAAGAATTTCGCTGCTATTTTCTTTGAATGGTGAATTATCTGAAGGTTTTGTTATTTCAAGACTGGATTGACAACTTAGGATCAATTAACTTATGATAAATAGCTGAATTCGTCTCTCTAGAACTACTCGACAGTTTGCCGATAAGATTTGATCTTAACTATTTTCGAAACAAAAAACGAGCCTCTACTCCCTGTGTTTTTTCGCTAAACGGAAAGAAATTTGCTTTAAAACTATTGTTAGCTGTTTTCTACATATTGTACAATTATTGTAGTTGTGGTGTTGAATATATTTTTCGAGAAGACCACAGAAGACAACAGGTAGTAAAACGAGAACATTCAAAACTCCAACTCAAATTGTTTGGCGAAAACTAGAAAGAAAAAACGACTATCTACTACAAAACGTGGTTTATTACGTCTTGAATTTGTCTAGTTATCATAATTTGAGGCCTTCCTATGTGTGTATTAAACAGTTTTCTGAAATGTTTGTATTTTAATCTATAAAACACTGATTTTTTTGGGAATTTCACTCATTTCACTGGGGAAATTTGCCGCTTTTGGCCGTGTTTCCATAGCGACCTAATTGGTACTCCCGTGGAGTACCAATTAACGCTCTAATTGTACTCCTCTAGACCAATCAGAATCGAGTAATTTTTGTCGTGCGTACTATAACATCGAAAATACTGAAGATGTTGAAGAGCTACCAACTACATTGAAGAGATACTTCCAAAGAATTAAGATGGATGATCTAGAATATAAAAAGGAAAAGAGTGAAATCGACCAGTGGTTTCCTAATAATAAGTTCCCACCCAAATATGATGAACAATTGGGTAATTACAACATAGGGTATGAGTATGATAGGTTAGTAGTTTATTCTAGAAAAAAGTAATAAGTGGATAACTGTCTTCAATGATGATGGAACTACAAGGAAAAACCTAGCTGTTGATCTAAGGACCTTCTTAGGAGAGACAGTAGATGTGTTAAAAGCAGAGAATGATGTGAAAATAGAAGAATGTAATGTTCAATTGTCACACATAAACCCAAAGGTTGAAATATTAAATAAGAAAATAGCAGATGATGAAGAAAGCATATTATCTAATAAGGAAGAAATATCTGATCTAGAATCAGAATTCGAGTTGTATTACAATTCAAAGGATCATACAGATGATGTTGAAAGACAAATCGAAGGTATAAAGCAAAAACGAGACGAATTAATAAAGGAAAACAAGAAATTAATAGATTCAGTAAAAGAAGAACTAAAACAACAAAGAGCTCACCAAAAATCAAGAATAAGCGAGCTCGAAATCAAGAAACAAGAGCTACAAAATAAAAATGAAGTCATGGAGGAAAAACTACCACTAAAAGAAAGAGTTAAACGCATATTCAAGATATATGGATTCACAGTAACAGCTATAGTTGCATCAACAGGTATAATTGTTGGAGTTATAGTAAGTAACTTGAAGGCTGGACTAACGAGTGTTGCAAATGGTGTGGGGAATGGACTGAAAAACATTGCTAAAAAGCTAGGTGAAATACTACCAGGTATGGTGGGTGCAATTGCTAGCTTCATATTCAAAACTGCAGGTCAAGTCGTCTCATTCGTTGCTAAACATGCTTGGATACTTATAGTAGCTGTTGTTCTATATGTTGTTGAACGATTTAAAAAGAATAAATCTATTAATATATAGATAGATATATAATATATATATAAGAATGGTAGTATTACACATTGATGAAACAGTAGCTGATAACACTATTTGGTTTGATAATCAAATTCGAAAAAGTATACATATCACTAATTTTGTAAATTTGTAATTTTGTAATTTCGTAAACAAAGTGATGAATCTTAGTAGTGAGGGAACCATCTCAGGTTCAGAAGGTAATGTACTATTACAGCGCGACGCTCAAAAGTATGACCACATTTAATGTATTCGCATACTTCTATGCACGGGATTTTGTACTTTAAACCGACACAATTGATGCAAAGCTGTCTGGTTTCACCAAATAAGGCGTGTAAAAGCTCGTTTGGAGCAAAAAGCCCGTGCATAGAAGTATGAGAATACATTAAAAGTGGTCATACTTTTGCGCGTCGTGCTGTAAGAATTCCAAAAGGTAATTACTCTAATGTTACTCAAGTAAAGAGTACACCAAACTATCTTATACCAAACGTTGATGTTAAATTGAATAATTCATTAGCAGAGCTATTAAATCTCAACACTAATCTCAAAACAAAATCGAGAAGTGAAATAAAAATATCTAAAACCCCAAGTGCTATATATATACATTGTAGCATTATCAATTGAAAGCAGGTTATGCAGAATAATAAATATTCTCAAGTGTTGATGTATATCAACAGAAAAAGTTTTAATGATGAAATAAGTTACGATCCGGAGCGGATGTACATACCTGTCAGTCATGACCATATTAATAGTATTAGGTTTTGGGTTACAGACACTAATAACCAACTAATAAAGGATGGTTTATACCCGATGCATCTCGTATTAGAACTCATATAAAAATAAATTCACTTTATATCATATATATTATGACTGATTATGATACACTTTATCCTGAGCACGCTGGGTCAGACCACCCCCCTGCATTGATCTTGTAATTTTCCCGAGTAATATTCGCGCGGCCAAGATAAAGAGACTGGGTACGATTATGTGTCTACCGGAAGTGAAAAAACTTTTTTTCCTCCGACTTTCAAGGGTCGTATGGGGAATATTTTTGTACTTATCACAAAATGGCGGCCAATTCAGAACAGAGGTAAGTGTAAGCTTTTGAATGCTAGTAAAACTTTGAAAATTGGAGCATTATTAATAAAGTTATGGCTTTTTAGACCTATAGGTTTGCTTTGCATGTATGTAGAGTCAATACGTATTTATACTATATTTGAAAAAAAAAATTTTTGCTTTTAGTTTGGAAATCAAAAATTCTGAAACGATACGTTAGATCAAATGTTGTACTTCATGAATATTATTATTTTTTTGTCATTGTGATGCAAATTGAATATTTTCAACCAGGAATATAGTAGCACGCTTCATGAAGGCAGTTCGGGTGAGTTGGTCGCTAGCGACCTTCAAACGAATACTTGGTTCTTCTGGGGAAACAAACAAACACACACACACAAAACGAAGCAGAAAGAAAGCAAACTGGGCAAAGCAAGAGTTAAAATTAATACCTAAATGCATTGTCTTACTTCAGAACACCACAAAATGAGTCTACATCAAACCCAGCAGCGAAGAGAAAACTTAGGTTTCCCATCGGAGAATTCGCAAGACAGAGAAAGATGGCACGCTTGCAAGCAGCAAAGGAGGTCGCAGATGCAGATACATTAGTGGATAATTTAAGGAAAAAGCTCAGCTACAGAAAGCAAAAAGTAAGTTGTCAAATGTTGTTCAAGAATTTTTCATTTTAATCGATCATTATAATATATTATATTCATGCACTCGAGATATTTTTCATCATGATCAAGATATGATTTCTCCACAGTTAATACCGTGAAAAATATGTTTCATTGAAAGAGAATTTAACATTTCATCATTTGTTAGGCTTGTGCATTATATATACCTTTGTTTAAAAAAACATTTTCTAAGCTTAATTAAAATTTTTAGTACACAATTTACAAAATTCTGCTGCATTCATAATAAATTTATGAATATTAGAAGAAGTTTAGCTAGTCTATATAATTGTTAGCTTTTAATAATACTACAACATGCATGAATAAATGTCAAATTTTCATGTTTTGCTCAAGAAAGCAGACAATGTCAGTAAACTGCCAAACAACTGCCCATTTGCCATCTACTTAGACTGCCTGGAGACTCAAGTAAAATGTGGAAGACTTGTCAAAAACTTAAAAAGGTGGTACAGTGAAAAGAGAACTAAAGGTGAGGATTTTACTTACCGGTTCACTGGCAAGGAAAGCAGGATGTTTTGTTGGCACTTCATGGAGGTGATATCTACATTTCTTGAGATAAGTGATCTTGATGATAACACGATACTCAAGCTTCATTCCCTAGCCTACACAGCCATGAAGCTTCGAGACTGTGTGTCAGTATTCACTAGAGTTACTTTGACAGAACAAGACATCAAAGATCTCAAGGAGAATGCCCAGTTGTACTTCAATGCATGCATTATATTTGGCAACACATCTGCATGCCCAAACACACAGTGGACAATTGGGTATGCCATCCCTTACTATACTGAGAAGCTTTACAAAGAGACAGGCTATGGACTTGGCCTTAATACAACTCAAGGCAGAGAAGCCAAGCATACCAAGCTGGCAAAGTTTGCTGAGAATGCAATCAAGTCTCAACGGTGGGAGCAGGTCATGAAGCATGACTTCATTTCGAATGTGTGGTTGAGGGAGCAGCAAGCTAAAGCTTCAACACAGGCGTCGACCAAAGATGGCACAAGCAAAGTACAGTACATTCCATTGAGGTGCTTGAATGACCCCAAATACTGTCACTGTGGTCTTTCAAAAGCAGTATCTGAGGCAAAGTGCACTATTTGCTCTAGCGGTTTAATGATTGAAATAGACAAGAGCTGTACTTCTAGACAACTAAGCCCTCAAATTAAGAATAAAATAAGGTATTGAACAGCTTTATTACAAAAATCTCTTGATTGAGTGTCCCCATTATGGTTCCTCAAGTACAGTTTGTGGGTTAAAAAGTATCATGTATATATGCAACCCAGCAACAATACCTAACAGGAAATGAATCTAACAATATTTGAATATATTACAGTAAAAGAGTGATTTTACCTACTGCCTAGTGAAAGAAAGTTGAATAGTGGAATGAGTGTACCGTATACTACTATGTATTACACTCACTGTTTTTTCACAAACCAGGTGAAATCAATCAATTACAATAGCTATTATAGCTGATTCAACTTTATGATATACCTTTTTGTGGGTCATCATCATTATGTATGAGTCATTTGAAAGCCCTGCACCCAACCCTCCCCCCCCCCCTCCTTCAGGCCTTAGCAGGGCTTTATCAAGGAATTCACTTTGCTTTAGTGCCCCGGTAAGCAGGATATACACTTCTTTTCACAGCTTTGCAACAAGCCACGGTCGGTAAATAAGCAAAGGAGTCACCTTTCCTGACCAACGTGTTCACTTTCACTTGACAAAAAAGTGAATGCCCCGCTAGTACCCGTGGGGCTGCAGAGCTTTCAAATGACTCATGCATTATTATGATGTAAAATTCATTATAATAATACATTGTTTGAATTGCAAACCTTTGCTATTCACTTTTAGCTGCAATGAAGCTTTAAGTTTTATTAATAAAAAAAACATATTTTCTACCTTGTGTCTATTGAAGTCTTGTTTTTAAGATACACATTACAAGCTGATACTGTACATATGCTGTATGGTTTGGGACCCAAGGAGTTAGCTATAGCGCAGTAGAATATCACACCATGTTGATCTTTTCGTAACTAACTGATTTAATGTTCACAAGCAACTCCTTAAATAGTATTGACAAGTCTCTTGAGTCTCTCGAGTATTATATAACGATTATGTAATCCATATTAAAGTTATTCGTGTTCCTTTGTTATTAATTGACTATTCATTAATCTCTTATTGTCCGTATCTAGTAGGTGGTTTTATTGTTCTTCCTCTCCTTGTTATAATACGCGGATCTGTACATCCTCCCCCTTGGACGAGCTTGGATGTTTGTGACTTGGATGGTCTTAATGTTTGGTAAGCTGCGGAACTTGGATGATCTTGCGGCTTGGTTGTGGAACTTGGACGATCTCGCAGCTTGGCTGTGGAACTTGGACGATCTCGTAGCTTGGCTGTGGAACTTGGACGATCTCGCAGCTTGGCTGTGGAACTTGGACGATCTTGCGGCTTGGGTGTGGAACTTGGACGATCTCGCAGCTTGGCTGTGGAACTTGGACGATCTCGCAGCTTGGCTGTGGAACTTGGACGATCTCGCAGCTTGGTTGTGGAACTTGGACGATCTCGCAGCTTGGCTGTGGAACTTGGACGATCTCGCAGCTTGGTTGTGGAACTTGTACGATCTTGCAGCTTGGCTGTGGAACTTGGATGATCTTTGAAAGCTTCTAGTAAGTGAAGTCGTTGAACTGGTCTGTTTACCAGTCCCTTTTTCGTCAATACTTTAACAGTTCTAATTAAACCATCGGTTCCAGGGAACGTTTGGACGACTTTTCCAAGCTTCCATTTCCCTCTAGGAATATTGTCATCTGTAATCAACACAATATCCTTTTCTTTAAGGGGGGTCATCTCTTGTGTCCACCGTTGTCTTACAGTAAGTGTTGGTAGATATTCACGCATCCAGCGAGTCCAAAAGTGGTTAAGCAGTTGTTGCTGATAATAATAACGTTCGTCTAGGGAAACACTTCGAGTTGGCACTTCAGGTACGCTACCAAGATCTCTTCCTATCGCAAGTAGGGCAGGTGTAATTATTTTCCCATCTCTGATGTCATCACCAATGTATGTGAGAGGTCTTGAATTGATTGTAGCTTCAATGCCTGTCAGGACTGTATACATCTCTGTGTATGTCAAAAGTGCCTTGCCCAATACTCTTCTTAATGGTTCTTTGATTTGGCGACATACTCGTTCCCAATGTCCTCCGCGGTGACTGGCTCTTTCCGTAATAAACTTCCATTGAACTTTGTCGTTGGCTAGACTGTTCACAACCTTTTCTGGGTCAATGCTTGCTTGTTTTGCCTTCTGTTTTGAGACCTTGAACACCTTGTCTGCTTTGTGGAATGTGGACTGGTTATCAGAGCGTACGATTCTTGGTACACCACGTCTACTAACCATACGATGATAGGCTTGTAAGAACTCTTCCGTTGTCATGTTGTTTGTTAGCTCTAGATGAACTGCTTGCGTATCTTCGCACACAAATATACAAATGTAGGCTTTCACAAGGGATTTGTCTTCTCTTGTCTTTAGGTATAGAGGGCCAGTAAAATCCAGACCAATATTCGTAAATGGAGGAACGATCTGTTCTCGGTCTGCAGGTAAAGGGGCCATCTTCTGCTCGACTGGCTTTGTTTTCAGGTGTTGACAAATTAGACACTTGCGCAATACTCGTTTAACCTCTCTCCTTCCTTGTGTTATCCAGAATCGTTGACGGACAATGCTGAGAGTAGTTTCAGGTCCAGCGTGATTGGCTTTACAATGGACATCTAATATGACCTTTTCTGTAATATTACACTTGTGAGGCATTATTACTTGGTGTTTGGCTTCTTCTGAGATGGACGCGAACTCTAATCTTCCACCAACAACCAGTAGACCGTTGTCATCATTCATTTGCGGGTCTAGTTTAGTGATACTGCTTGACTTGCTCACTTGATTTCCTTGTTGAAGTGCTCGTAGTTCGTCTTGAAACGCATTTTGTTGTATTCCTTTCAGTAAAGAGTGCTCTGCATCCTTGACCTCATCTCCGGTGAGATATCCCAGCTTTGGTTTCTTGTGTAGTCTTTTCCACTTCAACAACCATGCGGTGACACGAACTAACTTCTGCCAGCTCTCGTAGCGCTCTTCTAAGCATACTTCGGTGCTGCTTGTCATGGTAATTGAAGTTTTCTTGGCTTCGATAAGTAATTCTTCAGTTGTCTTCAAATCTTCAAGCTTTGGAACTGTAAGTAGTTTATCTGGCAATTCATTAAAATCACGTGATAGCCAATCTGGACCATTCCACCATGTCTTGTCAGCAATCAGTTGTGGTAATGGCTCTCCACGTGTCAGTAAATCTGCAGGGTTCTGTGCTCCAGGACAGTACTGCCATTGCGATGGTGGAACATTTTCCTTGATTTCTTGTACACGATTGGCCACGAACACCTTCCACTTTTGGCTAGATTGTCTAATCCACGTGAGAACAACTTGAGAGTCTGTCCAGCACTTCACTTGTGTAACGGTTGTAGTTATAGACTCCAGTATTAACTTCATAATTCTTGAGAGAATTAATGCGCCAAGTAATTCCAATCTTGGAAGAGTGACTTGCTTTGTTGGCGCGACTTTGCTCTTTGACAGCATAAGGTGTGTTTGAACATTACCACTAACATCTTTGCATCTTACGTAGACAGCTGCACCGTAAGCCTTTAAACTTGCATCACAAAATCCATGTAATTCAAATTCAGTCACATCATCTAGTTCAGCAAACGGACACCGTGGTACTTGCAGCTGTTGTAGATACTTCAGTTCTTCTTTCCAACTCTTCCATTCAACTTTGGTTTCTTCATCAAGTGACTCATCCCATTGAATACCTTTAGACCAAAGTTCTTGAAACATCATCTTTGTTCTGATTGTAAAAGGACCAAGTAAGCCAAGAGGGTCAAACAACCTTGACGCTGTACTAATAAGGCTTCTCTTCGTCGTTTCATCTTCGGCATTAAGTAATGTTTCACCTTGGTTGAATTTGAACGTATCTCCTCTAGTATTCCAGGCAATGCCAAGTACTTTAAGCGGCTCTTCTTTGCTTTCAACTTGAACTAACGGTGCTGTTCCTCTTAGATCAGGGTCTATGAGATCGCGTAGTTCTTGTGAGTTGGTGTACCATTTTACGAGTTGAAATCCACCAGTCTTCATTAAAGAACATAGGTCTTTGTGCAATACATAGGCTTTGTTAACATCATCTGCACCAGTTAAAAGATCATCTACATACATGTTTTCTAATACTTCTTTGGATGCATCTGGATACTTTTCTGTGTTGATTGAACAGTGGTGTTGGACTGTTGCGATGGCTTGAAATGGACTGCTAACAACTCCAAACGTAACTCTTGTCATACAGTAGACCTTTGGATCTTCATCAGTACCTTCTCTCCACAAAAAACGATGACAGTTTTGGTCTTTTGCTGCTAGCTTGATCTGAAGAAACATCTTCTTGATATCAGACATCATGGCGATTCTGTTCAATCGGAAACGAAGCAAGATGGACAATAAGTTGGGTTGAAGTGCAGGACCAGGTAGCAAACAGTCATTCAGTGAAATGCCATCTTGATTTCTTGCCGAAGCATCAAAGACCACTCTGCACTTTGTTGTTGTCCTGTCTTCACGAATAACAGGGTGATGCGGCAAATAGAAGACTGGCTGTTGCACTTCATCATCTTTGTTGATCTCTCTTGCGTGACCATCGTCTAGATATTTCTGCATGGCTTCTTTGTACATTTTTTCTTTGTTCTTGTCTTTACGCAGTGATTCTTCGATCTTTATCATCCTTTTTAGGGCTTGTTGGTAATTTATCTTCAACTTTGGACATTCAGAACGCCATGGTAAACCGACCTCATAATGTTCACCGTCATATTCAACCGTGGACTGGAACTGTTGTAGAGCATGTTGTTCTTCACCAGTAATTTCCCTCTTCTCTTTGCTGTCTGTAATGCCAATTGACTCGAGTTCCCAGAATTTCTTGATGGTTGTATTGACGTCTTTGTATACATCTTCTTCGATCTTCACAACTGTCAAGTTAGAGATAGACTTGCGTTTAACGTCTTCGTTTGGCGCTTCTTCGATGCAGCCAGTCAGCATCCAACCAAAAATTGAATTGACAGCGAATGGAGCAGACGCACCGCCCTTTCTGACACCGTCCAGTATCACTTGGCCCCATTGGTCGGCTCCAATTAACACATCAATAGTTGAAGAATTACGAGGAAATTCGTCGGCTAGATGAAGACCCTCGAGGTGTTTATACCTGCTGACGTCAAGTTGCACCTGGTCAAGAGGCGTACACACTGTATTTACAGACCATGCTGAGAGGTTTACTCGACTTGTACTGCCAGTGTGAGTTGAGACTTGGAATTTCACGTTTTTCACCTTTGTTGTTCGTGTCTGTCCACCATGCATGTAGATCGTCATCGACGTAAATGGACCATTCGTCTTGAGACCAAGAGCGTCAGCAACTTCCGATCTAATGTACGAGTAGTCACTACCAGAATCAACCAATATACGTACACTAACTTCTCTGCCGTTTGCATGTATCTTTGCTAGTGCGGTTGGTAATAATCTGGTTGTTTTACTCCTATTGGCCATGAACGTACTCCTCTGCAAACCGGTATGGGCTTTAATCTGTTCTTTTGCCTCTTGCTTCTCTTTGGTATCTGGCGGTATTCTGTGCAATAGAACGTGATGTTTCCTTCTGCAACCGTCAATTAAACATCCGGGTCTTTTACACGTTGAACTGCTGTGGTTGGGTCCGGTAGGGAGAAGACAATTGAAACACAGCCTTTTTTCCTTTACGATCTCCCATCTCTCTTGTACTGACTTCCTTAGAATCTTATAACATTTGGATGGTTCATGATGGTTTTCACAGAACGGACATTCGCTTCCTTGGCCGTTGTCTTTAGCGCTGGTATTTAGTGCTATTCCTGAGTAACCTCCAGATCTTTCATTGCGGTGATAACTACCTTTGATGTTCTGCTCTTCTTTGGCACGTGTTTTTGGTGTGATGCCTGCTGCTTCCGACGCTTCCTCAGACATGACGTGGGCTCGTAGAAAATTGAAAAAATGCTCAACCGTCACTTTCTTGTCATCTTCTTCACTTTCGAAATTAGACAGTTCAAATTCCCATTTCTTTCTTACGACCTGTGGTAACTTAGACTGCAAAATAGGAACAATAATGCGGTTGCAAATTTTAAGGTTAGGCTTGTATGCTTCTAGAGTGTGGTAGCGATTAATTAAAGTATCGTGTAAGTATCGTATTGAACTTGCGCTTATAAAGTTTTTCTTCTCGACGTTTAGTAGGGCGTCTACTAAATGTTCAATTATAATGCGCTTTCTTCCATACCTCTGTTTCAAAACTTCAATAGCTCTGAGATAGTTTTGGCTTGTCACTTCGATGTATTCAATCGCACATTTGGCTGCACCGCCCACATACATTAAAAGGTAATTGAACCGTTCTCTATCCCCAAGGGAATTGTTTTCATGAATACATGAGTTAAATTGGTCCCACCAAGTAATCCACTCTAAAATGTCTCCATTAAATACGGGTAATGTAAATTTTGGCAGACGTAAATGGCTAACTCCAGAACAAAACTTGTGGTCATGGTTATCAGCTTCAGACTTAGACGACTTTGAATCGCTTTCATGCTCTCTCGCGGCTTGCTTTGAATTAATATAACTTTCTCCTTTGCTTGAGATATGCAAAATATCCTGTTCAAATTTAGTCCAATTCTTGATTAAAATTTCGACTTCAGATTCATCGTATAACATTGAAATAATTTCTTGGACTGTATTGCCATAATTTTCCTCCAAATTATTCAGGCGACGCAATGTACTTTGCATTTCAATACAGGCATTAGCTTGCTTTTCTAATTGCTCGATTTCTCCAAAAATCATTTCAATACGTGTGCCAAATAACTTCAACTTTCGCTTTAACTTGAAAACTTGCGATGAACTTTCTTCAAATTGATTTAACGATTCACTTAGGTTAAGATCAGGTACTTCACTTTGATGCTGATTTTGAGCACTGGCGCCGATAAACAACATTAATTGCTTATTTAATTTCTCAAAATGTATTGTTAGTTTCTCATCAATTGCTTTTTCCTTCTCTCTCTCGTTCTCCTGTACTCTCTTAAGTTGATCTTCTACTGTCGTTCTAAATTCTTTCATCTGCCGTTCTACAGAATTTGTGTTTTCTTCTTTAGGAGTAGAGCGATTAACTGGAGTAGAAAACGAGGCGGCAATTAAGGGAGCGGGCCGTTTTAACTTAACTAACCTTTTACTTAATTCCGCTCGGGTACCAATTGCCGAAGCGCCTTGGGCTTCCAACTCATTTCGGATATCGGCCGTGGCCATTTTTTGTATTGTCGCAGACACATCTTGGGCCATCCTTAATTGATCGATTCTTGAGCTTGACTTGAAAATGTAGACTTCTTTACATACTTGATATACTTGACTTCTTTATATCTTAAACTTTCAACTAGTTGAATAACTTGTAGACTTGAATTTTTGACATGTCTTTAAACTTGAATAAACTTGACTTGAAACTTGAAACTTGGGCCTTAACCTTGATCGATTCTAACCTTGCTCTGCTACCAATGTATGGTTTGGGACCCAAGGAGTTAGCTATAGCGCAGTAGAATATCACACCATGTTGATCTTTTCGTAACTAACTGATTTAATGTTCACAAGCAGCTCCTTAAATAGTATTGACAAGTCTCTTGAGTCTCTCGAGTATTATATAACGATTATGTAATCCATATTAAAGTTATTCGGGTTCCTTTGTTATTAATTGACTATTCATTAATCTCTTATTGTCCGTATCTAGTAGGTGGTTTTATTGTTCTTCCTCTCCTTGTTATAATACGCGGATCTGTACATATGCTTCATGTCAGAGCAGGCTGCTCATATTGTTTTGTTGTGGTTGTTAGGAACACAACTTATACTCCTTGTTATTCCACTCAACATTTGAAATTAGTGTTGTGTTACCCCACATTCGTTCCAGTATCCGTAGTGAAAATGAACAGACAATGTCTCTGTATTCTTGTAAAATTTCAACTTCATAGGCTTTGTACTTGAAATTACTATTTCACACCTTTCTAGAGATTCATCTTTCTCTTGATGAAAATATTTCACCAGTAAGTTTTTCTTCGGTATAAGAATGCCTTCAAGATTGAGCCGATCAAAAACGAAGACAGCCTTCCTTCGATCGGTAAATTCTATAGTAATGCAGCAGTTAGTTTCGTGAAACTTGTGGCCAAAATTATTGTGCTGAACAATGTTTTTACTAACTATAGCAAAGACTTCCATGGGCACATCCATAGTGAAGTTTCCCATTCAAGGTGAGGCAAGATTTGGCTTTTGATGAAATCTGCGTAATATTTTATTGTGTACTTTTTTTAAGCATCGTACTACCATGCTGCGTGTGCCAACAAGCATTTGAACGTCACTGTGGCGAGCATCTGACAAATATTTCTCCTCGAGTGTCTCCACACTTGTCTCCACTTCACGGAAAAATGACGAAATTGATCCCATAGCTGTAGTATTATCGGTTTTGGAAAGATAATACATCTTTCTGTTTAGAATAAAGTCTTTAAAACTCGCCGATGGTGATTCACTTTTGAATATACTAGACGCCATCTTTAATTATACCCATAATTCCCTTCGCGCCCCCGATGATCACTTGAGGGGGGTAGTCTGACCCAGCGTGGAGATTCCTCAATTATCTGGGGAAAACTTTCGACTTCATAAAGTGAACAAGGTTCTGTCCCAACTCGGTAGTGAGCTTAAGCATTTTTAACACGTTAGAAAGAAGTATGCTAGACTAAGGTCATTCTTCTATGGGGCTGCCGTTAGCGCTGGAACCCTAAGTGGGTTACTAACTGCTTCAGGAATAGGTACTAGCCTAACAGGGCCTGGTGTTGTCGTTGGGGTGCCTCTGAGTGCTGTTGAGGGTGTTCTAGGACTAGTTTCAGCTGGGTGTGGTATTGTGCCAAAACGGCTTACTAAAAAGATATCAAAGCATGAGAAAACAATTCAACTAATCAAATCAAAGGAAAACACTATTAGTGACCTTGTTTCAAAAGCATTGCATGATAATCAAATTGATGAAAAAGAGTTTGCACTTATCATGTCTGAGCTTCGAAAATATGAAATATTGAAAAGTGATATAAGAGTGAAAAGAAATTTCTCTACATCCACGATGCTGTGGATGTAGAGAAATTGAAGGAAGAAGTAAAAGAGGAACTATTCAACCAACTAGTAAATCCGAAGAAATAACTTTCTCTCATAATAAAGACCCATATGGTGGCTTCCTTTATAGAATAACCTATAATAAACATACATAATTGAAGATCTTAGAATACATTAACATTTATCTTTTATTATTAACTATAACACAAGATGAAGTATACAGAGTTCGAGAGAAGATATCCAAACCACATTGATAAACGTTTTTATCCTGATAAAAAATGGTAATGTATGTCTCATTTTCAATGGTGATGACTATGATCCGTTTGATAAAAATAGTAATCTAGTAAAAAAATTATATCAATTCCCAACCTATGAAGGGCATCATTATACACCAGAAAATATACATGATTTCTTTGGATCTGGATTTCCAAAAGCTTTCAAGCTTACTAATAAGAGTTATCCAATTCCAGCTGTATCATTTGATTACTTTTTATATTATATTTTTTTGAATATAATTTATATTTCAAGATTATTTACATCAATTAAATAAAATACACTGCCCTGCAAATAGCTAAGCTAATCTTGGCGGGTTTGTGTTAAGAAAAAATAAAGAAGAAGAGAAAGTTACTAAATGTATAAATTGATGATCTATCTAAGCAAAATCAAAATTAGTTTTAAAGGGAAGAAAATTTATACACACAAGAAATTCAATAAATATTGGTCAGCACGATGGGGAAGAATCTAAGCCTGATCTCCAATTACTTGCTAATACTATCAACGAAGCTTTCCTATCTCCAATGAAAGATTTTACATCTTTACCTTCCAACAACAGAACTGTAATCAACCTGCATAGCCCAATTTCAGTTACTTTACCTTGTGTCTTCGAGAAGCTAGCAGCACTAAATCCTACGAAAGCTACTGGACCTGACGGTATACCTAGTTGGCTCTTAAACGAGAATGCTGACCTACTCGCACCTGTGGTAATGGACATCCTCAATGGCTCCTTCCAAGAAGCTCGGCTACCACAATCATGGAAATGTGCGAACATCGCTCCCATCCCCAAGCAAAAACCGGTGACTGACGTTAACAAGCATCTATGGCCGATCTCCTTAACACCCATTTTATCAAAAGTAGCTGAAGAGTTTGTGGTTGAGCAGTATGTCAAACCAGCTGTACTAGCAAAGATCGACACTCGGCAATTTGGTACCGTGCCAGGGAGTAGTACTACACAGGCTCTGATTAGCATGGTACACTCGTGGTATAGCGCAACTGATGGGAACAGTGCAACTTGTAGAGTAGTCCTTTTCGACTTCCGAAAAGCGTTTGATCTAATAGACCACCATATTTTGGTTAGAAAACTTCAATCATACGAAATCCCAGAAGCCGTCATAGCTTGGATCATCGACTTTCTCACTGGAAGGATGCAACGTGTAAAGCTGGAACAAGATTGCTACTCCGAGTGGGCACGTGTCCCTTCCGGAGTACCACAAGGAACCAAACTAGGGCCATGGCTCTTTACCATAATGATAGATGATCTTGATACGCCAGGAAATGAGTTATGGAAGTATGTGGACGATGCAACTATTTCTGAATCAATTTTAAAAGACCAAGCAAGTACTATTCAATCCGCCGTCGACACACTGTCAGGTTGGGCTTCTACTAACAAGTTTCAATTAAACGAATCTAAGTGCAAGGAACTTCGTATTAGTTTTGCCAAAACTAATACTGAACTAAACCCAATCATAATCAACGGAGAAGGAATCGATAACGTCACAAGTGCAAAACTTTTAGGCCTTCATGTTACCAACGATCTTAAATGGAATGTTCACATTTGTGAAACACTAAAGAAAGCTAGGAAACGATTGTATGGTCTGTCCCAACTAAAACGTTCTGGACTTGGCAGTGATGAACTGATTCAGTTCTTTCGAACATGCATTCGTCCAATTACCGAATATGCATGCCCGGCATTCCATGACAGTTTACCAGCATACCTCTCACGGGATCTTGAAGCTGTGCAGAAACGAGCCATACGTATAATCTTTCCTTTTGAACATTACGAGGAAGCCCTCAACAATTCAGGATTTGTCACTTTATATCAATGCCGACAGGACCTTACCGATAAGCTTTTTGACGAAATTATTAATAACAGAGAACATATACTTTTTAAATTGCTACCCAATACCAACACTTGCTGCCTAAATCTGAGGAAAAAACGTAAATTTAATACATCTTTTAAGACAAATAGATTTCGTAACAGTTTTATTGTTTATAATTCTTTAAAAGCCTAGTATAAGTTAAGTATATTTTAGATTATAATTATAAGATTTTTATATATATATATATATATTGCTAGAGCGAAAGCACTTGAACCATGAAACAAAATCAAATTAGTTTCTAACTATTAGTCGGTATTTAGTGACTAATAGACGTTATCACTGAACCAGAACACTTTATATGACACAAAGAGCAAATAACAAATCCACATACCTTTGTACATGCTTTGTACATTTACTAGTCTCCTGTGTATTGCTCTTTGTGTCATATAAAGTGTTCTGGTTCAGTGATAATGTCTATTAGTCACTAAATACCGACTAATAGTTAGAAACTAATTTGATTTTGTTTCATGGTTCAAATGCTTTTGCTCTATAATTTATATTACAATTATCTCAAGTTTAATATTTATTCAATTCATATGTAAATTCCTATTTAAATTCTAATTTTAAATTTTATATATGTAAACAATTGTGTAATTCAGCCTATGGCTGCCAAGCATTTGTTATTAAACTATCTATCTATCTATCTATCTATCTATCTAAATAGTATATCAGACGGAAATATTAACCTTAATAAATAACTAATGAAAGTAATTATTTTGATTTTGTTCATTTATCGAGCTTTCGGACTCACTGTTTTGTGTGTTTTTACTACGTTTCGACACCATTTTGGTCGTCTTCGTCAGGTATTATGCTTTGTTCTTGTGATGAGTGGCTTCCAAAAATCAACGTCTGCATGAATATTAAGCAGTATCTTCTGGTTGTTGTGTGTTTTAACACTCTCGAGGGACTCTAGGAATTTTCGTTTGTCATTGTTTGTTTCTTGTCCAATTATTTTTGCTTTTTCCCATTGAATGTCATGTGGGCATACTTGGTCGTGTCTTTGCTAGTCCTCCATCTCCTGTGTTCATTCTCTTTTCGGCTGATTCTTCTTTATTTTCGGCGATGTCTTTTCTTGTCAATCTAACTTTGCTTTCATGTTCTTTTGTCCTTGTTTTCCATTTTCTCCCAGTCTCTCCTATGTATTTGTATTTTTCACAACCGCAATGGATTCTGTACACAATGTTGGATCTTTTGTCTCCGAGTGGATGTCAAGCTTTTGTTCTTAAATCTTTTACTTTTTCACCTGGTTTCATGGCTATTTTGAAGTTGTATTTTGATGCTATCCGTTTGAATTGCTGTGATAGACCATTGACGTATGGTACAACATGTTCCTCTCTTGTTTTCTGTTGTGTCTTTAGTTTTTGCTCGAGTATTTTTTTTTTTTTTTGGTGTACCGTTTTCCTGATCTCCTCCTCTGTGTATCCATTTGCTAGAAATACTTATCATTCACATGGTCTCCAATCGTCGACTACACAACTCATCGAGTGCTTTCTGGCGGCCATTATAACGTCCATTGACGTAGTTCTTAGGGAAGTAAGTGATAGTTCCCTTGCAAAACGAACTGAAAGGGAAAGTAAGTGATAGTTTCCCTACAAGCTGAGTCATAGTCGTGTTATTTTGGAAAACACTATGACTTCAACCTTCGATGGAATTTAGGGAAGTAAGTGATAGTTCCCTATGAAAGTGAACGGAAAGGGAAAGTAAGCGATAGTTTCCCTACAGACTGCGTCGTAGCTGTGTCATTTTGGAAAATGACTTGAATCTTCGATGAAATTTAGAGAAGTAAGTGATAGTTCCATACCAAAGTGAACGTAAAGGGAAAGTAAGTGATAGTTTTCCTACAGACTGCGTCGTTGCTGTGTCATTTTGGAAAATGACTTGAATCTTCGATAACTTGGCTTCAAAGAATATTCAGTTCGCTGTAGCACTATTGTTGTGTCTACAAGACTTGTGAATTCCTATTCACGCTGCATACGTTTAGTCTTTGTTTGCAGTATCTACAAGCCTTTTGATAATTTGGACGACTCGTAGAAATCTACTATGTTTACAACAAGGACTACATGAGCGAGCAAAGCGATAAATCTGACGATAATACCACTAATGCAGGTCTTGTAGCTGATTAAAAAAAATCCTTTCTGAAGATAAAGGACAACAGTCAGAGAAACAGAATACAACTTGAGTTTTGATACCAGCGAGAAAACAAGCCCACCCATTGATGAAGATCTGGGAAAAATATTAGAAGGCCTTATTAATGACAAATTGCCTAAAGCAAAACTCGATGAAGTTACCGCCAAATATACTAGACTGAAAATTTGCAAGCTATTGCTAGTTCCTAAGACGAACAAGGCTGTGTAGACTCAACTTAAAGACAACACCCACCAAGAGAGCCGATATTGGAATGACGAGACTATGTCAACGGGAATGTTTGACTGCATGCAGCGTGTGTGATTCTCAGCTTCTTATGGGCAGAAATTCCTCCCAGTGCAACAAGAGATCATTGTTAAAGAAATTGAGAGTTCTAGGCAAGCATATCATTGAGCCTACGGTTCCAGAGCAGGATGAGGTTATTTCTCCTATTATTGAAGATGGGAAATGAAAAAAAACCCAGTTATTTACCTAAAAGTTAAAAATGGATACCGTTGAATCGGGCATCTAAATGATGAAAAAAGGGTGCTACATGTCACCTCTAGATTTACGGGATGCTTATTATTCAATCCCCAACGCCCCAGATCAGTTTAGAAAGTACCTGAAATTCTAGAGGGGTAGTAAGAATGTTTGAATTTACGGCACTACCCATTTGCTTGTCCAGCATTCCGAGAATTTTCACTAATATTTTGAAACCTGTCTTTGCTACTTTTCGATATCAGTTTGGGCACTCCTGTTTGGGGTACAGAGATGACTTGTTCTATACCGAAGATATTTCATGCCAAGAAGCGAGTTTGCACATGTTTCAACTGCTTACTAAGCTTGAATTTCTTATTCATCCCACCAAGGCAGTTGTTCAGCCCTGTCAGTCTCTAGAATTTTTGGACTCAGTCCATATTGACAGTCACGATTCCCAAGAGAAAAGCAGCCAAAATTATGATTCACCATTGTTTACCATTCATGCGTCCCCCATTGCCTTTTTGAACTGGCATCACTGCACTAAAGGACTTTAGAGCGAGATATAAAGACAGCCCTGCGGGGTGCTTCAGGCCATTTTGAAGAGCTTATGTCCTTGTCCCAAAAAATCTTACTAGATTTTAACTGGTGGATGCAGTCTATCCCTTTCAGTTCTAAAACCATCAACCACGGGGTGCCAGACATTGTTCTTACTACCAATACTACCTCGGGAAGTCTTTCTACTCAGGGTTTGTGTTCTTCCCTGCAAGCCACATACAACATCAATGTTTTGGAATTGTTGACTGTTAAGTTGGGCTTAAGATCACTGCTCGATCAAGCTCAGAATCAACACATCCGTATTCGCACAATTCGCGCAATACGAGAACAGTATCCTACATCAATGCTATAGGAGGGTGTAAGGCTAAGCTTGTGATAGTGTTTTGGCCTCCCTGATATTAATCTTTTTGCAAGCAGATCGAACCCCAAAGTTGAGAACTATGCTTCGTGGAAACCAGAAGTGCGTTCAGCGCATTGTTATCTTCATGTGGAGCACGCAAACATGGTTCACTAGTTTACGCAATGTATTGATCAATCATCACCAAGTTGTGCGAGTGACCAAGGCAGTCCTTTCTAATCCGCTGCACGGTCAGGTCCAACCTCCAGCTACTGGTATACAACATTTCAGTCATGGTCGGGAAAAAGTTCTCTGAATGCAACCTTTGTCCAGAAATGATCCACGTCCTCCTGTGTTCCTGGAGAGAAGGCACTAGCTCAGAAACAATACGACGTTTACCTCAAACAATGGATCAAATTTTGTGTTCAAAGGGATACATCCCACTGTCAATGATGTCCTGCAGTTTGTTCATGAGTTGTGGAAGAAGAGTTTAGCCTATTCCACTATAAATACCGCACGCTCAGATTTATGGGTGTTGACTTATCTGGGATCAATTCTACCATGACAAAGCACCCATCTATTATTCACTCTATGAAAGGTGTTTTCAACTGCATTGTCGAAAACGAATACCCAGATACTCAGAAACCTGGGATGTCCACGTTGGATCCAATTTCGTTCAACAAACTTATGTTGAAATTAGTGGGCCTTCTTGCTCTAACCTCAGGACATAGGTGTCAAACTTGTGTTCATTTGGACATTGGATTCATGAAGAAACGCAGGGTTACTATTTATTTCACTAACAGAGCATATGAAGCAGAACAGAGCAGGGAATATATACTTGATTCCTTTAAAGTGAGGAAATACCATGAACAGGAGCTGTGTTTTTATACCACACTAGGACATCATCTTCAGCGAACATTGCCACTCTGACGAGCTGGCCACCCAAAGCTACTCCTCTCGTATGTTTATATTTTTCACCAATTGGAACCAGTGCAGTTGGCCGCTGGATTATAACATCCTGCTTGAGTTAAGTGGTATCATTTTAAGGCTTACAGCACTGCACGACTAGCGTCAGTAAAGCTAGCCGAACAGTTCCTGTAGATCAGTACTATTTTGCAACATGTACGCTGCTCTCCAGAGTCAACTTTTCGCAGATTCTACGACAAACCTGTCGTAACGATGATATTTTTCAAAAGGCTGTCCTTGAATATGCCGACATTTATTGAATATGTAATATGGTTATGGCAAGGATAGTTGTGTCCATAATTGTGCTTTAAAATCTCGTGTTAACCAGAAGTACGTCACTGCGATTTGGTAGAATTGAAAATTAAACGAGACTTACCTCTAAGTTGAAGTTTGATGATAATTCTACCAAATCCGCAAAGGAGTCACATGAGTGGTTAGCTGGGTCTAACATGAGATATTGGCCTCTAGCACTAAACTTTGCTGTCTGTGTTAGAAGCGGTTGTGGAGTCTCAATGGATCTATTAGATAATAATTTACTGTTAGGAGGATATTATACGAATTAAATTATTCTTTACCTTGAGATACTGTCTTGGATCCTAAGAATGGTCAATATAGTAAAGTTGCTCTATCTAAATTAAAACCTGAATTCAACATCAATAATAATAATAGTGATTTTAGATTCACACATGGGTATAATAATGGTCTAGGACATACTTGGGTTTATTGGGGAATTGGTGGTCATAAATTAACCAACAGCGAAGTGCATGTATTAAAACTAGTGTGGGATATGGGTTATCACACGGTTGCAACTGACATTGGGACGTTCTTCGAACCTAATAAAACAGAAACAAAAAAGGTTAGAAACGGACCTCTTTTCAAAGATGAAAGTGGTAAATATGCTAGCAGTAACCCACTCATAAACTACATATATAATGAAGAGGCTATGACACAGTATCTAAATTTCATTCCACAAAAAGGTCTTGTATATTCAGTCATTCTTTGCAGGCGAGTAGAATTATAATTGCTCATTTTCTCGGTATTGCTGTTTCTTTCAATTGTAAACAACGTTTTCATGAAGCTTTTTGTTAGTCCGTCTTCTCATGCGTTAGATAATTGGATTGTTTAAAATGTGAGACGATTTGCCCTTGTACAATACAATAAAATACCACACAGCTTATACCAGATGCAAAAGTATTTATTTATTTTTGCTTTATTTATTTGTGTTATGATTTTTGGATACTAGCCACTTTTTTGCAATATATACGAATTCATATTTCTCATGTATGAGATATCCGACTTTCTTCATTAAAGATCATCAAAAAGTACAACATTTCTTTGAGCTAAGAATGTACACAGCTCGACAACAACTGTCTGAATGGCGCCATACGCTTCCTATAGAATGATATGTGTTTACAGGTTTGAATGTGTGTTCAACAATAATGCGACATCTAGAAAGTCGATGATTGAATCTTCGTGCTAATCGTTGTTGGTTCATTGGGAGGCGTCTAATCTGAACTGCACGAAAAGGTGTTAACAATGGAGGAATGTCTCCATATCCCTTGTCTGCCAAAATCACAGCACCGCAGGGCATATCATAATTTGTTCCTGGTCCAATTCTCTCCATTAAGTTATAATTGCCAGCATCATTAATTGAACCAAGGAAACCAGCCTGTAGGAAAACAATGTTACCAAGATTATCTACGATAAGCTGGGTGTTCATGACATGGTAATGATGGTGACCACTGAAAAAGTCTTGCTGGGGTTCGGCTTCAGGTCTGTAAGTTTCATGTGGCGTACCATTGATGCACCCAACAGCATCAGGAAAAGAATGCCAGTTTCCCCGCAAAGCGTTCCACTCTGCCAAACTTGGCAATGATACTTGATTGTGAAAATATCGCTATACAATTGGGGTTACACTATGGATTATACTTGTAACTGTAGATGGACTCACATCAAACCATAATACAAGAGTGTCCACACAAGGATATTTTCTAAGCCAAACAAAGGTCAGTAAAACTTTGTTTAGGTTGTTAAGCTTGGAATCCTTTTTCCTTTGTCTTTGCCGTCCCCTCCTGTTTAAACGAGACATGTTTGCAGAGACCTTGGTGAATATGTACAGCATAGTTTCGGGAAGCTCTCCGGTGTTTAACCAAAATAGGTACCTTTGGTTTTTCATATCATCAAAAACATTTTTTCCTTGAAACTGGAAGCCACCGAATCCTGGATCAAGACGTTGCATAATGCGGCCGATCAATGGAGGAGCATTTGGAAGTGATGATAGCAGCATTATAATGGAAACCAACATCTGTATGAAGTTCTGCAGTTTGTTGAAATTGTTAGCAGGTGGTGGAGAAAGCTGCACCAACAACGTTAGGAAAGCTCCAATTACAGCCACGAACTGATGAACAGGAATCAGCATATTGTAATAATGCGCAGGAATATTCATATTTCCATGTATGGCCTTGTTATATATGACAGGTTTAATTAATGGTAGTATTAATTTGTCCCCAAAGGGGACAAAAAAACAACAGCATAAAAAATGTGCATGAAAATTAATGATGAATAGATATCCAACTAAAAGCAATTCATTTTTGTTCCAGCTCATTCATGCAGTATGGTGATCACACATCAACTGTGAAATTGACTTAGGTAAATTGTGCAAAATAGTAGACAATAGGAAACGCTTTAATTGCGTTCACTGTAATGCCTATAAAATAAATGGTATTACGTAACTGGACTTCGCACCAGAAGAAAAGTCAGTCCGAATGTCCCAGACCATCTTAGAAGCAAAGACAAGATATTCAACGAAAAGCACGTTTTTCATGTTTTCTCCATAAAGATCACTAAAATGTCGAGGATTGCCCCCACTCCAACACTTTTCGATCACCCCATGTGTTTATTGGCTGCACTCTATTGTCCTCTATGACTTTTGCCTGCATTTTGTGCACAAGAATGACTGAAAAAGACAGCGCAATTAGTCACCCGTGCATGTAGAAACTTATTTGCATATTTAGTCGCTGTTTCTACTATAGTGATTAATTATCATAAGTAGTTGAAGTTATGTGAAAGATCTCTAATACACATTTAGGGTTGATACATAATACACAAGAACTATTTTATTGTCATAAATATCCTCATACAACTTCACTTCAAAATATTATTTAAAGGATTCCACGTTTCTAATTCAAGATAAGTTTAATGAAAAAATTCAAAAGTACAAAATATATCTTATTTTTGATATAAATAAATAGCGTAATCTCTGTTTATCTCTTCATTCTTGACTACTATCGCTAGATTCGATAACATAACGTTTCCTTTTTGCTGGCACGGCAGGTTGGGCATTGTTGTTTATGTTGATCTCAATGCTGCTTCCAGAAATGGTTGCATTAGAAAAAATACTGGGAACATTACAAGTTTTAGTTGAAAACAATAAAAATTCACAAACATTGGGAGTTACAATTAAATCTAAAAGAGATTTTTGTTGAATGCAGAGTTCTTTGGATTGTTATTCAGAACTTATAATGGTACTTATCGGTTGTAATTGTCCAGAGTTGAGTGTCGAATAGTTTATATTTTGCATGTTCTTGTGACCAGAAATCTGCATAATTTGGTTTGGTGGAATACCATTATCATTTAGCTTCTGAACCATAGTTTTACGTGCAGAGTGGTTGGTAAGATTGTTCTGATTTGGAAGTTCTGCGTTTAGGGCCATTGTTTTCATGAATGAATACAATTTGTTGATTCCAACAGGTGTTTTATTGAACCAAGCCTGCGTCGCTTTTCTTTCTTTCACATTGTTTACAGCTATGTAAAAGGTATAGTATTATAACTCAACTTAGGTTAAAGAGTTGTTCTTTTTCATCGGTAATAGGTTCAGCATGTTCTACTATTTTCTTATCGATATTAAGCCTCATTGAATATCTTGATTTCAAAGCATGGATAACTTCATTATCAGTGGGCTGTTTTTTGAGTGTTTCCCACTCAAAGATGTGCAGTATAACCTAGTAATCAAAAGTAAAATCATTAAAAATCATGTATTAAAATGTGATTTTAATGTATTAAAATGTATTATCATGTAGTAAAATCATGTATCCCATTAGTCTACTTTAACGAAAAGTGAAAATCAGTCCCATTGTGAGGAACTACAAAAGGGAACGATTTTCGGTAGATATTTGTTAATAGTACTAGGTGATTAACACACGACTGGATAGAACGAATTTCGTATGAGTGGGAAACGGACCGTAAGAGTTACGGTATGGATACGGCTACGTTACGGAAAAGCAAACAAAACATACAAAAAATACGATGTAAGTGCATGTCTTAGAGTTATTTTCGTGAGAGTGAGAAACCTTCACGGTTACGATACGGACATAACACTAGGCGTGGAAATGAATTTCGCCTACCAATAATTAAAACAAACTGGGGGAGGCAAAGGCTATCATATCAAGCTATAAAAGTCATAAAAGAATGGAACAATCTAAGTGTCGTTGTTAAACAATCATCAAAACTGTCTCAATTTAAGTCTACTTTTTTCTGAATGAACTCTTTAAAGTATGCTATTTGAATTTTACATTTTTGCTTAATTGTAATTTTTTCTCATTTTGTATCGATTTGCCTTCTACTTTTTAACTTTATTATATGATGTATAGAAATTAATTTTACACAACCTTCTTGAAATTCTCTAAAGTGAAGAAGCATCCTGTTAAAATATCATTATAAATAAATAAAATAAATAAAATAAATATGGTACGGTTACAGCATGAATTTCAAAGGTTTTTATTGAGATAACGATACTGATACGGTTTCGATATGGTTTAGTGCGTTTCTCACTCATACAAAAGGGCGAAATAAACGTTGATGAATATTCGTATCCCGCTCCAGCAATAAGGAAAGAAAGAAAAAGAGAGCTGGACAGCAAGGTAATTACTAATTACTGATATTGTAGTAGTGAAAAGCCGTGGCTCGATTCAGTCGTCCAAATTATACTTAGAACTACTAACCCCTGTGTTAGCTGTAAACCATTGGTTGTTTTCTGATAGGAGCAAAAAGCAGTAATTGGAAAGTTTCGTCGAGTCTGCCAGGAATGTTTTCGAGCACATCTTGCAGGTGATAAGGATACTTTCCTTTGAAGCAGACTGGAATGAATCATCCCACAAGATGTTTGCTCGACAATTAAAGCATATGATGATACACTTGAACTTTTTCACTGCGTTTATGTTTGTTTCCACTGTGCGAAGATACGATCGCTTTCTAGGCAAGGAGACTGGAATTTCTTGTAAATCTTCCTAGAGAGGAGAGATTATGGTTTCAGCAGTAGCAGTGAGCATTATTTTTCCATTAAAGGCAGTAGTGGCAGCATTTTCAACTCTGATAACGTCTCCTTGTTGAAATGTAATAGATTCAGCTCTGTCCCTCTAGAACACAAGGGTGATATCTCCCGTCTCGTCTGCGAGCTGTACTTCACGCTTTTGCTTGATATCAGGATAGTGTCCCACTGTCACTATCTTGTCTACTGAAATTACTTTTGCTTTAAGAGTGACATATTTCATGTTCATTGTTTCTTTTCTTATTATTTGGGCCACTTTTAAGAGCATATTGTGAACTGGAAACTGGAAAAGGGATGACACTACTTGTGTTTCCACGTTGATCAAGATTTCTACTTCGCCATTTAACCCTTTCTTGATTTTGAAATCTCTAAGATAGTATGTGTTCATAGTTTGAAACTTTTAAAACCTTGTTTTTTCGAAGCATACGGCCTTGATAGAAGAAGTAGAGTCATAATCGCACATGGTCATTGAGAACATTTGTCCTCTTGTTATTTCTCTAAGGGTGCTCTTTGTCAGTACTGCACATCTTAGAATGCTTCGATTTTGGAGCTTTCTTGGTGAGGATAAGCTATCTGTTTTTGTCGACAAAAGTTCTTGAGAGACCATGTCCAGAAAAATCAGACAAATGTGACATTTCGCGGCCAGGGCAGTCTCATCGATTTAACTCAAATTTTATCCAGGTGTACTATATTATATCCCAAACTGCACTATATAGTTATTTTAGAAATTTTTTTTTTATTTTTGAGAAAATGCCGTTTTTAACCGACCACCTGAAACTCGCAAGTTTTATTGCTCAAACGTAAGTTGACTTGGTCGACCGATCTCGGTACAAAAATCGATTCTAATCCGCTTAATAACTCTGAAACCCTGTTTTATGTTTTCCAAACATCCGGTAACATGACTTTCAGGTCATTTGAGTGATCTTTTGTAACAGAAATAATCCTAGTTTTACGACACGTGATTCTACTCGACTTACGATATCCTCTACAAAATGTCGATTTTCACCATGCGATAAAGCTCCAAATTTACAGAGCGTCTGCTGACAAGTTCTCAAAGAAACAAGCTTTCGATTGATGTAAAAATTTCTCTGGGCAAATAAATTACCGTTACGCAACAGCTCATAGAAAACTTCCGTTTTTGACCCGTTTCAAGTTTACGGCACTCAAGGTCAAGTGCTATTATCATTCAAATAAGTAAAACAACTGCCGAATTCAATTGTCTAATCCTACTATTTTAACTTTCTACGACAAGAAATAGCCTTAATATGTCACTTCTTACCTTACTAAGGCCATAACTTGCATAATATTTGCAAAACTGCTGTGATAATCGTAAGTCTTGACCATTGCCTGTCAGTTGATAATTTCCAATTGCTGATCAACATGTCAACAACAGTCGCGAGCGCTTCCAGGCAGCGTTTAAAATCTCTTTGGAATAGTCCAAGTAGTTTTTCGTTTTCTTCTGATGAACTGTTGTTTTATATGGAAAGAATACAAGCTCTAAATGTATGATACAGCTGAACCGCGTACGAAGAATCGAACGTAAACAAAATAACTTTGGATTATGCTAATTTTAGACTACAACTTTCTAGGGTAGGGATGGGATGTTTTGCATTTCTTGGCATCCGAGCTCATATTTAAAACGATCATGACCTGCAAATGAATGTAATTTTGGTTAATTTTTGAATCAAGGCTCAGGCAATGTTAATACAAAAAATAAAAGATAAAACAAAAATAGACCAATTTATTGTATAAACTTTAGTGTAATAGCAGGTGATGCGCCAGCGCGAAAAATAAAATATGAAATCTTCACATATGAAAAGATAGCTATAGATCAAAATTTAAAAACATTACCAGTTATTTACTATTAGTATATCTTTATTATTTTAGTCTTGTGTGTGTGTGTGTGTATATGTGTGTGTGTGTGTGTGTGTTTGGGGGGGGGGGTAAAGCCTCAGCACATCTGAAGCCTCCCCCTGGATCTGCCCTTGGTAATATCCTTTTTGTAACACTAGACAAGCTAAGGGACAACAACATACCTTTTGCAGCTGCAATTCCCAATGACCTCCATTTTAAACAAATCAATATATGGTTGTCTTCTCGTTCCCTTGAGTGCTGAAGTGTCCAACTCAAAAAAAGCGCATATATCGCTCAACATCTTAATTGAAAGCTTTGGTAGCTTCTTGTTTGTATCAAGTTCACAAAGATTATGTGATTCAAACATTATTGGGTGAACAAGTCCAACCTCCTTAATGACATTATTTGTGATTTCTTGGAACTCCTCCTCATCAGCCCATGCCTCCTCATCCTCCTCCTCATCATCCGCCATTTTGTCTTCTTAGTTGCCCTCTCTTCTCTTTTTCGCTAGACGTGAAAAAAAGCTTTTGATCTGTTTTGGAGTGAGATATTCACTCGACTCAAACATAGAGGAACCATTGAGATTTCGTGCTTTTCTCATTGATTGAGAAACTGTACTTGCTTCTACTTTATGGCCCGTCTTCTCACCAATGTCAAACATTTTTGTTAGATATTCTTTTTGACTGTTGCTGAACCGTTTTCTTTGAGATTGTGAAGACTTTAGAGCCCATCCTCTTGGTAAATCGTCACTGTACGTCAAGGTCCGCGAGGTCGACTCTTCAATCGGCTGGTTCTTTAAAGGCTCGTCACCCTTGTCCAGTTTTGTGGCATATGATAGCATCGCTTTGTCTAGAAATGTTTCCCGTTCCAGAGAAAATTTATGTTTCCCGACATCAAGATGGCGTTGCAGGGATGAAAATCGTTGAAAAGATTTGACGCAGCCATCATCGGGACAAGGAAACAGCTTTGTTGGCTGTTCTTCATCTTCTGAGCGTTCTTCATCGTCTGAGCTTGCGCTACTTGTTGGTTGGCTACTTGTGTTTTGCTTCTTCCTGACAGACACCTCCGCAAATGTGGCTTCTGGGGAAGCAGCGTTTTTAGTGATGGTCATCTTCGGGAGATCAATCTTCTTCTTTGGAAGGCCAAATGCACTCCATTTCATGTTCTTACCCTTGCCAATGCCATACTCTCTCCACACTTTCACGCTGTCGTTGTCATAAGAAATGTTATTGATGAAACTTACGCCTTCCCATTTTAAAGGATCTTGCTTTTTCAATTCTGTGGGCTCGCACAGCATCACTCTAACTCCTTGGATGCCATTTGATGAATCTATTGCTGCTTTCATTTGGCTTGCAGTCTCGACGTCTTTGCCAGAGTTGATGTATGCCTTGATGTGGCTCTTTATGTTGGCTGCTTTTCGGTCACATGACCCTTTGCCTACTTGCGGATCTGAAAAGTCAACGTTTACCTGAACCTCGTGCTTTTTTGCTATCTCTCTCATAGCGAGAAGATTGAATGCGCTATGATAGCAGCCAGCGTTGTCCTGCCTCAAGAAGACGTACCTAAGGTCTGGTGTTTCAGCTTTCAGCTGCCTGACAACATCGTCGATTATGGCCATTACTGAGTAGCTGTCCTGTGTGCAGCTTGTGAAAGTGTGAACAAATGTGAGCATTTCTAAGTGGCCCATTACGCTTCTTGTAATAGCAACTGCAATGTGCCACGAGATGCCTTTTTTGCCGTACCAATCTGATTGGCTTTCACGGTACTTCTTGGGTATGAATTTCATCGCCCAATCTAACACTACTAGAACTGACGTAGGATCCAAAGATTGCAGAATGTCAAGTCGGGCTTCGTCCTGGTTTATACTAGAATGAGGTGTGCTTTCCAGGCCTGGATATTTTTTTGGATTGCGCAATCACATACTCCATCTCCTTCTTTTCTTCGTGATGAGAGGCAAGTTAGTTAAGTGCCGCATCTAGTTCGGAAAACATCAGTGGAATAAGATCACATCTGTCACATCTGAGATCGTGCTGTTGATTACATTGTTAAATAAAATCTGCATCACTTTGATCACTAAGAGCATGCGACCTGTAGTGGTCGGGAACTCGAGAGCTTTTGGACACATGAACCTTGCAATAAAAATACCTTTTAAATTAATTGAATTAATGTTTTTTACATATAACGTTTTTCACGAAACTGTATTGGGTAAGGGCATGTGTATACAAAATCACTTGTCATCAATTTATCACTTTATGGTTCTTTGATAATATTATTATTATTATTAATATTATTATTTGCATTACTATTATTGTTATTATTATTATTATTATTTGCATTGATATTATCATTAATGTTATAATTGTTAATTGTTATCATCATCAAGATTATCATTATCCATTAGGGTGCACCTGATGGCTCCCATGGTAGCAGGTGTCTGTCATTTCATATCTACTACCATCATTATCATCATCATCATTACCATCATTATCATCACTATCGTCATACCTTGTAGTCGCTTTTTAGAAAGCGTTTAGCCATTTTTGATTTACTGATAAGATTCTTTGCCCAGGTGTGACCTTTACCGTATTCATCTCCAAGCTTTAGCGCTATCGCTTCTATTTTGTCAAATGCTTGGGCACCATCGGCAGAAAAATAGTCCAAACCCTGCAATGATTTTCTTACGGAGGCACTACAGACGCTCAAAACTCTACACAGACTGCTTCGGCTCATAGGAAGTAAGCCAGTTTCCTTGCAATAGGTCGTGTATTGTTGAACCACTTGTTCTGGTCCTTACCACATTTGGCACTGTAACCTTAGGACCTGTGGACAACTTCAATGTCTTTTCTCCAAATGGCAAATCTTGGATTACTTGACCACTTGTAATGAAGGTTAAAAAATGGTCAAGTTTTTCAGGCAAGATACACATGCGGGTGCTTTTTGTGGTAGTAACGGCAGAGCCTCTCCCGTGAAGAAGTGTATGATAACGTGCCAAATTAAATCTGTACCTTGACAAACCAGGAATCCAGTTTTTCAGTGATGGGTAAGGTATCTTATCTGCCATTATCGACAAGATCTGTCTTCTTGAGCTCCAATGACTTGCGTTATTGTAACATTCAACCAGGGCCTCCATAAGAGATTTATCGACATAATAGTCCTCTTCGTCAGATGATGTCTGTATTACATTTAACAGAACTTTTGGACTCTCAGGAGCAATTTCTTCTAGGGCAGCTAAGACAACTTGCTTAGCTTTCCACGAATATCGCCTCTTGGTTCTTTGTGAAGCCTCTTCCCATGGTGTGGTCAGCTGGTTTCTTATAGGACTTACATCCCTCGCTTCCAGAAAATTATTTAGCAGATCTTTTGCTATGGCTGGATCTGAATGGTCTTTAGGCTCTGATTCTGACGGCGAGTAAACAGACCATGGTGTTTCAGGTGTATTTGGAGCACGTGGGCTCTGTGGGGACACAGTACTCTGTGTGTTAGTTTTGAAGGTTACCTCCTCGTCATCCTGTGGGACAAATATCATCTTAATGAGATAACTGCATGTCTTTTTATATGCTTCTGAAGGTAAAATGGGAATTTTTTTCTGCTAGTTGTGATTTTTTTCTCTTTCCATTTCAGCTTTCTTTAATTCTTTTATTCTCGTAGGCTTTTCTTGTTGCTTTAATTTGAGTCTAGATAAGGCCCTAGCTGAATATCAATGCATTTAGTTATGTCTAGATCGATGGCTACCAAGATAGTATTATCTAGTCATATGACGGGCACTCTGAATTAGTTCCGCAAAATAAGCCTTATATTTTTAAAAACTACTGAACCACGCAAATTGTTACTATACTAGTTAGTCTTACCATAGTTAATATTAACTATGGTCTTACCAAGGACAACTATGATCGTTTTTGATATCATATTTTTAAATTACAAGATTTTTAAAGTTTTTTTTTTTTTTTTTTTTTGGCTTCAGAAAACTTGGTCTTTCGGTTCAAACAAACATTAAAAATAAGTATACTTGTTATTGACACTGAGAAATATGATAAAGAAAATGATTATACTTTGTACTTGGCAGGACAAGGGATAATAGAGACGTACCAATGTCAACTCTTGCATCCTTTCAGCAATAGGTTTGGCATCTGGCTTTGATGAGTCTTGACTGTCCATTGCTTTAATCAAATATCGGCATTTCTTGCAAATTCCTGACATAATTTATCCAGTATATACATTAGAAGGGAATAGATAAATAGATAGTTTATTGATAAATGCCTTGCAGCCCGTAAGTTGTCAATCGACATAACAAAATGGTATTATATACTTGCGAGCTATTTTTAGAAAACCTACCTGAACCAGAAGAAACAAACACACCAGTGTTGCATAATATGACATACGATTCTTGCTTGCCCAAACCTCGATCACCTTTTGGCCAACTTCCTTGAGACTTGCCATGACCCGAAATTGTTTGAGGGACTCTGCATCTTGTTCCTCCACCTCTCATCCAGCTTATTCCAAGCGTCGCATGATGATGAGGGCAGATGGTCATAGATTTAATGCTCTCCTCTGACTTGCCAAACAATGACGCTCGAGACAATATAAGATCGATCTCATTTTCAGGTCCTGAAAAACTCAGTGTGGACAAGTGTTTTGTAATATCCTTTGTACAGGATAGTAATGGCACAATTTCGGTCTGACGCTTTCGATCTTTGACATCAAAACCACAAGAGCTACCAACAATAGTCTTAAACGAACAATAAGCTTCCATTTTCTTTACAACTAAGTAATCGATATCAGCTGTGTTTATCTAAGTGAAGGCATGTCATGACGGACTGCGGAAGGGTAAAGTTTTCAAGTCGCACTAGGTCTAGCCTATCCAATATAATAATAACATATATGATACTACATTATTTTAGTCAGTCAGTACTTGCGCATTCTTTTGTAAGCTGGAATCATGTGCGCTTCTATTTTTAGCCAAAAAAAGAAAACACACGTTGACATATTTGACTGTGCGTTCAAGCTCACTGGGGTCCCTGTGTAAATTATTTTCTATAACCCAAAATTCTGTTCATTTGCAGTTTATGATAATGACATGAATTATCACGAAGAAATATTTTGGTTTATATATTACGATCAGTTCATGGTCGTTTTAAATATGAGCTTGGATGCCAAGAAATGCAAAACATCCCGTCCCTACCCTAGAAAGTCGTAGTCTAAAATTAGCATAATCCAAAGTTATTTTGTTTACGTTCGATTCTTCGTACGCGGTTCAGCTGTATCATACATTTAGAGGTCGTATTCTTTCCATATGAAATAACAGTTCATCAGAAGAAAACGAAAAAATACTTGGACTATTCCAAAGAGATTTTAAACGCTGTCTGGAAGCGCTCGCGACTGTTGTTGACATGTTGAACAGCAATTGGAAATTATCAACTGACAGACAATGGTCAAGACTTACGATTATCACAGCAGTTTTGCAATTATTATGCAAGTTAAGGCCTTAGTAAGGTAAGAAGTAACATATTAAGGCTATTTCTTGTCGTAGAAAGTTAAAATAGTAAGATTAGACGATTGAATTCGGCAGTTGTTTTACTTATTTGAATGATAATAGCACTTAACCTTGAGTGCCGTAAACTTGAAACAGGTCAAAAACGGAAGTTTTCGATGAGCTGTTGCGTAAAGGTAATTTATTTGCCCAGAGAAATTTTTACCTCAATCGAAAGCTTGTTCCTTTGAGAACTTGTCAGCAGAAGCTCTTTAAATTTGGAGCTTTATCGCATGGTGAAAATTGACATTTTGTAGAGGATATCGTAAGTCGAGTAGAATCACGTGTCGTAAAACTAGGATTATTTCTGTTACAAAAGATCACTCAAATGACCTGAAAGTCATGTTACCGGATGTTTGGAAAACATAAAACAGGGTTTCAGAGTTATTAAGCGGATTAGAATCGATTTTTGTACCGAGATCGGTCGACAAAGTCAACTTACGTTTGAGCGATAAAAATTGCGAGTTTCGGGTGGTCGGTTAAAAACGGCATTTTTTCAAAAATAAAAAATTATTTTTCTAAAATAACTATATAGTGCAGTTTGGGATATATTATAGTACACCTGGACCAAATTTGAGCAAAATCGATGAGACTGCCCTGGCCGCCCTATGTTTGATTTTTCTGGACATTGTCTCTTAAGCATCAAATGAAAATTGATTTAATTACCTTGCTATTAATTCACCAACAGTATATTCTCCAGACTCTATTTTCTCTCGTAGCTTTTGTTTTAATTTTTTTCTCGTAATCTCTGGTTGAACACTTATTTCACCACCTTTGCCTTTTCTCTTCCTCCTCCTAATAACTCCACTCTTGTCATCTTTCTGCATACACATCTTGAAACGAGAGAGGTCCACACCTTCTGAAGTCCAATATTCTTTCACGATTTGTCCGCCATTTTAGGCTATCTTGCCAGACACATCACATACATTGTATCTTCTTGCTAGTTCACTGTAATTAATTACATAACCATCAGGGAGATCTTCAACCTCACTCTTTAACTGCTCTTTCTCCCAGTCCATTGTGTCAAACTTCCCTGTGTGATCCTTTTTTTTCTTCTGAATCATAGGATTTTGATTTTCATTATCTTCTGCTTTTCTTTTTCTTGCAGTTTCCTTCGATTCAAAAGATGATGCCATTCTGTTACGCTGCCATGCATTCAAGGACTGCCCTCCTCCAAAGCACCTTTCAAAGGAATGTAACAACATTATTTAGAATGATTGTTGTGAGTTTTTGTCAATAATCTTTTTGACCAATTTTATTTAATACTGTGTTTACAAAATATCTACATCTGGTTATAGATTCAGATAGATGTTTATCAAGGTCTGCATGATTCATTTGATGATAACTAATAACAAAGAATTAATTTTATATTCTTTCAAGTTGATAGGATATTAATTCTTTGTTATCTTTAGTTTGGTACAATGTACAATGCCACATGTATGATTTATGTGTATATAGTACCTGGAATTAAATGATTGCATGTCATATTTGTTAATATTAATATTACATATTCACCTCAAAAAAGCAGCGTCCTCCATTTGTTTTTCAACATTTTTCTTAGCTCTGCGGTAGTGATTGCTTCTTTCTGCCCTTTTTTCATTAGCTGTTTTGTATTGTAAATCCAACTCTGGGATCTTTGAAAGACATTGTGCAACATTTGCTCTAAATGTTTTTTCAAACAGTGGAGCCACTTTATCATAGATTGCTTTTGCAGCATTTTTTATATTTTTGACAGTAGGCTTTGATGGGGATGGCTCTTGTGCTCTTAACTTGTTAACCTCTCCGAGACCTGTCATAACTATATTGCTATTCTTTGCTTTTCCTTTCAAAAAAGATGACTTTACAGTAAAGAAAGCCTGAATGTGGGGATTTCGAATTGCACAGCCTTTGCAATTACTAAATGAATGCTCCTTCTTTCGATTAGTTGACATTGCAAACCAGTTCTTGCGAGAGAATGTCTCCAAGTACTTTTGCTTTTCGTGTGCTTTCCTAAAGTTCCACTTATTGATGGCGTTTCTCAAACCAGGAAGCCTCTTGTGAAATTGCAAAGGTTCCACGGAGATTTCATGCTTGATTCGAGCCTGGTACTTGGTGCTGCTTTCTTCTTTCTCCCTTGAATTGAGCTCGATATCTCCCTGGATATTTCTGTCGCGGCAATTCTAGCAAAACCACATGTATTCAGACACAAAAATGTCCCAGCCATTTTAAATCAAGCTCTAACTATGAGGAAAATAATTTTTAAACGTTATTTGCAGCAAATAACGATGAACTGAAGCACAAAACAAAAATATCTTACTGATTCCACAACTACAATGTATTCAAAAACCCCGCTCAAACTGCACTAATGACATGCGCAGACAGAGCTCTATTTGATCACATGATAATCTTAGTTATACCAAATAAAATTTTGATACGGTTTAGGATGGATCTTGCCTTTATTTTTCTTCCTTCGTCCTATCCTTGCTAAGCTTTTCGTAGAAAACATAAATTCGTCTTTACATTTAATACTCTAAAATGTTCAATACTTACTATACATGTATATTGTTATAAAAATAAGACAGTGAAAGGTACATCTGCGTGTAAATAATCGACAATTTTTCTTCATAAAGATGCAAAATCCATAGAAAAGAGTAAAAATCCTTTACATACTACTTGGGCCGCCATTTTGTTCACTTTGTTGTATCCATAGAAACCGTACTCTCATAGGAAGGACCGCTGAACGTTTGTATCTGAGACCATCTTCGTATTTTGTGTTTCAGCTAGAAGAACTTCATCGTTCTTGTGTAAATGTTTAAAGTTCTTATTCTTTTTACTTTTGTGGCGTATTTTGCTCTTTTCATTTATAATTAGGATACAACTGGAAAATTGGAATATCTCTGCTAAAACTTTGCAAAAAAGTAGTTGTTACTCGGACTTGTCACTAAAATATTTGAAAATAATGTTTCAAAATTTCTTATACATTTCTCGTTCAATGAATTTCATTTTGCCAGTTAGTTTCTGCAACTTTTACCCTTTAGGGATAAGACAAATGTTAAAAGACAACAAATTTTAGTCACTAACAATTTACTCAAAGCCAAAGAAAATCAATCGTTGATTGTCAATCCAAATATGGTAATATGATCAATTATAATAAGTGATCAATTATAATAAGTTTTTGTCCATCAAAGTGTAGCCAGTACCAAAAGCTATCATCTTGCAAAAATTCATCGATACACACCCATTCAATATTATTATTATGGATTATGCAAAATAGCCATTCCTTAACCATGCTGAGTACTGTAGATTTAAAAATACAACTGATACAATAAGTAAGTTTGGTAAGTCATGTAACCTCGAATGCTGTCTCAAACACGTTACGTTGAAAATTTATTGCCATGAGTACTAATAACGGTTTCTACAATGAATAAATATAACAAGATACTAAGTGAGTGAACTGCTAAATACGACATTGCAAAGTAGCGACTAAATACGGTGAAAATACTAAGAAATGTACTTACGGAACAAAAAATGAGGCACAAGAAAAAACCAAAGACCTTGTCTGCTACGTAAAAACTGAGAACTGGCTACTTAGAAAACGGGCTGAACTAAAAGTACTAGGAATTAGCATACGAGACAAAGAAACTAAGAAACTGAAGTGACAAAAACTGGAAGCGTGACCGGAACGAAAAATAAACAAAGATTAATAATGATAACACAGAGCCTAGCCTAAATTCCGGCATGCGGCACTTACATTCCGGCCCCTAAAATATTAATCCTAATATTTTACCAAATAGGAAAATAGAGAAAATAATAATAATTAAATAAAGTGTTCACAATGTTCAACTATACTAGACTGCTGATTCTAATAGACACAGCTTATTAACTGGTCTATTCAAAGTTCCATTTTTAGTCTTGATCTGCACTCGTCTAACTAGACCAGTCTTGTCAGGATACACTTCCTTGACCCGTCCAATTTGCCATTGATTCCTTGGGCCTGAGTGATCTGCTATCAGTACAATGTCGTCCACAGCGAAGTTCTTCTTTGGGTAGTTCCATTTTTCTCTTTCTTGCAATATAGGAAGATATTCCTTGGTCCATCGTTTCCAGAAGATGTCTGCCAAATACTGGACTTGACGCCATCTTCGTCTTGAGTAGCAATCATAACAGTCAAATACACCAGGCGGAAGTAATGCTTGTTGATCAAGTAGAAGTAGATGATTTGGTGTTAGAGGCTCCAAATCTCTGGGATCACTTGAAACTTTGGTCAAAGGTCTGCCATTTACTATAGCTTCGACTTCTGACATCAAGGTGGACAAACCTTCATCATCTAACGTTTGTTCAGTAGTCAGAGCAGCCAATATCTTGCGTATTGTCCTGATGCAGCGCTCCCATGATCCTACTTGGTTTGATGCTGTCGGGGTGTTAAAAGACCATTTGATGTTTTTCTGTAGAAGGTGATCATGGATCTGTTTGGCATTCCAGTTCTCTATGGCTTCGCGCATCTCTCGTTCACCTCCAACAAAATTGGTACCATTGTCCGAATACATCTCTTTGACCTGCCCTCTTCGTGCAGTGAACCTACGTAGAGCCAAGATAAACGAATTTGTGTCCAATGTGTGAGACACCTCTATGTGTATGGCACGTACAGTCAAACATGTGAAAATCACTCCATATCTCTTGACCATATTTCTCTTCACGCATACAAAGAAGGGACCAAAGTAATCCACACCTGTATAAGTAAATGGTTGGTGGTCTAGGGTAACCCTAGCCGATGGTAAATCAGCCATCTTTTGCTCACCAACACTTGATTGCTGTTGTTTACAATTGAAGCACTTTGATAGGACACCTCTCACAGCAGAATTAGCTTGTACTATCCAATACCGTTGACGCAACATCGCCAGGGAATACTCTCTTCCAGAATGACCAGATGAGACAAGACTGCGTAAGAGTTGATAAAGATTTCGCTTCTTTCTTTACTTCAGGATCACCATCAAGGTCCTCTGTTGTGTTTGGTCGTGCAGGCCATTCACTCTCCGGATTCCATAAGAATTCCGGCCCCAGTAACCATCGTTTACGTGTCAGGAAAACGTGGACTGACAAGTCTCTGGTAGCATCATCTGCAGGGTTGTTAGCTGTGTCTGTGTATCTCCATTGGGATGGGTCTGTAAAGTCTCGTCTGAAAGCAATACGATTACCAACATAGGTCTAGAACTTCTTGTTAGTCTTGTTCTCTATGTAACTGATAACAACCATGCTGTCTGTCCAAAATGTAGAGCGTTCCACAGGAATATCCAACTCCTTTCTTAACATCTTATCTGATCGTACAGATAGTGTAGCAGCTGCTAGCTCCAGTCTGGGAATCGTCATTTGCTTTAAAGGAGCCAGTCTAGACTTGCCAAACAAAAAGGAACAGTGAACATTTCCACTTGAATCTGTCATTCGTAAGTAGGAGACTGAGCCATATGCACTTTGTGAGGCATCAGAGAAGTGATGTATCTGAGCAGTGGTAACATCTTGTAGATCTTTGGACTTGATACAATGACTGATGGAGAACTTGGGTAACAAGGAAAGTTCATCAATCCATTTTTAGGTAATTGTTAGGTAACTTCAATAAGGGGTCTTTAAGAGGTAGTGCAATTTCATAGTGTCCATCTTCATGTGGTCTTATGGATTTCTTTACTGCATCCAGGAAACGAAGATCTTCGTCAGAGTTTTCAACAATACTATCTGAATATGCATCAATAACATCAGAACACGATGAGCACATAGTGTTGATATCTGCATGAGCTCTGAAAGAAAGAGTGCTAATGGTACCAGGTACTACACCATTCAGCGGGCCATTAATGGTCCATCCAAGATTTGACTTAGTTGCATAAGGACCTCCATTAGTTGAGATAATCTCTCTTGGCATCAGTGCTTCTGGAACGTTAACTCCAATCAGAAGATCTACATCTGATTCTATTCTTGGCAGGAAGAGAACATCATGAAACTGTGGCCACGAATCGATATCTTCTTGAGTAGGTATTTCTTCTTTGGTTACTGGAGATTAGGCCTGGTAAACACTTGTGGCAAGCAGATAGCGTTGTTTCCCTCGATATCAGCTACTTGTAAGTTCTGTAGAATAGCAGTGTCAACTTCTTCTATCTTTCCCATGGTAGTCAACTTTATTTTAGACTTCTTAATCATCAATTCATCAATCAAATGTGGCTTTTCACAAATAAGACAGGCTCTTTTGACTGGCGCAGCTGTTGTAGCTTTCTGATCCTCTACTGGAGTTCTCTTCGCTTCTGTTTAGGCGGCAAAGACCGTTCTTTTACTGGTTGCGTCTGATCTGTGTCCTGTCATTCTACTTCTGGCTTCCATCTTTTGCCTGGCATCAGCAGTTGTCTTACCAAACACAGGGTTGTTAAGAGATCTTGCTTTCTGTTCTACGAAGTCAGCAACATCTTTAATCGTCACTTCTCTTTCTTGAACATTAATAATGTAGTCAGCTATATCGCGCCATCTGTCCTGAAGCTTGTGGGGTAATCTGTCGACAATCTTATGCATGCAGTCAGGATTCTCAATCTTCGTTAAATAACCCATAGCCTCTAATGAATTCTTGCAACTTGAAAGCAATATAGAGAAATCTTCAAGAGCATTGCCATCATCTACTTTAATGGGTGGTGCTGTAATAACCTTATCAACATAGGCCATGGCGATCTTGTGTTTCTGTCCAAAACGCTGTTCTAGCAGATCTCTTGCCTTTCTGTAACATTCATCTGGAGCCATGTGCTGGCAACTCTTGACAAGTTCCTTTACTCTGCCTGTAGTGTATTGTTCCAGATAGTACAACCTTCCAACCTCGTCAGGTTCTTTGCTCTCAATGATTGTCTCGAATGCCTTGATAAACGTGCGATACTGTAAAGGATCTCCTCCAAACATCGGCATCTGTCTTTGGGGGAGGTTAACTCTTTGTTGCTGGCAAACAATCTGCTCCATTATCTTATTCTGACGGTCTAATATCATGCATGTACTTTCGTGTAAGGCAGGATGTAGTACTTGACTAGACGACATATTCTGTTCATCTCTGGCGGGTTTCACATCAACTCGGTTTTCTTGCTTGAACGTAGGCTTCGATGTCAGAGATGTTAGGTGAGTACGATGAGGTTTCTCTTTCAAAATACTTCTAATATCTTCTGTAGTGTGACTTTCCTGGAACGTTGTGATCTTGCGTGGTTCTTTTGAGTTTCCACAGAAGTCGATATCTTGCTGAACCTCTTTGGAATCTGTGACATGTGGCTTATACACTGACGAAACCTTCGTACCGATCTCCAACTCGGCATACGCTTCTTCCTTGGCTTTGGCTGCGGCTAGCTCCATTTCCAACTTCAGTTCTTCGCGTCTCATCTTTAGCTTTAATTCTTCCTCTTGCAATAGATGCCACTGTTTGAGATTCGCAGATTTTACTTGAAGGGCGGCAAGTCTTGCTAATTCATTAGCACGAACTTCTGAAACCATACCTGACGGGTTTGATCGTCTGGATCGTCTAGATCTAGCTTGCGAAGCACTGTCGCTGGGTTGAACTGCATTTTGCAAAAATTTGGATTCGGTTTCGGTTATCCACACGTTTATCCTGTCTAGGAATTCGGCCATGTCTTTCTCTACTTCAATAAGGTATCCGGTGGACATGGTCTTTTCTTCTTCATCGTCTCTGAGCTGGATATGAAAGGTTTCATGTGCGTCTTTAAATTTGTTATAGGATTCTTTTAAATTCGTCAACTCGGCCCGTACGGAATATACATTAAGGGTGTCCTGAGCGAGTTCCTCGATCCTTTTACGTATTATCGTTAAATCGGCAAGAGCTCTTCCTCTTGAAACTTTTAACCTATGAAGATTCTCGCATCTAACACCATCCTGATCGAGGGTTAGGTCTCCTTTCACGCTGGGTTCTACCAACTTGACTTTCCTGTCCTTCCATTATCTGATTTTCCTGGCCTTCCATCAGTCTCAGTGAACTGGACAAAGTAGATCAAGATCTTTTTTGTTCCAAACGAAATGTAACCTCGAATGCTGTCTCAAACACGTTACATTGAAAATTTATTGCCATGAGTACTAATAACGGTTTCTACAATGAATAAATATAACAAGATACTAAGTGAGTGAACTGCTAAATACGACATTGCAAAGTAGCGACTAAATACGGAGAAAATACTAAGAAATGTACTTACGGAACAAAAAATGAGGCACAAGAAAAAACCAAAGACCTTGTCTGCTACGTAAAAACTGAGAACTGCCTAGTTAGAAAACGGGCTGAACTAAAAGTAATAGGAATTAGCATACGAGACAAAGAAACTAAGAAACTGAAGTGACAAAAACTGGAAGCGTGACCGGAACGAAAAATAAACAAAGACTAATAATGATAACACAGAGCCTAGCCTAAATTCCGGCATGCGGCACTTACAAGTCAGATAATGTTGCATAGCTGGTCAAACACAAATTGTCATATCATATTTTCCCATTGTCGACTATAGTAAGCAATGTGTTTGAATTCCAGTAACCAAATGGTATCATTATAGCCTAATAGAGAGAGTACATAGCTACAGCACAACTTAGACTAAATTGATTTCATTATTAACGTAGTTCTGAGGATGAATTCTATTTTGAACTGCATTAATTAGCACTCCCTTCACCTCATTGTTATGTATACTTTGGAAATAATGTACTAAACTATTTACTGATGATATGTCAAGCAGTACACCTGTACCTTGAGGATGGCCTCTATCATATAAATCCCTTGCATGAGAATCAAATATTTTGAACCTCAGATTACTATTACGATATGTAGCAACAGCTGTGCACCCAACTGTTAATACGAAATTGGTGCAGTTTTCAGACGTGATTCAAAGGTTCTTTGTAAAGAAGTACAGTACTGATATCCTTCTATTGTAGGCTCTTGATGTACAGTACCAGTGTAGCTTTCACTGTATTGAAGTTGATAGTCAGTATCAAACACATTCAACATTGGTGGTAATTCTGTCTGCATAAAAAAGGACTGTCTGGCTAATTAGAGATCTTTCGCATAACTTGACTCTATATGTATAGGAAATCGCACAATCTCGAGACCAATTTGGAAATTAATAGGTACAAGTAATGTTTTGAAAGTTCTTGTAATTGCATGAGTCTTTAGGCCAGTGCAATTAAATAACTTTCAAAACATTACAAGTGCCTATTAATTCCAAATTGTACGAGAAGGTTGTGCGATTTTTTATTTATAGTTCACTCAACAAAATTTTATAAAAAATGCGAAGCGAAAGCATTCAGCCATCTTCATTGCGTTTGCTATAACTGACCCTTCTCCAAGAAAGCTAAGTCAAGAACAGCATAGAAAGTGTTAACATTGCTGTAAAACCTTTTTAAATTAGTATTTTATGTATGATTTGAACTGCAAAATACTAGAAAATAATTTTACATCTTAAGTAAAAAGCCATTTTAAGGCATGTTTACAACTATTGAATGACATTACTGACAGCTAAACAGCAAGTCAAGAAGCGACTAAGCGAAAGTTGAGAGTTTACAGTTCGCTAAAATAATTTTTTTTTCCTCTTAGCATTTGCTAATAACTGCAAAAACACAATTTCAAAAATACTTTCTTTTAAAACAAGTTAGCTGGACAACATCCCATGGGATAAAAGCGACAAATACGACTTGAAGTTAAAAGTTTTGAAGTACAGCTTGCAGTTAACAAGTCGCCAGTGATCAGACCATGTGCTTTGGATATTATTCTCTCCCGTAGCTTGAAGAATTTCACTGCTATTTTCTTTGAATAATGAATTATCTGAAGATTTTATTATTTCAAGACTGTATTGACAACTTAGGAGCAATTAACTCGTGATAAATAGCTGAATTCGTCTCTCTACAACTACTCAACAGTTTGCCGGTAAGATTTGATCTTATCTGTTTTAAAACAAAAAACGAGCTTCTACCTGCTGTGTTCTTTCTGTAAACAAAAAGAAATTTGATTTAAAACTATTGTTAGCTGTTTTCTACATATTGTACAATTGTACATGTGGTGTTGAATTTATTTTTCGAGAAAACCACAGAAGACAACAGGTAGTAAAACGAGAACATTCAAAGCCCAACTCAATTTGTTTGGCGAAAATTAGAAAGACTTTCTACTACAAAACATGACTTATTATGTCTTGAATTTGTCTAGTTATAATTTAGGCCTTCCTATGTGTGTATTGAACAGTTTTCTGAAATTTCTCCGTTTTAATCTATAAAACACTGATTTTTTGGGTATTTCACTGGTGAAATTTGCCGCTTTTGGCCGTGTTTCCATAGCGACCTAATTTGTACTCCCACGGAGTACCAATTAACGCTCTAATTGTACTCCTAGACCAATCAGATTCGAGTAATTTTATCAACTGTACTATAAGTTGAGAAATACCTACAAAATATGCAAATCATAATTTTTCAATAGATCTAAGGCAAACAACAATAGTCGCAATATTTTTCTGTTTGTATGAGATATGACCCATTAACTTAATACAAAAATAAATCTTAAAGTACTTTGTTGAAAACAAATTATTTTCCACTCTTTATAGTAATATTTCAGTGCTTAGTTTAAACTAACTACTAAAGATATCTCAAGGCTATACATAATTTCCTATTTAGCTTTTGGAAGTTTATACTGATATAGCTGAAATCCTGATACTAACTGTAGCCACTGACGTTATTCATCGTTGTCATCACTATCATTTCGGTATTTTTCTACAATACTATTTAGTTTGTCCATCATTGCCATGGCTTTATTGTACATTTTCCTAGGGTTTATAGTCTTAGATAATTTGGTGGTCTTCTGTTTGACCTGGTAGGGTAGCGATGAGCTTTTGGACTTGATCCGGGTTGTACAGCTGGTGCTGTTGTAGTGTTCTCAGTCAATCTTTTCAGGATTCGATCTTGGTGGAGGGCAACCTTGGATGTCTTTGGCTGAGAATCATCTGTCGGCAGGTTTGTAGCATCAGGTTCTGTTACCGTGTCTTGATCAATTACTGGTGTAGAGTCACTGGACTCAACATCTAGATTATTATTATTATTATATTTAATGAGGAAGCCACACTCATCGGTGATGATTTTCAGAAGGGTCCTCTAAAATGAACATGAATGATATGAGATATAGATATTACACATATTATATGCATAATTCAAGCAATATATAACCTATTTAGTTGTAAAGAAACGATTTTAGCGTAGACAAAAATTTTTTAATGATGACTTAAAATTAATATTTGAAGGTAAAGCATTCCAGTCATTTATGAAAAAAAAAATAGTTTTGTCTTGCCCCAAATTCGTTCTGAATAGTGGTGGCCTCATGGCTGTTGCTTCTCTTGTGTTGTGGGTATGAAGCTGACTGCAATAGTTTATTTGTTACATAAAGATACAATGATGGAAAAGTCTTCTCTTTCGTAGTGGATGTCATTGCAGTGATTTTAGAGCGATTTAATAATAATAATCTTTATTGGACATCAAATAAAATTTTAAAATATGCTTCAGGAAAACTCTCTCACATAAGTGATTTTCAGAGAGGTCCTGGAATTAACTTAAAATAAAATGAACGAAAAAATAGACCAATATATAAAATAGAATATAAAAGCATGAATAATAAAATAAAAATTAGACTAATGTATATAAAGCTAAAAATTGTAAAACATATTGTAAAAAGGAATATATGAGTTTGTGAAACTAACTGGAGAAATTGCGTTTGAAGACTTGAACACCACTAGAGTTCCTTAATTCTTGACTTAGATTATTCCATTCATTAACGGCCTGATATTCAATCCTTTGTTTTCCCCAATTTATTTTAAGTTATCTTTACTCCTAATATTATAATCATATATATCAGCATTCTTAGTGAATGTAAAACTATGTGCGGCTTGATTGTTAATACACTTGTAAATATATAAACATCTATGTAGTTCCTCCAGACGAACCCAACCCAGTGCTTTAAGAGCATCAGTCACTGACGAGTGTAAAGGCATGTCTAAAATAATTTTAGCAGACTTATTTTGTAATATTTGTAGAGATTTCATTATTTCTGTTATTCTTGTCTCCCCATACAATATCTGCATAGTCAAAAATTGGAAGAATTAAACTATCATAAAAAAGTAAACGTGTATTCAAGGGGAGCAGATCTTTTATCCTACGCAAAAGACTTAGACATTGATTTATCTTGCAAGAAATAACCTCCACATGATCTTTCCACGTAAAATCAGATGATAAAGTTACGCCCAGATACTTAAAAGTATCGGTTCTTAAGATAGCATTATTACGTATTGTAATTGATAAATCATGCGCTAGATTGATAGTTTTCTTACTACTACCAATAATCATACATTTACTCTTATCTAGATTTAGCGATAATTTGTTGCAATTGAGCCAATTTTCTATTTTAAATTAAATCAGTATTAACCCTTTCACTCCTACGGCGCCCGAAACCGCCCGTAAAAAAACGCATCTTAAATGAAAAATTCCAGCTTCAACAATTTTGATCAAGTTGACCTAAATACCAGTCTAAAATCTTAACTAGCAAACAGAACAACTTTTAAAATCAAAAAACCTGCACAAATGTCCAAAATTAGAATGAAAAAAACTTTAAACATTTTTGGAAAACCAAAAACCACTGTTTATGACGTCATTTCCCAAAGCCAAAAATCATGCTTTTTCATTGTATTTTTTTCATGCAATTTTTATTTCTACTCAAACAAAACCCTAACACAAGACCTAGTACTTGGCTTTTAGCGCTTTGTTTCCCAACAATTCCTTCCACACGGCAAGCTACAGCCTTTTTCCTCGACCCATTTCATCGCTTATCGATTTTCACTTCTCTTGCGCAATGCATTCTGGGAAAAATGCGATTTTTTCAGCAGGACAGTAGTCCGCCCCCACATTTCAAAATTTTTTTAGAAGTGTCGAGCTGTGGCGAGAACTAATGGGTTATTTTCAGTAAAACACTCTATTCTACTCTGGTCTTCTGTCGACCCTTGGTTCTCTTTATTCCATGTGCTCTTATCCCATAATTTTACACAGGGTTCCCAATTCATGGAGAATCCACGACACTCCTGACAAACAAATAAACAAAACAACTAATGTAAACAGTCTCTAACATGTGCTAAATGTCTTTAACTTAGTGTTCGTTCATCATTCAAATATATGGTTCTAATCTTTGTAAGAGTTCTCTGGCCTTGACTGCGGTGCGTCGCTGTGGTCTAACAGCAGCAGCGGTGGTGAGATCACTGTCATCTGGGGAAGGATTCTTTTTTTCCTTGACAGCATCATCCTTGACGGCGGGGTCATTCTCGAATGACCTTGACTTTGACGTTGAACACTCTAATGGATATAACAGGTTAAGTGGTCCGATTAAGAGTTTCTTTGAAGGTAACATGACTTCTGCAGCTCTGATATGTCCATCTTTACTCTTGATAAGTCTTGTAACTCTTGCGAGTTTCCAGCTACCTCTTGGCAGGGTTTCATGAAGTAAGACTACATCACCAGTAGAAATTGTTTCTTCTGATGTCACTCGCCCAGTCTTTAGCTTTGGAGTTCTGTGACGTTCACGAAGGCTGAGTAAGTAATCTTCTGACCATGTCTTCCAGAAATGATTCAAGTGTACTTGACTCTCTTTCCAAGTCTGCAACAGGTTTTCTGCTCAGCTTTGGTCTAATGTGAAGTCCGGATCTTGCTGGACATCCCACTCAGGTGTTCCTGGTTTAACGTCTCCTTTCATTCTCAGGAAACACTGTGGCGACAGGACGCTCCCAGAGTTGATGTCATCTGATAAGTAAACAAGTGGTCGGGTATTCAGTACAGCAGCTATCTCGGTTACCACAGTTGTAAGTTGATCTTGGGTGACACGTGATTTCCCAAGTGTCTTTCTTAGAGATCTTTTGACAAGTCCTACGAGTCTTTCGTAGAAACCGCCCATCCAAGGTGCACTTGTAGTGATGAAGTGCCACTGGATGTTCTGTTCTGATGTGTAACTTTGTACATCCACGTTGGTTTGAACATCATTCCATGCTTTGTCAATAGTTTCTTTGGTAAGCTTGAATTGACTGGCGTTGTCTGAATATATTTGTCTTGGTGCTCCGTAAAGGGCAATAAATCTTCTCAGGCAAAGAAGAAATTGTTCAGCTGATAAGTCACTAACTACCTCTAAGTGAATGGCTCTCACAGCCAGACAAGTAAAGAGGCAAATCCATACTTTCTTCTCTTTGCTTGTTTCATCTCTGACGTAAAGTGGACCAAGATAGTCCAATCCAGTCTCTGTAAAGGGTGATGATCTTGTGACTCTTTCAGCTGGCAGTGGTGGTATGGGTGGCATCTTGTATGGTCCTCCCTCCCATCTGCAACAAATTTGACACTCTCTGAGTACTCTTTTTACTGTAGTGCGTCCATGAGGGATCCAGTACCTTTGGCGAGTTTGAGCTAGGGTATGGGAGATTCCTGAGTGCAGTACAGTTCTGTGTGAAGCTTCTACGACAAGTCTTGTAAAGTGATCTGCCTTTGGTAAGATCACTGGAGTCTTCGCTAATGGGTTGACGTTACTGTTGGTGAGTCTGCCATAGCACCTTAGTAGTCCATCACTGTCTAGTTTCAAACCTAGTTGAGTTACCATGGTGTTTCTCTTCTTGTTCTGGATGTCTTTGAAGACTTGAGGAAATCCTCTGCGTTGGACGTAATGTTCCCATGGCATTCTTGCTTTACACAACTCTTGTGATGTTATCTTGCCTGCTTCTTTACTTCTTCTTCTGAGTTTATCGACAAATCGAAGTGCTAGTGCTGTGACTCTTAGCAGTTTGGAAAGTGATGAAAATTTCTTTTCATCAATGTTCATTGGGGTTGCAGTTGTCTTGGGCTGCTCATCACTTAATAAACTTGTTTCGTAGAATACTTTTCTGGACTTTGTTTCTGAATTTACTGCTTCAATAGTTGATGGGTTGACTTCGTTGCTCTCCCATTTGGGCCACGTGTCTCGTGGGTTGACGAGCCAATTGGGGCCTTTCCACCATAAATCGAGGTTTCTCAATTTGTTGGTAGTTACTCCTCGAGTTGGTAGATCCGCTGGATTCTCCGAGGTGGAGATATACTTGAACGTGACTTCAGAGGATCTTATTTCTTTGAGTCTGTTCTCTACGAACACTGTTAGTGGAACTTGAGAGGTTAGCCACTTCAAAACACATTGTGAATCAGTCCACAGAATTTTCTCTTGGATGGGAAGTTTCAATTCCGTTTCGACAAATTTCAAGCATCTGATTCCGATAAGTACTCCTAACAGTTCTAATCTTGGAATGGTCATTCCTTTAGAAGGCGCGAGTCTTGACTTGGCAAACACTAGATTAATGTCGGTACTTGTTTCAGTCTGCACTAGTAGATACACTGCAGCAGCATAGGCTCTGTTGGATGCATCTGTGAAACACAGGAGTTTGTATGTTGCTGAAGTGTCAGTAGCTCCAATATATCTGGGTATCTGTAATTCTTTTATGAGTTTCAGTTCTTGTACTATCTCATTCCAACATGTTTGGTGATCAGCAGATATGGGTTCGTCCCATTCTTTGTTTTCGTTCCATAAGTCTTGTATCAGCATTTTTGCTTTCAGAGTAACAGGCGTGAACAGTCCAAGAGGGTCAAAGATAGATGAAACTGCTTGCAATATCCCTCTCTTGGTGATCGATGGGGAGAATTTGACATGACTGGTACCCAGTTTGTCTGTATCCAGGTGCCAGATCATGCCAAGGGTCTTTATCTTGTTGGTGCTTTCTTTCAGTCGGTCTTCTTCTTTGATGTGGCTCATCAAGTCTTCCGAATTTGATATCCATTCCCTGAGATTCATGGAGGCTCTCTTGAATATGTCTTTACTTTCTCTGTAAAGTTCTCTTGCTTCTTCTACAGTGTTGGATCCAAGGATCACATTGTCAACGTACATGTTTTGTCGGACATTCTCTGCAGTTTGGGATTTCTCCCTGTTCAAGTGGTGAGCTATTGTACCGCTGAGTATAAATGGACTCGATATTACTCCAAACGGTACTCTAGCAAAACGATAGATATCAATGTTCTCTGCTGAGGTATCTGGCTTGCTTGAATCTGCAAGCCCTAGAAATCTTGTGACATCTCTGTCCTCATCCTGTAAGCCAACTTGGAGGAATGCCTTTTCGATGTCGGCTAGCATTCCGATCCTTTTACAGCGAAATCTCATTAGAAGTCCACTCAGGTTTTCTAGCATTACTGGACCTCGATAGAGACAGTCATTAAGGCTAGGATATCTCTTGTTTGCCTTTGCTGAAGCATCATAAACTATTCTTATCTTGGTTGTTGACTTTGTCGGGGTAATGACAGGGTGGTGTGGAATGTACTGTTTCTTGGAACTTGTGCTTGAATCTTTGTCCACCTTTTCTATCACTCCTTTGTCAACTTGGTCTTGTATTATGGAGTCATACTGCTTTAGTAGTTCTGGGTTCTGTTTCAGCTTGTTTGTCAAGGACTTTAATCTTCCAAGAGCTAGAGCATAGTTGTTTGGCAGTTCTGGGGCATCTTCTTTCCACGGCCAGGTTGCAAAGTATCTTTCATTCTCTTTCTTGAGAGTTTCAGCAAACTTCTTGAGTGCAATGTCATCATCTGACACATCTGGTGGGTCCTTGATACCGATGCTTTCTAAGCTCCAAAATTCATCAATGTTGGGTTTTACAGGAAGAGAATCATCTGGAGCAGTAAAGTGAAAGTGACTTGTGGCTGAATCGGTTCCTAATGTGTTAACAAATAATGCAGGTACTTGTACTTCTTCAGTAGTTTGAGAGTCTGTGGTTGTTCTTCCTGTTAAGATCCAGCCAAGCTTAGATCCCAGTAGGTACAGCCCATCTTCTATCTGCATCCTGATAGGTTCTATCAAATCTAGATAGTAATCATTTCCAATCAAGATGTCAATGTTTGCAGTTTCTCTTTCTGTAGGTAGCTTATCAGCAAGTGGAAGGTCTCTCAGTAAATGATTGTTCATTGTCTTTGACTTAATTGGCATTCTGTGTACTTTGCCAGTGATTTCTGGTACAACATTAACAGCTAATTTGACAGTACTACTGTCCTTTAGTGGTAATTCAATGCTTGTAGTGGGGGTTTTGATGCTAGTGCTTGATGAGTTGCCAAAGGTTGCAAGTTTAAGTTCTTCAGTTTTCCCAAGTTTAAGTTTCAAGTCTTTATCAAGTTCCTTTGTTATATAAGACCTGTAACTTCCAGAGTCAAATAGTACTTTCACAGTTTTCTTCAAGCTTGAGTCATTCGGATTATTGACATCTGTAGTTGCAGTTTGCATTATGACTGTATCTTCTGTAGCTAGGGTTGCTGGTTCATTGTTGTCTGTACTGTCAGGTGTGTTCTCTGTTGCTAGTGCTGATGCCTCATTTGACCTACTTGTTGCAAATTTCTTTGGACAAAGACTCCTATGGTGGTTCTGTTTATGTGAGCAATAGTAGCATGACTTCACCACAGGACATTCTTTTACCATATGCCTTTTGCTGAGGCAAATGTAGCATCTGCCTTTGATTTTTGCCTTTCTTTCTTGGACAGTGGAGTAGTTGGTGCACTCGTCAGACCAGTGTTCATTATTGCAGTATGCACATATCTTCTTGGATGCTTTGGTGGTAGTTGGACTTTCTTTGGGCACTTGTAGGAGAGCTTCTGAAGTAGATGAGTATTTTCTTTCCTGGGTTCTTCCTTGGGGCTGGAGGTGGCTAGGATTATTCAAGAATTTACCAGATGTTTCCTTCAATGAGGAGCTGAAGTGTGGTGTGTTGACTGCCTTGCTTGGAGTAGAGGGGTTAATCATTCTTTCTGCAGACTCTCTGGCTGAAACATAGTTCTCTAGTTGTCCAAGCAGTTTACTAACTGTCCACTTTTCTTCTTTGTGTTTCTGGATTTCTAGCTGAACAATGGCTTCTTTTGGTAATTTAGATGTTATCATGGGGATAAATATGTCTTGATTTGTGTCTTGTTTAAGGACAGTAAGACTTCTCAGGTGGGTTCGGACAGTGTCAGTAAATGATCTCAGACTTGTAACAGTGTTTTTTGCAGGTGGGATTTCCATCAATTGAGTATAGTGTGTGTTGACAATGGCTTGTGTGTCCCCAAATCTGTCCTTGAGTATCTTGACAGCTTCATCATAATTTCCACTAGTTAGGCTAAGACCAGAAATAGCCTCACTTGCTTTGCCAATCAGTTTACTCTTCAGATAAGTGAATTTCTCGATACCTGATAGGTCAGACTTGTGGATACATGTTTCAAATGAATCCCAGAAGGCTTGGAATTTAGTTATTTCCCCGTCGAATGAAGGAATTTCTATTTTCGGTAGTTTTACCTTGTCTGCTGTTGTTTTCGTCGCTTTCTGCTCGTTGACATTAGCCATTTCTCCAGTAGTTGAGTTTGGACTTCTAAAATTTTCTCCAGGTTTGAAGTTTGGCTTTTCTGAGCAAGTAGTAAGTCGTTCGCTAGGTCTGTCAGTTCGCCAATGGCCTCCAGGGTCACTTCTATGAGTTTTGAAGTTTTATCTTGTTCTTCTACATAGTTCTTCTGTTCTTCTGTAGTTTCATCGCGTCTTCTTCCAGTTCAGCTTTCTCAACTTCAATGGCAAGTTTTTCACATATTTCTTCTAGTTTATCCAGGTATTCTTTCAACTTGTAGAGTGAACTCGTCGTTTTTCTTTGTGTAGCTTGTTGTTCTTCGCTAGCCGCGGCAAACCCGTACGAAAGCAATGGCTTTATCTTCTCTAATTCCTTGGAAATCAAGTTGGTATAGCGAGTTCTCATACCCTTGAGGTATGACAGAGACATTCTGAAATTATTTAGCCGGGTTTCGGCAACATGTGGCGAGAACTAATGGGTTATTTTCAGTAAAACACTCTATTCTACTCTGGTCTTCTGTCGACCCTTGGTTCTCTTTATTCCATGTGCTCTTATCCCATAATTTTACACAGGGTTCCCAATTCATGGAGAATCCACGACACGAGCCACTAGGTCCTACTGCCCAAATATCAGCTTCAGAGCATTCTCCACAAGCCAAATATTAAATAAAATCCCTCAGTAGGTCCTAGCTGTTCATTGTTTCAGAGCTCATAGGATAATCGCGCCAAAAATTCTAACTCGTACGAATGTACATGATCTACGAACTCTTGACGCTAAAATCCCTTGCATACTCTCAGTTCTTCGAGATCATGCTGATTTTTAGAAGCCTTGCACTAATTTTATTGAGTCCTATTGCTTTATTGGTTTTCAGATTTACGAGATGTTTGATGACGTCATCTGTTGATACTTCTTAAAATGAGAGTGTTGTTCCAAGGTGAAGAGGTGCAGTTTTAGCGGTAGCTTTAGTAAGAGTTTTGGTAAAATTCTCTGCTAATTTCTGACCAATGGTAACGAAGTAATTGTTGAAGATTTTCACAATGTCCTTTGATGTGGTGTATGTTTTTCCATCGTGAATGATCAAAGAAACGGAAGAAGTAGCTTTTTTGCTTGGTAAAGATTGCTTGATTGCAACCAAAGCTGGTTGCTATTATCCTTTGAGCTTTCTATAAGGGTGCAGTAGTAGTCGGATTTAGCTTTCCTAATCGCAGTATTTGTTAAATTTCTCAGTTTTCTAAAAGTTTTCCAGTGATGTTCAGTTTTTGACTGGATGGCCTGGCGGTGGTAGTGGTCGCAATCATGCATCAGTTTACAACGTTTTGAAGATAGCCATGGCGCTGGCTGGCCCTAAAGACAACGTTGTTTGATTGGAACGTGCTTGTTTGTGATGTCATTGAACAAATTCTCCCATGTGTTAACTGGATGGTTTACATTATTCATTGAGTAGATTATATCCCATGGTAATTTAGAGATTTCATATATGAAATCATCTTTGGCATAGTTTTTATGAGAGCAGTATTCAATTGTTTTAGGCTTGGATTTTGGTACACCAGATTTTAGAATGCAATACACCAGAGAATGATCGCTAAATCCTACTGGAATCATTCCTGAATCAATGATTCGGTGTTCTGTATTGGTAAAAATCAAGTCGATTACAAGAGGAGTGCTCTGAGATACTTATGGGTCCAACGATGATTTGTTTCAAGTCAAAGTTTGTAGCGCATTTAATATAATAATAATGATAATAATAATAATAATAATAATAATAATAATAATAACGCTCGTTTGGCTCCGTATTTTTCTCTTGTTTTTATACTTCTTTAACAATCTTCTGCTGTTTGTTAGACATACAGCTAATTCTAAAGGTTAGTTCTTCAATATTCTTTATTTGGTTTATTAATTTATATAGGATTTTGTGAAATTTTCAAACCTACTTTTTAAAGCAAATTCCTAGAAGATTCATTAGCGATTTGTAATTTTGGCTTTTTCTCATTATTTCACCTACAATAAGGTGTTTCCTTGGACAAATTCGCTAATAATGTAGCCACGACCATTCTTAGTAAGAAAAGTAATTCAAATTTGATATTACGCACATTCTTTTCTTTTTCTTTTCTCCGTAAGAAGAACTATTAAGGGGTATTTGGTTCACATATATCGGACCTGATCAGCCTATCTCTTCTAATTTTATCTAATTTTATTAATACTGATTGCTCTTTACAAGCTGCCTTTAATTTTCTATCATTCAAGATCTATAAACTCATTTTTGCATATATTTATTATATCGATTTGATATGTTTCTTGTTTCATTTTATTTTTCTAGAAGATGCTTTATTTTCGTTATTAACTGCTAAAGTTTTGTTTGTTTTTAAATTTGTGTGATTTGACAAAATTTAAAATTTGCTTGAGTGTAACCATCAAGCTGAGATAGAGTGCGCACCCGGAAACAACTGCTGTCACCCAGCTCGCGCAAAATCTAGACGAGCTGAAGTTCTTCTGCGAAATAAGCTCCACAGGGAAAGAAGGTCCTCATGGACACAATTACTCACAATAACTGTGATGAAATGATGAAATCAAGAACCAATGAAAACGATGAAAACAGAACCGAAGCAAATGACGGTTCTTCATCCGGCATCGACCAAGCGTGTGGACAGGCTGGTCAACGTCGTGAAAATGTAACTGTCCAAAATCAAACACGAAAAGCAAGAAAGAAGTGGAATAAAGAAGAAAATAGAACTTTGATGGAATGTTATATGAAGAGTGAGCCCGAGAAGAGAGGCTATAGAAAGAGGTTGCTTGAACTATGGGAAGAAAGAGGAATGGACCAACAAACTGAACAAAGACTAGCGGATCAAGTAAGAGCTATCGTGAAAGGAAAATGTTTTACAGAATTAGAGATAGAGGAAATTCAGTGGAAGGTAACCGAAAGCAGACAAATTGACACTGAAGAACGGAGCGGTCCTAGAACAGACCATAGCACTTGGACAGAGGAGAATTGCTCGACCACACACGACAATGGTACAGAAGAAAATCCACAAGAAATAATACCTGAAGAAATGGAAATGACAGACGAACAAAACGTAATAATATCTCGACTGTATGAAATACTACACAAAACAGATCGAGAGATTACCAGATCTTCGCGGAGTATTTAGGAAAACGCTGTTAGACCAAGTCAAAGCTGTCGATAGTGTGCTGCGAACTATTCCTACGAATGATATTACAGAGACAAACGACCGTGTGTATGCCGCTGCTGCTGTGGTAACTGAAAGAGTGGGAGTGAAGCTCAAAAAGGAAAGGAAGAATGGAGAAGCACCCTGGAAAAGAAGGCTACAAGGACAGATTAGCGAGATGAGAAGGAACTTAAGCAGACTTCAACAAATCAACATCCAAACAGTTGGGACTTCTCGAAAGATGGAACGGCTAGAGCAAAAGTATAATGTGAGAGGTAAAGGATTGAAAGTGTTAATTGAAGAGCTGAAACAAAGGATCAAGGCCAAGGCAAGTAAAGTGAAGCACTATGAGGAAAGAATAAGACAGTATCGGCAAAACAGATTATTTACAACAAATCAAAAGCAATTTTACAAAGAAATTGATGAACAAAAGCAGGAACAAGCACCACCAAATGCTGAGGAAAGTTTAGAGTTTTGGGGGCAGACCATGTCGACTGAAAATGACACGTAGAACCTTGATTGTTGACTTGGCTGTTGTACTGGGCATGTTCACTACTTCCAGACATTTGCTGTATGCATCAACAACAACTAAGTATGTTCGTCCTAACCCTGGGCCTTTAAAATCTACATGTAACCTTTGCCATGGTCCTGTAGGGTAGCTCCATGGGTGAACAGGTGGGCTTGCTGGAGTTGCTTGGCAAACATGACATGATCGTACTGTTTCCTCTATTTCAGAATCTATGTTTGGTCACCAAACATAAGGTCTCGCAATAGATTTCATATGTGTCATTCTGGGATGGGTCTCATATAGTTCCTTAAGAACTTTATCTTGAAGGCATGCAGAAACAACAACTCGAAGTCCCCATAACAAGCAACCTTGCTCTAGGGTTAACTCAGCTTGCTTGTTCTTGTATTTGACTAAAGATGGATCCACAACATGTGGCTATCCAGTCATGGTGTACTGCAGGACTCTGCTCAAGGAAGGATCAGGAGCAATGGCCTTTGCAATCATTTGATTTTAAACTATGACATACCTTCATTTGAATTACGGTACTTTCACTACCATGTACTTTTGCTACCAGTACCTTCGCTACCAATGACTATGCTTTCGCTACTATGTTGAAGTACTTTTGCTACCATGACGAAGTACTTCAGCTGCCAAAAATATTTGCAAACCAATAACGTAAAAAAAGGTTGATCAACAGTGATAAAACTTTATATCAACATTCGTAAAGCAGTTGAGAGTATTTTTTATCGATCATGACACGATACGAGGGATCAAACAAAGATCACATAACGATCAAACTACAGCACAATCACTACCATAACAAGTCCGTTGCCTACCAACTTATAACTTCACTCCTATTTAACCAAATCAATGAGATAATCAAAGAAATCTTTATTAGAGAAAACTGGTGTAGTTGAAACCATGTTGTTATACCCAAAGTTGCATATGTAATGAATTTCTTCCAAGAAACTGTACAGAGACTACAAATTTCTTGGTAGCGAACATTTTCTTCCACATTCTGTTACAACAAAATGGAGGAATAGTAGGGTGGCTTAATGATTTTTTTGTGCACTTTTGAGTACAAGCACCAAACTTGGCACGGATGTTCCTTGGGTCATGCCAAACAGATTCAGAAGGGGTGCCAAAAAATCGGACACTCACGGGGAGGGGAGGAGTAATTTTGTCAAAGCACCATAATCCCTCAAGACAAAAGGAAAAAGAGACAGGAAAATATATATTTTGCTTAGTAAAGTTACTTTAAAACATTTTAACAAGATGTTGGTTAATTTCATGGTACTTTATATGGGAGGGGAGGGGTATGGACACCAACCAAGCAAGTACTAATAGGGGGGAAGATGGCGGATGGGATATACTTTTTTTTAGATAAACCCTTATAAAACTATTTTGCAAAATTTATAGAGTTAATTAATACCCTCCCGATTGAATGTCGAGCTTATTATCAAGATATCGAAAAGTTCGGAAAAGTTTTCTTAATCTGTGATTTTCACGAAACCACGAGGCCGTTGTGTTGTTATGTCAAATAGCAGAAATATAGAGATAGCTGGTAAAATTTTGAACTGCCAATCAAACCAGTATCTGTTCAAATATTATTTACAATACGAAAATGGTAGAAAATATTTTTGAATATCAAGAGGAGTCATGGTTTGGCAAGTAGGTAATATAGTTGCTAGACATCGTTCAAGTTCTTCTTGATAAGGATCATTCTATCAGTAAATTAGGCTATGCATTAGAGTCATATCTTGATCAACATAACTCAATTTACTTAATCAGGCTCTCAAAAATAGCCAAGATCTATTCACATTGATTTCTAAGCTAAATGGTTTTGGCCCTCACGCAAAAGTCCTAAACAATATAATTCAAGCACTATTCCTAATTGTCGGAATTCTGGCAAACTTCAGTACGGTTGCAAAGCTCTGTGCAGGGAATGTTTGCCTTTAAGCATTTGCAAGGGATAGCTGGAACATCCGGCACTCTTGCATCCGCACTTCAGCAATTCCCTGCAGGCTTTAGACGCTTCTGGGATCGAGTCTTTCTCATCTCCCATGCCGCCAAACCCGTTTGGTGCAGGAATCCTCTGCTGGTTTTCTAAAGTCATTTAGATGGTCGTCTGGTACAAGCTACTCTGTTATAGTGATGTAGAAGAGAGTCCTGAAAAAGCGAGGGGGAAAAGGAACCAGATCATAGAGACTGGGAAAAGCTGTGTAGAAACCTGGCTATAAAGAATTCATACTCTATGTCAAACCCAAACATACTTGCTTGGTGGAATACTTTAAAGTTACCACAGTTGTTTGGTGAAGCTCTCTCTTCGTGTGGCGTTAACCTTGCGTTCAGAACTATTTTGTCATAAATAACAACAAATCACTCAATTACCAATAAATGCCACAGAGTCGGTATGTAAAGTGATGTATTTTCCATGTAGAACCCTCAGAAAAGCTTCATTCCAAGCGCCCCACACAGACTTCTTCCCCTCTTCTTTCGAAGGACGATGTGGTAACTCAGCCGGTGATGGCATAGAATAGTGGAAGCGTCATCACTTCTCTAGGTCCCAAGGCTTCGCAAAGTGGTGTTGATCATCAAACAATGTTTTTCTGTGCCAAAGGTGATCCACAATCTCGGGTTAAGGTCGGGTGATAAGACAGACTGTACACCGTAATAGAGTGTACCTGTACACCGTATCCTGGCAGAAACATCACACCTTTCTTCAAATAAGGATAAAACAGCTTACAAGGCTTTTTAAATCGAAGTCGGAATAAATTGCGAAGTGTTCAATAGAAATCGGTCATTCAAAAGTCCCTTCTTTCATCCAGCATGCTACACGTCATGTTCCCCCGCGCCAAAATCTTAAGGGAACTCTTCTCCAACCCTTCGATATCTCAACTCGAATGTTAACAAGCACAACATTCAATTGGTAGAGTATTATTTAAATAGACATGCTGCAAAATAGTCTTTATTTTGGGTTTATTTACAAACAAGTATATCCCACCTGCCTCCTCCCCCCTACTGGCTTGGTTGACGTCCATACCCCTTCCCCTTTCCCGATAAAATACCATAAAATTAACCAATATCTTGTTAAAATGTTTTAAACTAACTTTACTAAGCAAAATATATATTTTCTTGTCTCTCTTTCCTTTTGCCTTGAGGGATTATGGTGCTTTGACAAAATTGCCCCTCCCCTCCCCCCTGAGTGCCCGATTTTGTGGCACCCCTTCTGAATCTGTTTGGCATGACCCAAGGAACATCCGTGCCAAGATTGGTGCTTGTACTCAAAAGTGCACAAAACGGCCCTTTTTTGTCGCTAAGCCACCCTACTAAAGGTGTTGTCGCGATCTCTTGGTTGTTGATGAAACTCTTATCGTTTGCTTGAAATGATTATACTAAGCTAGAGCTTTACAACAAGCCATGATACTGAATATTTTGAGAAGTAAAAGCGGAGATATATGAGAAACTTTGGGTTGGTAGCAAAAATACTGTGGATACCGGCTAGAATTATTAAAATCTAACCAAGTTGACTTCAGTTCGTTTGTTCAGTTTTTGGCCTCTATACATACAATAACTGTTTCCAATTTATCTCACACTGAGGCAGCCATAAACCATTTCTTGTTGAATTTTGTGAAAATGAGAAAACTATGTATTTCATTTGAAAAAAGCATGAACGTGTGACTTGATATATATATACGCCATTTATTACTCGATTCGAGCATTTTACACTTTGTAAAGAGACAGCATATCAGTGAAAAATAGTGATAATGGTCAAAAATTAACATTGGCTGTGGTCACACTAGGACATTTAACTTTAGTTACTGGCAAGTTAACTGTAGTTAGGAATTTTTTTAGTGTGACCGGTGTTTAGTTAGTTTTAACTATAGTTTCAAAGCTCGGGCGGCATCGGCGAAAAACAAAGAAATTTAACTCTAGTCTAATTAAGGAAGATGCATGTGTTAAGCTCTAGTTAAGATCAGACAAGATAAGAAGAACTAATCACAAGACTTTATTTGACAGGTAATTGTATATACGTCTCGCCACAAACAAAACACGTCTACTTTGCGTTTCTGGTTGCTTTAAGTTTCTAGTTATTTTACTGAGTTTAAGGTTTAAGGACAGCAATTCTCAGTCACCATTATACATACACGAGAATAGGTGAGTAGTTGAAACTGGGAGAGAGAGAAAGAGCCGAGTGAGTAGTAAATAAATTGTCCAGATTTATCTTCTTTATAATGTTTAGCAGCAGTCCGAATGTAGTGAGTGAATTCGAAATATCTCATGCTTTTTATACTTATGCGAGTAGTTGTACAGGCTGAATTTGTGGCTTTCCTTTCTTTTTACTTAGCTCTACTGTCAACTTTCCACTGTTTGTGCCCTCGTCCTCTGCATCAGGAGCAACAGGTTTATATACAAGCAATGTAAACCTTCATTCCTTTCCTAGTACTAGTAACCAATTGCAAGTCGAAAATGAAAAGCCAAAGAAAAGGAAAAGAAGGGAATGGTCAGACACCAAAACTACGCTACTGTGGGAGTCGTATGAAGCTGCATATATCGCTGGCAAAGTTACCAGCAAGACATCTAAGACCAACAGCGAGGGATGGGGAATTGTATTAAAAGAATTCAACAAGCAGTTAAGCAGGTGTAACATTCCTCCGCGAACTCTACAGCAAGTGAAAGAAAAGATAAATAATCTCAAAACTGAACATACAAGAATTAAAGATAAAGAATCTCACACAGGCGAAGAAACCCAGGCTAAACCATATTGGTATGAAATGGTGGACCGTGTTCAGGGGGAAGAGAAAAAATAGATCCTCCCTTCTTGTTTGATCCCAGCAAAAATAAGGCTTCTATTTCAAAACGAGCAGCAGAAGCTGATGAAGAAACAGAGCAAGATGAGAATTCTGTTTCACCCGCTTCCTCTACTTCTACTTTGGATAAAGAGAAAAGTGTGAAAAAGTCTAAGAAAAGAAAGCAGAAAAGTGATGAACAGGCCGAGAGTTCGGAGAGGAAAGAGTTTCTTAAAGTCCTACAGAGACAAGTAGACCTATTGGAAAAAGGACAGGAAAGGGATGACAAGATGATGAGCAGACTGGTTGACTTAGAAGAAAAAGCCGAGGAACGACAAAAAGAAATCTTAATGGCTATCATTAATAAGTTGTAACAAAAACATTGAACGTTTTGCCTTTATTATGATGACCATTTCTTTCAGTTTCAGTTTGTTGTTTACATACTTTCAGTTAGTTGTGTTATTTAACCAATTGAAAGAAGAATAGTTACAAGTATTCGAAGTGAAGGTTGTATATGGTTGCTTTTATCAACCAAAAATGTTATGATTATTGTATAGTATTGATTATTAGAGTGTATTTGATTAAATTGTTCATAAATTATAAACGGTATATAAGTACGTAAAAATAAATACTTTGTTGTTACTGAAAAATATAAAAGCTACATCTATGACTTCAATTTAACACCAGTCATAATTGATTTCAAATATAGTCACTGTTAATTCAGATACAGCTTCACTTCTGGGTTTAGAGATTAAGGGCAGGGGTGTTTTGTACTTCCAAAAACCTGCAATTTGCTGTAGAAATTCTCTTCCACAAAATCCTTGGTGCATGATGAATCATGGGCAAACAAACAATCTTATAGCATCTCTCATAGCATTTACAGTAAGATTGTTATTGGTTCCAGCGGGTGGTGGTCCTTGGTCATCATCATCATCATCACCATCAAGATCTGGATCAGGCTCACCCCTCTTAATGCAAATGTTGTACAGAATACGACAAGCTACCACAGTTCTTGGTACATTTTCTGTATGGATTTCAAGCTCTTTTCGAAGACATCTCCACCTCCCCTTTAAGATCCCAAAGGCTTGGTCTGCTACCACTGTAGCCTTACTCAGGATAGTATTAAATCTAACTTTTGATTGTTCCAGATTTGGTATATTTTGGTAAGGTTTAATAAGCCAGGGAAGCCCAGGGTAGGCACTGTCTCCAACGATGATAGGACCTACTTGAACACGCCCTATGTTTCTAATTGGTCGTTGGAGAATCTCATTCCTCTGGACTTGACCAAAGAAACCACTCATTCTTAATACCCTTGCATCATGAATGCTTCCTGGAAAACCCACTGCCACATCTAATAAGCACCCGTCACCACCAACAATATCTTGTAAATTCATAGAATAAAAATGCTTTCGGTTGAAGTAGCTTTCTTTGTTTCTGCATGGAGCTTTGATAGGTATGTGACATCCATCTACAGCAGCTAATATTTGAGGGACTGGAATAGTTGTTTCCTCAGAAAAACTTTTTATGGCTTGTGCTGTGTCTTGTTCAGATTCAGGAAATACAATCCAATCTCCGTACAACTCACAGAGAGAGTCATCAAATTCATGAGTTATCTGTATAGCTGTTGATTTCCCTATCCCAAAAGTTGATGCTGCAGTTCTAAATGAATTTCCAGATGCCAGCCACCATAGAGCCACAGCAATACGTTTTTCTATTGGTATAGCTGCCCTGAATCGCGTATTTCTTTTTTCCATAGACGCACGAACGAGTTGAACTATAAACTCAAACGTTTCTCGAGAAAAACGAAAATGCTGCCTCCTGTATGGATCATAATCATTTACTGGGTCAGTGATCATTTGGTTGAACCAAAATTGAAAACGTGGAAGAACTCATATTCTGCGTTCTTTTTTAATTTTTCGTTTTCTCTGTAGCATTGTGTGTATCAGATTGTTTAAAGATGATATTGGAAACATCCTTCTTTGCCTTAATGTTTGCAGAACGAGGAGAAGATTACGCAGTCTTGTTCTTCTGCTTCGATTTTTAAAGCTTGAAATAATGAGAATAAGGGCGCTATTCACTCTTTCATTCGCCATATTTGTTTATCAAATCCTCTTTTTGTTGCCTACTAGATCCAACTATAGTTATGAGAGCACTAGTGTGACCCCAATACCAACATTTGCATAAAATAAGCTTAACCATATTTAGAAAACTACGTTTTTAACTAAAGTATATCTAAAGTTAAATGTCCTAGTGTGACCACAGCCATTAACTTGTATACCAGACAATTAAGTAAAGAAAGTCTATTTTGATTGCAGTCCTCTTCTTCTTCTCTCCCTTCTTCATTCATATTCAGCTATCCTCTTTTTGTTCACTTTTTCACAGGTGGTTTTTATAGTTTTCTCCATTCTGAGCGTTCTTTGACTTTTCCTCTCCATTCATTGATGACACCACAACACTTAAGGTAATTCCGTAGAAATAAAACCGGACATAGAATTTCCCTGAAAATTCGTACACTTATTAATCAAGTTATAGTCATTCCAGAAATAAAATAAAAATAGGGGGTAACCGTGCTCGTTTCGGCGCTAAATGACGTCAAATTTCGATGTTTTGGGTGAAGTGTGAGAGCAACATTCGAAGCATAAAATGAAAGAAAAATACTAATCATTCGCAGGATGTCTTTGCTATCTTTCAATTATTGATATTATTTTCATTGTAATATATTAAATTTACATTCAGATGCCAAAACTCTACCAGAAAATGAAGCTGTAGTAAAAAATAGCGACGTTTCATTAGTGTGTGCGTACTTCGATATGACACGATACTATTGCCTTTTCAGGAATATCTAAAAATCTGGACATAGAATTTTGTTTAAATTCAGATATATTATGGTAAACCTATTCCTTATTGATTTACTAAAATAAAAAAGATACGTCACCGTGCTCGTTTTCGCGCTACAGCTCGCTAAAGTACGAATTTTGTCCTCGAAATGTAGTGACCGAGAGGGGACTAGGGAGAGTTTAACACAAAAAATATCAAAAAGACTGTGATCTCTTTCTAAATTTATACAAAACTCTCATATCAATGCCAGATAACCTTTCTTTGATAATTTGCTGGTTGTTTTCTGTATTTTGTGTATTTTAACAAACTAAAATCGTGCGCAGTAGCGCGTGCGCAATGCAAAACTACGGAATTACCTTAAGGGCACTTTTGCAAGTGTCTTTATACCTTAGCTTTGGACAACCAATCCTACGCGTGCCATTTGCAAGCTCCCCATACAAGAGAGCCTTGCACGGTCTTTCACGGTTCATTCTTGCGACATGCGCCAGCCAGCACAAACGGCTATTAACTAACATAGTCTCGATATCTTTGATGTTAGCTTTAGAGAGAACCTCTTCATTACTAACACAATAATCCCATTTGATCTTCATTATGGATCTTAAGTGCCTTTGTTGAATTGTTCGTAGTTTTCTGACTTGATGTTGATACGGAGTCCAGGTTTCGCTGCCATACATCAGTAATGGCATGATTTTACACTTTTAATTTTGTTGATGTTGTTAAGTCGTGTGAGTCAAAGACTTGGTGTCTCAATCTCCCGAAAGCACATGATAATACTTTTATGCGAGATGTTACTTCATCAATCATTCCGCAGTCTTTGGTGACATAACTGCCAAGATACTTGAAACGGTTTACATTCTTCAGTTTGACGTTATCAATGTAGAAATCGGCTTCTGGTCCAATGCACATGGTTTCGGTTTTTGTAGTGTTGATGCGCTACCCAATCTTTTTTGAAAGTTGGTTGTATGCAGTGAGGAGTATCTGCAGTCCATTGGAAGAGTCACTTAGTATAGCAATGTCACCAGCATACTGGGCTTCCCTTAAGTATTCCGTTGTAACTTTCGTCTTACACTTGAGTCTGCTTAGGTCAAACAGATCTCCATCATAACGAAATCGAATTTGGTGCGTAAATTCCGTAAAGGGTTGGTGCAAGTTTACATCCTTGTTTGACTCCGCTGTTATATTCAAAGGCTTTAGTTAGTTCACCATCAATGATAAGTCTAGCCTGCACATTGGTATAGAGCTTTTTGATGATCCTAATGAACTTTGCTGGGCAACCAAGTTTACCTAGGATGTTGAAAAGAAGCTCTCGATTGACAGTGTCAAAAGCTTTAGTGAAATCGACAAAAGCTATGTACAGGTTTCTTCACTGTTCCCTGGACTTCTCCATTACTTGTCGAAGTGTAAAAATCCCATCCACTGTACTTCGTCCACTACGGTAACCTGATTGAGACTCAGGGTAGACTTTCTGGGCAATTTTGTTCAGCCTCTGAAGTAGAATATCAGCAAAAACTTTACCAACTACACTCAGTAATGATATACCTCTTTAGTTAGAGAGCACAAATATCTATACATGTCTTCTCTAACTCTCTGCAAATGATAGCTGTTGCCCTCTCTGGTCTGATCGAATCAGTACTGTTATTCGTCGTTCTGACGTTCCAGGCACCGAGGGTAAGTGCTTCCCTTTTGGGTATATTTTTGTCATGTTGATAATCTTCGATTGTAGAGTTGTACGGCCTTTGCCAATTTCTCACCACTGCCGCAGTGTGTGGCGCATCGATTCCTTTCTTGTGATGCTTTATTCATAAATAAATGTATGGCTGCACCTGTGATGACGGCACTACTCGGTGCGGAGTAGTGCCCCTTGGCAAGAGCTGCTGTTATATCGGCGGCGCAGCAAAACTGTGACAGCCACAGAAAAACTCTTGTTGCAAATTTGTGGCAGAAATGCTGCTGGATTGACGAACATAACTGGCGTGGATTTGAGATCTGAGTTACCTTCTCCTAGCCTTTGCCTAAAAAGGCAGGACCTGCAAGGCAGCAGGAGGTTTGAAATCAAAGTTTCCCTCTCCTATCACAAAGTGTTGGCTAGACTACGCACCTTTGGAAGTACCATACAGATATGCATAAGGACCAAAAACTAACAGTAGGAACATTTTCCTCAGCCAAAGGGCCCTTGCTGCGATGAGGTACTACCTCTATACAGCCTGCAGATGCAGTTTATTGTCTTACCCAGGGCACGTGACTTGATGAGGCTTGTTGCTTTGATGAAAACAAGCTAAGATGGCGTCGCGTGTCACCTTGAACATTGAATCAAGATTTTTTCTTCATTTGTTTGATTTTTGGCAAGTTAGAAATGATAACAATATGCGAGACCTTCTTAACAAACAGTTTTTCATTGACATGGTTAAATAGAAGTGAAGTTATAAGTTGGTAGGCAACGGACTTGTCATGGTAGTTTGATCGTTATGCGATCTTTGTTTGATCCCTTGTATCATGTCATGATGGATAAAAAATACTCTAAACTGCTTTACGAATGTTGATATAAAGTTTTATCACTGTTGATCAAGCTTTTTTACGTTGGTTTGCGAATATTTTTGGTAGCTAAAGTACTTCGTCATGGTAGCGAAAGTACTTCAACATGGTAGCGAAAGCATAGTCATTGGTAGCAAAGGTACTTGTAGCGAAAAGAAAAATGGTAGCAAAAGTACCGGATGCCCTTCATTTTCAAGGAAGTATATAATATAGTATATAATATATTCATTAATAATACAAGGTCATTGGCAGAATTGATTCCTTGTTTGCTATTGTAAATCAAAGAGCACAAATGCATTGCAACACATTGTTGTCCAGAATTTTTTCTAAATACCAGCTCATTTCCTTATAATAATAATATAATAATAATAATGCTTTATGTTTTTCCCCTCCAATCAATGATTATTTTAAAATAAATAAATGTTGCTTTTCCTGAAGCTCGTTTACGGGGCAAAGGTAATAATCACAACAACACTGATATGGACTGAAATGGCTATGGGCAACTTCCCATCGCCGATTTATTTAAATTTAAAAATTAATCAAACTGATTTAACTGATAACAGTTCATAATTAAACTTGCCCCAGTAAAGGTGAGGGCCAAAACATGCACCATACAGGCAAAGAGGAGGAGAGAGGGGAGGGGGTGGGCCAAAAAGTTGTTAGTTTCAACGCCAAGGTTGATGTCAGAAAGACCACGCCGTCACGCCACGCTGCCTTAAATATGCCCCAGAGGGGGGTTAGGATAATAACTCCGGAAATTGACCCCCTCTAAATACCCGTATTCTTAGTAGTAGTATTAATCATACCATTAAATCAAGACAAACAGATTAGCCAGGGAAAACATAAAATTCCTATTTGCAAGCAAATATTTTTATTTATGTTTTTCCCCGCCAATCAATGATTATTTTAAGATAAATAAATGTTGCTTTTCCTGAAGCTCGTTTACGGGGCAAAGGTAATAATCACAACAACACTGATATGGACTGAAATGGCTATGGGCAACTTCCCATAGCCGATTTATTTAAATTTAAAAATTAAACAAACTGATTTAACTGATAACAGTTCATAATTAAACTTGCCCCAGTAAAGGTGACGGCCAAAACATGCCAAATACGCCCAAAATGAGGTGCAAGCCCCACCCAAAGGAAAAGCAGCATCCCGAAGAATGTATATAAGAAAATACCAAAGATGAATGAACTGAAATCGCTCCATCTGCTGCCCTTGCAAATCAGTAATGGAATGATTTCAGCTATAACAACATGCAAGTTGTTAAAATTATCATAATAGGTAATCAATCACAAACCACCTACAAATAATGAAAGTTCCATTTGCCCAACGCCCTTATCTGGGCATCAGACATCCCCTTTTCAGCAGCATGTGAAGCAGCACCAATCCTAAAACTATGGCCTTTGTAGCCCGCATGACTGTAAAACTAAGGTAAGTGTGGATCTAAAAGTGTTTCTTGGCACAGGCGATCTGTCCTGTGACAAGAAAAGGGGGCCTGGCGCACCTCCTCTCAAACACAAATAGCTCAAGATGGCCTGAACTGGGCAAAATTCGCTTTGACGTGAAATTTCGATAGAAAAGGGGGCACGATTATAACAGTGTTTGTAATTCAAAAAAGAAACTCTTAGACCCACAACTTCCTGACTGCGATTCATAAGCTTCCTAATTTGGTGTAATTGCATGTTACTGCCAGAAGCAGTTTGAGTGAATTCGCCTACCCTGGAAAAGGTGTAAAAAGCAAATAACATTGCTTGGAACATACAAATATATTATTGTGATTCAGGTAATTGGAAAGTAGCTGCAACTATGCGGTGAAGAAGGGGTAAAGTTATGGGTAAATGACCATCAAGGCGAGTTCCTTTCTTAGCATAGCCTCTGAGCATTTTCATAATGAAAAAATTCTTGGTTGGATCTGAAAAGCCGTACAATTTATGGAAATAGCCCAAGGCTGATATGTTAGTCTTTACTGTGGAAGAAGCATATTGGCGATCAAAAAGATAAGCAATAAAAAGAGCTATTGTTTGAGATGAAAAGGGGAGGGTAGGAGATGCCCCAGGAAAAATGTTGTATAAAAACTGGCAAAAAAGGTTCCACGCTCTCCTGTATGTGGGGAGTGATGACGGCTGCAGACTAGACTGGACTAACTTGGTCATTATTGGTGCCAAATCTGCGGAATCCAGTGGAAGGGGGAACGCACCCCTGCAGTCAGGTCAATTAAACACCTTAAAAAGGCTCTCCAAGGCTGCACAACAGAGCAGGCAAAATTCAACAAAGCAATCAGAGATTGAATATCTCTGAGGCATACTTTTTATAATAATAATAATAATAATAATAACCATGATTTATATAGTGTCAATTATTCCGTAGATTCAACAACGCTTTACAAAATTTATATTTTAAAACGAATAGAAAGGATAAAATACATAATTACACAATTCCTTAATTTTTTTTTTATCATTCATATAAAATACATATTCAAAACATTTTCATGATATAATAAAAAGCATATATTTCATAATATATTAAAAAAGTAATAAAACATCAGTAGATTATAAATATTAATGTAAATATATGATTAAAATAAGCAATGAAAGATTAAACAATATCAAATGCTCTCTTGAAAAGCCATGTCTTTAAGTTACGTTTAAAAAGAGAAAAGGAGTCACAGGATCTAGTGTCAAGAGGTAGAGAATTCCATAGTTCAGGAGAAGCAAAAGAAAAAGTTCTCATGCCATAGGTTTTAAGATTATAGCTCTGTTTAGTAAGTAAATTTGAAGAGGAGGATCGTAGAGAAGGAGAAGGGACATACCAACTTATTAAGTCAGAGAGATAAGAAGGTGCAGCTCCATGTAAGATTTTAAATGTTAAGAGAAGGATTTTGAATTCAATACGTTGTTGTATGGGCAACCAATGTAGATTAAGGAGGACTGGAGTTATATGTTCTTGTTTACGTGTATATGTTACCATTCTAGCTGCTGCATTTTGCACATGTTGTAGCATTCGTGTGGAGGTCTTTGGAAGTCCATATAATAGAGAGTTACAGAAATTAAACTTTGAGGAGATAAAGGCGTGAACAAGAGTCTCATATGCACTTTGACTAAGATATTTACGAATTTTCCATATATTGTGTATATGAAAGAAGCAGGATTTACAGACAGATGATATATGATCGTCAAGAGATAGTTTATCATCAAAAATAACACCAATATTCCGAGCAGCAGTGGAAGGAAAGATATCAAAGCCTGATATATTTAAGGTATTGATGGAAGGCCGTGGACTATGAATACTACTAATAACAAGAATCTCTGTTTTATCACTGTTAAGTTTAAGCATGTTGTTAGTCATCCACCTGTTTATGTCATGTACACATGCTTCAACTGCAAGTTTAGCAAACTCAGCTTCAGATACCGATGAGGTTGAAAACGTGATATAAAGTTGAGTGTCATCAGCATAAAGATGGAATTTCAAGTTATGATGAAGAACAATATCCCCAATAGGTGTAGTATATAGCAGAAAAAGAATAGGCCCTAAGATTGAGCCTTGTGGGACACCGCAGTCAAAAGAATGGGATTCTGATATACCATTCTGGACTTTAACACGAAAAGTCCTGTTTGTTAAGTATGACTCGAACCATTTGATTGCTTTTCCACTTATACCATAAATAGCAGATAACCTACGAAGAAGAATTTGATGACTAACAGTGTCAAAGGCAGCTGAAAGGTCAAGAAGTATAAGGAAAACAGAACAATGGTTGTCCATGGCATGCAGAATATCATTATGTACCCTTAACAATGCAGTTTCAACAATATGATATGTCTGGTATGCTGATTGGAATTTTTCATGGAGGCTGTTAATATCAAGGTGCTCTACTAGTTGAGTAGCAACAACTTTTTCAATAACTTTAGAAATAAATTTCAAATTTGAAATAGGTCTAAATTTAGCATATTCTTCAGGAGACAAAGATTGCTTCTTTAGTATAGGTTTAATCAATGCTTCTTTAATACTTGATGGGACCGTTGCAGTTTTCAATGATAAATTGACGATCTTGGTAATAGTAGGGAGCAAGAGATCGAAACAGTTTTTAATAACCATACCAGGTAGAGGGTCAAGATGACATGATTTTGAAACAAGAGGCTGAATAAGCTTTGATAAATATTCAGCAGAGACTTCATTGAAAGATGTAAGATGACTTCTAGGCGAGACTGTTGGAATGTCGCATAAACTGGCAGTACTCTCAAAACCATTCTGAATAGCTTTAGTTTTATTAATGAAAAATTCAGCAAAAGAATTTGCAAGCAGGTTAGGAGTTGCACATGATGGAAAAAGAGGGGGAGCACTTTTGTGAATAAGCTTTACAAAAGTAGAAAACAAATTTTTTTGATTACATTGATGTTCAAATATTACATTTGAGTAATAGTCATTTCTAGATGACTTGACTAAAGCTTGAACAACTTTACATTGGTTGACATATAACTGACGGTCAATAGTCAAACCAGATTTATGCCAAACCCTTTCGAGTCTTCTTCTCTTAACTTTTTCAGCTTTGATATCATCCGTGTACCAAGGAGAGGATGGACGTAGAGTAATTACACGCTCTTTAGAAGGTAGGTGCATGAGAATTAAGAACAGAAGTGAGCTTTGAATCATACTCATGAAGAAGATCATCTAAATCATTAGATGGTGATGTTATAAGAGCTAATTTAGAAACATTTGTAAGAGAAGGAATATCTATGCTGCTTAGTTTGCGGCATTTAGAAACTATCTTCTCAAAAGGAGCCTTTTAAGGTGTAAGTCACAAAAAACAGCAGAATGATCAGAGATTGCAGGATCAGAAATAGAAAAATTGTTAACAATCTGATCATTGTTTCTAGTAATTATAAGATCAAGAATATGTTTGTCATTGTATGTAGGATTGTCGACATGTTGTTGCAAATTAAAACAGTCTAAGATGTTCAGAAACTTAAGGGCATTGGAATTAGAAGTGTCTTCGATATGAAAGTTAAATTCACCAACTAAGAGTAGTGAACCAGAATGAAGAGACATGCCCATGACTTCAAATGATTTGAATTTATTTTTTAAAGAAATTTTTACAGGCTTTAAGGCCTTTTTAAAAAGAATCCCTATTCCTCCACCTCTTCCTTTTCTTGCAACATGTTGAAAAATATAGCCTTTAGGTGAAAGTTCATTGATGATTAATTGATTATTTGATTTCAACCAAGTTTCAGTTATGCATAATACGTCAATTTCATTTGCAACTATAAAGTCATTTAACAATAAAGCTTTATTACTGGGTTACCTGTGGTAAACCAGTCATAAAACACCTTCGTTTTTTTTTTTTCTTTTTCCTTTGCGACAAAATGGCAAAGTTGCGCAATAGTACCCAGAGGGTCATTGCGGCCTCACCCAAGAGTCCTTGGCGGGCATCAGACACAGGGTTCCTGTCTATAGTCCGATCAATTAGCATGTGCCAACTGTCGATCAATGTCATTACGTTGCTAAGTGATTAAGAGAAGGCGGAGTAAGCTTATCACGTGACATAATTTAATGTCTACGCATGCTCTATTTCATTGACTGCTGTAATTAAAGAGTGAGCCGAGTCAGAATTTTTAATTTATTCGTAAACAAGGATAATTCTTATCCAACCCGGAATTCTGAAGAATTTGCTTTGCTCACGGCATATGCGCTAACTTTGATTAACTACTCGTGCTTTGACTCGGCTATCTAAAGCAGTATTATCTGCAGTTTCAGTACAAAAGGAAAAAGCTAGCCGTGGCCGATATTTAATTCTTGTATTAAAGAATTGCTACGCACTCCAAGCTAAATCAAACCGATGGGACGTCCTGACTTCATTCGAGTTTTACCGACCCGATTCTCGGATGCTATATTTAATGGTTTGACTCAACAAGACTACAACAAAGAAACATGAGGTACAAAGAAGTTTATTCGGGCTTTCATTTTGTAATCAAGTAAGATATATTTATGATAATCACCGTAATCAGCAGTAAAATCTATTCAATATAAACAAACATTTTACAAAGGGAAACGTGAACATATGAGAAAATACATGGTGTACTTACAATCGTGCCGTTCTAAGGAAAAAGGGTAAAAAATAACAACAAAATTTGACCGTGTATAGACGAAACGTGACCTGAACAAAATCACAACACACTCGCGTGAAAACTACTAACACGAGGTGCTCACGTGCTCACCATCCTGTGCCACAGGAGGCCCAAACACATTGATTTACAAATATATACGAACACATAAAATTGTAAAATGTAAAGCAATTCTGAGGAAAGTTTTGAGCAAGTATTCAATCGGCTTACCGTTCTAAATGAAGGACTCAACTAGTAAACAAAATGTTGAGCTAAAGAAAACGTGTCTAAAACTCGGACTGGAGTTTGAAGGAAGTGAAGTTGGACTTCCAAATGGTATATTCCATAATTTTTGATTTAACATTTTTTTTCCAAAATGGCTTTCACTGTACATTTATAGTAGCCAGTCTATTATTGTCTTTTGAAATACGATGAAAAAAGAAAACGAGGGCCTCGAAAGTATAATACATCAAAGATTAAAACCAAATTACAGTCAGCTTGTTTTATTATTTATCAGTCCTTTTCCACAAAGGGTGGGTCAAGGGCACCCTAGGACCCCTGCCCCTGGTCCCACCCCGTCCAGGTAACCCAGTCTACCCTGGTCACAGGGTCTTGTTACAAACAGATCTTGAATTCAAAATACATAACTTTAATTTTTGTTACAAACAGATCTTGAATTCAAAATACATAACTGGGATTTTTTACAAACCCGGTTACAGAAGGGAATACGAAGAGGAATAGAAAGATTCGCGAGGTTAGCTCCACGTTGACTGTTTTGTTCTCTATGGATGGAGGTCAATAAAGTAGAACGAGCGTATTGATCTTGTTTAGACGAAATCCATGGCTCCACTGCATTTAAAGAATAATTCTTGACTCTTGATCCTGTTGATCGTTTTCCCCTAAATCTTCGAAGAATGCCCAATGATTTTAATCGGTCCCAAGTAGCAGAATCAATGGGAAATCCAGAAGAACGGCTTGAAGAAGATGTTGTTGAATAATGGCGGCAAATTTGAATACTCGCTTGAAGAGGTTTCCACCAAAGACAACGAGATAAAATAAATTTTTTAGAATATGTAAACATATTTAGAGAGCAATGATACTAAGAAGGCGAATTGATAAATAAAATCGAGTTAAACTCGAGAAAACATGGCAATATAAATGAAAAGGGAAAGAGAGATTATATATGGTATATCAGAATCCCATTCTTTTGACTGCGGTGTCCCACAAGGCTCAATCTTAGGGCCTATTCTTTTTCTGCTATATACTACACCTATTGGGGATATTGTTCATCATCATAACTTGAAATTCCATCTTTATGCTGATGACACTCAACTTTATATCACGTTTTCAACCTCATCGGTATCTGAAGCTGAGTTCGCTAAACTTGCAGTTGAAGCATGTGTACATGACATAAACAGGTGGATGACTAACAACATGCTTAAACTTAACAGCGATAAAACAGAGATTCTTGTTATTAGTAGTATTCATAGTCCACGGCCTTCCATCAATACTTTAAATATATCAGGCTTTGATATCTTTCCTTCCACTGCTGCTCGGAATATTGGTGTTATTTTTGATGATAAACTATCTCTTGACGATCATATATCATCTGTCTGTAAATCATGCTTCTTTCATATACACAATATATGAAAAATTCGTAAATATCTTAGTCAAAGTGCATGTGACACTCTTGTTCACGCCTTTATCTCCTCAAAGTTGGATTTCTGTAACTCTTTATTATATGGACTTCCAAAGACCTCCACACGAATGCTACAACATGTGCAAAATGCAGCAGCTAGAATGGTAACGTATACACGTAAACAAGAACATATAACTCCAGTCCTCTTTAATCTACATTGGTTGCCCATACAACAACGTATTGAATTCAAAATCCTTCTCTTAACATTTAAAATCTTACATGGAGCTGCACCTTCTTATCTCTCTGACTTAATAAGTCGCTATGTCCCTTCTCGTTCTCTACGATCCTCCTCTTCAAATTTACTTACTAAACAGAGCTATAATCTTAAAACCTATGGCATGAGAACTTTTTCTTTTGCTTCTCCTGAACTATGGAATTCTCTACCTCTTGACACTAGATCCTGTGACTCCTTTTCTCTTTTTAAACGTATCTTAAAGACATGGCTTTTCAAGAGAGCATTTGATATTGTTTAATCTTTCATTGCTTATTTTAACCATATATTTTTATTAATATTTATAATCTACTGATGTTTTATTACTTTTTTAATATATTATGAAATATATGCTTTTTATTATATCATGAAAATGTTTTGAATATGTATTTTATATGAATGATAAAAAAAAATTATGTAATTGTGTAATTATGTAAAAATGTATTATGTATAAGTCAATAAATTGTTTCAAGTGTATTTTATCCTTTCTATTCGTTTTAAAATATAAATTTTGTAAAGCGTTGTTGAATCTACGGAATAATTGACGCTATATAAATCATAGTTATTATTATTCTTATTATTATTATTATTATTATTTTTATTATTATTATTATTATTATTATTATTATTATTATTATTATCATTATTATTATTTTTATTTATTATTTACGGAAGAGCCAGCCGGAAATGACAAATGATGAATAAGCCTAAATTCACCTGGGGCTTTCTTGGGTACAACACCCAGGGGAGAAACAACGAAATCAGAAAAGGGGGGTGAGTTAAAGGGTCCAGCCAATCGACCTGCTCTTAGCTCTGGGTCATCTGGGTTTGGTACATCTGGGTTTGTAAAGCAGACAATAAGTTTTTAGATGAACTAGAAGGTTTTACCCTTTCACAATGGATAGAAAAACCAAATTTAAAGCCTTGTTTGAGCTGCTCAACAATAGAAAAATCATACCCCTTCAGAAAAAAATTGCAAACGATTAAATCGCACTGGGGTTGGCAAATCAAGATTGTGAGGTATTCGAGGACTTAGCAGCTGGGGTTTACTTTGGGCACGAAAATTACAAAATTTAGGTTGATGCTGACCTTCACACTTGTGACAACAATGCTTATAAGAACAACCACTACAGTCAGCCCAACGACTAAATTTAAAACAGTATCCCTTTGGAGCCCGGTTGTCGGACCGTGGCTTGGAGGCCGAGGGCTGAGGTGTAGGCCTGTAGGAAGAGCATTGCTGAGCACGCATCCACAATTCCCAATGAATCTTTGCCCAAGGGAAGGATGAGGCTTGTTTCCTCCTTAAAAAACGAAAATTCTCATCGTAATACCGCCAGTTATGCCCCCTAGCTGCCAAATCCTGCACAACCTCCCCATACTTCATGATGGCAGGGGCATCACGAGGAAATTTACGGGTGTATACCCCAACAAAAACATGAAAAGCTCTGAGCCAAGTATCTATGGACATAATCTTCTTTGGACTACTGACAGGTTCCAGACATAAAGCCTGGGAACTGTCCTTCCCTGATCCTACTGTCAGCTGAAATTTTCCTTCAAAAACTGGATTGGACAGAAGCTGACCAAAGTCTATAAATTCATTAGCCCAAATTTTGGCTTGTAACTTCTCCAAAATATGTGCATCAATGGGCAAGCTTGGTGATGTGAAAACATTCGAAGGAAGATCCTTAGTCTCACCTGTCATGGCCTTCTTGATAAATTCTGCAGAATTTTGCACCAATCCAGCAGCAACATCTTTGGGAGGGACACCATCCTCAACCAAATTGACTTCCTGGATGTCGTCATCCTCAGCCAGGGCTCTGCTACTCAACTGCTGGGAGACCTATGCCACAACTTTCTGCACAATGGTATCTATCATGCTCTCAGGGATCCCGGTCTGGTTATTTGGTGGCATATCAGAGTTACCGTCATCCACAGCACGACGGGTACTGGCACTATGAGTTCTCTTTGCTAGTCCTTGCATGGTTTTACTGGATTTTCGCTTAGGAGGCATAGTGACCTGCAAAAGAACAAGAAAGGGTAGGCAGACCACTATCAACAAAATGCTGGGCAACTAAAAATGGGTAAAGAGAAACATGGTTGGAAAACATTGCCAAGTCATGGGCTGTAGAAACTAATAAAAGTGGCGGGAAAAACCTGTCAGACTTGAAGTCGACGAAAAAGCTTCCCGTGAATGCCACAAATTAAAGAAACATGGAGGTATTAACAACCTCAATACGGTAAGAAGCCTAACAGTACGAGGGAAACGTACAAACGGCTTAAATAACCATCAACACGAGGAGTAACCTCACAGGCCCGAAGGCAAAACGTGTGCTTACAACCTCAGGCGGTAAGCGAGAAAGATCATTCGTCCCTATTTCTAAAATAACAATATCCGGAGCTAAACGGCTAATGACATGAAGATGAAACGAGCGAAGCGATGCTACAGTTCGTCCACCCACGTCGTGTAAAGAAACCGAAGCAGTGCCCTGAAGCTTGAAATCCTTCAAAGCCCTAGGGTCAAAACCCCTACTTAAATCACTACTTAAACGTCTAACAAAAGAATGGCCTAAGATAAGGACCTTGGGCACTGCTGAAACCATAATAGACCCCGGGGAAGCTTAAGGACAAAAGGTTAAACAAAAAGACGCCACTCAAGTAAGACAATAATTCCTACAAATTGCGCTTGAAACAAAAACTTAATCAACTTAAACCCTAACTATTGAAGTCTTAAGTGGCTAATGAAATAGCTGGAACAAATAGAGCCCAAAAAAGGTATGAAAATCTTACCTTTTAAAAAGAAAACCAAAAATTCTTCGCTCTTCGTTGCAGAAAGTTGTTAGTTTGAATGCCAAAGTTGATGTCAGAAAGACCACACCGTCACGCCACGCTGCCTTATATATGCCCCAGAGGGGGGTTAGGATAATAACTCCGGAAATTGACCCCCTCTTAAGTACCCGTATGATGCACTGATTACATAACAATATTCTTAGTAGTAGTATTAATCATACCATTAAATCAAGACAAACAGATTAGCCAGCAATTTTGCAATTTGCAAGCAAATTTTTTTTTTATTAAACAACTTTGCAAATGCTCCAGGAACAATTGAATTGCGTCGTTTTTACACGAAATTGTGGATATATACATATATGGCGAAAATAACTATTGTAACATATAATATAATAAATACATAAAAATATAATACGAATATTTGCATATGTCATTATGTGAAAGGTAAAAGTTAGTACAATGGTTATAAAAAATGTCGAATTGCAAAAGGGATAAAACTGTTCTTATAACGTTCTGTACGACATTTTATCAGAGGATACTTTTTCTTAAGTCTTAAGTCATAGCTATGTGGAGTTTTAATATCAGGAAGTAGATCGTACAGTTTGCTGTTGTCAGTGGATATACTCTTGAAAAAGTTCTTGCAGAGGTTGTCTCTTCTTACTGAGAGGGGTTCCAGGCCAGCTTTACTAAGTGCATCTGTATATTTCAATTCAGGGTAACTAATGAAAAGTGCTCTTTTCTGTATTTTTTCAATGGTGTCACTGAGGTAGATGGGTAATCCAGTGTGCCATAACGGGCATCCGAATTCAAGTATCGGTCTAATAAAACAGCAATAAATCTGACATAAATGGCATGATTTAAAGCCTGATCTTCTGAGGATTCGTAAGATATATAGACGTTTGGAGGCTTTTGCAGTTATTTTATCAACATGTAAGTTCCAAGTAAGACGTGGGGTAAACCATATACCCAGAAGTTTAAAAGAGTCGGTTGTTTCAATCTCACTTCCATCAATGCGCAGTGAGTCAATCGGTATAGGTTGCTTCAAGAAATTAATTCTCAGTTCTTTCGTCTTCATTATGTTGGTCTTCATGTTGTTTTCAGACGTCCAGGAAGTAATTTTGTTTAGTTGGTTTTGGAGAGTAGGTTCCGAGTTCTTGTTACAGATTTCATATACCGTGCAGTCGTCCACATATTTAACAATTGGGTGAATATTACTTGTAGCATCTACGTTGAGGTCATTAATCATTATCATAAATAGGAGAGGACCAAGTTTAGTACCTTGAGGTACGCCAGCATATTTAGGTAACCAGTCAGAGTGACAGTTTGTGAGTTTGACTCGTTGTATGCGATCACGAAGGAAATCAGCTATCCAGTTTAAAAGTAGTGGGTGTATGTCCAATTTTTTGAGTTTATTAAGTATAATATTATGATCGATACGATCAAATGCTTTGGAGAAGTCTATCATACAGGATCTAACTATGTTGCCAGGTGAATCAGTTGCTTTCAGCCAGTTGTGTGTGAGCCTTGTAAGTGCATGGGTAGTAGAAGATCCTTTCAAGCAGCAATACTGGTAAGGATCCAGGTGTTCAGATATGTAGGGTTGGAGCCAGGAACAAATGTAGTTTTCAAGAATCTTGCTGAGGACAGTTGTCAAAGATATTTGACGTAAATCATCTGCTGCAGACTTGACACTTTTAGTTTTCGGGAGTGGTATGACATCTGCACATTTCCATAAGGTTGGAATAGATCCTTCTTGGACTGAAGTGTTAAAGATGTGGCATATTGGTTGACTCAGGACATGAGTTGTTCTTTAGTAACCAGTTTGGGATGTTATCTGGACCTGTGGATTTATAGACATTGATGGTGGAGAGTGCATTTTCGACTACACACTACACACAGAGATGAAGAACTTGTCAGGAATTTCTTCCAACGCGATGGGCAACAGGCACCATGAGATGGGAGTGATTTCCCTTGCCACGTTCGAGAATGCTTGATAGATGTAATTTGCAAGTGTTGATCCACTTAAAATTTCGCTTCCCTCTGCAATGTTAATGGCTGATTTGATTTTAGACGATCCAGAGAGCTGTTTAACTTCTTTCCACCAGTTATGTGAAGAGGTTTGAGAGTTATCTAGTTTTGCCTTGTAATATGTTCTTTTGGCCTTTTTACAAAGCTTGTTAACTTTGTTTCTATAGAGTGTAAAGAGAGGAATGTTGTTTGATGACCAGGCTCGCTGTCGTTTTTTAACTGCATCTTTAATTTCTAGGGTTTACCAAGGTTTATCAGTTGGGTGCATCTTGAAGGTTTTCAATGGGAAGTACTTGTCTATTTTAATAGACAAGTTAAATAGACAACTTAAAAGTTGTTAATCTGCTCCATGAAGAAAGTTAATTTTGCACTGCATGTAGGAAGGTGGTAGATTGGAGTCCAATTGATTTTCTTAAGGTCGTCCTCAAAAGTACATCTGTTGAGGGCGGAATATATGCGTCTTGAGACTGTTTGCGTTGGCAGTTTGGATTGTTGACTTGGTTTTAGCAGAACAGAGGAATGGTCAGAGTAGCCAATAGGTGCAAGAATTTGAGCTTTGTGGTAGTGGTTTGGAACACTAACAAATATCTTGTGGAGGATGTTATTCCCTCTAGTTAGTTGAAGTACAACATTCTTCAGATTGAAAGAAGAACAAGTTCTAGATTGTACGAACTGGTTAAAGTCGCCCGCCAATATAATGGCAGAACTTGGGTGCGCGATAAGAGTAGAGTCGAAGGAATCGTGAAGATGTTGACGGAGGAGTTTATCGTCAGCATTAGGAGGGTGGTAAACTGCAGCCAAAATGATGGAACTCATTCCGCGAGGAAGTCTGTCGGGTTTCAAAAGAATCCAGAAACTTTCAAAATCTGAATTATTCAAATGTGCCAGTGGGGTGTGCTTCATACCATTTTTTATGTAGATACACCACCGCCACGTTTGTCGAGGGGCCTGTCTTTCCTATAACTGGAGTACTGTGGTATGCTAATTAAGTCGTCAGTAATATTTGAAGAGAGCCATGTTTCAGTGATTATAGCAATATCTGGATTTAAAGATTGAACGGTAGCCGTAAGTTCTTCGGTCTTGTTCACCAATGATCTTGTGTTGCTGAGGAATATTTCTGGAAATCCACGAAAGGTTCTTTCTGTAGTTTTGATGCCAAGACTAGAGGTGTCAATTTGAATATTTAATAGGTTCTGTAAGTTAGCTTGTTTTGATGTATTAGTGCTTGATCCAAGGTCAGAACGCAAAGTAATCCGTGGTTTAACTGGGAATGATCTTGTGGTTGTAGTAGTCCGACAGTTACTGTTAAGACCACCACGTTTACCTCTTTTAGAAGCGAGTAAATTGAGAGATTTCAGGTTTTCCCAGACATTTCTTGGTAGTGGTTTGGTCATCAGAGCATGACTTGAGAGATATGTTTGATTTCTCAATTTCCAGCAATTTCTCAAAGAGAGAAGGAAGTTTCTTGAATAAAACGTCGTACACATTGAAAAAGTGACTTTGTAACTATGATAGACCGGAAAGAAGCTTAAATAGTGCTCAAACGGGATTGAATAAAGACAATTTTGACGGAGCTAAAAACTAAGCAGCTTACATGAGCGCTAATTATATGCATGGCTATATGGTGCTGTTATTGTTTTGTTAGGGTCAATATACATTGAAGTAGGACCAGGGTTCTTCTCTATGGCTGTACTCAGTTACAATTTACAATAAATTTGATATATGAGTTTGAGTCTTGTAAAGACACATCAGGCTATTGCAAGTAAACAATGATCAATACCGAATTGCTCTACATGTATATTTTAACTTCATTATCCCTTGATAAACTCTCCTAGAACAATTAAGCAAAAGCTTCTTTTCATGTTCTGTGACCTTATTAAAACTTATTTCTTTTGTATTAAGCTGATAGTCAGTCTTTTTAAGTTTTCTAACATCCACATAACAATGCAGCTTGGAGGATTTCAGTATACTATATATAAAACTTATTCTTTTTGCATTAAGCTGATAGTCAGTTTGGTAGACAAACGCTTTTAGCTTTCTGCTCTTGTTCCTCAGATGTTTGGGAGTTTGTACTGGTATTCTACTGGGTTCACAATCACGTCTTTATACACGATGATGCTTATTTGACTCAAGATAAGACAGTTCATTTGATATAGTAGTTATAGCATGGTTCATGATAAAAGGTTCACGATCATTCATGATAGAAGGTTCACTCGTAATGGTTCTCTCATTAAATTCGTAGACTGACCCGTTCCGAAAACGCTATAAATCTTTTAGTGTGCGTCTACCGCAAAAAGTGTGTGCCCTTGTATGTGTTTTCAGCATGTTAGACTCCATATTATTCATTACTTCAAACAGCGATGAGTCTTTAACCATATACACCATTGCTCAAGCATGTGCTCATGGATGATTCTAGGCATGTGCATAGACTTTGAATTCTTGCATGCGCTTTAGCACTTCGAGGTCGATTTGTGACTGAAGACAAAAAATAACGAAGCCCAATGGAGTGCTGCAGGGCAGCAATATCAGGCCGTTGCTCTTTTTAGCGGAGCTCCCTTTGGCCCGCGCGAGCGGAGCACCATACTTAAGAAAAAATGGTAACCCATCGACTTGATTTTTCCTGGCTTGATTTGTCCATACATACATACGTACCTACATACATACATACGTACGTCCGTCCGTGTACCACTTTGCACAGGGTTCCTGTGCGCTTTGCTTACTCACAAATGCACAGAAAAATTGCAATAATGTAGTCAAACATGGATCAAGAAGTATTTTTTTCTTATTTTTGCAATACGAAAAATACGTTTAATCGAAGTCATGTCTGTCTTAAAGTGAACAAAAACAATTTTTCGACTTTAGCGACTTGTTAAAGAAGATTTAGCGAGATAGATAGGTAGATAGATAGGTACTTTATTCAATAAACCTTGCAGCCATAGGCTGAATTGCGTTTATGACAAAAAATTACAAATATAAACTAAGGACTTAAATATAAATATACAATTTTTATAAAATACTATATAAAATAAAATAAAATATCGATATTCTAATAAAAACTCTACTGTGATTTATTCTTAAGAATACAAGACTTAACAATAAAATTATTTCTAAATCTATTTGTTTTGCATGCTGGAACATTGTAAATGAGAGGAAGTCTTAAATTATACTTTAAACTATATTGGGATGGTAAAAGATTGTAAAGACGGTGATCTTCATAGTGTACTATATTGGTAAACAACTCTTCGCATATGGCTTGATGGTGATCAGACAATGAAGTTAATTCCATTTGATTCAGTGCATTTTTGTAATGTAAATTAGGATAGATGATTGTACTATATTGGTAAACAACTCTTCGCATATGGCTTGATGGTGATCAGACGATGAAGTTAATTCCATTTGATTCAGTGCATTTTTGTAATGTAAATTAGGATAGATGATTGACATAGCCCTTTTTTGAACCCGCTCAAGATCATTTATGAGATAATCAGGTAGTGAATAGTAAAACACTGGGACAGCGTAATCCAAAACTGATCTTATACAACTAGTGTAAAATAAACCTAGCTCTTTAGGGTGGACTGCAGCTCTTTTGAGCTGAACTAAGAAATAAAGTCTTTTACTAGCCTTCTTAACTACTTCATTTACGTGGGAATTCCAGGAAAGGTCGTTTGAAATTGACACACCTAATAACTTAACACTGTTAACAGTCTCGAGCTCCTTTCCATTAACTATGATGGGTTGGAATTCTGGTGTGGTCTTAGAAAAGGAGATACGTAACTCTTTGCACTTATCTATGTTGAGTTGAACTCTGTTTGCAATTGACCACTCTATGACTTTATCAGTAAGATTTTGAGCATTACTAATTTCATTCTTTGCGATAATTTCTGATATTGTAGTATCATCTACATATTTCCAAACTGAGGCATTAGGTATGATTAAATCATTAATCATAATTAAAAATAACCATGGCCCCAATTTGGTCCCTTGAGGGACACCTGCTGGAACCGACTCCCATTCAGAAACGCACTCCCCTGTTAGATTGATTCTTTGAAATCTATTTGATAAAAAGTCAATTACCCAATTAATTATGCTATTAGGAAGCTCTAAGGATGTTAACTTATTAATGAGAATACTAAAGTCAATTAGATCAAAGGCCTTCCTGTAATCAAACAGGATAGTTCTAACTGTGGCACCATTGCCATCTGTACCTTTGGACCAAGTATACAGCATATCCAAGAGGGCCAGGGTTGTTGAGGATTTCGGCACTGCTCCATACTGGTTTCCATCTAAGACTTTAAGTACCGCAGGTTTGATAAAGTCGTTGACTATGAAGTCTTCTGCCACCTTGGAAATGCAAGGAGTCAATGAAATGGGCCTGAGGTCTTTCTTGAGATCTTTAATTGGTTTCTTTTTAGGTAGTGGGCATACATCAGCAAACTTCCAGATGGTTGGCAAGCGTTGTTCTTTAAATGAAGCATTTAAGATCGTTGTGATGGGGAATGCTAGAAGTTCGGCGTATTCCTTGAGTATCCAATTGGGTATACCGTCTGGGCCTCCTGCTTTGGATGGATTGAGTTTTGACAAGGATTTGTGGACACGTTCTTCGGTAACTTCCAAGTATGTGGTGGTGTTATCGTCCAAAGGAAATGGAGTTGGCATACTGGGAAGGCGATATTCTTCTAGGGGTTCTAACAAAGCTTTGTTGATCTCATTCGCCAAATCACGCAATGGGAGGTCGTCAAGACTATCCACATTGATATGTGCAAGCAGGTCCCCATGATGTGATTGCATTCCGCTAATATGCTTGATCTCCGCCACCAAAATCTTGGATCTTTTTCTTTGGTGTGGTTAACTTTAGATTGGTAGAACTCAGCTTTGCAGACTTTTCTTTTCCTATTAACTGAATTTCTGTATACTTTGTACTGGGTAGAGCTCGCACCATGTTTATGAAAAGCCTGTTGTCTCTTCATAATCAATGACTTTAGTTCGTTTGTCATCCATTTAGCGTCACTAGGGTTGTTACGAACTCTTTTGAGAGGCATTAGGAGGTCAAGTCCTAGGTGTACGGAAGGTGTTCAAAAGATCTTCACAGTTTTATTACAGAGGTTATTGAAGAGTAATGACCAATCCAAGGACCCAAGAAAGCGACCCAACTCTGCTTTGCGACTTGGTCGAGTGTCGCGCTTGAATTTGTGTTTTAGAAACGTCGGGCTCTTCTCCCTTCTTTTAGGCCGAGCAACCACTGTATTGTGGTCGGATAAGCCAAATGGAGGAAAAATGCTGGGTTTTTCATAGTGGTCGTGCAGATTGGTCAACACAAGATCCAGTGTCACGTCTTTGCGGGTAGGAGCTTTGACGATTTGCTTCAACCGAAAAAGATTTTTCATTTGTTTTACGTCAGCCTTGTTGAAGTCGCCGCAGACGATGAAGGCACAATTTGGAAACTTTGACTCAATGAGAGATAGACTGTTAAAAAGATGGTCACGCAGGCAGGCATCGTTTGCTGACGGTGGATGGTATACAACTGTGGTGACAATACAGGAAAACCCCCTCGGAATACGGTTGGGCTTAAGATGGACCCAAAGAGGGAAGAGGGAAGATTCTTAATCTTACGATGAACTAAGTTTCGTGACTGAAACTTCAGTGAGAGAAAAAGTGGCCTGTAGACCAGAAAAACCTGATTATACTGCAAGAGTGATATTTCAGTTTCGTAGAAAACACTTCATAGAAGGTAAATTCATTAATCTTAACTAAAATTTCATAAAAAATCGACAAGAAATGTGTAAACTAGCTGAAGAAACTCTCAGACAAGCCAAGGACGTTGGTTCGGCAAACATTGTCAGAGAAACTTGGATAGTTTGTCGTTTTTACTGCATTCTAGATTTTTATCATCTTTTTCTTCATTACTTGTGAACCAAAAAAGCGATATTTGAAGCTTTGATTATTTGTTTTTGATCCAATTTCAAGAAAAAAGGCTAAGACTTAGTAAAAAGACTTGGTTCTTTGAAAAAATATATTTGACGGCCAGCGAACCTTACGCGAAGTCAAAACAAGATTCCAGTTTCATAATCATTTGAATATTTTGACATTTTTATAGATAATTTATTCTAATGTTGAATGAAATATGAAAAAGGAATACATATCACACCAAATATTTGCTATTTATCGGGCTTTACCAGCTATTACTATTACACAATCGCAAAAATGATGAGCTTGTTTTTTTTTTATGGATAAGCTTATGTTTTTGTAAGATTTTTCACTCGATAATAAAGTTAAGAATAAATCTAAAAAAGATACTTTTCAAAGACCAACTTACTAACAAAGAAAATTATTATCTTGCATTAATGAATATGTCTCTTTTTACGTGTGAAGTTCAAGTGAATGTAAGCTTAAGCTTATCAGTAATATTTTTCGACAATTTTCAGTGTAGTTACTTTCCACCTAAAAACCTTACAACTTTGATTACTAAGATTTGCTGAATAAAATCCTTCGTTCTATACATGTATTCATATGTTCTACAATCTATAATTATTATTCGAATTGAAAAGTTGTCTAAGGCTTTTGAATGCTTAAAATAATAGTTTTTCTTTTAGTTTTTCCTTCTGGATTCTGGTAAAATCTAACGAAGTGGTAACGCTATAACCAGCGTTATGCCGCGTCACACAATTGTCACGTTTTTAGCACTAAATATACTATTTATGGGAGCTCCGCTTTTAGGCAGTGCCTAAATCTATATATTACTGTATGTCAATGATCTTCCTGATGTCTCTCAAAAGTTAAATTTTAGAATGTTCACGTTTGATACTAACATCTTTTATTCAAACACACCCAGTTGTAATAGAAAGCGTTATTAATCAAGAATGGAATAATATATTTAAATACTGTGAAACTAATAAGTTTGTAGTGAACTTTAAAAAACACAGGATTATTAAATCAGCTAGCAAACAGGCACCTATGATTAAAGTCCCTCTGAACAATAATAATACATTAAATACTTAGGAGTTTAAATTGATAAATATTTGACAACTATTTATCCTTATTTAACATATGGGAGTCTATCTTGGGGAAATAACAAGAAATCAAATTTAACTAAAAGATGTACAGCTCAAAATAAATGCATGAGTACGTTCTGAATATAAGTCTGGCATAACTCCCACAGATAATGATCAGTCTGCATTTGCTGGTGAGTCTTACTGATATCACATATTATACATTTTACTCATTATCTCGTTTCTGATTGGTCGAGAGCCCTCAGCCAATCTCTGTTATCGTTTGAACTCGACATGATAAATTTATTATCTGTAGGTTATGTATGGAAAATTTTTGGTATTTTTTCGAAAGCAGAATTAAATCTTTATTCTTAGTTTACAAAATGTATAATAAAACAATTATTGAATTCGTTTTTCGTTAGATATAATGAATATCAAGATCTCGGCCGTTTTATCTGCCTCAACCTACGACTTGTTTATTATTTATACCAGGTGTGCATACTTGAGAAGTATTTTCTTTATGGATAATTATGAACATGCAGTCCCCCTGTATAACTTCTTAAGTATATTAACATTCCAAAACATTTTGTTCTTTAAAGCAGGGAAACTTAGGAAACTTGCGTTTTAGATAATTAAGGAAAAATGCATTTGCCAGAAATGTTCACTGACATTACGCATCAAATTAATTCTACTTGTTCCTCAATTAGAACAAACTATGGCAAGTTCAAATATCAATTTTCAATAACAAATATTTGGGAATCAATCCATTAGTATAAAGAAGCTTAATTCCTTGTCACTTTTCAAAACGAATCTAAAACTACATCTTATTCTTAATCAAATATAGTATATCTACGCAAAAAAGATATATGTTTATGTACCATAATTATCTAACACAATTTAATTGTATTTATTTACTTATCTATTTCTTTACTTAATAATATATAGTAGTTATCCCTTATTTATCAAAATTGTAATATTTAAAAATATTTATTTATCTTATATCGTAAATAGTTTCATAGCTCTAAATGATTAATTACCACCATGGTTGGTTGTTGACCAGAAAGTTTTTACTACTTCGACAACCAAATAATGTCTTCTCATCTTGTTTTGTCTATTTTCTATTTGTAAATAACTGTTTTTAGTAGTTTTGATAAACATGTTTTAGACTATTTGTATTTTTTATATGTATCAATATGCATGTTAATAAACAAAAGTTCAAGTTCTAAAAGTTTATAGTTCGATTGAACAAGAGCATTGATAAATGCCAGATAGGGCCAGCCTTGCATTTCTTGAGTGAAGAGTCCGAACTCATGTTAAAGAAAACACAACTATGAATGCCATTTTGCCGTTTTTTATGATCTTAAATGTTTGGTCTAGAATGTTTCTTTCAATTGTTTAGTAGCATATTTATTTACCTAATATTTATTCATTTTTTTCATATCAGGATATTTGTTAAAATTGTTCTAATGTTCTGGGAAAAAATCAAGGGTTTTAATATTTGTGTTATTCTTTTAAAACATGTGGATCTGGAATGAGAGCTGTTGTCATCCATTCCGGGGTGTTTCATAATTGGTGCCAAATTCGAATTCACTTTATCATGGATAAAATTATCAGGATTTACCCTTATGTACCTGATCAGTGATACCAAAGCGTATTCGCACAGTAAGTACAAACAGGAACTTTTACTAAAGTGCAAATACATAAGAATAAGAAAGAAAAACGTACGTAAGGTCGTAGATCACACAACTGCTCCTGTAAGTTGTACTAGCCAAAGAAGTGATGATTTGATGAACCATAGGTATGATAGAAATTCAAATTTTTTCTTTGAAGTGTGATTAAAGCATGGAAAAATAAATGAATAAATAAAGAAAAAACTGAGCCATTGACTTTTGATATTAAAGACTTAAAGAACGTTTTTTTTTGTACATTTACCTTGATCCGATAGAAGGTATAATAATAATAATAATAATAATAATAATAATAAAGTTTTATATAGCATCAATTTCCTTAAAGTTCAACAATGCTTTACATATTTAAATAGAATTTAGAATATTTAATCTACTATATTTAAAACAAGATAAGAAATATTATAAAAAGCCAAACGGCAAAAACATTTAAATCCTTACATAGAAGGAATTGATATTTGATAATATATTATATTTCAGTAATATATGTTAAAAAATGTAAGTTAATCAATTAATTAATCAGAGAGAGTACACACTTTTAAACAGAAAAGTCTTAAGATCACGCTTAAACAAAGTGATGTCAGTATATGACCTAATATGCACAGAAAGGCTATTCCATAACTCTGGGGCTGCATTAGAAAAGGCTCGTTTACCATACGTTTTCAGATTGTAAGGCCCAGTTCATACGTCGAACTTTTCTTGCGCCGAACCAAATGCTAAGAATTAAGGTCATGAAAAGTACGACGTATGAACCAATTAAGTTCGACCAAAATATTAAGATCGAACCAATCGTTAAGATCGACTGAAGAGGTCGGAAATTACGACTTCGGAGCTACTCTGATCCAAACGACGAACTTTTCATGAACCGAACCTAATGCATAAATTATATTTAATCACCAAAGGGGGGGGGGGGGCAAGCCCGTTTGGCATGAGCTGTGCATGCGCATGAACACGTTTTGACCGGGCTTCCTGTCTTATATGAGAGGCTCGGTTACTGGTTCAGGATCGGGTAATGTATTATTGTATTCATTATTATGTGTATTATATGGTAATTAGACTAGAAATACCGCTGGTTTGTAATATAGTTTTTCGGCCCGGCTCCACGCCGGGGGGATAGCATTATCCTATGTTGTTACTGTCCGCCATTTGTTTTGTATATTTATGTTTGTTAACCGCTGACCTAAATGCTTGACTTTGAACAAATCTAATTGGATCGACTGAATTTGGTACGACGGCTGAATCAAAAGTAGAGATTTGTCGATCTTTGGTCGATCTTCAATGTGTTGGGTTCGGCGCATGAAAAGTTCGACGTATGAACTGGGCCTAAGAGCCTCTTGTTAAAAGGTGCGATGATGCAGATCCTAGTTGGCGAACTGGGACATATGGTTCGATAAGTTCACGGATATATGGCGGAGCACAATCATTCAAAGCTTCTAAAGTTAATAAAAGTATCTTATAATTAATTCGCTGATCTACAGGCAGCCAATGCAAGCGGCGCAGAACAGGAGTAATGTGGTCATATTTGTGACAGCATGATACCAAACGTGCTGCAGCATTCTGAACCCGCTGAAGTTTCTGAATTAGGTAATTTGGTATCCCGTACAACAAGGAATTGCAAAAATCTAGTTTACTTGAAATAAAAGCATGTACCAGGGTTTCACAGACTTCCATAGAAATATATTTTCGGATTCTCCAGATGTTTCTAATATGAAAAAAGCAAGACTTGCAGATGGAGGTAATCTGATTTACAAGAGTTATTTTGTCGTCAAGAATTACCCCAATATCCCGAACGGATGATGATAGAGGGATAATATGGTCGCAGCACTTAAGACCCTCAATTGGTGGTCTGGGGCGATGAGCAGCTGACAATACAATGATCTCTGTTTTGTCAGTATTCAATTTCAATTTGTTAGCAGTCATCCAGTGATCAATTCTACTCAGACTACAAGACTCAACTTGGTATTTGGCTGATTCCATTTTGATAGAGGATGTTTCAAAAGAGATGTATAGCTGAGAGTCATCAGCATATAAGTGAAAATCAATATTGTGATCTCTTAAAATATCACCGATTGGAGAGGTGTATATAACAAACAATATGGGCCCTAAGATTGAACTTTGAGGTACACCACATTGTAAAGAGCGACTAGATGATAAACTTCCCTGGACACTGACACTTATCACTTAAGTATGACTCAAACCATTTCAGTACTACACCATTAATACCAAAACTAGATGACATTCTTTTCAACAAAATGTTGTGATTGACCATGTCAAAGGCAGCCGAAAGATCAGGTAAAACTAGGATAACACTATGTTGGCTATCAATTGCCTTCAACACATCATTTTGTACTCTTAATAAAGCCGTTTCTACACTATGATACTTCTTATATGCAGATTGAAAAGGTTCGTGCAAGTTGTTTTTATTAAGGTGTTCATTGAGCTGTGCAGCTACAACTTTCTCAATGACTTTAGAAATAAACTTTAAGTTAGATACTGGTCGGAAGTTGGAAAATTCCTCAGTAGACAAGCTCTGCTTCTTAAGAATTGGTTTTACAATAGACTCTTTGAGATTTGAAGGGAAAGAACCAGATGACAAGGATAAATTTACGATCTTGGTAACAATCGGAAGAAGATGCTGAAAACGGCTTTTCAGAAACAAACCAGCAACAGGGTCAAGTTCAGAAGACTTGAGAACCAAAGGAGCAATGATTTTAGAAAGACATTCTGATAAAATTTCTGCAAGTAAAGACAAAAAGTGGCACAAAGTAGAATTTTCTGAGGAACTAACATTTTCTGATGAGATTTTTAAACCAGCCTGGATAGTACTTATTTTACTTACGAAAAAATCAGCAAAAGAGTTTGCAAGTCCATCAGAAGAATTAGAAGAAGGTAAATGTTGATCTGCTTTCATATTTGTCCATTTCTGGAAAGTAGAAAACAGGACCCTCTGATTGGATTGGTTCTAAGATATAATATTAGAATAGAATTCGTTCTTGGCTTTCTTGATCAAATCTCGAACAAGATTGCACTGGTCAACATATAATTGACGATCAACCATAAGACGAGACTTCCTCCAATTCCTCTCCAAACGCCTACGCTTGACTTTAGCAACTTTCACTTCATCAGTGTACCAAGGTGACGACGGGCGCACAGTTATGACCCGTTCTTTACAGGTTGCGTGCTGGTCTAGGACAGAGGTCAGTACAGACTCATATTGACCAAGAAGTCCAGGAAGATCATTTTGTAGAGCCGTAGATAACAGCAGGCCAGAAACATCTTTCGAAAAAGAATCAAGATGAACAGATTTCAATTTACGACATCTAGAAACCCTTCTTTCAAAGGGAGGTTTGCTAATCAAAATATTACAAAAAACTGCAGAATGGTCAGAAATGGCCGGATCACAAACAGAGACATTATTTATAATGTTCTCCTCATCACTAGTAAATGTGCTTTCCTTGATAAGTAGCTTCCCTGACATGTTGGGTAAGGTTAAGACATTCTAAAATATTCAAAAATCGGAGAGCAATAGCATTTGACATGTCTTCTACATGAAAATTAAATTCCCCAACAATTATAAAAGACTTCATTTCAGTAGAAAATTTCTCCAAAAAAGTAGAGAACTCATCAAAAAACAGTGAAATAGAGAACTTCTTTTTAGCACTAGTTGGAGGTCTATAATTTACGAGAGAAGTGCCCAGAAGAAGAGTTTGAAGTAATTCCTATAGCCTCGAAAGATTTGAATTTATTTAAAGAAATTTTCTTCATATTCAGAGTCTTATTAAATAAAAGACCAACACCACCACCTCTGCTTTCTCTCACAATATGTTCAAATAAATATCCATTAGGTAGCATTTCATTTATAATAAGTTCATTAGATTCATTAGATTTTAACCTTGTTTCATTTAAACATAACAACTCAATTTTTTCATCAATAACAAACTCATTTAAAATTAAAGATTTGTTACAAATAGATCTTGCATTTAAAACAGCTAATTTAACAGGTTTACTGACCTGATATTGTAAGAGAATAGGGGGAGGAATAACAAGGTTAGATGAAGCAGTTATAGGTCTTCGATTTAAGTATCCACTCGTTGATGTGGAACAAGCTCGATTATGAATATTTAATGTGCTTGTGGAAGAACCATAGAATGTAGCAATCTTGGCTATCTTTCCAGAATTTAAAGATAAAGATCTACCACTTCTTTTGCCCCTGAAGCGACGAAAAATTCCCAGTGATTTAAGTGTTGTAATTGTAGATTTCTCCAGCGGAAAACCCAGCGAAGACGAAGGCAATGATGTTGCATAATGGCGTGATAACAGAAAGTTTTTCGAATATAAAATCATAACTGGAAAGCCCTGATAATGTCCAAAGAAGATAAAGTAAAAGATATTGCTTAAAACAAAGAATTTTAGTTGGTAAAAACTAAAAATGTTGAGAGCTTACAAATAAGCAGCTTCACTTATTGTAAACACAATAGGTTTTCATACAACATTTGACATTTTAAGGAATGTTTACAACATGAGCGGCCGTGTTGTATGGGCTTTTACAATCTCGAGCTGCAGGCGAGAGATTGTCAAGCCCATACAACACAGACGCGAATGTTGTAAATGACTTGTGAAATTCAATAATAATAATTAATGAAGATAATGATTTCTGAGGAATAGATTTCAAAAGCAGTGTTATTTAAGAAAATATAGTTTCATATTTTATAGGAGCATGCATACAATGTTTTTTGACGTCACACATTGTTTGGTACAGGCATCCCACATTGGTTATTGTGCTTAGGTTAGCAAAGCAAGATGCAGGGTTTTTTATCCAGTTGGTGGGACTAGCTTTTGAAAATGCTCTGGGAAACCATCTTTCAAAAAATAATTTCTACTTTAAAATACTAAGACTATCAGTTGAATTTGGAGCGAAAGTCTTGTCAAACGCCTGTTTCCCAATGTTTCTAAGAAGAACCTCGACAATAGACCCTGAGAATGGTTGCCTCTGAATGGGTGAATTGCTTTCACTTCTTAAATATTTCAGGTCAAGCAAATTCGTCTAATCAAAAAAGAGCTGGACGTTAAACTTTTGTTGCTCCAAGATCAACTGATAACCATATTTTAATAATTCAAAATTTATGGCGAAGCTTACTTAATGGTGTTGCATATTATCTCAGTTTATTTTACAATTAGCATTCAAGTCACCTATCAATATTAGTCTTGTTCTGCTGAAATACCTAATTTAGTTTTTGAAAAGCACATAAAAGTGTGTGTGAAGCTTTTTGTCGAGGGGTTGAGAGTTGTGAGATTTATACCCAAGTTTCATCAGTAGAAGGCAGCCGAGGTTATGTTCAAGATGCTGTAAAGAAGAAGTGAGTCGAATAAGGACATCATTCTGAATCAAATTTACAAAGCCAAATTCACAAAAACTCAAAGTGATTGACACTATTGTTTAGCCAGACTGTTTACTAACACTTGTGGCATACACAATATCTTTATCTGTGCCTGGTTTGTATTTCAAGGTCAACAAAATTGAAAGTCCATCAACCAAAACGACTTTCCTGATCACTCAAGTGCTTACACACGTAACATTCATCGCAGACAGTCCATGTGAAAAACACCCATATATGAATCCCCCAAAAACCTATGCTAATGCTACTCATTGCTCTCTGCCTCTAAGAGAGTACAGCCCTTTAATATACCCGCTTGACCAAAACCTCTCTACCACTTATAAACACTTGACAAAAAGTTTATTCTTGATATACGACGGCAATCAGTAATTATGTAGACAAAGGTATTTTTTGATCCAAGCATGACCTTTAAGGTCAACATTTGGGCGGATCAAAGCATTTGCATGTTCATTTAACTATTTCAGGTTTATTTGTGTCAAATTTGTTTTCATGTTGTTACCAGTCTCTCCTCGCTTATACAATACATTGTTTATTTAATTGATGAGAAACTCAAATACTTATACAATGTCTACATTGTGTTCTAAAGTGTGTTAAGAATAGAAAAATAACACTTGGTGCGTGAAACTAATCTTTCTAGTTTCTCTATTTTTGTCTCAGTTCTTGGTCTTTGAAATGGATATGTATTGATACATCTTCGAATGAAGTTGCTAAATTCAAAGTTTTCAGAATTTTCTCCTTCGAAAATCCACTCCCATTGATGATTTCTGGAGCTACATGAGAATAACGCTTTTATATTGTTTAGGGTTTCATTTTGGTTGAAACTTTGTTGCTTTTGGCTACTCCCAATTGAGATGTAGATTCAGATGGGAGTAGTTCTGACTCACATATTCGAGGGATAGTTTCGCTCACAGTATTATGTCTTCCAAATATCGCTTTTGGAGTAGTAAAGCTCTTGCTATTGACGTTTGCTATTAAGGTGACTGACTACTTTTGAACGTTCAATTTGAGCCCACGATGTGCGTGCGCACAAAAATAGTTCAAAACCGCATAACAACCTTCAAAATTTTATTGAAGAAACCATACACGTTTTGAATTTCAACAGAGCAAAAACCCCGCATTTTGGAAGGGACTATATTTTTCTTCGAATTTCCTAATACACAAGGTAAAAATGAATCTTTTGAGAAAGTTTGAGAAAAACGTATTTATTAGAACTTATTAAAAAAGCGTTTCTTGTGTTTTTGTTGTTGTAGTTTGAGTAGGCTTTTCGGTTGATTGAATTAACAAGAAGCTGAATTTTTAACTTATGTTTAAAACGTTCTTCAATTTTTTTTAGTTAGTCTTCAAAAATAATGTTTAAAGTAGATGTCATGAGAAAATTGCTTCCAGAAATTCTTTAGTTTTTGAGTTGTGAATTTTTGTGTGCAAAGCTTGATTTCCGCCATTTTTCTTTCGAAATCTCGTCAAGATGGTCATATTCAAAATTTATTATCTCGAAAACGAGCTCAGGACACCCCATTTTTCTTCTCATTTTTGGAATCAGCGTTAAGTTCTGCGTAACATATCATTCTTTTTAAAAAGTGGAATTGTTAAATGCTTATTTGATTTCGCTCTAGTGTGAAGCTTAGGAGTATTCTTAAATTTTTCTGCAAGATATTAAGGTGCTAGATTGTTGAGACTTAAATACTAAAATGGCTCTAAATAGCTAGCTCTTTCATCAATAGGGAATCCGTTGACTTCCTTTTAACACCTCGATAGATCTCATATCTTGGTTTCGTTTAACATTTAAGAGTCAATGTCAGCAAAAACCAGACAAAGTGAGGCCACAGAGAAAATCGATTTCACGGTCTCGACACAAAATCAGCTGTCTGAGAAGCCGAAAACGGTCCACCACGAAAAGTCTCTTGCTTGAGCAAAATGATTAAAAATCTTGCCAAACAAACTTAATTTCGACAAAATAGGCCTTTCTCATCTTATAAATCGTTTTTGGTCAGTTCTAAATGATATCTTTAACATTCAAAAACACTCTCTTCCAAGAGCAATTTTTACCTGGCTGATCAGCCTTTGTTTTACAAGCAAATGGTAAAAAATATTTTCGATCTGTGGTCATTCTCCTTTCAGCTTAGAATTCTGGCTAGGAAGAGCTTAGATGTTGTTTTCAAATCCTACATTAAAACTATTCTGGGTTATTTCGGCAGCACTTCCAAAATATTTAATTAACTTCCCTGTGAAACGGAAAATTCCGAGTAAAATTGGCGAGTTGTTGACGGATTGTCAACAGTATCCGCAACGGTTCACTTGATTTGAGCTAAGTGCAGAAGTTCTTTAAGAATAACCAGTGCTTAGAACATGGAGAAGAAGCTTAAGCTAAGGCAAGCGACATAATTCTAATTGCATTCATTTCGACTTGGTTTTGGTACAGTTTCAGTTTTGCATAACCTTGCGGTAAATTGATGTTGTTAATTTTATTGAGAGGGGATTGAGATGGTTGAATCGGCTAGCACTTTTCTTCCAAAACATCTATGATATTGAAGACTCAGCTAACCTGAAAGTGGAGTAAGGAATTCCTGCTATTTAATTACCTCGTTTTCCCCCCAACGGAATATATTCCAAGTTCAACTATGGTACTGTGATATGATATTGCATGACCACGAAGTTGTCACAGGTCACAAGAATTGTACTAACCATGGCAACACAGGGATCAGGGTAATGCTCGGTATAAAGATAATGTTATTCATAAGGAAACACAAGATCATTTTATTGTTTATTTTCAGTAGCTACGCAAACATAAGAACAAGCAACAGTTTGTTTAAAATAACAGGCTATTTCTATAGTTATCCTCCAGTGCGACCAGGTCATTTGCACATATTTTTAGGGTTCCAATAGACATTTTTGCTCGATCACTATTTTCGACTTTGTGCGCTTTAAAAATAATAGGTGAGATCAAAGATTGTATGCAATTTGAACATCTTTAGAATTTGAACAAAAGATGATTGTTACGTGTTTCATTGTTGTGATTAACAACGAGTCGGTCCACAAACACCCAACAATGAAATACGAGTATCTTTTGTTAAAATTTCGTACAAACGAAAATAGTGATAGAGCAAAAAGGTATAATAAGGTATGAAAAATCATGTTTCGCAGCAAAAAGGCCAACCACATACGTATGCGAAGTTTTTCCTATTTTTTTAAGCCTTACATCAAATTTATAAGCTAATACCTAGTCTATTATTCCTTGCTACAGTTCGTGAACCGCTAGAAGCTAAACTAGAATGCTAAAGTAAAGTTAAGATTGTACAATTAAAGAATCCTCAACCCGAGATAAACAAGATGCTGAACTGTAATCCATCGAAAGCGATAGAGAGAATAACTGAAGGACAAGCACTTTTAAACATTGCACATTTAAACATTGCATATCGACATCAGGAGCTGACATCATACCTTGCCAGCTACACTTCTCAGCAAAGTCCACAATCTTATCGATGTATGGGGCTTTCCTTTGAGGTTTCTGTAATGTTGGTATAAGGAAATGTGCACAAATGTCTTATAACATTGAAACTGAAATTGAAACTGAAATTTTGGATGCAACCAACTTGCAAATGTTGTAGCTATCGTGATAGGATGATAGGTGATAGGATGATAGGTGATAGGTGATAGGATGTTTTATTGTGATCTCGTTTAACACTTGATGTTGGAGCTCAGCAAATGCTGCTTCGTTTTCTTGGCTGGTTTCATCGTCAGAGTCATAGACTACATCTCCTTGCGTTTGCAGTGTTTGTATAGAGAAGTCTAGAGAAAAATGCAGAAATTTGTTGGCTTGTTAGGAACTCATCACTGGAGAAAAGTCCTTCACCATTCATGTTCTTTGCAGTCATCATGGAGGTGGCTACTGACGCAGCATCTAGTTTTCTTCCTGTTGTCTCCCCAATTAGGAATTTACTTGTTAGATAGACTTTCTGCTTTTCGGTCAAATGCTTCCTTAGACCAGTCTGGCTAGACCTAAGTGCCCATTCCATTGGTAATGAGGACTGGTGCTATTGTGTAGCAGCAATTTCTTGCAAATGGGGAATGGCAGCGGTCTGTACCTCCAACTTGGTAGCATAGTTAAGCACATCTTTGTCTAACATTATGTGACTCTCTAAAATGCGTTCATGTTTACCACAGTCCAGTTGATGGTTTAAATTAGACAGTCGCTTGTATGTTTCAATACATCCTTCTCCATGACAGCAAAACAGCTTAGATCAGTGCTCAAGGGCTCCTCTGTGTCCAGCAGCCTCTCTGCAGGATCACACGTTTTTGATGGTTTAGCTTCAATTTGTGCTTTGGCAGCGCACTCTCAGCATGTTGTTTGTAAACTTGGTGAGGTTGACCTGCTTTCCTGCTCCAATGCCATACACCTTCCATATGCGTAATGTGTTCTGGCTGTATTCGACATTGGATATGCTACTAACTCTGTCCAGCTTTAGTTTTAAAACACTTGGTGATGACTCAGACAAGGAAACATTGACACCTGCTATACCGCCCAATGATTCCATGGACTTTTTCATCGGCTCTCCAGTCTCAATATCATTGCCTCCGTCCAAATGCACTCTCATGTGTGCCTTTATAGTGGCAGCCTTCCGGTCGCAGGCCCCCTTCCACCTTGTGGATCACAAAAGTCTAATCGTTTCACTGAGACACCATGTAATTCAGCGATCCTGGATGCACCCACGATAGTTGCACCACTTCTATAACAACCAGCATTGTCCTGTCTGTAGAATGCAGAATGGAGTGATGGCATTATTCCTTTCAGTGTTCCAACTACGTCATCCATAATGACAAGGATAGCACCTCTGTCTTGGCTGCATGACTTGATTATATGAACAAATGTCATTGTGTCAAACTCTTGGTTAGGCATTCTGCGCATAGCAACTGTAATGTGCCATGAGAGGCCTCTTTTTGGCTAATTGGCTAATTGGCTAATAGATCTACTATTCTAACCTACTTTCTCATTTGTTGTTCATTCAGTCTTTTGTTTTCTTCAAAATATTGTGACGATTTTTAGGTTAAGCCTAAGTCAATAACTAAAACATGAGATTTTCTAAGTCCTTTATTGTCAAATCATCAAATATATCTCAAAATTGTGACGATTCTTCCCGGTTATGGTTCTTGTTTTCACGAATATCATACTAGAATGGATAGATCTATCTTAGAACGAAATATTTTGTTAAAACTGGCGCTAGTGGGGTAAATGAGAGAAACACATCTCGTACAAACCAGTGGCTTAGGCCAAAACAGAGTGATTGTATTTTAGCTGGTATTAAAGACCGAGATATCCTTGGTAAGTGCTTACTAGACAGAACTTTTTGGACGTTCGGATGTTCCAAAAGACATTACAAGAGAACTTCAACTTAAAGTAATGATAGCAATTAAATCAAGTCTAGAATTCGAAACCTGATTCTTTCCGAGTATTTTATTTTCATGATGTTAGGGTGATGTTATTGCATACTTAGGCTTATAAAAATTATGAAGTAGTAAGCATATTTTTTTATTCTTTCAGGTATCATGCCAACAGGATATGGTTATTATTCGAGTTGATGCCTATTTTTAGTAAATTATATAAGAAGAATCCTTTGAATTCTATTTCCATCATCATAAGCCCCCTAAACGCACTTATAACCCACCATAATGATAGTTTGGGAGATGCTTCATGTATTCTTAAAAAATGTAAGTTTTTTTGATATTGTTTTAAAGTTTGTTATCATTATGTGAAATATTATTTCACCTGGTGTCTCATTATTTTTTGTATAATATTGTACTGTATTAATTTTTTATCAGTTGTTTCAGAAGATCATGATGAACAAGGCAATAACAGAAATTGGAAACCCAAAATGTATACATTTTGGGTCATCCTGAGGATTTCTTAGACAAACAATATGAAATCAATTAAATCTGTCAATTGGGCCAAAAATGTTGGAGGGGCTAATCATCCTTGCTTGCAGCTGAAGAGCTGAATTACAAAGGACGTAGCTCAACGTGGTCGAGTCGAAGGCATACGAAGGCGCCTAGGGCTGCCGCCATATGACTCATGTCTGACCACGGAGCACAGCTCAGATCAAATGATGAGAGTCACTGTTCAGTACAGTGGTCTCAAAATTTCAGACCAAAGTATAAAGATATAGATATAGAGCAGCTAATGGCAGTCTTCACAAATGCAAAAATTGTTGCAGTACAGTACAATACAATAAACTTTATTTTACAAGGGAAAAATATGTATTAACAGCTATAAAGGTTATCTAACATACGGCCCTCTAATTAAATAAATAATTAAACTAAATGTAAATAACAATATGTATGAATTCTATATTACTAATATTTTATGAAAGATAAGTTTGTGATAGACTAAACAATAGAAACAAGTAAAACGTAAGACTACTAGACTAAAACAATAAATTATTAAGATATACAAGTTAAGGTAAAGATACGGAGAAGCAAATAAAGATTAAGAAGAAATACAGTTACAACTCATAAGAAACCTGCAATCAAAGCAGAAACGTTCTTCCAGGTGGTCAATACCGTTAAGCTTAAGACGAAAGTATTTACGGATTCTAAGTTTAATTGCTGTTGTTCTAGAGGTTAAAGCATCGAGAGTAGATGCTTCTGACATAGCGAGTTGTTTACAATCAGTTTCAAGTGCATTGTAAAAAGAGTAGAAGCACTGTAATGAAATGTTCACTTACCAAAGTCTGTGTGAGGGTAAGGCAATTCAAGATCATGGAGACAATCTCTAGTACTTGCATGTTGAGGAGTGGCAGATAAGAATTTGAATTTAGTTTTGAAAAAAATGGAGCATTAGGGCTTAAACGTATGTTAAAGAGAAGAAGAAGCTTCCTTAGCTTAAATGAGGTCAAAAACTGGAATCCATTTCAGTTTGAAGAAAAGAAAAACAGGAGTAGAGAAGTCAGCGTTCAAGAGAATGTGAGCTGCACGCTTTTGAAGATAGAGAATTCTTAACAAGAGGGTTTTGGAGCAATTTCCCCTGCAAGAAATAAAGGAACAAATATTGTCAATGTGGCAAGCCCAAGTGAGATGGCTGTCTAAGGTAACGCCAAGCATTTTGGCAAACTCAACCTGATCAATTGCAGTGACTGCCACTGCTAGCTCTAAAATGCAACAAGAAATGGTGAGGAGTCTAAATGTGAAATTACCTATTGTCATAAGTGCACATGTTGACAGGGCCAACATAAAACATTTAACAAAGATAAGGCCTTCTCATTCTGGAAAAGGACGTGGTATTGAACAGTCCTTTTCCAACATTTTCTTGCCATATATTGAGGAACTGAAAAGAAAAGCCAAAAAAATTCCCCAAAACCATAGTGTACTGTGGTTTTAAATGGTGTGGCTTTGGGAATGACTTGGGTGTGTACCATTTATGCAAAGGAGATGTTTCGAACATTGGAATCCCAGAAATAGCCCAATTTCATGCACCATTGTCATCGCACGTAATTGGAAATGTTATTTATGCATTTGCTTTGACAGAAGTCAAATTTCATTTAATTACCATGCATCCTCTTTGACAATTGAATATTAATATACTACATATAGAAATTTTTTTTCAGAGGAAAGCTGATATCTTAACAAAGGTTAAGACTTCAGACAGTCCAATACGCCTAATTTTTGCTACTGAAGCCTTTGGCATGGGTGTGGATGCATCTGACATAAGAAGAGTAATTAATGCAGGACGCCCATGCACCTTAGAAGGTAAGGAAAACAATCATATTTTATCTCAATATTCAAAATTATAAAACAAATAATATCAATCAAGTATTTCACAGTTGTACAGTTTTTTTTGTACTGTACTGTATATCGAACACTGATTCTAAACAATAATTATAATACATATTTTTTTAATCAATTTTAAAGGAATACACTGTCATTTACTATTATTTTTTGTTCTTATTTCTTATTTAATCAAATATTATAGTGCAAATCAAATAACCATGGGTAGCTGAAATAATTCAGGAATGTTACTATTAATTGATATTTGGCCAATCAGAGATGCCCCAGCCCAATCTAACCTCATGATAACAACTTTTCTTCTGATCGTAATTCTAAAATATTTTCAGTGTCCTTGGCTTTTCAATTCCCACTGTAAAAATTAAAAATTCTTTTAAATTAGCATACAGTAATAATAATAACAACTTTATTGGACAGGGTACACCGTTACCAGGCTGCTAATTTACAGGTGGCCCTCTTAACTATAGATATACAATATATATAAAAATTTAAAATATTATAGAATCTGATGTAATAATGTAAAAAATATAAAGTGATCGAAAAAATATTACTTAGTACTTGGAAGATGAGAGAGAAAAAAGGAACTGAGCACAATAGGATCTGAATATTAAATACTGAGGAAAATATGGCAGAGATAATAGAACGATTTCACATAACCGGCTAAAAAATGCTAATGTATTTATCGTATGATAATGACACCACAGGTAGCCCAAACTTTCTAAAGGGAGGCTTAGAAGAGCTTACAATGATAATGCGCCCAATAACGTTAGCGCGTCGGGCACATTTAATGTAAATACAGCCCTCGAAACAACACGGCTTGAATATTTAAATTCTATTAATTGTTTTTGAAAAATAACTTGTTGATATACTATACGATTATTATATAAACAAACAAACAAACAAACAAATAAAAAGAAATAGATAGATAAATAATTAAACAAATGAATAAGCAAATAAATAAAAATAAAGAATACTGTAGTCATATATATTGCGTTTTATTTACGAAACACGTGCTTTCACTTTTTCATCTATCAAATTATTCGACAGCATAAGCTTAACAAAACAACACCAAAATACTTTTGTTTACACATGCAGGAGTATGTTTTTTTAAGGTTTAAGGATTTTTATCCATACGTTCTTGGACTTTTGCAAGGAGAGCGTTGATTCCATCCATTGTATCCATTGCCTTTTGGCACATCTGCTTGTGGGCCTCATGTGCACCTGACGCTCTCTTGCTTTTCTTCGCCTTGGGTTGCTCTTGTACAGAAGAAACAGATTCGTCAGAGGAAGACGTGGACATGACGAAGTCATGTTCAATCTTTTTCTTCACAGCATCTCTTCTTCGCTCTTTAGGGGTCTTTTTACTAGCATATTTCATTTGCACATTTGGCAATGGTTCTCCTTCCGTTTCAATTGATTTGGATTGAGGTCTTGTGTCCGAAGTGGCTGAAGCCTTAAGCGTTTTCTTGATTATACCTTTCATTCTTGTTATTAGCTGCTGCTCTTCGTCCTCTAAGTACAGAGTAATAACTCGTTCAGGCATGCCAGTATCCACTATTCTTGATTTACACATCGAAACCACGCTTTTCCAGTCGCTTCCCATACATTGCTGATAGCATTCAACGACAAATTCGCTTTCTCGCTTGCTGACGTTAACTCTTTTCTTCTTTGTAGCGCCTATTTAAAGCAACAAAAACAAATTGAAATGATTTTGTTTGATATGTATAGAAAGAAATATGTTGATGTAGTATAATTGTTATTTACCTGTGCCATATGGTTCTACGTTGGACATCTTTAAGTCTTCATAAAGCGCGAATGAAGCGCGCTAGAAGTATTTTTTTTGGTTCAGTAGCTTCGTGCGCTTGCATACCAGCGTGCATGACAATTCCGAAGATTGAAAGAATCGAAGAAAATCATTTGATCATTTGATACAAACTATTATTTTAAATGTGCTGTCATTGTTATTGCTTTTGTCTGCAATAACATTTCCTCCTAATGAAAATATCCTCCAGTTGAAGTTGCGTTTGATGCCAAATTTTCATGGGCATGGCTTTCAAGGTCGGGATGTATTTGGTATGATATCGAACCAGCCCTGGCTATTTTGGAGAAACACTGGTGAGACACCCCGTTCTTTTCTGCGGCTTGTAGCAGATGTATCTCCCATTATATTTCGCCTGACGGTGCGCAAAGAATTCGACAGCGTCGACAGAAAATTAATATCATGAACCAAATACTACTTGTGCTTATGTGGTTACGAAAATATCCTCACAGTGACAACTTAGCCCTTTGGTTTGATATTGATCCTTCTTCTGTAGTCCGCATAATTCACAGAGTTGTTCCTGAATTGTGGCAATATTTCAGTAATCAGATTACTGGGCCAAACGCTCAAGAATGGATAAATCTAAGAGGAAACTGGCCTGATTTCCCTAATACAGTTGGCGCCATTGATAGTACACCTCATGAGATATATTGCCCAAATCAACGACAGAGCCTCAAAGGTTATTCTACAGTGGCCATCGCCACTATCACTGTATGCACACGCAGCTTGTGGTCGACAATCAAGGTCATCTTAGGTTTGTCCAAGCAGGTTTTCTTGGTAGTACACATGATGCTAGGTCATACCGTCTTATGGTATCTGTTAACCTCCCTCCAGGCTTAAATCTGTTGGCTGATAGAGCCTACCCCGATGGTGGACCCCTTACCACACCTGTCCGTGCCATACAAATGCACCTGCTTAATAGACGTGAGAGACGACATGCTCGCAAGTTTAACAGAGCCTTATCTAGGCGGAGGATAAAGGTCGAACACGTTTTTAAGGAAATGAAAACATACAAGTCCATTGGAAGCATATGGAGGCATCCGAGGTGGCTACTGCCTACTTGTGTTGAACTAGTAGCTTTTTTAGCAGAAAGACGAGTGAGACTGTTTGAAAATATATAATAACTATACTAGGGTGAGCTGCGTTGATGTTTCAAATCGTACACTACAACTTTAAAAATGAGAAATTACGGTGTACAATTGATATTTTTATGACAACTATTTACCTGGCGATATCGTGAAATCCTGTAACTATAATTGTCTGTAAGATATTACTCGATCTATAACACAGTCATGTGCATAACGTTTAGGCTATAAAGCTTGATTTGTTCTCAGTCGGAGTACCTTATTTTGTTTGCATGTTTGATTTGTTTGATGGTTTTCACAAACCCGTGAAAAGTACAGTTCTTTTATTTACGTGTTATGATTAATTTAGAAAACATGGAGTTCAAGTGTAAGTGTAACTACTACTACTACTACTACTACTACTACTACTACTACTACTACTACTACTACTACTACTACTACTACTACTACTACTACTACTACTACTACTACTACTACTACTACTACTACTACTACTCACTACTACTACTCACTACTACTACTACTACTACTACGACTACTACTACTACTCACTACTACTCACTACTACTACTACTACTACTACTACTACTACTACTACAACAACAACAACAACAACAACAACAACAACAACAACCACAACCACAACAATTATAATAATGATGACCATAACTGTATTTGCAGACAACCATGCAGCTCATCACATACCTGAAGTGGAAGCACTAATAAGAAACACTGGTGCACATATTTTGTTTTTGCCACCATATAGCCCGGAACTGAATCCGATCGAAGAAGTATTTGCACTGTCGAAACATTACATTAGGGACAACGACATCCTCTACATGGTTGCTCCAGTGAAAGAAATGCAGACTTTTATTTTATTATCCTTTTCTAATATCACGACAGTTCAAATTCGAAATATGTACAGGCACTGCAGATACCGATGATATATGTTTTTTTTTTTAATGAATAAAAAATATTCATTATTCGAATAACAAAGTGTTATAAGACAAGACATAGAGTGAAGTCACTAAACCCGTGAAATAGATATTAGGCTAATACGCTTTAGTAGACCCTAATTCCATTGTTTCCTTTGGTGTCTATTTGACTATTACACTTTAACAAGTAGAGTGATTTTCATCCGTCTGTAAAATAGTTACTAGTAGTTTGCCTATAATAGTCATATAGACACAAAAGAAAACAATGGAATTAGTGTCTACTATCCTCTATTAGTGTACTAACTATTTCACAGACGGATGAAAATCACTCTAATATTAATTTCACGGGTTAAGCGACTTCACTCTATCTTTCAACTGGTTTTGAAGTGCTTTTACTTGGCCCGTGAACATCTCTAAATAAATTGTTTTATTTTGTTCTTTATCAATAGTACTAACTGAATAGCCGTTTTTTTCTTTGACGCGGTCTGAATAAAATCACTCCATTTCAATGTTAGCGCCTTGCACCCCATAGTCTTATTTATGCAATTTTGCGCCTAATTAGTGCAAGAGGACTTAAAAATGTAATGTTTTTACTTCATTGCCTTAGACTTAAAATTGTCATCATTATTTTCAAAATCAAAATTTAAAAAAACTGAAACTGAAACTGAAAATATATATTTATTGCTTGGCCTATTGAAATATACATCTTTATTTGGAAAATTGGTGTCCTACGTCAAAACAATAATTAACAAAAAACTAAAATGTATGCTGCATTGAAAATTAAGTAGATTATTTTGTGTTTCTTTGAGACCGTTTGCGATCTGTGTGAAAATGCTCAAGCTTGCACTTATTTTCTTAGAAATTAGTTTGATTTGAAAAAGAAAAAGAAAATCAATGTCTAAATTCTACTTATGTACATGCGTGGCTTCAAATTTTGCTTGACGTAGGGAAATTAGGGATATGTATGTACGGTGGCCCATAAGGCACATTTTTTTTTCTACCATCCAAACCTGATTCCTTTTTTAGGAATCCCAGAATCCCTTATCCCAGAATCCCAGAATCCCAGAATCCATATTGCTAGAATCCGGATTCTGGGATTCTGGGATAAGGGATTCTGGGATTCCTAAAAAAAAAGATGGCCTTTTCTTGGCTTATGGGTCACCGTAGGTAAAGTTGTATATGTTAGCGTGCTAACTCAATTTATTTCCTTTAGTTGCTGTAACACAATATTTCTCTGTTCTTGGAACTCTTCTTCGGCGAGGACGTCTTCTTTTTTAAGGTCTCCAAGAGTTTTTAGCTGAGACAGAAGTTCGGTTCGTCTCTAAAAATAATAAAAATAAATAAAAATAAACATCCACATACAACGTACACATTCTCTGTTTAATATTTTTTCATCAGTTAGAAGCTTTTGGCCTCCAACCTCAAGCTTATCAAACTAATGCAGGTTGGAAACGGAAAGCTTCCATAAAAAAGTATTAACACGTCTACGTTGTTGATATCATTAATCCTGGTTACGCCTGTGAATATTCGAAAATAAATATATCACAATTTTTTTTCACTGATTCAATCGTAGACAATGTAGATAATTACCCTGAATTGTAATGGGTAAAATCCACGACTGAACCGTCAAGCTAATATAATGGTACAAATAATTTACCGAAGTGGTTGTATTGGTTTCCGCATTTGTCCTTGTTGTTTGCTTTGTCTTGGCATCTTTGCGGTTCATTTTCTTTTGAAAATGTGGATATTTTGGAGGTTCTGTATAGCTCTGATGTAGGTTTCTATCCTGAAAGTCATAAAAATAATAATTGTTATAGTAAAAAAACATATAACATTATAAAAAGCAACCAAAAAAATATTTTACCAGAGCTACGGCCCATAGTCTGTAGTCCGACAGGTCCCAATTGCCATTGGTACCGTTTTCGTTCTCTAAACGGGACGCTATTTCATCCACGCGTTCGCTTTCACTCTTTTTCTTCTTTGCCTTTTTAGGTTTTGGTGTTTTTTCAACATCTTCCTCACTCGATGAAGAATCTGCATAAGAGACATTTGTATAGTGAATGATGTTTATTTATATGAATTTGAATAAAATTCCATATGCAAAGAATGAATTGAGACTCGCCAACTTTAATGGAGGTAGCTTTTCTCTTGCTGGTATCAATACTAGGTTTTTGGATTTCGGCGATATAGAACAAGGGACAGTTGTCCTTGTGATGCTTCTTTGACTCGTATCCGACTTCTAATCCTTTCTCATTCGTTATTTTATGTTTGGCATTTGAATAACCAACATACCCTAGCTCAAGTGTCTCGACAGACAGCTTTCCCCTGAACTCGTTTTGGTATGTGTCAATAAGGCACATTTTAGCAGCAATAACTTCTTTGAATATGGGAAACTCCTCGATTGCAAACTTTTTAAAAGTTCGCATATTGCTTTTATCGTGGTACAATCTGATATTGATACGACAGCCTGCTTGAGCCATTGCTGCACACGATAACTGAAAAGGTTCGCCGTAATTTCTGATATGACAGTTTTACCATTTTATAAGTTTTAAAGGGCCTGAAAATATCAACAAAAAGTGCATTTTTGCTATTCTCAGTAGCTATACATGTAAAATAATTGTTATTCAGCCTGAGGCAACAACATTCCAAAAACTACGTCTTGTTTATTACGATAAAAGTGGCATTCAGAGAATAAGCGGTAAAATGAATTATGTTAGATTGTGAGACATCTTTTGAAAAATAACTGCCATTAAAGTTCTCTTTTTCTATATACAATGAAGTTTTGTTTGCGAAAAAATGCTAAGTACGTGAGCTGCTTTAAAAAATACAACAGATGATGCAATGAAAACCTTTTAGTCGTAATAAAGGCGAGCAAGAAACACAAACGCGTTTCAAACTCATTACAGCTTTTAGAGTGATTCTCATAAATCTACGCAATACTGCGCAAAATAAAGCAATGAAATTCGGGATTTTAGAATACGAAATGCTGTCCTTGATGCTGGTATAAAAAATATTTTGGGTATTTTTTTAAGCTAAAACAGGCATTTTGTATTTGAAGATCTTTCACCAAATTTGCAAAGTCGGCAAAATCAAACGAACTTGGGAAGTTAGATTTTATGGGCTTTAGAAAATAACTTTAGATATCTTAGATTTTCAGTTTGTTTTTCTTTGTAAACAGAGCCGATAATGTCAGTAATTGCGTGAGGAGTTTAGCGACTTTGTTTACCGCATCATTAATTCCCTGTTTGCCGAATTCCTACTAGAGAAGAATTGATCTTCCAAGAGGAATGATATATCTGTTTTTGACAGATAATTCGTGTTTTGAGGCACGATATATCAGTCACACGAATTACTATTGAGAAATGTAATACCTCGAACACCAATCCATTTCCCTTAGAACTTGTTTCCAGTCAATATACTAGCGTACACCTCCCTAACTCAAATAATTTTTTGCTTCTTTTAGAAGTTCGAGTTAGCACTATAATTAATAATTAGTTTTCTATTATAACTATCATGTATCATCGTTTTGCCGTTTTCTTCAATCTCCTTTTTCATGCGCTCTTTTTTATGCGCTTGTCAATTTTCTTCCCGATTTTGATGTGTTTCAAGTAAAACTTGCAGAAACAAAACTTGCCCCAAAGATCGCCTTTATAAACGGCCAAACATTTGGCGTAAGGTAAAAACAATGAAAAAAGATAATCAGGCGAGAATCCAGGATACTTATAGCCGCTTTCGCTGAAGTGCGACCCGCGAAGTTTGATGATTCGTTTGTCATTAACCCGTTTCGACAGTCGTCAATCATATAACTACCAGCTGATCTGAAATAGTGACATAGAAATAACATCACTGCAAAAATGAGGTGTAATAAGCCTTCGAAAATTGACATACAAATTGACATAGAGAAGGTTACTGATATTTTGCATAAAATTACTATGATATTCATCACTTAGTGAGACAATAAAGTGAAGAAATAACCGTTTCCGGAATCTTCTGGCTTTATCTTGGGTAGTATCGGGTGAAATGAATTTTTGGAATTACAATACTTTTCGCAAGACCATTGAGAAGGTCAGCCAAAATATTTAATTTTATTTATTTAATTCCATCAAAAAACTTTTAAACTTGGATGGAAGATACTTTAAGTAATATTCAAAGAATACGATGCGGTGGAGTTTTAAGGTGTTTTGTTGTATTCGAAACTAAGGCGAAGCTTTCAAAGTTAGGCAATATTTTACCGCCAAAATATAGGCGCTGAAGTGAGAAATCGTTTTTTTTTTTTTTTTTTTTTTCTAAAAATTTTGAAGAATTTAAATAAAAACAAATAACACCACGATACATAGGACCTATAGCTCTACTAGATTTGTAAATATGAGTAAAGTCTAAAATTTGACCATTGCCACGAAATGTGTACTGTCATCCACTCTTAAATTCAACAATGCTACAATATATATTCAACACTTTTCTATTCGCGATTTTTTTGGTTTTATATTAACATTTCAGTGCAAATGAACGTTGAAAAACACGGTAAACGGTAAGAAGTTTGCTAATAAAAATCAATTTCTGAATGCATATGCCATGAGAAAAATATAAGTTAGCGTGCTAACCAAAATTACTTTGTTTTACTTTACACCTTTCATCAAGGTTCAAGACAAAGCTAAAAACAAAGCTTTAAGACAACCATTGTATTCTATTGTAACCGGTGCCATAGCAACTGTCAGTAGCGTTTGATGGAAATGCAAAAGACATATATATATATATGAAATTCTTACAATTGCAGAATTTTTTTGGATAGGTGTATATATATATATATATATATATATATATATGAGTAAGAATGAACTGAATAAATAGGAATAAAATATAGGTGTTTGAAAATTAATACTAGTCAAGAGTGATTAAAATTGAGATAGTAGAGCAAATGCATTAAAACCATGAAATAAATGCAAGTCAGGAGACAGGGCGTGCAGGACGTGATGGGAACCCAGCACAAGCAATGCTCTATTACAACAATGAAGATCTGGGTAAACAAAATATTACCATAGAAGTTAAAGAGTACTGCCGATTGAAGACGTGCAGGAGCGAATACCTGGCCAATTACTTTGGAGAAACATATTTGGTTGAGAAAGTAGTTCTTCACGATTGTGACAACTGTGCAAGTAATTGTGTGTGTGACTTATGCATCAACACTATTTCACCAGATATTGAAGAGGATCTATTGAAACCTTTCCATGATGAATCAAAGAAAGCTCTTGTTCAGTCTGTTTTGAATCGGCAGTTCGATGCTGTCAATGCCATGAAAGAAGAGGAATTTCGTCTTGATGTAACCCTGTACTCTGTCTTGACAAATGACGTCCTAGTTGATATATCAGAGAACTATAAATACTTCAAATCAGTTGACATCTTTTCTGTAAGATATCCACACATTGACTTGGAATATGCCACACAGATCTTAAACTTTCTTATCCATTTTAATACAAAAAGTGAGAAAGTGACAAGCCAAAGGAAGATAAGTAATGACTTCCATACTTTGAGGTTTTATATTTGCACATGGATTTAATTTCCTAAGCTAATAGCATGAATGGGTGTGCGATACCTAACTCATGTAAGAAAATGGCCAGAATCAAGTGATTGTAGCAATGAACACTTAACAGTTTTAAAATGTGCATGTGTTCGTCCTGGAGCACATTTAAATGGTGATATGTCTCTTAAGAGAGACATTCACCAAAAATCGAGCAAAAATATAAAAATTTGGCAGAAGTTAAAAAATCGATTTCCTTTCTTTTTTTTACATCAATAGTCCCTAGTAAGGTTAGAAACCTGGCATAGTTCGTTTCCTCAAAATAAGTTTTCTTTTCGAGAAAATCGATGAAAAGCGGTACCTTGGTCACGACCCAAAATTTTATGCAAATTAGGCCGCAAATATGAACAACAAAACTCCGCTCCAATGTTCTATAAAAATCATCCAGAAATGACTATTGAAGTTATAAATCAAACATTTTGCTCTTTTGCAACATTTATCTCACCAAGAAACTTAGGGATCTTCGATTTATATTTTATTTAAAGCCATTTCAAAACACCTGTCTTTCTTAAATCGCGAATATCTGAAATTAGGTCACTAGAGAGAATCGTGTTTTTGGTATGTGCCATAATTCCGATTTGCTTGAAAATTTGTTCTTAACATGCCAAGACATTATTCTCTAACATATATCAGAATTAACTTGGGGTCTTGTTTACGAGAGCTGTTATTGATGCTCAAAGTTGGCCAAATTTCATATATGACGTCATAATATTATATAAACAACAACTCGGAATTGGTTTACTCGGAACAAAATATCTCCAGATATGAGCTTGAACTTCAGTTTTACTATAACGAATCTTGATAAGTATAGCAGTTTTTATGTTTATGCTGTGTTTTAAGGACGAAAGAAAGTTATTTCAAGGCTTTTTGTGTTGCCATCATCAAAACGAAAACTTAAAGAGATTGCGTGACTGATTGAGGTAGATATTAAAATGAATATTCGTATACATAATAACATACCGTATTTCAGGTAAATACATATGAAATCAATTCTCGCTTGGTTTGAGGCGTATCAAATTTTACAGATTACGGCTTATCTTAATATAACCTTAGATCGCTAGCTATCCCGTAATTGTCAAACTACTGAATTTGCATGTTAACAACCAATCGATTTCCCGTGCTTGACACTGAAGTAATTTACGTACCTTATTGCTGACAAGTGCAGTTTTTGCCAAAATCCTGAAGTTTGCTGATATAGGGGTTTTTTCTCTTTGACGTTATTTCTGAAGTGTCGATGTCAAAATGCAAACATGATTTGCAACATCTTGATACTAAACTTAGTAAGGCTGTTGGTGGACAACAGTTCGCACATATTGTGTGAATCATATACTATTGGATGCTGTATTCCTATTTCTTGGATGACTTTGTGTCTGAGTTCCTGGAGTTCATACTCTTGTTCTGCATTGAGTTCTTCTTTACCTGCATGTATGTTGTCATCGTCGTCATCATAATCATCATCACCATCATAATCATCATCATCATCATCTCCAACATTATCCTGATTGTTACCAGTGCTTTCTATATTTAATCTTTTTTTTGCTGCTGTTCGTGAAAAAAAGCTTTTTATTTGTTGAGCAGTAAGGAACTCTTTGCTGCTGAACAAGCGGATTCCATCGTCATCTCGTGCTTGAATCATAGACTTTGCAACTGCGGATGGCTCAGCCTTGAATCCTGTCCTCTCTCCAAGTTGAAACTTTTTAAGCAAGTAGTTTTTTTGTTTCTCTGTGAATCTTTTTTTACTCGATTGAGATGACTTGAGAGCCCAGCCCATATCTGCCGGCTTTTGTCGTGGTTCTTTCCTTTTGCTTGTAGAGACAAAGACTATTGCTCCAGATTGCTGTTGTAGTCGCTCAGAGTATCCATGTGCTGCTTTGTCCATTAGCGTTTCGTGTTCAAGGGCTCTCTCATGTTTACCACATTCAAGGTGATGCTGAAGAGCTGACCACCGTTGATACGATTTCACGCATCCGTCTTCAGGACAAGAAAAGAGACCGTCAGGACATTCGTTTAACGCACTTGCTGTTGATGCCTCATTGGCACCTGTTGCATTGTCTCTCTTTTGGTGAACCGTTTTCCTAGACGTGATTGCTTGGAAGGTTACACTATTATTGCTTGATTCACTATCATTACTTGTGATGGTTGGTAATTTTGCGTTAAAAACATCCCATTTTGTCCAACTATGTACTTTTCCTGGACCAATTTGATAAGCTTTCCACACGCGCATACCTTCTTTCGTGATTTTGATATTGGAAATTTGGCTCACCCCTTCTATTTTAATCTTTTTGGGCCAGGACTTCTTCTCAGGTGGTCCAGATACTGTCACTCGCACACCAGGTACACCACCAGATGAAAGAATAGCAGTTTTCATTTCTTCTGCATTGTCAATATTGTGCCCCTCGTTGAGATATATCTTCATGTGCGACTTTATAGTAGCAGCCTTTCTGTCGCAGGCACCTTGGCCTCCTTGAGGGTCCGCAAAGTCCATGCGCTCAATATGCACTCCATGTAGCTTTCCTACCATCATCGCGCCAATAATGGTAGCGCCACAATGGTAGCAGCCAGCATTGTCCTGCCAATAATAAACTTTGCATAACTGGGGCATAATAACCTTGAGTTGTTTTACCACATCAGACATGGCTGCCAGTACTGCACAGTTGTCTTGGTTGCATTTTGTAAACACATTTACGAATGTCAGCATTTGAACATCTCCGTCGGCGTTTCTTCTAATGGCAACAGTTACATGCCAAGAGATGCCACGTTTTGCGAACCAGTCTGATTGGCTCTCCCTATACTTCCTAGGCAAAAACTTCATTGCCCAGTCTTGCACTAATAATACAGAAACTTCGTCTAGACACGATATGTTGTCTTGTCTTGCTTCATCTTGATTTACCGAGCGCAATAGATGGGCTTTGTACGAAAAAATGTTTTGCTTCGCACTTTTCGTAAGAAACAGAAGCTCTTCCTTCTCGGGACAACTTAAACTTTCCACTGAATCTTCAATTTTTTGTATAGTAGTGACAAGTAGCTCACACTGCTCACAGACTTCGTTATGATCATGAGAACAGGAGGATTGAAAATCAGTATCGTTGGGATCACTTAAAGAGTAGGTTCTACAGTGGTCAGGAACACTCGAGGGTTTTGAAACATGCACCTGCGTAGGAAAGAAAGAAAAACCCTCTTTTTAATGATAAAATGGTATATATCCAAAGCCTTAATGAAACCCTTTTTCATCATTACCTTATAATCGTTCTTTAAGTATCGCTTTGCTGCTTTTAAATTGTCCTTCAGTTGTTTCACTTCACCCATCCACAACTCGATTTCCATGTCACCTAACTTTTCGACCACATCTTCAAGAGAATCAAAAGCCTCTGTCCCTGCTGCAGTAATGTAGTCGAGCCCTTGTAATGACCTTCTAGTGAACGCAGAACAAACGTGAAGAATTCGCAGAAGTGAACTTCGGCTAATTGGAACAAAATTGGACTCTGCTGCATAAGCTTGATATTGGTTGACAATTCTTTCTGGTATCATATTACGTATCACATTAGGAACGGTGATAATCTCTTTACTAGAGAGTGTGATCGTTTTTGATCCGAAAGGAAGATCTTGAATGATGTGTGGACTTGTTATAAAGTCTAGAAAATGTGAGAGTTTTTCCGCTGGCACTGCTATTCTTGTATTTCTTGTCTCAGGGGCGACACCTCTTCCATGCTCAAGAATGTGTCTCCTTGCAATAGTGAAACGATATCTTGTAATTCCTGGGATATACTTCTGAATTTGTTTAAAAGTGACTTTGTCCGCCATGTAAGACAAAATCTGTCTTTTTGTACCCCAACCACGTGCATTGTTATAACAACTTGAAAGTGCCTTCATTAAAGTGTCGTCAATGTTGCCATCTCCTTCGTCATCATTGTCCTTAGAGAAAATAGGTTTTCTTGAAAGTTCGCGCCAAAGCTGATCTGGCTGTCCAGGTGCTATTTCTTCGACAACAGCTGAAATTGCTTGCTTTGCCTTGCATACATGTTGCCGCTTAGTCCTACCACTGGTTTCCTCCCAAGGTGTTCGAAGGGTGTACCTAACTGGACTTACGCTCCTGCTGTGAAAATACATGTTCAAAAGACTTAATGATGAAGTGTTATCAGCATCAGCTGTATCATGGGCCTCTTCTTGACTTATTTCTGGGACATAAAGACTCCCTACCGGGGTCGCTGCTGTATCTGTCTGGCATGAAAATCGTGCCGGGGTGCTCTGAGCAAAAGGAAGAGTAGCTGATGTACAATCAGCCTATAGTAATAAACGACAATCATAATGTTACTTAGTTGCTTTTTATGACTTACAACAATATATATAAACCCTCCATGGTAGCCCAATGCTAAGTGATTATATAGCTGCATTTAACTGATTGTTGAACAAATATTCAGTTGTTACATTGTGGAGATCGCGCAGGGGCGTAGCCAGGATTCCCAAAGATTGGGCGAAATCCGAAAAGACGCCACTTTTTCTTCGTCCCCCCTGAAACGCCAAACGAAAAAAAAACAAAAATCAAAAAACAAAAACAACAAAAATAAGCAAAAAAAAAGCGAAACTACGATACATCATACTTCATGAAGGTTAAAACCAGGCTACAGCGAGAAGATGGTTTTTTGCATATATTACTTAACATTCTCATATCTTTTCTATCAAGCGCGTAGGCCTAGGAGGGGGAACCTGGGCCCTCCCTCTCGCTATGCCCCTGGCGCACTGTGACGATATAACATGGTGCCTTCCTTGTGGTTTTGTACCATAACTAAAAGCCAGTCCTGAACCAATATTTATTTGAAATTTGAATGGTTCATGAAATATAGCAGACAACACTTTTTCGCTTACCAAAGACAAATCCTTCAAATTAGTAAGTATCTCTTTCGTTTCGTCAATGTCTGTTACCGTCTCCGTAGATTCTTCGATTGGGCAGCTGTTTTTCAGACTACTTCTACAATTGCGGCATACACCTGTTAAAAAGTTATGGATTGCACGGAATTAAATGTAATTATGAGTATTATAATTATGGGCATTTTAAAGGCTAAAACCCCTCTTTGTATACTTGCGGAAAGCAATGAAAAGTCTACTGAAATGTTTACTGGTCTTTTAAGAAGTTGAAAGTTATTAGTTATTAGTAATTGCTGGCGCCGGAAATCCTGGCACCTTTACTTCAAATGCATATTCGTGTTATATTTGTGCATTGTGACTAAAAAATATATTTAATGAATATTTAAGCAATTAATTCTTACCTGAACCAACAGGTAAAAATATCCCTGTTTTTTGAAGTATCATTTGTGAATCATGTTTATCCAGACCTCTTTCGACTCTGGGCCATTTTATTCCCTTCTGAAGTCGGTGTCATGAGATCTCTTGTGGGACCGTACATCTGTCTGAACCTCTTCGACAATCTACTCCTAGTGATGCTCGATGCGAAGGGCAAATGGTTAAATTTTTAATGTCCTCTGGAACCTCAAAGAATTTGGCTCTAGCAAGAATGAGCTCTACCTCGTTCTCAACTCCAGTTACGACCAAGTCCATTTGTGTCTTGCAATATCTTTTTGACAGCTACGGAGTGGAACAATTTCTGACAATTTCTTTCTATCTCTTCTGTCAGGACCACAAGATCCACCCAAAATAGAACCAAATAAACACATTGCAGCCATAATTGATTATTAAAGTGATCATAAAGTACACAAGACGGTCGGTAGGCATTGTCTACCCAATGTTTCTTTCGTTTATTCCTTGCGTTAATTAATTACCCCATTCCGATCCGTCATTGAATATATCAAGGATTTGGTCACGCAAGTCCAAGAATAGAACAAAATAAACAACAAACAAGAAACGAAAAAGAAAAGAAAAACACATATTCAATCCATGGTAAACAATGAGTTCCCTAAAAATGCCCAAAACCAAGCGAGAATCGATTTGATTTTACTTATATTCATTTTATTTAGAAACTACAACAGTCACGCAATCTTTAAATAGTTTGAATGATTGCAATAAGCCTTGAAATAACTTTCTTTCGTCCTTAAAACACAGCATAAACATAAAAACTGCTATATTTATCAAGATTCGTTATAGTAAAACTGAAGTTCAAGCTCATATCTGGAGATATTTTGTTCCGAGTAAACCAATTCCGAGTTGTTGTTTATATAATATTATGACGTCATATATGAAATTTGGCCAACTTTGAGCATCAATAACAGCTCTCGTAAACAAGACCCCAAGTTAATTCTGATATATGTTAGAGAATAATGTCTTGGCATGTTAAGAACAAATTTTCAAGCAAATCGGAATTATGGCACATACCAAAAACACGATTCTCTCTAGTGACCTAATTTCAGATATTCGCGATTTAAGAAAGACAGGTGTTTTGAAATGGCTTTAAATAAAATATAAATCGAAGATCCCTAAGTTTCTTGGTGAGATAAATGTTGCAAAAGAGCAAAATGTTTGATTTATAACTTCAATAGTCATTTCTGGATGATTTTTATAGAACATTGGAGAGAAGTTTTGTTGTTCATATTTGCGGCCTAATTTGCATAAAATTTGCGAAAAGAAAACTTGTTTTGAGGAAACAAACTATGCCAGGTTTCTAACCTTACTAGGGACTATTGATGTACAAAAAATAAAGGAAATCGATTCTTTAACTTCTGCCACCTGTTGCTTGATGGTTGTAGACATCTCTTAAATCAGCAATTATGCTTTGTTAATCAGAAAGTTTTGATGCGGTTTCATATTTTGTTGTTCTAACTACAACACTTGAACTTTTATCAAAATGCTCAGCAATATCACTAATTCCTGCTAGTGCACATGTATGTCTCTCTATGTTAACATCATTTTTGTTGCTAACCATGTGCTTAAGGTGTTCTTTTAATTTTTTTACAATGTATTCCGTTTGTAAATCAACGGGTATGTGGGAATCAATCTTTCCCTGGGTGTTTACAAACATAGCATAAAACATTTCAACTGCATCTCGTTCAGAAAGTATGCAAATTTGATGTATCAGGAACCTTAGAATTTCATCAGCATACTTAGACAAGTGGTTGTCTGCTTTTAAGAAAACCATCATTAACTTCAATGTTCTCAGCATTCTGTCTCTGTTTGGTACCTTTCCAAGTTTAAAAGATTATTTGAGTATTTGTTTTTAAATTAAAGTTAGTAATATGAAGAGATAGTAATATATAATAGAGACTGGGACTAGGATTCCGAGGAGGACGGACGTGCTCGTGAGAGCTCCATACTTGAGCAACTTTTCTTCTTCTTTTGTTACTTATAAAATTTTGTGTCGAACTATTGTTATGTAAGACAATTCAAATTAGGAGAATGGCAGACACGATGAGAAGTCTAGAAAGAGAAGAAGGCGAAGTAAAGGCTCTCAAACGGATGTTGAGGAAGACATGTCGCAATCATGTGCATGCTGCTGCCAAGAGATGTTAGAAAAGATCAATGAAAAGCTTGATTTAGCCTTAGCTGCTGCACATGAAATTGAAGGCCTAAAAGGAGAAGTAAATGTTTTAACCGAAAAGAATCAAGATCTGGAAAAGAGTCTCCAATTTGCACACGAAGAAATCGTAGATCTAAAATGTGAGATCAAATATATGGCTGAAACCCTTTCGACACGAGAGCAAGATGTCTTCAAGCTCATTGAAGGTGTAGGAGAAGAAAATAGTCGTGGAGTGAAGTTAGAAAGCCACTCAAGAAGAAATAATCTAAGATTATTCAACATCCCAGAGTCAGCAAGTGAAACTTATGAAGATGGTGAGAAAGCACTTAGAAAATTCATCGAGAAAGACCTGAAAGGGGGTGCCAATCTTGCAAGCCATATCAGCCTAGAAAGAATCCATCGTTTAGGAAAACAAAAAAAATTCTTCGAAACCAAGATCGCTCATTGCCAAATTCACCTTCTTCAAAGAAAAAGAAAAGGTTCGAAGTATTGCTAAAAACTTAAAAGGTACGGCATTTGGAATATCTGAAGACTTCGGTCCTGAAGTTCTTTAGGTAAGGAAAAGGCTAACATCGTTATTGAAGAACGCTCATAAGGAAAACAAGACAGCATATCTAAAATATGACCAACTGTTTATAGATGGCAAGTTATACGATGGTCCTGAAGCTATAAGACCATACATATTGAAACGTCGCTAAAATAAATTTAATATTTCATGAATAATTTCGATAGCAAATACTGCTTGTCTGTCTTACTCCGAAAAACCGCATAACACAACACACTAGTCCACTGTCGATATCACCCAAATCTAATATCTTTGGTGTTGTAGTATTCTATGTTTTGTTTATTGTCTGTTTGTTCTTTTTCCTGCTGAGTCTAATGATTTGCACTTTTTTCTGTGAAGATAGGCGTACAAGTATTAAATAGTTTGAATAACACATATTCTAGCTTCGAATTCTGCTCAAAATTTGCATTTTGAAAAGCTTTTCTTTTTCTTTTGTAAGCAAAAATGACTTCCATGAACTTTGGTGTTGATTTAAATCCTTTTCAAGTAAAGTGTATCTCTTAAAATGTCAGGGGACTTAAGAGCACATGTCAGCAAAAACCAAACAAATTTGAAAATTCGTGGCAAGTCTCAAAAAATCGATTTTGCTCAAACTTTCAGGGTTGATAGTTGATAACCTATTATATCCCAATCATCGTGGTGTATTTAGTTTGCGAAAATATTATTTTGTTCTTGAGAAATAAGGATTTTAGTCGGAATGGGTAATTATGCTAATTTATAGAGCCTCAAATTGACCAACTTCAGTGACTTCATGTAACGAAACTATCTAATCTATAGTATTGATAATATCATATTCCTTTTGCCTATTATCTTTACTTCATTCACTGTCATTATGAAAGATTTCTTTACAATGTGGAATTTATCGCGAATTTTCTCATCAGCCCTACTTTTTTTTACTGTAAAAGTAGCTTACAAACAAGTGGCATTTTTACTATGGCCGAAACATTAGAATCAATTGATATTTAGGGTATTAATAGAAGAGGAGTTGATCTTCATTTGTGCTAAAAATTAGCTTGGGTAAATTCGTTTTCGATTTTCTACAAGCGGCCGAAGTTACCAAAATATGCCGTTTCTTCCGTCCCCGGCTAAGCTTTGGAAATAACCAAGAAAGACAGGTCTGTCAACACTAAGTCAAACACTTGTACTTTCAACAATGTTTTATTTTAAACATAATTATAAGTTTCTAACCTTGTCGATGCAGACTTTTTTTAAAAGAATTAAAGTCCTTTTTGAGGTATTCTAAACGAAGAACCGTGATGTTTTGGCATATCCATGTTATCTGTGTCAACAATGGCTTTCAAAACAACGACTGAATACGTCTGCAATGCCGCACAGTTTCAGCCTCTTATACTTAGCGACTGCCTATACTTCCCAAATTAACTGATACATTGATAATGGGCTAAAGATCCCACTTGATTTCTAAAGTTAATCAGTGAAATCTAATCGACACCGTTGAGAAATAAAAAGAACTGAATTTATGAAATACTCTGTCCTTCGCCAACGAGACACCAATAATGATATGCATATTGAATTACGTAGCATTTGATTGACGGGCTGTAATCAGAAGTCGCGCCTTTACCTGCGGTGTTTCTTCAGGACTAGAAACTCCAACTTAAAACATGGAAACTTATTGTTCGTTTAAAGCCTTTGCTGGTGGAAATTGTGGCGTCGATTTAAGCAAAGCAAGTCATTCCAGATGAATTTAACATTGATGAAGAAAGAGGAGGTATTGAGTGTTCTGGCACTTCAGCATCCCATCACATATGACACTTTCAACATCTGTGAACTTACGTCCCAATCGCGATTATCTCAGTTTTCAATATCCATGCTCGAAGAGATCTGTGCTTCATGTAACTTGGACACGTCTGGTATTCAAGCAAAACGGAAAAAGCCGTACATTGATCTCATCGTCAGTGTGGTAAACAGCTGTAGCTGTATAAAATCGTGACTGTTTTAAAATCGTTGACAACACCTGGAGAGATTTCTATGACTGTGAAAAGTTCCTTGCTGGTCTGGCGTATCTAGACAGCGTCGTGATACTGACTTGACTGTATCCGCGCCGGGTTCGTGCCATCTCCGTGCCGTGTTTCGAGAATTAAATTGGATGCCAGACTATACGAATTAAGCATAATTTTAAATCTTTGACCCAAAAAGTTATTGAACATCTCGCGATCGAATACAAAATAGTAAATGCAAACCACGTGTCACAGACGCGTTTATGCCACGAGATTTTCACAGTCATATGAAAAACTCTTTTCTCATCAGGTATATGCCTCAAGGGTCATTTTGATGAAACAGTAGCGAAAGGGATTCTGGGTAATTCCGATACTCCAACGTAACTGCAAAACTGAGGTGTTATAAAGCCCGCGAAATTGGCTCTTTATTAAAGTTTATATCTGAGATAAATCTAGATTTTCAGACAATTTTTTTCGGTTTACATTTACCATATGATATTCATTATAGGTCGGGAAAATAAAATATAGAAACAACGATTTCCCAAGGGTGACATCTCCAGAGGCATAGCGAGGACCCAGGATCTGTGCTTGTACGAGTTATACTCATGCGCAAGGGTCCTTTTGATGGCTTTCATTCAAGAAAAAGTAGCTTTTGGAATAGACTGGAATCAATCAGTTTTTGTGTTATCGGGAACAAGAACGTGAGATACTAGGGGTAAGCTCCAGAGGCATAGCGAGGACCCAGGATCTGTGCTTGTACGAGTTATACTCACGCGCAAGGGTCCTTTTGATGGCTTTCATTCAAGAAAAAGTAGCTTTTGGAATAGACTGGAATCAATCAGTTTTTGTGTTATCGGGAACAAGAACGTGAGATACTAGGGGTAAGCTCCAGAGGCATAGCGAGGACCCAGGATCTGTGCTTGTACGAGTTATACTCACGCGCAAGGGTCCTTTTGATGGCTTTCATTCAAGAAAAAGTAGCTTTTGGAATAGACTGGAATCAATCAGTTTTTGTGTTATCGGGAACAAGAACATGAGATACTAGGGGTAAGCTTAAGTAAACCCGGGAGGGGTCTTATAACTGGAATATTTGCGTTACATACGTTACATATAATAGATCGAGAAGATTTATAGGCGAAATTTTACCAAAAGCTTACCGATGTGTGTCAAGCCATACGTTTATATGGCTAGCTGTCTAACAATAATATATCATTTGCAAAAATCTGCTTTACAAATTAAAGAGTTGTAAGCTTTGCGTAAATCCAAATAATCGAGTTAAGTTCATATTGAAAGTAAATAATTTTATGCAAGATTTTAATTTCTGTGGGCTACCAAACCTGAACTAATCACAACCTTCGAATCGGAAAGTTTTTACTTCATATGGTCGCAGAAAGTGCACTTCTACTTACCGCAGTGCCAGATCGATAGAAAACGCGCGACTTCTGATTACAGCCCGTCAATCAAATGCTACGTAATTCAATATGCATATCATTATTGGTGTCTCGTCGGCGAAGGACAGAGTATTTCATAAATTCAGTTCTTTTTATTTCTCAACGGTGTCGATTAGATTTCACTGATTAACTTTAGAAATCAAGTGGGATCTTTAGCCCATTATCAATGTATCAGTTAATTTGGGAAGTATAGGCAGTTGCTAAGTATAAGAGGCTGAAACTGTGCGGCATTGCAGACGTATTCAGTCATTGTTTTGAAAGCCATTGTTGACACAGATAACATGGATATGCCAAAACATCACGGTTCTTCGTTTAGAATACCTCAAAAAGGACTTTAATTCTTTTAAAAAAAGTCTGCATCGACAAGGTTAGAAACTTATAATTATGTTTAAAATAAAACATTGTTGAAAGTACAAGTGTTTGACTTAGTGTTGACAGACCTGTCTTTCTTGGTTATTTCCAAAGCTTAGCCGGGGACGGAAGAAACGGCATATTTTGGTAACTTCGGCCGCTTGTAGAAAATCGAAAACGAATTTACCCAAGCTAATTTTTAGCACAAATGAAGATCAACTCCTCTTCTATTAATACCCTAAATATCAATTGATTCTAATGTTTCGGCCATAGTAAAAATGCCACTTGTTTTGAAGCTACTTTTACAGTAAGAAAAAGTAGGGCTGATGAGAAAATTCGCGATAAATTCCACATTGTAAAGAAATCTTTCATAATGACAGTGAATGAAGTATAGATAATAGGCAAAAGGAATATGATATTATCAATACCATATATTAGATAGTTTCGTTACATGAAGTCACTGAAGTTGGTCAATTTGAGGCTCTATAAATTAGCATAATTACCCGTTCCGACTAAAATCCTTATTTCTCAAGAACAAAATAATATTTTCGCAAACTAAATACACCACGATGATTGGGATATAATAGGCTATCAACCCTGAAAGTTTGAGCAAAATCGATTTTTTGAGACTTGCCACGACATGTTTGAGCCTTACTGACATCCTCTCGCATCAGAACGAGGCTCGGCACGCATATTATAAATTCAAAATGGCGGCTGGTTTGTTTACATCTTGTAGTTCTGAACACAAATGGACGAAAAGCTTGATAAATGTTCCCTTTTTAAGCCAATTCATGATAAAAATGTGGGCGAAGGACTTCAATCTTTCTTCAAGAGTTCTTAATAAAGTGAAGTAGTATATTCACTCCCTTTCATTGTGACTAAAGAAATTAAACTCTCAATGTTTCAGTTCAAAATTATTTATAACATACTTCCTTGGCGTTGCTGAAAATAATATTTGTCCTTTTTGTTTTGATTGTGAAAAACATACTTGTACACATTTTTTCTTTCATTGTAAAAAAGCTCAATCTTTTTGGGACAAATTTAAAGCATGGTGGCTGGAAATCTCTTCTACTCCTAAGCTTGAGCTTGAAATTACTTCTGCTTTGATATTGTATGGCTATCTAACTAATGTCAAAAAAAATATTTTAATAAATCACTTAATTCTAATTGCAAAGCAGAATATGTTTAACGTGTTTATAAATGATGAATGTTACACTTTTCACACGTTCCTTAATCATGCAACAACTAAATTTGATTTCGAAAAGAAAATAGTTTCATCAAAATCGAAACGCGATCAATTGTTATTTGAAAAACAGTGGTCCCCTTTTACCAAATTTTTGAGCAAAAACACTTCAAAGACAGATTGAACAGTTTGAATTAATTAGTCTCTTCCCACGTCTTCACAGTGCAAAAATGTGTGTGCTTTCTGTTCTTATCGTCAGTTTTTCTTTTTTTTTCTCCTCTCATTCTGTCACTTCTTCTGTGTTTATGTGCGTGTTTGCGTCTACACATACAAACAACTAAAACAATAAAATCAATTTATAGAATTGTAAATGCAAATAGATATGTAAAGGATAGAAAAAAAATCACATGGAACAAAAAAAGAAAAAATATATATATATATATATCAAAAAATCAAAAAAGTTATAAATATAAGAGTGATTGTCGGAGAAAACCGGTCAGGTGCAAAAGATGGGGTTCCGCCGATTTCCACCAAACTTTCAGCGATAAAAGCCTATCCGAATAGATGATGAACTGTGGTATTTAGAGTTTCGACGGGCTTTTATCTTGGGAGTTAGACCACCCCCCTCGGTTTTTGACGGTAATTGGCCTTCGAGACGCTAAAATCTGAGGCCAAAATTCATTCCGCCGTTTGCCAAAACTACTATTTCTTTTTAAGTTTCGATACATTGCATATGAAACCCATCATATGAAGGAGAAGTTCTGAAGTTTTGAGTCAAATCGGACGAGTTTTGAAATCTTGACCTGGACTTGAACTTTGCATACCAAGCTCGCTCAATTTGCGATCTAAATATTCATCAACTTGAAACAAATTTTCTCAAAAGTGCGGCAGTCTATTTTTACAAGAGAACCATGTTTTAAAAGCCCTATGTCTGATCTTCAAGAAACTGTAAAGTTACAATGGGTATCTAAAATTAAACGAACACGAGCAGCTTTCAAAGTTCGCAAAAATCGCATTCAGGTATTGCGTGATTGTACTAAGTGTTTACTTCCGGTCGACTCGAAGTCGCGGTACTGGCTCCGGGAATTGATTTAAATACGATAAAACCTTATTTTCAAGGAAGATTTGAATTAGAACTATGGTATTTAAAACAAAATAAAGTTTTCTTGCGAAAAAAATTCCAAGGAATACGACTCAGCGAGTAAATTCAAAGCAGTTTATATAGAGCTCATTTACATAAATTCCAACTCAAGACTACTAAGTCTAAACAGAGTTAATAGAGGGTCCCCTCTATTAACTCTGATCTAAATACCCCACCAAACACATCATTCATGTTCTGAATTGAATGAAAAACACTCTGTATCAGCTAAAACTAGGAATTAAAAGATTTTTTTAAACAAGTTCCTCGCCTTGTTTTTGTATTTCAGTTAAATCCTTCAAAAAGCTTATTCAATTCAGAGGTTTGAAAATCATTATCCCTTGTAATACAATGGGTATTACATATGAGGCTAACTCTGGTGACATGAGCAAGTAAAAACATATTGTTCAAGGGGTTCTATAAAGCTTTTCTTTCTTGTCATAGGTCCATTAACCTCTAGCTCGAGTGTTTTAGCAAATAGCTTTAAGTTCTGCCAGTTTGAGTGTTTGCAATTTTCCAGCAGAGGTTATTTCACATATGTTCCTGTTTTCAACTAAAACAGGATGGTTGGGAATGTTCATGTCGTCTACAACTGCCTTCCGTAGGGCCTCAAACGATTCCTGTTCTTCTAGTGCTTCAATATCCTCCTCTGACAGTTCCTCATTTGATATCTCCCTCTCTTCTGCTGTCTCATTCACGTTGACTTGCTGCTTCGTGTTAGCCGAAAGACGTGAAAAAAATCCTTTAATCTTATCAGCGGTTTTCCATTCCTGTGGCTGAAAACGTGCCTGTCCATTCTCATCTTTTGCTTGTTTCATTTCTCTTGACACCTGTGCTGGATCCCCTTTTTGGCCTGTAACAACCCCAGTGTCAAAGTGTGTCACGAGGAAAGATTTGACTTTATCTGACATCTTGGTCCAGGTCCTACTGGTCTTCAAAGCCCATCCTTTTGTTGGATCGTCATTACTCGTAGAAGTCTCATGTCCAATCTCTTCTAAACCTGTTTCTCTTGTTATTTCACTGGACGCGGGTTGGCTTGCATGCTTCACACCACTGACTTTGTCAGCCCATGCTTTTCTGATTGAATCATAAAGGGATTCTTTGTCTGTTTTGCGCACATGTTCCCCGGTGTCCATATGTGCTTCGGATTCAGCCTGGGTCTTGAAAGTTAGAATGCATTCAGATTGGCTGCAGGAGTAGATTTCGTTTTTTCTCAGATGCGGTTGTTCCTTGTCTGGTTGCTATTTGGCCAAACTCGCGTACTCGAGGGCCAAAGCCCTGTATGACCTCCAAATCAGTTTCAACTTGAGGCAAGATTTGAAGGTCCTTAAACTTGATGAGGCGTCCAGGACCAACATTAAAGCTGCACCACACCCTTATTCCATCCTTTTCCAATGCAAAGTTATTAAAGAGACTAATACCAGGTATTTTGTTGTCACTTGCATTGTCTCTCGTTGGATTCAGCCTGACTACAGCTGCTTGGCTTCCTTTGATGCCTCCATATGATTCAAGGGCTACTTTCATCTCTTCAGCAGTGGTAATGTCATGCTTTTTGTTTAACCATCTTCTCATGTGAGACTTCATCGGCGCTATCTTGCAATCACAGATATCTTTTCCTGCTTGAGGATCGGAGAAGTCATATCTTAGGATAGTGATTTCAGTTCTCTCAGAGATGTACGACATGCTGAGCAAAAGAGGACCATTGTGTTAACAGGCAGCATTGTATGAACGTAGGTAGGCTTTCTTTATTGACGGATAGTCATTTCGAACAGCATGGAGGAGGTTTTCCACAATGGAAGTAACAGCAAAGGCACCTTGAACACAAGAATTAAATAAATGCACATAGCATTCGACTTGGTAACCTTCGTTGCTTTTGGTGATAACAGCTGAAACGTGCCAATTTCTCCCCTTTTTTCCGAAGAAGTCACTCATACGCTCTCTATAACGTTGAGGCAGATATTTCATCGCCCAGTCCATAATGATTAAGCATGTGTCGTCTGTGAGGTCACGAAGAGCCTTTTGCTTTGCTTCATCCTGATTCAGAAGGCGAAGTAGATGCGATTTCCAGACGTGAATACAGCGAACATACTCCTTAACTTCAAACCTTTTCCTTTGCCTCTGTTCTTCAGTAATACCTATTTGCTCAAGTTTGTCTGTTATGTCTTGAAGAACTCTTCTCAGCGATTCGCATCTATCGCAAAGTATGTCATGGGCGTGGCTACCTTTGTCTTCGAAATTGAGATTATTAGGATCACTAAGAGCATAAACAATACAGTGATCTTTGCAGTGCTCATTTCTTCCAACGTGTGCCTTAAAATCGGCCTTCAGATATCTCTTTGCCTCTCAGTTCCTTCTTGTAATTCTTACCCCACTGGTCGTCCGCGCCATTTTCAACTAATGAGTCTATGACAGTAATCATGTTGTCGAACGCTTCCGCTCCTTCGGCAGTGAGACTATCAAGTCCTTGGAGTGATTTTTGCATTGACGCAGAACATACTTCTAGCATTCTGTAAAGTGATCGATCACTTGCTGGCTGGACCTCCTCCTGGGTACAGTAATTTTTGTACTGGTCAATTATCCTGGAGGGGATCCTCTGATCACTGCTGGAATTATAATCTTTTCACCAGAATCAAGCTTCAGAGTTTTTGTTCCAAATGCTACGTCTTGTATGAATTCAGGACGAGATAAAATCAACAAAATGGTCAATCTTGATTTGCTCGATCTTTTGGCGAAATATTGGTTGATTCGGTACTGGCTGGCCTTTTCCAGACTTGATAGCATGCTGTCGAGCCTGATCAATTCGCCATTTTGAAAGGTCACTGATCAGCCCTTGAAGCCCTGATCTGCTGAAGTCGTTTGCAAAAAGAGAAAGTTTTTGCCGTTTTGTATGCCAAGATTCAGCTTCATTATACGCCTTCATGAGAACATCAACTTGTCCTTGTGTTCCGTCAAACCTGGAACATTATTTACACAAGTACCTGAGTGTAAGGAAATCCAACAATCATAATGTTCTAAACCAGTTAAATGAAAAGGAATAAATTGCTTATGTCATTAGTATGAAGAACAGGCTCATCGTGGACTTCGTCACCTCGAGTTTTGTAATGCTTCAGTCTACGGTTCGTGCATATTGCTGTAATGTTTAATAATGTTTAAAGTTAAATAATAGATTCATACACATTTTACAATTGAAGAGATACAATATGAAAAATTTTTTGCATGATTATAAATAGAAATAAATATAATATAATAATTAAGGAAGTATAATATAATAGAGTGTATGTGGTTCCTGAATTAGTGTAAACTTTCGAGTCAGCAACCACACAAAAGCAACAAAAACGTTGATGACCATAATCTCAGAAAGTACTGAGCTGTCTCTCTCTTTGCTGCTAATCATAATTCATCGTGGCCGGCCCAAACCGTTCATAAAAATGGTTAAATTGAAGGTGGGATTCCTGTGAATATGACGGGAAAATGTAATGGGTGGTGGATCAAACGACAATCGAAAAGGACTATCGATGACAATTAATGCTATCTTATAACTAGGAAAAAGGAGAGGCAAAAATTTACCAGAGCCAATAGGAACCAGTGCATTGTACATTCGGTGAATTTCCGCTGACATTAAAGCGTTGACTCGACGAGTAGACTTCAGCTGCTTTCGTTGACCATTGTGTATTGGATAAGTGCAAGAGCTACTTTTCCGTCCTTGCCAGTCTGTTGTCAGGCTTCTTCTGTGTTTTGGGCATATAGTCATAGCCTCTGTTTGATCGTGAGTTGCACTCATCAGCCCTGCGCGGTTCAATATCAGTTCTTTCTCTGATAACCCTGTTTTACCACGTCCACGCTTGCTTGTTACTTGCAAGCTCACCAGGTGCGCTGTCATGTCCTGCAAACACGTTAGTAAGGGTACTAATGTCGATCCTATGCCAAGCAGACCACATGGCGAGTCCTCAGACACAAATGAACAGCTTACTTCAACTGCCATTGGCGAAAAATCTATATTGCGCAACTAACGATACTGAGCCATAATTCATGAGATCCGTAAACCAGTAGCACTAGACTGAAAATGAGCCGCGACAGCGTGCTGCTTTCATTTATTGAGTTTACCAAACTTGTTGAGAGTAGGTTAGACAGGTTTGTCAGGTTTGTCACTATATGATGAAATATTGATAAAGCTGTTTGTTCAACAAGAAAATCCCTGGAAATGACCCGCAAAAAGTACTGCACTATAAGTTTCTTACATCATATATCAATAGGCTCATTACAAAAGTTTATAAGAACTAAAAGAAAATGATTCGAAATTGAAAAGAAAATCAATCCATGTAAAAGAAATAGAAACAGCCGCAAACACTATCTAGTGAGATTCATGTTTACTGAGTAAACATGACCAGCCCTTGTACTCTGCCTGGCACAATATCAAACAGGCAAGATCGAAACAAGTTTTGACCAGTTGAAGGTATTGCAATACATATTTACCAAATAAGGCGATCAAAATCAATATCCTACAAAATATTTCGAAACATCACAGTAAATTAGGTGTTTTTTCATTCAATCCAGAACATGAATGATGTGTTTGGTGGAGTATTTAGACTTAGTAGTCTTGAGTTGGAATTTATGTAAATGACTCTATATAAACTGCTTTGAATTTACTCGCTGAGTCGTATTCCTTGGAATTTGTTTCACAAGAAAACTTTATTTTGTTTTAAATACCATAGTTCTAATTCAAGTCTTCCTTGAAAATAAGGTTTGATCGTATTTAAATCAATTACTGGAGCCAGTACCGCGACTTCGAGTCAACCGGAAGTAAACACTTAGTACAATCACGCAATACCTGAATGCGATTTTTGCGAACTTTGAAAGCTGCTCGCGTTCGTTTAATTTTAGATACCAATTGTAACTTTATAGTTTCTTGAAGATCAGACATAGGGCTTTTAAAACATGGTTCTCTTGTAAAAATAGACTGCCGCACTTTTGAGAAAATTTGCTTCAAAGTTGATGAAATTTTAGATCGCAAATTGAGCGAGCTTGGTATGCAAAGTTCAAGTCCGGGTCAAGATTTCAAAACTCGTCCGATTTGACTCAAAACTTGAGAACTTTTCCTTCATATGATGGGTTTCATATGCAATGTATCGAAACTTAAAAAGAAATAGTAGTTTTGGCAAACGGCGGAATGAATTTTGGCCTCAGATTTTAGCGTCTCGAAGGCCAATTACCGTCAAAAACCGAGGGGGGTGGTCTAACTCCCAAGATAAAAGCCCGTCGAAACTCTAAATACCACAGTTCATCATCTATTCGGATAGGCTTTTATCGCTGAAAGTTTGATGGAAATCGGCAAAACCCCATCTTTTGCACCTGCCCGGTTTTCTCCGACAATCACTCATAAGTTGTAAATAATCTGAACTGTATATTTATTCAAAAATTTCTTTGTTGGTTGGTATCATAATTCAAACATAAATTGTATCCTCAACCATAAATGTGGACACTCAATAGCCTGGGATAATGCTAAGATATTACAGAACGAAGGAAGATGGCACCAGCGAAAATGGGCTGAAGCTTGTTACATCAGCAAAAACAAGAGCGCCATTTTCAATAGAGACGCTGGTAGAAAGTTACCAGAAAATTATTTAGCTATTGTCAAGGGTAATTAGCTTTCTCAATTCTAGAATGCATTCTTTATGTTAACGCGCGCGCCCTACCTGTTATACTCGTGAGCGCTTAAAAATGCTTGATTGCGCGATGAGCGTGAGTTAAACAGTTGATTGTAACTGTCGTTGTTTGTTACATTTAGCCCTGAGGATGGGCAATTAAGCCCGAAAGCTTGGCAAAATAAATGTCAATTTATGGTTGAGGATACAATTTATGTTTGAATGTATATTTATTGTTTTTTGTTGGAAAATGTATTGTATGTATTATGTATTTCATCTAGGGTATCACACTTAGTGTGGTACTCAATAAGTTATAAATAATCTGAAGTTCATATAATTGTTGTTGATATTGGAAAATGTATATTGTATGTATTATATATTTCATCTAGGGTATCACACTTAGTGTGATACTCGATAAGTTGTAAATGATCTGTTGTTAAATAAAAAAAATGAACTAAACTTGTCTGATATATGGTACACGTTGTGAACAATAAATATAACTTAGTCATCAACAATAGGTTTCTAAAGATGTTGATTAAGTAACAATGCGCGTAAGAAGTAGGCAACTCTCTATTGTTCTGTGGCAATAGCAACTTCCCCACATAAGAATGGCTTAGTTTTCAGACTGAAAGTATATCATCCTATACGTAACACATTTTAAAAATAAAATGTGCAAAAACTCTGTTTTGCAACAAAGTTTCTTTTGTACTAAAATATATTGTCCAATCATAAATGCTCAAAACAAAAGCCAAAAGACGTTTATAATTCGATATGTTCCTCACATAGAAATTTTGATAAATAAAGGCTCAGGAAATCTTAGATGAAAAGGGAATCAGATAACCAATAAAATATTTTTAAAATCCGCTTAGTTTTGAAATTATGGCAGATTTTCATGTTTTAACCAATGAGATGGACGGATTAGACAATACGCAATTAGCACCTTTCTGCATTCCATTGCCGTTTGCCTGCCTAGTTCTTACTAGAACCATAACTTAATTTAGGTTTCACCTTAATGGTACCAATAAAATTCTTATATGATAATCCAAGCTCAAGAACAAGTTGGGCATCTGGTTTGATTGTAGTGATTTGACAGCTGTTTTGGTTGAGATTTTAAGCATGATCTTTATAGGGGTTCCATCAGGAAGTTTTACATAAATCCAGTTGGGCTGCTTATCTACAAGAAAATTACAAAAATAAAAATAAAAACAATAAGTGGCAATGATGAAAAAAATATTTATAAGTAATATATAGAAGTAGCCATGCTTTAGACAATTTATAGACCTGAGCCGTCAGGTCAAATACAACATGGATGTTTTGCATTTTACTAAAATTTTGAAATATGAAAGTACAACCTCCAACAGTCATTAATCTCTTGTTTTCCCCATAATTTATTAATGATTTGATAATTAAGAATACTGGGAATTAAGGGCACTGTTTTAATTAGGGGACCAAAAAAATGCCATCTTGGAAATCAAGATTTTTCCTCAACCTTGGAATGCCTGGCTAATATTACCTGCACTTTTTTGTTCTTCAGTTAATATACATTGACCAAGGATGAATAATTTAAAGTAAAAATGCCACAATAAAACATGTCACATAATTGTTTTTCTTCATATTTATTGGTTATGTGTTAGTGTTAACAACAACAAAATTAGTATTTCAATAACACAACAAGTATTGTGATAACTCAACGTATGTATAATGGCCATACATGGAAAATCATATTTTCTTTCTAACAATTAAAAACAAATATGTATTTAGATTAAATAAAAACTTACTTCTACCCTTTTGATCTTCAAACCTGTACTCTTTGCATGGTTATATGACCTCTATTTCATTAACAACAATCTTTATCATATTAAGGATCACTAAGTTGGTTGAATTTATTGTTATCATAATTATCATTGTTAGTCTATATCAGCTGATAAGTACATTATTGTGCCATTATTTTTTTGTTAATTTTTTTAAATATTTTACGTGCAGAAAACAATTACAATTTTTGTTTACAATTAACTTGTTGGAAAAAAAAGAACTCAAAATAATGTTCAGTAAATTCAAAACATTATGGAATCTTCAAGGCTTCATTCTAGGTGGGTTCTACTTGGTGACTATTACATAATCCAATTAAATGATTTTGATGTTCAAAACAAATGATTGAGGAGTAAGGTTTTAAATTTGTAGCACTCAGCATTATACTGAATCATTTCATCAAAATATTAACTAAATTTATAAATACACTGTAATTGATGAAATTGATGACACAGAAGAACATATCTATAGTTAGAAAAAGAAAACAATAAAAAGGTAGCAGGTATTGAAAGTGAAGGAGGAATAAAGTCAAGACAGCCTCCGTTAAGAAAAAAACAAATAGTTAATTCATTTAATCAATCTTTAAAATCATCAATTATAATGGTCTTATGCGGTCATGTTTCAATATGATCAAATGATATAATGGAGAGCAATCAAATATTTGAACACTGTTCTAGAGAAAACCTAGCTCCTACACATTGAAATATATTATTAATTCAAACATATTTCGTTTCTTGTGTAAATTTTCTGAAACATTAACAAATAAAAAATTATTTTGCCCTCCAGTACAACTATGCATGCAGATGATCATAAACTGCAAAGAACCTATAATTACAAGTACTTGATTTACAAAATAAAAATAATATATTGCTACACAAATATACTGTACCTTCATTTCTTTTGTAAACAAATGTACATTAAAAAAGTTAAATATGATTGTTGTTGTATTGAAGTAAGTTATATAAATGCTAAATCTAGTAAATGAAGCTGCAATGTTTTAATCATGTTAACACAGATCACTCATTTTTATTATATTATCTAATAGAACGATTTCTCATAAGCCGGTGTTAACATGCTAATGAAGATGTGTAATATGATAATGAGTTTGCATTGAGAAACGTGGCATCTAATATATAGATTTCGTCTTGGGACAACAGAACTACCAAAAACACACCTCTACTGAAGAATACATTTTTTTATTATTAGATTATCACACCGATCTAATAAAAATATCTTCAGTAGATGTGTGTTTTCGGTTATTTTTATTCATCATCTATGCGGTAAGCTTTTAGCTTTAGAAAAAGAAAACATAGACTGTAAGGTATATCAGCCATACAGAATGAATGTCACTATACAACAAGTTTTATACAAATCGGCATAAGCCATCTAGGGTGTCTCCAAATGCTCCCTATAGCCTTTTAGGTCTTGATCTATTTAAAAGTATTTTCAATTTTTATCCTCCTTCTGCTCAAGCACCTGTTAAATGTTCTTGCTCGTCTTCATTCTCTTAAATTTAACAAGTGCATTTGGTTTTCCCTTACTGCTGTCAATAAAGGGCCACCACCAGGATATGCCTTATCAGCAAGAAGCTTGGCTCCAGGAGGAAGACTCAAGGGGTTTCCAGGCCCAATGGGTGTCATAAGTCTGTAAGAAGTAGCGTCATGGGTGCTACCCATGAATTCTGTCTGCACGAATCTTAAATGTCCTTCGTTATCTATAATGAGCTGTGTATTAAAACAGTGATAATGGCGATGGCCACTGTAATACAACCTTTGTGGCTCAATTAATGGTCGATATATCTCATGAGGAGTTACGTCAATGGAACCAACTGTGTTCGGGAATTCGGGCCATAATCCCATCATGTTGGCCCATTCATTATTATTGGGCCAATTTACTTGATTTTGGAAATATCGCCAGAGTTCTGGGATAGTTCTTTGTATGATTCTCACGACAGACGAGGGATCTATATCGAACCAAAGTGCTAGGTTGTCGACATGCTGATATTTCCTTAGCCACAGCATGACAAGCAGTAATTGATTGGCTAAACTTATGTTCTGCCGCCTTTGATGAATTATCTGGCCACCATTTATGGCTAATTGCAATAAAGCTGGTGATACATCTGCAACTAATTGCAAGAAGGACCCTGGTGTTTCTCCCGTATTCCTCCAAAACAGCCATGACTGTCGAATTATCATTGAGAGCACATCTCGACCTTGAAAACCATGGCCTCGAAAATTAGGCATCAGTCGTTGATTCAATGGATATGCAATTTCCAATAACGGAGGCTGCATTGCAACAAATAGCAAAATAAATGCTAGCAAGTTCAATAATATAGCTTGAATATTGTTGCTGTCCATGGTGGAATAACAAAGAACTCATCAAATGTAACCGGGTGTGCATTCCTGGAATTCTTGCATGTATTTCACTACTATTTATGTATGCAGACCACTAGTACGTATTCTTAGGTTTCAGCAAACACGCTTTCTAAGAACAGTTCTTGTTTAAAATGTGGCGTCCTTGGGAACATGTACAAGAAGAAGAAGAAGAACAACAACAACAACCTGCAACAGGAGAACCTAAAACTAATGTTAAAGGTAAACAAAATCATTCTCCATAACACCCTAATTGCTTTATCTTTTTTGGTGTAGTTTCCTGAATTCCAAAGAAAAAATAATACTAACCCTCCTTATATTTACTCCGTTTACTTAGGTAATTTTCCAAAGAAACGGGAGTCTGTGAGAGAAAAAGAGAGAGCGTTTATTCTGCAATGTTATAATAGATGTAATGGAAAGGAATGGAAGGATGTTTTGATATGCTGTAAAGCCAGGATAGCAGATGCAGGGCTCCCTGAACATGTTGTTCAGCTGTATCTGGATTGCACCGAATCCCGGGTTATCACAAGGATGCAAAATGTCATAAGGAGAGCTCTGAAGACCAGTCCGTCCCCAATGAACTCGAAAGCAATAGCTGAGTCTTCTATCGCACAACAAAACCTAATGAAATACGCGGAGAAGAAAACACCTGGGCAGCGAAAAGAGGACGCCATAAGAAATAAATTAAGGGATGACTTTGTAGGCCCGTCTTCTGACAATGACTCTGGAACTGAGCCAAGTTCAAAGAAGAAAAGGAAGCTAGACCAAGCCGGAGCGACGCACTCAGCACACCAAAAGATGTGCGAGAAAGCAATGGAAACGATGGATAAAGTAAACTGTCTTCTTGAAAAAGTTGATAAGGACCTTCAGAAAAAATACACTAAATAGTCATCGAAAGGCATCAAAAGAATTATAGCACTCGCCTTAGCGCTTTTTGTTTTACTCAGATCTTCTTCATTTATCGTTACAAGTGAATACATTATAATACTATCGCGAGCAGAATTTGAAAATCTTGAAAATTTGAAAAGCGCGCGCCGTTCTAGAATTTACAATTATTCTATATAATTTAGGTATAGCAATGCGATCATTTCCCGAGTTCTTATCAAGTTGAGAGTGCCACGCTTCTAGGAATAGTGTGCCAGTTTTGTTCTCTGTCTACAATTTTAGTTTCACTGAATTTAAACTCATGGTCTTTATTGTTCGCATGTTGGGCAATTTTTGATGATGGTTGGTTGTTTACTATTGCTCTCTTGTGTTCTTGGACTCTGGTTTTTAGAGCTCTTTCTGTTTGGCCATTGGAAATGATCGCATTGTGCTAACCCAGAATTGTGGAATGATCTTCCTCCAAGTATAATTATACTCTATGCACTTCATGGACGAGTATAAAGCATTTTATAGCTAAACTACATTCTACAATGACAACAGGACAACAGAATAGGAACGGGCATCTCATTTATTAATGCCCGTTTCGACAGATAAAGAAAGCAATAGAGAAGTGATTTCATTCAATCCAGTCAACTTACATAAAATGTACATCATATATCTTTTGCAAACTACTTCTTATGCAAACTATGAGAAACAGACAACAGAGTTTCAAGATTATCTTTAACATAACCATCCTTGGCGTTTTCGAACTTCCATCTGCCATGGCGCTTGAACAGACGATCAATGACTCCTGCATTAGCTGCTGCTGTAGCGCCGCCACTTCTCAAGCTATGAAGCCCAAACTTTGCTTTTGGATACCCTAAGCAAGTAAACGCACCAAGGACTATTTCCCTAGCTCTTGTATAACTTAACCCACTAGAACGTAACTTATAGCTCTTAGAAGAACTATAGTATTGTAAACTACGAAAGAAAGGCTCAGTTGACCCGACACCTGATGAACTAGCTGTATTCACATATCTCTTTAATATATTGAGGACAACAAATAGAGTTGGTCTGCGCCAAAAGAACTTTAGAGCCTTCCCTATAAACGTCGGTTTTACTCTTTACAATATAAAGTTCTATGAAATTACCCGATTCCGTTTTACAAAATTTGACATCACAACACCGTAAACTAGACAGTTCGCTGAATCCTAGAAATCCATTGAAAGCTGTAACGCATAACGCAGCTAAACGAAGATCTGAAAGGTTCTCGTCGGGTGCTGCGTACTTAACAAATAAATTCGTGATCATCTCACATGTGACTGGCTCTTTTTTCACAACTGCTTTGGCAAGTTTCCGTTTACCAGTTTCCAGAAAATGTTTCACAAGACCAGAGTCGCACGGACTCTGCAAACCATAAATTCTATGAGCACAGTTAATGCTGTAGAAAGCTGACTCCAGTTTAGAGTAGACACAACCACTCTCTAGTAGGTGCTCTAGATGAACACAATCGACCACAAAGTCACGAGAAGTTCCATCGTAATGGATTAAAAAAGGCCAAAAGACTGCAGACTGCCAAAACGGAACAACCAATACCGCCCAGCATTGACATAAACATACGTGTCGAATGGTGCTGATGACCAATGACATAGGAGGTACTAACCAGCAAAACTCACTCTCCCAGTTAAACGCCAAACAGTCTACCCCTAAGGAACTGGGGTTAAACAATTTTGAATAAAATCGGTGGACCTTGAAGTTTTCAGAACTAGCAAAACAATCAATTGTACATGAGCCCCAACGGCCAGTAATAGTTTCAAAATAGCTAGTTTTGACCCTCCAGTCCTCGTGATCTATGACTTTGCTAAGGTAATCAGGTTTTTCGTTCAATGAGCGGGGTATCCATTCGACATCAAGACTGATGTTAGCCTCTTTGGTACAGTGAAAAACATCAACTGCCAAACTGTGTAAGTGTGCTTTGGTGCTGCCTGAACCTATAATGCATTTCACAACTTGGTTATCTGTAAACCACTTAACGGTATTAGACTGCAAAACGTGCTTGTAACTCAAAAGTGCGTCTGCAATGCATTTTAGTTCTCTCCAAGTGGAGTTTTGCATTGCTTCAATTTTATTCCATTTCTTATAGAATACCGGTGTGTTTTCGTGAGAAATATAAGCTGCGCATCCTGTCTGACTGGCATCAGAATAAACGATCCTTGTTGGTAGGACTGGTTTAAACACAATTGATTTACAATTAAGGCTGGGCGTGGTGTGTGACCAAAATTAAAGCTCACTGACAGAATCGCTGTCCAAACACAACAGAGAAGACCAACTAGCTCTCGAGTCTATCAAACGATGCAATGACTTAGTCCTCAGCCTGCATATATTCCCAAAAACAAGTGAGTTCGAGTTGACTAATCCTGTTATGGAAGCCAGCTGTCTGGCAATCATTTTCCTCTTCGCCAGTGCCTCGTTAACGGTAGCTAGCAGTCTAGCAATTTTTTCTTGTGGGACTGACAAAATTTTATTATTTAAATCCCAGTTGAAACCTAGCCATTTTGAATATTGTGTGGGCGTCCAAATACTTTTGTCCTCGTTGGGCATGAAGCCACTTCTCAGTAGATCAGTTCTGACACGGCTAGCCTGACTACGACATGAAGGAAGACAGGGTGCGGTCCCCATACCATCGTCTAACTAAACAACTGTTTTGAACGCTAGGCTACGCCAAAGCTTAACCAAGGTCTACACCAAAGCTAAACCAGGTCTCATGACTTTGGTAAAAATATAAGGCCCAGTGGCCAGACCAAAAGGTAAAACAGTGAATTGAAAATACTTTGTTATCCCTTCAAAATTCCAAGAAAAACCTAAGAACTGCTGATTGTCTGAAAAAATGTCAATGTGGTGATAACCCGATTTAATGTCAAACGAAAAAAGCCACTGTTGAGGGCAATCTCTAAGGGAACTGAGCATGAATCTGGCAACCTCGAACTTAATTTTAAATTTTTTCAGAAAGCTGTTGGGATACCTTAAGTCGAGGATAAGCCTCTTTTTTCCCTTAGAAATAACAGAAACTGACAACAGATTAACTACTGTAGGGACGGAAATGCATTCTACTACAGAACCAAGAGTCACTAATTCTTTGATAGAACCTTCGACAAACGTACTTTGGGAGTGGGAGTCAAAAATGGAACGATGTAACCCCTTGATATTGTGTCTAAAATAAATTTCGAAGCCCCAATGAATTTCCAAAAGTGTACATGTGACTGCAGTCAGCCTTTCACTGTTATAGACTTTGAGCTCTCAGAGAACTCGTAACTATCTTCTAATGCATGAAGTTCACTATCAAATCCCATACTAGGCAAACAAACACTATTATCATACTCATCTTTTTCTAACCTTTGCGCAGCAGCTTTGTGCCTTGGTTCAATAGACCCATTACTGACCGGCTGTGTTGGTCGAAGTACGGCTCTCGTTTCGGTATTTGCTGGCCGCACAGACTGGGGAGCCTGACCAGTGACCACGCTGCCCGCAGGTAAAGCATTTGTCTGAGGGCAGCGGCTGGCGGCCAACACGAAAGGGCTAAGTGCGTTGGAAACGATGACCCTGATAAAATGGTCTTTCTGACTCAGGATAAGTAGAAGCATTGAAAGGCCTGCATCTCAAATCTTCTTTCTTTTTGGGCTTTTTGAGTTTAATCTTTTCCAAGGCTCTTTTTTCCGCTGATCGAAGCTTTTTCTCGTCATCGGAGTCCTCTGCTAGTTTATCTGATTCACACTCTTTGACGGCAGTCCAACTGGCAGGGCTTCTGTCGGCGAACCATATGAGGTTATTCCTTTTCTGTATACTAGACTTCATTTTCTCGAGTTTGCCGCTAACTCTAGTTAACTCTCCTGAGAGTAGAGCCTTCATTGTTGTTTCAAGGGCATCATGGAGATCAGAGTTGAATTCATATTGAATCTTGTTTCCTTTGAACTTGAACGATTCAGCGGCTTTGGACTGAATCTTTAACTTCTTAAGCTGGGACTCGTAGTGCTCTTCTCTTTCGTCAAAGGTACGCTTAAAACTTTGGAATTTCTGTTCAAGCTTTGCATTTCGTAGCTGAACAAATATGTCAATGGATGATGATGATGGGGCCGTCCCTGTAGGAATAGATCCAGTAGGTCCTTCAGCTCTAAACATTTTAGATGGTGCAGATCGACTTTCATTATTGCTAGCAAGAAGCTCGCGTTCAGCCTCCGACATAATTTCAAATCAATGATTAGTAACGAAATGCCTTCGAATAGCACATTATGCTAAACTGAAACCTTAAATGCTGTAACACACTTGTTCCCACGGAGTGGGGAACACACGAATGAAACACAAACAATGTATGTTGTTAACTAACTGCTTCACTGACCTTCACAGGGCAAAATTACAGATTTAAGTTGCATTAAAGGACTATTAAAGTCAATTTAATGGGGTATTTAATTTAAGTTTAATTTTTTTATTAAATTCATTAAGTATAGGTTTCCAGAAGCTTTAATGTTGTATTTAAATCTCTTTAATGAAGTGTTTTCTCTGGCCTCTTAAATTCACTTAAATTCACTTAAATTCGTGTTTAATGACCTTTAACCCGCTCACTTAAAGCTTACTTAAATATTGGTTTTATAGTCTTTAATATGTTTTAAAGTATCATGAAATGTGTATTTAGTAGCCTTTCATTAATTACCTAAAGAAGCAGGGAATGTTCCTTTAATAAGGCTTTAAGTGGAGAACTAAAGACTAATATTTTGCTCTTTTTTGTCTTTAATTAGTACTCATAATTGTATATATAATTGGTTTTATTTGGCTTTACAGAACATTTAAGGTTATTTTATTTCACTTTATTCAATAATATAGAGCAACATATTGTTTTTACTGGTTACTGATTTCTATACATTGAATCGTGCATTTTCATCAACTGGTATACATTTAGTTGTATTTAGTAACTCTTGTTTTGGTCTTGTTACGGAAAACCGGCTTAGGCTACTTGGATTACTGATTGCTTGGATCTTGAACGTTGGCTAATGTAAGATCTTGTTTATTCTTCATCTTTCATATCTTCTTTCTCTTCTAGAGTTCTTCTTAACCGGCATTATTCTGTAAACTCAAAAGCGAAGAAGCAAGAGTTAAATCAACTGTGTTAAATATACGTTACGTTACGTTCACTTCTCCCGCCCAAAATATAGAATATACCGGCACTGAACACAGCTATAGTTTCTTTCTGATTATCTACGCGTTATTTATTCATTGTCGGAATTATTATCTTTCTTACCTTTCGAATTTATAGACTCGAAGCCAGCAAATCGAACTTCTTCAGGCTCTCCTTGTTGTTCGTTTGCTCTCCATACGTATACACTTTCCGTCTATCGTAAATTACCGTTGTAATAATTACGCTCAGGATTCGAGCGCGGTTTAGAGTTTGAAATCCAGAAGGATTGAATTACTTAGCCAATCATATGGACAGAGGCACAATAAGGCATGTACTGTGCTCGTGATCAATGTCAATAAAATGAAATCCGATAAGCCACAACAATACGCGCGAACTTCCCGCCAGTGTAATAATTTACTGAATTGTTTATAGTTTGGATTATACGGAGTTCCGTCCAAACTACGGCAAAATGCCGGCTTGTTCTATCTTTGTGTTATTCAAAGACACTGAATGGACAATGAGAAGTTTTATTCGAGGTACAGCTCACTTAGTTTTCGTAATCAAGCTGTTGAACTCCGAATATGCGGGTTCTTAGCAGCGGCATTGTGCGAGTACTTTATAGGGCTTGCTTACAATAGGTTTCGTAAAATGAGGACTGCTGACTTCGACTATAAAACAACCCCAAGTTCATAATCAGAAGAAGAACAAAAAGTTAAGATATATACGGGAAGCACACAAGGAGGTTTCGAAATCCAATGTAGCCTGAGAAATTAACCCCGCACACAGCTTATGCGGGAACGGATTGCTTGGACAGTAGATTACATAAACAAGCCTCATGATCAGTAGCGGGAGACTTTGAAGATATAAGGTAAACTTGTAAGTTAAATGATTGCATATATATAACTTAATGGTACTGCGATACCGTATCTAGAACTGAAAACTGTTTAATGGTGAGTGGCATTTATGTTTGCGGTTCAAAGATATCAAGGATGCGTTATCCTAGAGGAAATCAGAAGGTATTTAATGTAATGATTAATAGTAACTTAAATTCGTCTTAAACCTCTACTTATTATAACTTTAGGTTTACTTAAAGTTAAAGTAAATCCGTTGCCTGATCGTGAGTTTCCCTTCCCAAAAAGAAAGGCTTTACTGTACATTTAAAGTTAAAGTAAATGTATGAAGGACTTTACATAGACTTTAATGATATACTTAAACCCCTTAAATCTCTTTACACATTTAAGATACCTTAAATCTGCATCTTAAACTTACTTAAATCACTTTTACGTAAAGACTAACTAAATATTACTTAAAGCTAACTTTTTCCTATGTTTACCTTTAAGGAGATTTAAGTTAGTATTAAAGCTCATGTTTAGATTTAAACAACTTTAAGGTTAACTTAAATTCCTTTAAATATATTATTTCATCCTGTGCTTCTTGTATACATTCCGTAACGCTATAAAATACATGATGTTGCAGTACTCCAATTTCCTTTAAAGGAGTAAAAACCTGGCTTTTTAAAGAAGCTTTTGATTAACTTATAATTTTCTTTGATATATATTTGTAGTTATTATTGAATTGTGTGTAATTTATTAAATATTTAAAAAAAATAATTAAAAGTTAAATATGATTGTGGTTGTATTGAAGTAAATTATAAAAATGCTAAATCTACTCAGGTAGATTAAGGCTTGGGTTGATACCTGAAATCGCCCCCTGCGACGCTTATTATTTTTTTGCATAAATTAACGAGTCGATCCAATATGGCGGCGTTGCTTTTCAAATGGCTGTGTGTTCGACCTCAAGAAAGTGGCTATTTGTTGGAATTTCTTTGAGAACTCTCCAATAAAGTTTTTAGAAAGAAAAATGAAGGTAAGAACTTGAGAATATTCATGTCATATTGTGTGTTAGTAGTTAAGAAATGCCTATAAAGGTCTTTGAAGAAACGGCTGTAAGCTTTACGGCGTGAGTGCTGAATATGAAAACCATTAAGCTGATAAAGCTTAAGTTATTTAACGAAATTATTCACATTTTCACTTTGAAAATGATGATTAAATAGTCCAATGTCTTCCTTAAATTCTGGAAGGATTACCTTTCATTAATGACGAAATAATTATTTCTCCCTAACCACTTAGATGTTTTATGGTAAACTAGTGAGGAGAACTTATGTTGTAATCAAAGGCCAATGTATTTAAAGCTCATAGGCATGTTCACAGCAACTTTATTTAAATATAAGTTAAATAGCTTTATTTACAACCTTGTGTTCACCACTGTATTTATAGGTTGGTTATCTAATAATTTTTTTCTTGATAGTTTTACGTAAATGCATGTTTTAAAAATGTCTTAAAAATGTAAGCTTTTAAAAATGGTTTAAGCTGATCGAAGTTCAGAGTATATATAGTCCTCTGTCAAGAGCCAAAAAGGCTATCCTACTATCAATAGGAGCCTTGAGAACAAATAAATAGATTGAATTTGAGATTGAATTAAGAACTGAATATAAAAGTATATCTGCAATAATAATTTATATAAATACGTTATAAGCTTAATATAAAGCTTAATAAAAAATATTTTTACATTTTCTCTAAAAGTTTTTTAAATACTTAACTTAAGCTTATAAGCTTAATATCATAAGCTTAATTATCTACACAGCTGCTGACTGAATTTTTCATTTCTAATTTATACTCTTTAGCAAGTCAAATTGTTGTTGTCATCTCAAAAGTGTTGAACCTGCTAATTAATGGACCAGCTAGCTGATGTAGGATATTATCAATCTGGTAAGTACTTTGATAAAACTGTTTTCTGTTTTCCATTACTGATAATATTCTTGCAATCGAAGAAAAATGACCAAAAAAGAGACTTGCAGCAAAATAAAATATACAATTTTTAAAACATTTCAAAAGGCTATATTATATAGCTCTCTTATTGGTATATTACATATTTACTCATATATACATACTTTTTCGAAAATTATACTGAATAAGTTGATTCAGTTTATTTTGTTGTGTTTTATTTTGCTGTTCTTTTTGCGATCATTTTTTTACTTATTGCATATCATGTTATCCATGCTGCTATTGGTTTTCATAAACTTGCATAAAACATAAATGCATAAAGATGCAATACTGTATAAATTTTTCCATTTCTAAGAATCAAAGTATTATGCTCTCAAAATTATGCTTTTTTGTAAGTTTATGAAGCTCACTGCATTCATAAGGTTGCTGAATTAAATTAGATGAACTGTTATTTTCCATGATTTCAATAATTCAGCAGCAATGTGGAGTTGCTTGGTTTTAGTTACATAGGGTTCAGCCTTTTGATTTTGATACTCTTTCAGCTCACTGTTCAGCTGCTTATAAGCTTTCAATGTCTTTACTTGTACGTGGGCTAGTTGGGTCTTATATCTGTCTTGGTTGTATTTAGATGTTGGGTTGGCCATCAGGGACTGCTTAAGTTTTTCAAATTTCTCTACATCAGGACTTCTTCCCAGAACTTTTTCTAATGCTTTGGCAGTTTTTGATGTCAGCTCTGTTTGGTTGTCTTGCTTCTGCCTTTTTACTGGAGATTCACCGGGTACTGTTGTTGATTGTTCAGACTTCCTGGTATTTTTTCTCTTTGCTCCAATATCTAGAGGTGCATTTGTAGCACATGTGTCAGTATTTGTTGTGGATGTTATTGAAGAAGACTCAGCTGGGGGACAGTCATCATTAGTAGCTGGAAAAAGTGCTGGTTCATCATCTATTATCATTTCTTCACTTTCACAATCGTTGTGCTCATCAAACTAATCTAAAGGATCTTGATCAGATTCTTGGATTCCTTGATAGATGTGTTCTACTGCCCCGCTTTGTTCTTGTTCTTCAACATTGTCATCAAGGAGACAGCAGTTAAGGGTTCTCTGCCACTTTCCATTTACTCTTACTTTGGTTGCTGGGATTTTAGTTGCAGATGCCTCGCAGTCTTGCCAACAATCTGTTAAGTAAGTTTGCTCTTTGCTGATAGTGCTTGATCTGAAGTGATGTAACCTTGGCCCTTCTGGTCTGAAGGATGGTTCTTCTGGGCCATCGAAGAACTCAATACAACTTTCATCTGTTTCTTTCCACCAAACACCTTCTCCACGCTTAAGGAAATCTGAGATGGTCTTGAGGTGGGCATTCCAATCTCCAGCATACTCGTCAATAAAGGTCTTTGGTAAGACTGTATTTCCCATCTTAGGTAGTGCTGTTGCTAACTTTGATATTTCTCTCTCCTCCCTTTGTATGACATTTGTTGGTTTACATTCCTTCTCTACTTGGGCATGAAGTATTGGATTTGAAGACAGATCCTCAATTCGTCTGCTCCAGGTCTTGGATGTGATGTTGGATAGCTTCTCGAATAGACGTTCAAACATCTCAGCATTAGTTGATCTGTGAAACACCAATCTGAGAAGAAAAGCTGAATGGGCAACACAGCTATGGAAGTAAATGCCAAAGAGCTTTCTGTAGGTCAGGGACTTGGGAGGACAGAGAAACCTTCTGCATTGGATTGCATGTCTGAAACAAAGGTTGTGCAATCTTAAAATCATCTTAGGGGTTCTCTTGTGGTCTTGAGAATAAAATATCTCTATCATTTCACATAGAGTGACAAGAAGTGTCTTAAGTTCTCGGTTAGCTAGCTTGTAAAGAGCGATTGTGACATATATCAGTGTTTTCCTGTAGTCAACGCCTCTTAGTTTGTCTTTGTTTAGTTGTACAGCTAGGATTTCCTTGAGTGAAATGAGAGTGTCAATGTCAGTAATGTGGTGTTGTGCTTCCTGTAAGATGTTCTTTATATGATTCATGGAACAGTGTAGAGATTCAAAGTACAGTACTTCATAATTGTCATTGTTGAGTTCCTTTGTTGTCAGACCTGATTGGAGTAAGGCAGGTTTCCTTGTAGTACTACCAAGAGTTTCAGCAAGTTCCTTTTGCAAAGTGTCTCTGTTTCCTTGAGAATTGACACCTCTTGCCTCTAATTCACTTCTTAAATCTCCAACCTTTAGATTTTTAAAAGGATGCAAAGAGTCACCTTTTCCTGCTGGATCAGCTTCAACAAATTTTCTCTTTTCTCCTAATGATTTGTACTTCTTTGGTAGCACATACTCGAGGTCAAAAGAGGAATTGATGTCGACATCACACCCAACACATGGGTAGTGTCCACCATGCTGGGTACCATCTTCAAACTGAATGGCAGGGTTATCCCCATTCATGAATCTCATAATGTCATTGATAGGAACACCAGATTCTGTCATAACCTTGTTTGCTAGGTCCCTGAGGTCATCTTGGCGAGTAGGAACAAATTCCATCTGTTCTACAATAGTGGAGCCACTAGGTCCAAGAATGTAAATGTAAGGCTCCTCTATCGTTGCTTGAACATCTATTGAATGACCAGTTTTCTGGAGCATTTCTGTATCAGTGAAATGAATGGCAGGGTCATACATCACACGGAGGCAGAAAAGCATAAACCCATAGTTAGCAAGTGTGCTGTGATCATGCCACAATAACCAGTGCCGTTGTCTTTGAAAGTTTTTCAACCGTTCTTTCAGTTCAATTATGTCACCAGAAGTGTCTTCATTGATTTTCTCAAGTTGTTCAATAACATCATCTTTACTAAGGTTTTCATAGTAGTCATCTGGGTGATTTCTCAGCAGGCTGCTATGGTATTTCAGTGCATCTTCTCATATGTCCTTCAATGGAATTTTTCTGGCAGACACTTTAGTCACTTCTTTTTCAACTTCTCCATCTTTGTTGACTCTCAGCTTCAACATATCTCTACTAACAACAGGTATTCCCAAATTATAAGTTCCATTTTCAATTATTTTCTTTACTTCGCCTTTAATTTGTTGATTGCTTTTTGGTACTGGTATGGACACTTCTCCTCCCTTCTGTTTATGCATGGCCCTGCGAACCCTTATTCCTGCCATGATAAACAAAACAATATATTACTATTTTGATCTTTTTTTTCTGGGGAGGGGGGGGGGGGGTGGGGGGTGCAAAGACAGTATAGTCAGATAAAGAGATGTGCTTTTAAGGCATTTCCAATGTGTTTGTATAATCATGACTATTATATATTGCCATCATCATCATTACATTATCACTATTATTATTATTATTTTAGGAGAACAGTTTTACATGGGAATTCAGTTTCCCTCTTCTGTTGTCCTTCCTTAATATCTTTTTGTTAGTATGTATTTTTTTTTTCGTTTGTTTTTTATATACAATATTTTTATATATTTGTAGGTCGTTTATTTTTGGGAAAGTTATTAAATAAATAAAAATATAATTATTTCCAGTATATTGTTGTTGTGGCCAATATATTTATTGGTATTATTGGTATATTTGTACCTTCAAATTCCTCTTCTGCTACATTTTTTCTGTTTGCTGTTTTGATCTTCCTAGTATCAATGCCATTAGCTTGTAAATATGTTTTCAGGACCTGGCCTTTATTCTTGAGCTCCTCTTGACTTCCCTTTCTCTTTATGCCATATTCCTCAGCTTTTTTGGCCCAGTTAATTTCTTGATCATTCCATGATTTAGCATCATTTAGCAGTTGAGTCAGGTTGCCTTCAATATTTTCTATGGATGGAGCATGTGATCTCTCTTTCACATTTGGGGGGGTAGTTCTTAATCTTTCTCTAGCTTCTTCTTTTGTCTCAAAGTAATGGGCAAACCTGTGTTCATTTCTAGCACTGTAAGATTGCCTTAAGCTAAGATGGGCTTTTGCATCATTTTCTTGGATTTTGTTTTCTATTTCCTGCTTTGATTTTCGCTTTTGATCTCTAACAATTTTCTTTTTATCTTCAGGTGACTTCTTTAATTCAAGACCAGCTTCTGGGACAAGTGTCAAAATATGGCTCAAAGTGCTGTTGTAGTTTTCTTTGCATGTTTCATTTATTTTTGAATAAAGATCCTGCCCTACCTCTTTGAGTTGTTTCTTTGTTATTCTTGGGACTTGTGGTTTTTTCATGGATGAAATGCTCGTGTTTAACTCATGTAATGGACCTCTGTTGCATTTTCTATTGAACTTGGATGCAGGAAATGTGCATTGGTACCTTGAATTAAACAGTCTACAAGTTTGACATGCAGTCAGAGAATGCTTCTTCTTGCCATCTTTAGTAATAACCCTTTCTTCATCCCAATTAGAAGGTGAGAAACGGTTCAAATACAACTCCTTCTCCTTTTTGTTCCTCCAATTTCCAAATTTTCCATCAATTATCTTTACAACCCTGTTAAACTCTTTTTGGGTTGTAGAGAAATTTTGATGGCCCTTGAAATGTTCGGAATACAAACGATAGCGTTCTGCAAGAACTCTTGCCCCGTATTTGGCTTGTCCTTCTCCTTGATTTCTAGTAATTGAAGGGGCTAAAATGAAAACGGTGACATTTTGATATTTTTTTTAGGTGGTTTTTAGAATCACTCAATTCGTTCCAAAATTGCACCAAACAAGTTATTTTAGCTTAAATATCAAGGATTTACATCCATTTTCCATGATTTGGTCCGGAAAAGAACGAAATCCCTCCATAATTACGCATCGTCTTTGCTTGACAACCGACCACTTGTCCGTGAACCTATGTACATTTCCATATTAATGAGTCCTTAGGAAAATTGAATTAATGGCCTAGTGTGTGCTCAAGCAGAAATTCTAATCTAATTTGGTCGAAAACATTGCGGTAAACTTTTCATTATTGCTCTTGTCCTGCAGATTTCTCGGGAATTTATTTTGAGCGTGGAATTTTTTAAGCTTCAACTCCTTTATGCTTGTTTCAGTAGTTAAAGTTTTAGATTTCAAATTTTACTGAGATTCAAATCGTTTTCACGAGTCAGACATCCGTCGACGTCTGCTTCACGCTCTTAAATCCACTTCGTGCCGTCACTAAAACTCAATAATGCTTGGAAAATAATCAAAGACAATGCATTTTCTAAAGTTTTTTAATTTTATCAAATATTGCAAATGAAGCAATAAAGCCTTTCAACTAAGATATCTTTCAACCTATCAACAACACAGTCTGTGCAACAGATTTAACTTGAGACGTATTTAAAATAAACTTTTGCAATTTAAAACCTGAACAGTTTTAAGAGAAGAGCGGAACAATTTTAACGAATTGAGTAAGGAAAAAAATGAACTTCTGGGAGTTTCGGTAGCCGGTTGGTTTAATAAAGCGTCGACTGCTTTACGCTAAAATCCTAAAATCCACTAATGCTTAGAAAATAATCAAAGAAAAGAACAGTATCGCAGTAGAGCAAAAGCTATTTAAGAAAGACCGTACGGGAAAATATTAGATCGAGGTCAAGCCGCACGGGACTAGCTAGCGCATCGAGGTCCGTATGGTTTTCACATAAAGCCCGAGTTATGGACCGAAAAGAAAGAAAACGTCGAAGGAAAAATAATAAACAACGAAGTAAGCAAAGAACTTGATTAAGAAGTCAACAGTAAGAAAAAAGTCTTTGAAATATAATCATAGCAGTGATAAAGCCGTGAATTAAATCGATGAGGGAAATGTCTCTAACAACCCTTAAAAAATGAGTTTCAAATTTTTGATTTGTCGTTTAGATAGAAAAGCACTGAGAAAAGTCAAAAAAAAAGGTAGCTGAGGAGTGCTGATTCAATGTAGAAATTCTACTTGACAAAGGAGCGAACAACTTTTAAATCCCAAGTAAAGCTTTAATAACCGTAAATTTAAATCAAACATTTACACTTTTCATATAGTTTTTGTTCTGTAAAGAACATTTCTAAAACCAAAAAAAAAAAAAAAGTTAAAAGGAAAGATAAAGTCTTGTTGATGCTTCCCGACGAAAACTTTTTCGTCAAGGAAACAGAGTTCGGATAAACTTACACGGTTTCTTCGGTCTCCTGGCACTGATTTCAAAACTACAAGTACAAAAAATTAAACCAAACTTTGAAAGCAAACAATGTCTTGCAAGGAGCGTCCAGTGCTTCAGCCTGCAGCTGGCTTGCGTCATGGCCATTATTGGTATAGAGTTCGCCCAATCGTTGAGGTAAGCCGAGTTCAAGAATTCAGTCAAAACTTTTAACCGTAATGATCGCTTTGTGCTTTTTCTGACTGTATTATTTAATTTCTTCTTCTTCTTTAACTGCTTTGAAAGGATGCAGGCAAGATGAGAACTTAAGAAGAGATGGAGAGAGTGGGGAATTCACAAGCAGTCCAAACTGACCGGGAAACTGAGCGACAGCCACTTAAACCAGCTTATCTTAAGCTGGTGTCAACACATGTACAAAAACACCATGAGCTACTAAAGCGTTCACCCCATTATTCGCCTTTTTCCTTTCGAATTTCTTTGGTTGGCTCCTATAAGTCTTCTTAAGTGTTTACACTTTTTTAAATTAAAGAATTTGTTTTATTTTTTTCTTCTAACTTGTTTCAAAATTTTCTGTCGTTGAGTTTTCAAGCTGCAGTTGTACCAAACCAAAAACCGAGAATTGTATTATACCACCTGGATGCCGATTTGTTTACTCTAATTTCTATGGATATGGTTGGACAACGTTTGACAGATCTGATTTTTACAAGCACGCTCAGTCGTGACAGGCCCAAGAGGTGGTTTTCAAAAACTTTCACAGCCGGACATTCTAGCAGAGCATTCCAATACACCAAGGCATTCAAATTCAAAGAATACTTTTCTTTACACATTCCAGAGTCTAGAATAAACAAGCCTTGTTCCCTCCGCCTAGTCTCACATTTCTTGTTGGTCTGCTAATTTTAATACAAGCGTTTAATCCCCGCATCGTTCCCACATTCAATTAGTTCTCTAATTTAAACACTCGTTTTTTATCTTAAAGTTGTATGAGCAAAAAATAGAATTGACAAATAGAAAAATATAGTTTTAGCGTATGCCGTTACTGCTGAAAAGTGACATTCAAACTTTTCAAACAAGATCTGTTTAGCATCAAATTCTCCCTCAATCAAAACCAGAGTACCTTTTGATTTGAATATGAGGACCGCGTAGCACTGTGAAATACATATAAAGGAAATAAGTTAAAGTTATAGTGCTAAGAGAATACCTTTTGATTTGATTAAACCTTTTGTGCTCTATAACAGAGGAATGTCCTTTTATTAGAAAGAACTCCATATTTTTTATTGATATGCAGCAATATTACGACCTCAATTTGAAGAAGTTGTAAGTAATCAGTTTAGCAAGTAAGAGTTAAAGAACACCGGATATCCGCTCTTATCAGACTGTTCGTCCTTGACACAAAAAATTCTGGGTAGCACATAAATCATATCTATTTTTCGTACTTGGTAGCTTTTTATTTTGTTCTGAAGAGAATTTTTCAAGTTTTTATGAGTAGCATATAAGCATTGACTTTTCAGTATTTGGTAGCTGTAAAAGAGCTGTTGCTTTTTGTTTTAGCTCTTAAAAGAGCTTTTTTTTTTTTTCTTCCTTGTTTGATGAGGGGGTCCATCAGTTTTCTCTCTCTGGTCGGATGCTTGCAGCTTATCTGTTGAGCAAACGAGACAGGCTGTTAACACAATTTACTAAGACAATATATTTAATAGTTATCACTGATCATGAGTAAGAATTGAGTAGAAAAACTCTAGAAGACCGGCCCTGGCATCGATTTGAACATACTTTTAATAGATGATGGCAATGATTTATCTAACGCATAAAGGCTTGATTACTAATTAATGACTTACTCTTCATCGGATTCGGATTCGGAGTCGGAGTTGGAGTTGGAGTTGGAGTCGGAGTCAGAGTCTGGTCTAGCGTTAAGGGTTAGGTAAAAGTTTCTCTTCTCTGGAGGGAGGAACTTCTCTGCCATCTTTTTTAGATCTTTTTCCTTGACAGCCTTTACTCTGAGTGTCGACGTATAAAGTTGCTCCAAGGCTGGCGGTCTTTTCTTCAGCACTTCCAATGCTTGGTTGCACACGTGAATTTCGAAGTTGGAACAAGTGCATTGAATGCTAAGACATCTAATATTCATGTAGATTGGATTGATGATGGGTATTTCGATTGCTCGTTCTGAAAAATAACGTTTTCTTCCAACAGATCCATAACTAAACAACTATAAATTCTGCTAACAACACTCTGATAAAACTTCAAGAGCTACTGATCGAAAAGAGACTGACAAATGTGACAGCTTTCAAGCTAAGAACAAAAGAAAAACGATGAATTATAAATTCCTATTTGGCGGGAAGTTTAAAAATCAAAGATTGCCGCTCCATACTCATGATACTGTTAAAACCATACGTTGTATCATGAGCTCTTAATATTTTTTTTAGCTGAAAGTTTAGAATTCAAACAAATGAGAGCATGTAGACATATACTGTCCTCTGATATGTTTTTTATTTTAAAAAATCTTAGCTGGTGTGATTAAAAGACAGATATTGCGGGAAACGTTTGAATGACACCCGCCAGTCGAATAACCTTGATGCTTACTTTGAGACTCGCTCTCTTCCTGAGAAGTAACCATGTCTGGTACTGGTGGGGACCATGTTTACCAATCAGAAGATTCTACGCCTTCTATGTCTTCAACTCAAGAACCACAAAGTGATCGAGAAGCAGCAGTTGATCCAGTGCCATCCCTATTAAGACAAAATGCTTTACGTGGGGAAGAGCTTCTTCGTGTCATGATGAGAAGGCCTTTTACAGACCACGAGGAATGAACCGACTGTCAAAACAATGGCTCCTTTAGGAGCCTCTAAATTTGCAAAAGTAATGAGCTATACTGCTGATTTAACATCTTTAATGAGTTATAAGTGATCTTATTCCGTTTTTTAAACATTTCGGTAAGAAGAATCATGCGTAATAACGTAGATTATAAGGACTGAGCAGTTTCTGACAGTCATGAAAGAAATGTATTAATGTTTTGAAAATAAAAAGTTCTATCGTTTAAAACTAGTGGTTAAAATACGTGCAACTAAAATATATTCCCGTTTGAATAGCAACGTTTTTTAGGCATTATAGATATAACAAGAAATCGGCTTTGCCTTCAAATTCAAACAAAGAGTTGTAAACAAACAGTTGAAGAGAATCATCATGTCGCATTTCTTCGCTTCGGCCTCCGCGGGCAATCAGAAAAAGTGCAAGTCAACCATTTTCTTACGAAATGAGTCGTACTTGGTTGAGGTATGGTAAAATTACTATACAATGTTTTGTCCGCTAATATTCCATACAATAAAATTCCTGCTATTTCTGGGTTAAAAAAGTCATTTGACAATAAATGCACAACGTATCACTGATTAGCTCAGCTCTAATACAAGTCCGCAATAACACAACGAGCGAATTCTATTAGTGACAAATATTTTATTTAAACATATTTCTTTACAGCAAATCATTCATAGTAATTTCCGTTTGGACTGTTTTGTCTTGAGTGTATCTTGTGTTTCTTGTGCGGTGGACAAGTCCAGCCTCCCTTAATAACTGAAAGAATACAAAGAAAAAAAGTAGCTGAGTATAGACACTACTAGTAAGATGTATGACTTAGGTTTAAACAGATGGAGTGTAAAATTGAATATGTTTATATTGATCCATACTTTCACTACTGGGTGTACTCGGTACGTAAAATAACCGTGTCTCCAACCACAAGGTTGAGATCTTGGGTATTCGAGATCTCTGCCATCGTGTTTTGGCATACTTCTATTGTGTTCGTATTCAATCTACGAGAAAAATGTACCGGCAAAATAATAAATTGAATAGTCGAGTAAACAATTTGTCAAAAGAACATCTAACATACTGTTAGTAAAAATCTTACCTTCAGCAGTTGGTCGAGTAATACTTTTGACTTGGGATCCATCTGTCAGATCTGTATCTCGTGTGTGTTGTCTTCAGCTAGTGTAGTGTATCCGAAATTTGATACGGTGCACTGACTGATGTTGGTTCAGATCAAGTTACTCTTGTTTCCGGTTTATTGGAATATTTAAATACTCAAAATACTTTGTAAATGAGAGCGCGTTCACACTGGAACTTTTAGCTCGCTTAAAATCACATTTAGCTAGCTAATACAATAACCCAGTGTGAATGTATTTTTCTAGCTAGCTAGAACTTGACCGGAAACGTGGAAATTTCAAACCATGTCGGGACAGATTTTTTGTTTGCTTTGCCGTGGACATGTCTAGTATCGGTCAAATGGTGCCGGTGTGTATCGAGTTGCAGTTCAGCATTTATTGTCCCAATGACTTGGGGAAATGACCCTAAATCTTCAAAGCCTTGAATTGATTTTTGACTTTCAGCCTAAGTAGATGACAATTTTATGTTTCTGCCATGTTCATCGGCAGCACGAATCCCGCCAAAAGTTCGATGGACAAAATAAAATTGTATTACTGTTGTTGTCTTTGCTTTGTGCATTAGTAATATGAACTTTAAAAAACCGTTACCACTGGTAACTAGCTTTTTCTGGAAACGTGATGACATATTATACAGTGTGAACGTGCTCTTATAAAAGAAGTTTAGAGATGATAACTAGCGGTAAGCTAGTGTGGGCTGCGTCGGTGTTTCTAATGAAACAGTTGTGATAAAAAGTTAAATTTTACACCGTAAAAAATAAGAGAGATCACCTACTGACGTTTCGGACGCTAGTCCTTCGTCGGAGTAAAAAAAGAAATAAAAGAAGTAATAAAATAAGTTTATCTGACTACAAATCAGTGGAACTTCTCGCAGTTACAAAATTGCTTCAGATAGCTCAACGAACGATACACGATTTCTGAAGTATTTCTGGTGCCCACGGTTTCAAATCTGTTGAATCTTTTCAATTCAATGGATCAGATTATTATTTCCATCCCTCAATACTATTTTTTTTTTGTACCGAGAAATATCTTCATATATTCTGGCAAGAGAAAATTATATATTTGTGTGTAAATTATAATAATGCAGACTTGGTTTTGGCACTGCGCTACCAGGAAGATTCTAACGTGACATCGTTTCTCCAGTGATCTAACAATTCAGTATTATTTATTTATTTTAAAATATATTTTTCAGTTCAGTCTTGGGCGTTTTGTAGGTGTGGTGATCCGTCGGTGGCATCTTAAAGGAAAACAGAGAGCTTTATCAAAATGTGACCGGCTTCACATTCAACATTCATTTCAGAAAACATATAGCTGTTTTATTTTTGACCCAACAATTCCGACCAATATTCATACCACAGACTTATCATTTTCTGTCGTTGTGTTGCTTTGGCTACCGCTAGATTCGTGAGATTTCGTAAACACGAAGATGAGAACGTATACACGAATGACAACCTGCCATCTCTTTTAGTATTGTTAGGAGCCACCAAATATGGAAAACTCATTGACGCAGTCATACGCTATTAATTAAAATATGTTAAGTGCTACTCACTATTATATTAAGATCCATCATCGGGGAGGCGTGTTCTAGTCACAATTTCTTCTTGGAAGACGGGTTGGTCGTACAGCTAGAAAAAAATATCAAACATCAAATATACAAACTAGCTTACTGTATATAGGATATAGCCTAAGCAACTTTTTATCTGATGACACTTACTTTTTACAGTCTGCATCCTTCCAAAGAAGAGCATTCTTCACATTTGAATGCCTTCTGGGAGGGGAGGCCACCTCCGCAATGGTCTTGGAGGTGGGAAGTTTCTTTCTCCAATTTGCCTATCCGCCATATTTACAGTTGGCGAGGAATAATTCTCCGTATCCAGAGGATATCAGTGACTAATACTAGTATATCTGTCATCATTGAGTTTGATAATAAACGAGGTTCAACCTTGGAAGTCAGCTTCAACAAACAAACAAATTTGTCGCAATTATCCTTGTAAGTATTAAAAGACTTCACAGTTTTTCTGTGATCAAACAGCACTCTGATAATACAATCTTTGTATTTTGTCAAAATAGGATATCTAACTGATTATTCTACCAAGTTGCGGTTGTGTAAACGATTCGGAAGTCCGGGAGTGCATATAACCGGTTTGCATTTATAAACAATATATTTTGACTTATAAACATTTAAAACTGAGTGGCCGAATTATTCAGAATACGGACCAGAGGTTACGGCGGCATGTTTCGAATGCGTGTGAGATCATTGTTTTCCCCATACTTCTAGAAACCTGCAAATGCAGAACAAACTGCGTATAAAGCATGAAGTCAATGACTGGAGTAGTTTTGACAATCACCGACAATCGTACAAAACTAAAAGGCTGTTGTTGTTTAATTTCTATAGAATAAATTTCTTAAGATGTGTTTACAGGTTTTTTAAGCCATCTTCAACTAGGATTTACCAGTTACAGTAGTGTTTTCGGCTCAATTGTTCAATTTTATTTACAGAGATTGCTTTGTTAATTAACATCACTAGTCTTGTCGAGGTGGCCTTCTCGATGTTCTCCTCATTCTTCCTAAAGATAACATAGACCAGACTTTAGGGAAAGTACTAAGTATTGCATGGAATCAACAATAAGACAGAAAGCTAATTTAAAGTAATGAGAATTCATTCTAAAGACACCTTTCACAAAACTTGACAAAAACTTTACCTTCATGATAGCCGGCTCTCCAAATGACTATTTCACGGATCTGCCTCATGCTCTGCAATATCCATTGGCTACAAAAATTATAAAAAATATTGTAGAAAATCAATCCTACTAAATAATCTCCGAACTTCACGGATTTATAGATGTAATAATATAGATGTGTGACTTCTATCAGATGAAATTCTAACAGAATTTGTTCAAAAGTATCTTGCTTATTACCCCTTACCGTCTCTCCTTGTCGCTTAGCATGCCCTCGAGGTGCCTTCGTGCAATAACTATCACCACGAACACTGTAGGATTTATTATCTGAAATTCATGTAAACCAGGAAATTAAATTACTTATTTTCTTATTGCAATGAAATTCCATGTAAAGATAATAGAAATTTCCAAGGATTTGAGTTATATGCTTTACCTCATATGGAGCCATGGTCGCTTCAGCTCACTAAATGATTTGACAGCTGACACGGTCATCTAAAAAAGTTTGGTAAAACTCGACTACGAAAAGTCAAGGCGCGGCTGTCAGTTTTAGAGGATCTCAAATGTTATCTAGGCGTGAAAATACTTTGATACTTCTTTGTTAATTCTTTGATCATTATCATCGAGAACTTAGATGCAAGAGACTGCTCATAGTCTAGTCATACGTCTTTGAGATGTATTTTTGTGACAATTGAAATTGTTGCAGCTTTTCTTTTTCTTGGTCGTAAAATGATTGAAATCTTTAAAAAATTCGAATTCTGTTACGTATCTGGATTTTCACCAACACCTACACACAAAAGTAAGAAAAACTTTCAAACCCCCTAAGTTAATAAGCAAGTTTCCACTACTCAGTTTGAGCTGAACCGAATATGCTCCTTTTCATTTTGCTGAGCTTAAGAGAAAAATTGCTATACATTTGGATTTCATATTATAACCATATAACTCTCTTAATTACATCATGGCATCGACAAAGTTGTCAAACAATATACGAAATGAATCGTTTGGACTGCATTTGACAGCAATATTATATGACAAACAATTTCCGGTAGGATTTCCATAAAGACCAGTGTTTTATTTGGAAGACCCTTGCACATTCATTCATCACGATGGACAGAGTATGGTCAACGGTAAGCATTTGCTTAAACAAAACTCTTCATGACAATTTCTACTGTCATCTATCTTCCTCTGACTTAATAGCCACTTATTACTTTATACTACAGATCAATCTTAACCAAGAGCTAATCCTTAATCATCTGGAGGAGCTTGAGAGCTACCTCCAGATGCATTTCCCGCTGATTATTCAGGTAAGGTTCAACAAATACTATAGGTACTCATTAGTTGATGTGTATCAAGCTTGTAAGGTTTTAAAATTGTCTCTTTACAGGCTTATCCACAACTGCAGCCCCAACAAAGATGGTAAGTGCTGAAAACACAATTCTCAGCTAATAATGTCCCAAAAAAGTTTACGGATGGGTTTACTGGTTAACTGAAAGCTTGATCTTGTCGGTACTACAGAATTATGTGCAGTTAATCATTTGACTACATTTTTCTTTATTTCTTAGGGACTTAATGTTACTGCTGGTCCAACAGTTTTTAAGGGAACGATTCCCACACCACTCAAGGTGCTGAGATTGTAAGTATTCTTAAAAGACTTCACAGTTTGTGATCAAACAGCACTCTGATCATACAATCTTTGTATTTTGTCAAACTAGATTCCACCAGAAACCGTCAACTTCTCCGACATCTTTGAGTGATCATGAATGTAAATAAAAAATTGTGGAACAGTTGAACAACTGAGCCATGAAGCCTCATATGTCGGTAAGAGGTCATATTAGTTGAATTCATTCGGCCACAGAGTATTGTGTATATTCTTTAATCGGACTTCATGTTTAACAATCGAATCATCATCAGAATGACCATCGAAATTTCCGTAACACCCGAGTTATAAAGAAGTTGCCGTTTTTTGAGTTGATTCAATGAAATGTTAAGTAAATACTAGTAATTTCGTGACTACTTCCATCGATTCAATGAAACTTTATGTAAATATAATATTTGTAATATATTGCAAGATGCTTTGTAAAATTGTAAATCTTACATAAAGTAACTTAGTACTCTATTTTTCTTACAATAAACGATAGTTCTTTCAGAGAATTCGTTTTTTTAATGTTCCAACTATTTATTTAGGTATTACTATCGATAAGTCATAACGGACTTTAATTTGGCGAGACATGAAATCACGCTACAATTAAAGCTTGATCTTGTCGGTGTTTGTTCGGCCTGATTTCTTTTCAGTTTGATCAGTTTGATAAGACAAAAATCAAACTTGATATAAAGCACAGAGTCCATAACTTTCGTTTTTGTTTTTGGCTCTCATAAGAGCCTTTTATTTTCAGGGTTTAAAGGATTCTTTATTGAATCCTTTGCAGAAGTCGCTCTTCTATCTTGTCATATTCTTCCAAACTTCTTATCATCGATTTTTCGAGCTCCATGTAGGAAGCTAAAATCTCATAGAAGTTCGTTCTATTTGCTCTTGCCAACACTGACCATCTTCCGAGGCGTTGCTCAGTTGCTGCTATCTTTCTATGGGCCTCTATTACTTGGGTTTTAAGAATAAACAGCATTTCGATTTCTTCCATTCTGCATTCTCGGATTCTGTTGATGTTGGCTACGTAATCCATGATAAGAAATTACCACAATGGTGGTCGAGTTAAGGACCACTGCGTATAAAGGCTGATTGGCTCAAATTCACCGTGCTTATTGGTTAATCAAGATCCCTTCTGATTCGTGTTTATTTCCGATTAAAGTGTCCTTGCTGCCATAGACGTTCGCTAACGCCACACACAATGAAAAGAGCGTGCCATTTAATTAGCAAACAGCAAGCAATTTATCAGTGATGCAAACTTAGTTTTTGGTTTTCAATTGATTTCTCTAATAGAAATTGAGCATTTTTTTTTCCAGAATATCAACTTTTAGATTTTCAATTTTGTCAAAAAGCAAATGCACGTAATGTAGCCGCACTTCGCATGAGACTAATTAGTTAATGAACTCGTAACTGTTACGTTATCTTCACAGCTATTGTTAGGCGTCCTCTTTTGTTTCAGAATTCTATAGACGCTGCAAACGGATTATTGCCAATTTATCCTCCAACAACTCTATTGTGCCTAATGAATCCACGGGCACTGTAAATGCCAGTTCACACGTATACGATTTATTAAGCTTTTGTAAACACAGGCTTTTGATCACTAACACCTTTAGATATTTGTTGACATTGTCGTTAGGCCCAGTTCAGATGTTAAACTTTTGCCGCGTCGAATCTAATGGTCTTAGAGTAGAATTGCTAAGAAAACGCTAAGAAATAGTGAAGTTTAAGCTTTCTCTTTAGCCTTTTAATATCAAGTATCAAGACTGTTTTAAAAACTTTAAGTATTTATCCGTCTTATGATGAATTTGTAAAGGCTAATTTCTTATATTGTTGTTATAATAAACTATCATTCGGATTAAAAGAAAAACACACATTGGCCGTTCAGAAGTTTATATTTTATAAGCTTGTTTTTTTTCTTAATTCAGGCTGCTAAATCGGTTAAGTGCTTTGTTGTTGCTTAGATCATAAAGTCAGCTGTGCATGAACCAAGGATTACAATATCAAGACAATGCTGCAATGGGAAATAATGAATAAGGCGGGACCTAGGATTTCAAAAGGGCGATCCCACAAAGCACCAGTGCTCAGTATATAAACAGGATCTCGATCGCAATTCCATTCCATTTTCAATCTGTCATTCAACGAGCTTAACCCAAATTCTAAATTATTCATACGAAATTATCAAAACAGTTTTTTTCAAAACTACACAATCATGGATGCATTTGAATTCATTGATGAGTCAGAGGGTCGCACTGCACCCAATTTCAACGGTTCCTTCCTAGCTATGTTCAACGAAGATAGCGGGTCAGAAAACGAAGACTTCGTTGGTTTTGGTTCTCGAGACGTGCTCCTAGGAAATAGGGTGGAATCCTTCAACACTAGGCCAGATACTATTAGATTGGCTGAGAAAGAAAACGTGCCTCTGCCTTCAATGAAACCAAAGAAGCAGATTTCGAAACCGGAAAGGTACAGTAGCAAAGATCTAAAGAAAGAAAATTGTTTTTGATAGTTCAACTCATGCAAAGTATTTTTTCATTTAGTTGGAAACAGAACGTTCGTAAAAACGCAAGGGCAAGTGGCCAGAGCTACGAAAACTACAAGGGTAAGTAAACCTTGTATTTTAAATATCTTAAATGTAATGAAAAAGTCATGAAAAGTGGTTAGGAACAAGTTACCAATAATAACTTTCTAAGTTCTCCCTTTCAGTAATAATATTGAATGTGTTTCACCACACCATAGTAATAGTCAAAACTAGTAACTCTTTGTGCACAAAAACCTGGAAAACAACACTAGAATTACTGTTTTAAACGAAGCAATGAACTCATTATTTCATGAATTTATTTCGAGCGGTTATTCTTCTAAAACGTTTGCTTGGAATTTCTCTAGTTTTTCATTTTACTATTAAATTGAAAGTCAAGTAATGATTGAGCTATAAAAACACGCAAATCGTTTATCATACAACATAGAATACATCTTTAAACTGTCACGCAGTTTTGAATAAAGTTTACGAAGAAATACTTAAATAATTTTTGGGGCAAAGTAATCCAAGTAGTTCAAAGGTTTGTTCGTGTGATTCTTGTTTTTGAAAGGAATTTTAAACAACCATGTGACTAGTGTTATAAACTATTAAAGCCGACGAGTTTTGTAATCAAATAGTAAAACAAAGATTTTTATATTCAGTTCTTACAAGAGAGTATGAATTAGCTTATACTCTCTTGATTCTTATTAACACAATACGTATGATCTAAAGTTTATAAATTTGAATGCCTCTTAAAAACGATAGCACTTTCTGTTTGAGTAACTAGCTTGAAAAGCTTAACAACTTAGAAATACATGTTGTAATATGTGTTCCTTTTTCATCTTTTATTCAATATCAAGAAGAATTTTAATAGTTTTAAAAACTACCGCTGGCAAAAACAGTTTTCTTTGTCTTGTTTATCGGATTCAGAGGCGAGACGGGCGATTTCATCTTTTCATTTTAAATGAAGATTTTTTCAGTCGAAAGTTTGATTTTTCTATTAAAGACTACTGAAGTCTGAAAGTGCTACTATTATCAATTTTTTGACTTGTGTTTTTATGCATGGATTGAAAGACCTTTCATAGTGAAAGTGAAACGTCGCACTCCTTTTTCAAATATCTTTTTTCCTTCCAAAGTTATTGGAGTTTAAAAAATGGCGGACATTGTACCTGATGACATCATTATTTTCAATACTTGACCAGTCTAGGAATACGATAAGCTATATCTCAGCCTAATTTCAATCAAAAACAATCAAATTGAGCAGCATTACAGACCGAATGCCAATATGGCCGACATTGACTTTTAGAAATAAAAACCTAATCTTACAAAATAAGCACCAAAATCAAAAAGAGCAAACAAAAATATATATTTTTGGAGAGTTTCATTGCTATGAATTGAATTCAAGTCAAGCTATTTTGAATCAAAATTAAAGAGATTTGTATGTGTTCAGTGAACTGTTTCACATGTTTTTTTTTACGTTTCTAAAATTAGCTAAAATTCTCATTAATTAACATTTTTGTCTCAAACTTTCTAACTTGTTGATATCATTCTAATCTATAACTTTATCTATAATTTTAATGTAGTGGTCAACTAAAATATGAATTTTAAAAATTATGATAGTGAAGTGGGTTATGATATTGGCATATTTCAGACAACTACTACCTAAAGTTCAAGTGTTTGAAATTTCTACCTTTATTTCGGCTTTCACTTACATCATCATCAATTTCAAAAGCCTAATTTCACAATATGATAAAATTAAAGCTCAATATTCTTGTAAAGCTTGATTTTGATTTTCATCGTTATTCAGATACACGTGACACAAATTCAACCTTCCTAACTCGAGAACCAAACATTCTAAGCCCGAAAAATCTTTTTTTTTTCCATGCCATTTTATGAGCGCAAACAGGTGTTTCATTAATTTTTTTAAGGTGGCTCACTATAGTATTATTTAGACCATACCTTTCATATTCATTTGGCTTATTTATAGTCTTAACTTACACCTATATACTTAGTCTTTCGACCTGTGATAATGCTTGGAGGAAAGTTTGGATTGATAACAATTTCAGCTTGGCTTTACCTTGGCAACGATAAACAAATATGGCCGAAATTAGTTTTTGTAGAATAACTCTAAAACACTATGAGACCTGGACAAGCGGTTAACAACATCATCAATTTCATAATAGTGCGAGACAGTTTTTACTATTTAAACAAAATCAATCTGTTTGATTCTGAGTAATTCGCAGAAATACTCTAAAGCCGTAATTTTCGTATGTTGAAAGATGGCGGTGGCCTAATCGATACTTGGAAAAAACGAAATAACATAAAAATACTATAGAAATGACCTTTCCTTACACACTTCCCTCTGGCTAAATGCTAAATCTTAATTCTTTTTTGAAGCAGAGATACAATTTTTTTTTATTGCGTAAATATTTTGATGTTTTATTAAGGTATGGTCTTAAGAATACTATAGGGAGCCCCCTTAAGTAACTAATGACTTTTCGCAGCGATTTATTGATAACTTTTATTTATATTCACTTGTCTTTTTTATTTTTCAGGTAAAGTAGTCCCCAAAAGAAAAACTGGCCCAGACTGTGGCTGCAACAGAGACTGCATGGGTCAGTTTGAAGACGCCATGATAGGCCACATTCTAAAGCGATTTAATGACTTAGGGAATTCAAAATTTCAAAACCTTTACCTCAGGGGTTTAATTGTCCCTAAGAAAGTAAATCGTGTTGGGCCACAGGGTCGTGGTGGAAAGTGCCTCCCAGATAATCCTGCGCACCGGAGGACGACCAACTTTGATTACTTCGTCAATGATGCTAATTCTAATCGAGTTGCAGTATGCCAGAAGGCTTTTCAATCCCTCCACGGGATAACTTATCGTCGTGTACGAACCATAAGGAGCCAAGTAAGTCAAATTTCTGATGTATTTCAAGCAGTAGTTTGGTATCAGTTACAACAAAATATTGAAAAATGAGATGTTTGAGCTTTTTATGTGTGTGGTGCGGTATGTGCTTTTTTTAAGAAAAGCAATAAAAAAAATGAATGCATAAAATCGAAATTTGGACTTGAAATGTGCTTCTTTCGGAAGCAAAATATTGTAAAAGTAACTTCTCAAGTATTTTATTGCATTAGAGTTATTATTCATTGGTTATAAATCGAAGTTTCAGGACAGTAAAATCAAGACCATGTTCTTAAATTTAAAAGTTTAACAATGCAAGCGGCGTCAAAACTAACCTGAACTAACCGGCGTGAGATCAGATTTCGAAAAATAAAATATTATAGTGTTCCCGTTGACATAAGTTATTATAAGAAGTAAATATTATTTTGAATCCAAGAAATACAAGTCAATATACTTTATTTTGTTATAGGAAATGCCGCTTGAGAGACGGGGCAAATCAGCAAACAGTCAGGCCACGAAAACTAAGGAGGCAACAATGGATAAGGTAAGTTGGAAAAAGAAACTTCGATGCTAGTATTGTTCAGGACCCATTGATCCTTTCGGTAGATTTTCTTATAACTCAGTGAAGAAGCAGTAAGCAAGTGAAGTCGAAATATGAAATTAAAAACCTTTTAGCGTGCTCATTTCGGAAATAATGGTATGGATAAAAAGTTAAATTTTACACCGTAAAAAATAAGAGAGATCACTTACTGACGTTTCTGACGCTAGTCCTTTGTCGGAGTAAAAGAGAGTAAAACTCCGACGAAGGAGTAGCGTCCGAAACGTCAGTAAGTGATCTCTCTTATTTTTTTACGGTGTAAAATTTAACTTTTTATCCATACTGTTTCATTAGAAACACCGACGCAGCCCACACTAGCTTACCGCTACTTATCGGAAATAAGGCGGGGTGGACTAGGCCTTTTCGTAATTTTGAATCAAAAAAGTGTCAGAAATTTGAGGCATGAATGAATTATTTTCCTTAACCTTTCCTTGTAAAAGGAGCAGCCTTCCTTATTATACTACAATATTTTACTTCTGCAATATTTATGAGAAGACAAAAAATTATGAGAATTCAACAGATAATGATGATTTGGTTCCTCACTCTGTTAAGCTTTACTGATTTAATTTTAATAATGAAAAGAGAAACCGGAAGGTCACCTTACTAGACAAGTAAATCTGTTATTGTTTTAAATTTTGAACGAAACGCTTTGTACTCTGCTTATTTATATAAAATCAGTGATAAAGGACCCTTCAAAAGTGTAGACTAGACTACTAAAATTAGCTGTAAATGAAAGAAAGTGCTCTTTTCGTATTTAGGAAAAAACAATTTTAGCCCCCGATGTGTTTATCAACTTTAAGCACGCCATAACATTATAGTGCTTTTCTGATATTTCTTCTTTTTTTTTCACAGATAAGGCAGCATATCTTATCTTTTCCAAAAGAAAAGTCGCACTATTCGCGAAAAGATAATCCAGGGAAAAACTACCTAAGTGCAGACCTTAATGTACAGAGGATGTACTTTCTGTATTTAGAGAGTGAGGAGCCAGAGATTTTCCAGAGGCAAAGGGAGCGCACGATGGCAAAACAGCTTAACACCGAAATGCCTCCTGAAATGAAAGCCACCGTCAGCCTTCCAATATACAGAAGAACATTTAATACAGAGGTAAATAGAAAACTGCCTATATAAATAATCTTAGTTCTTTATAACACAAAAGAAAGCAAAAATAAGATAAATCAAAACCGAAAATGGAATGACAAATTTCGAACTCTTCAATTTAAATTTTATCGTTCAAATTCGATACGCAAAACGTATCTAAGAATCTTCCACGCATGCTTTGGATTTTATTATCTTCTTCAATTGCCGTAGCTAAATTCCGGGAAACACAGTATTTCTTAATGGGAAAAAAACTTTGGTTAATTATTAATCTTTCTAAAATGTACACTTTTACTGCAAATCGTAGTCAAGATGGCGTTGCAATTTGAGGTTAGAATTGCACTGAACGAAAAGAATCCAACTAATATTAGTGTGATTGATCTCAAGTCTGATTTTTTGATGTTGTGATTTAGATAATCCAGATATGTTTTGGCAACATTTTATGTCTAAACTCTAAAAATAGATAACATTTTTCATTCATTACCTAAAGATAAAGTCATAAAGTCGTTGCTCATAACAAGAAATTATTTTATCAGAATTAATAGTTATATTTATTCTTTCTTTTTTTTCCAGTTTAATCTTGGATTTGGAAGGCCAAGGACGGATACGTGCGCTACCTGCGACAGTCTGAAAATCTCTGGCGACTCACTCCAACTCCAAGAACATCACGATAAAGCTGAACAAGGATATTCTTGTAAAAGAAACGACAAATAAGATGCGAGGAAAACGTGGGCCACGCTTACGCGGGATGTCTTGCATGACATTGACTTCTGTTCTGTTGACGCAGTAGACATGATTACATACGACTTTCAACAGAACTTACCCACACCCACACTTACACACAATGACATGTTTTACCAACGACAACTGTGGACATACAACTTTGGCATACACGACTGCGTGGCAGAACAGGGTTATATGTACATGTGGGACGAAACCGTCGCTAAGCGTGGTTCCTCGGAGGTGGCTTCATGTCTAAATCACTATCTCCAAAACAACAGAACAGGTAAAATGATCACTGTATATACTTATTTACATAAAGATTGAAACCTGAAAAGCTACAAAGCTGAGACTGACAAAGCTTGTTAAAAGATACATGAACAGGTTTTAATGATTGATTACCAACGATGTACTCGAACTACCACGGGTTTGAAGGGGGACTCTTTATTTCTTGATTAGGGCACTTCAGAGCTATCATGAACCCGAGTGAGATTCTATTTTTTTTGATTTCTACATATTTAGCGATTACAAGAGAACATAATGTATCAATGTATTTACATACTCCTGAACTGAATTTGGCGAAGTCAGTAAAACAAGTTCATGTCCTTTTTTTTCTAAATGAAAGAGGGTAAACATTAATTCAGTTGTAGACGTTTTTTAAATATTCCAGACTGATTTTGTTCCGGCTTTGTTAATAACATTTTCAATAACATAACTATTGTAGCATTTAACTTGCTGTAATGTCTCTTGAAACAAATTTTATCGTGTGAAGATGACTTGCAACATTGCTCGCAATATTTTGAAATAAATTTCCAGCTTATCAGGCTTTGTGTTCTAACTTTTACTTTTTTTTCAACAGGAGCCAAATCTCTCATTAGTTATTCCGATGGGTGTGGTGGACAGAACAAAAACATTGTTGTCATCGCGCTCTACTCTGAGTTGGTGAGGAAAGGTGTGTACTCAATGATAAACCACAAGTTTCTGACGCGTGGGCACACCTTCCTCCCAAACGACACCGATTTTGCTCAAATCGAGAAGCGAAAGCGGAGCGCGGTGGTCCACCTCCCATCGGAATGGGCAACGGTTGTTGCCGAAGCCAACCAAAGAAAACCTTTCAAGGTGCATCAAATGGAGCAATCCATGTTTTTCGATTGCAAAGCAGGATATAAAGACTTATAAGCACAAGAAGAAGACGACTGACAAGAAGGCCATTAGCTTTCGGGAGGTTAGCATTAAAACTTTTTAAAAATTTTTGTCTGTCTAATGGATAATAAGAAGTTGCTGATCTAACTGATGTTTCCACTGGTGTTAGATTGTATTGCTTTTATGCGCCAATCAGCTGAATTAATTTTGAATAATGTGGTGTTCATAAAGAATTTTTTTTGTATATAGGTCCACTGGTTAAATTTTGGATTTGGAGAAGAAGAAGATGAAGCAGGAAATATCACCATGGTACATCATCCAGATGAAGTTTGGATGAGGTATGTGAAACGCTTTTATCCCAATTTAAAATTTGAAAACAAAGGGCTTGATTTTTTTCCGAGTAGCTGTGTTGGTGCGATACGAAGGCATCACACCTCAAAATCTTACCAATAGCCTGGAGACTGAAAACCGGTTATTTCTATTTCGCTATTTTTATGCCATAGACCATAGAAGTAGATTTTTGAAAAGTTAATAATATGGTATCCAAAGTGATTGCCTGCTAAAGAGACTTGGAATGTTTTCCTAAATGAATTATTTGTATCAAGTAACAACCGCAGTCTAGATGCTAGATGATACTGACACTATAACATCTTATAATATATTTTTCTTTAAAATTAAGTTTTTTATTTTTTTACCTTAGACATTCAAGGGAAAAAAAATAAGTTAGAGCCAAGTTGTAAGATGCAATGAATCCGGACTTCAGATAAGAGGATATTTCATTAGTCTCGTAACATGTCCTAAGACTGATTGAGCAACCATATTTAAATAAAGGCATTCGATTAAAAAAGTTAGAAAGCATGAAAAGGTTCGAGGTAGCGCAAAAAGCAAAAATACCATGCGCGCAGCTAAGTTTAAGTGAAGAATATTATTGATCTCAACTTTGAGTTAAAATGGTTTATTCAAATCTTACAGTTTCTTGGTGACGTTGTGGTGGGGAACAATTCCGATTAAATAAGAGGCGGCATTCACGAACAATAAAAACAATACATATAGGAATAACACAATAAATAATAACAGTGGCAATTCGAATGATAATGTATATTACTTTTTTCTTTGAATGTTCTTCAGTATGTGTTGTTGGTGTAGATTTTGCTACGGAACGTGGTGTAGATTTTGCTGTGGAACGTGGTGTAGATTTTGCTGTGGAACGTGGTGTAGATTTTGCTGTGGAACGTGGTGTGGATGGTGCTGTGGAACTTGATGTAGATGGTGCTGTGCTTGTGAAGTTGGGTGATGGCGGATGAAGGCAGAGTGGCGAAGTAGTGAATTTCTTGCAACGAAGGTGGAGAGGCCAGGTTATTCCGATGAGTTGAAAAAGATGAAGGCAGCTGTTTTTGACTTGCTTGCAAATGGCACGGCAAGGACGAATAATGTGATCAGTGGAAGAGCAGAATGGCATGTAGCTTGAGCAAACGAAAAAGCGGGCAAGGGAAGAGCAGTTGGATTTGAAGAGAGGCTTGAAATCATGAAGGATCTTGATGGTGTCTAATGTTGAAGCTGTGCTGATGGTCGTTGAGTATGGAAGAGGACATAAATTTTGGATTATTGGTGCTGAGGTAATGTTGATGCAAGACGCGGTACAAAGAACGATGACCAAATTTGTTGAAAGAAGTGAAAGAGCGAGGAATACAAACATCTTGGAACGAGAACGAAAAACAGTGTAGACCAGGAAAAACGAGAAATGTGACTACTGAAATATAGAGCGGAATAGCTGTAATTCAAACCTTTTATTTGTCAATAAATTTCATGTTTTGATTGACGGAAACATATCTACATTTGATGACAAACAGATCTTGTTTGAAAAACTAGAAAAGTTTTTAAGCAACTTTTTAGCAGTAACGGCATACATTTTAATTTTATCAGAATGCATCCTAAACTCATTGTTCGATGTAAATTTCAATGTTTCGCCCATACGACTTCATCCATACAAATGAAAATTCTGTGATATTCTGGCTGGCTCTTGTAATAAACGGATTATTGATTGAGTTGTTGACAGCAATTATCCGGTTTCAATAGCCGTTTTTAGGTTTTATTTTTCAAAAGTATGTTAATAAACGTGTGACTTTAAAAAAACAGCATTGTTTTTGAGAGACCTTATCTCGGGGACCTCTTATTCCGAGCAGTTTCTTCAATTCAATTGCGTGATATTATTGCAAATAAGGCCCAATTAAGACATCAAACTTTTGCCGCGTCGAATATTATTGCCTTTGCATTCGAGCACCGACTGTTTTCCTTGAAACTAGCTGAAGTATGTAGGCCAAACTTAACACACGCTGTCTCTGATGCTCAGCAAATGAGCTGCTGTCTTATATAATAGTTCTTGACTTTTTCTTAGCCGTTACTCGGCAAAAGTTCGACGTCTGAACCAACTTATCCGTTCCAAAAATATTCATGTATTTTTCTTCTCTTTTTCTGTCCTTGAAGGTACGGTTATAGCAAAGACGAGCCCTGGAAGAAAGCAAAAATCTGGAATGGAATCGAGCCGCCAGCCTTGGAGCAACTTTATACGTCAACACTTAGAGTAAAGGCTGCCAAGGAAAAAGACCTAAAAAAGATGGCAGAGAAGTTCCTCCCTCCAGAGAAGAGAAACTTCTACCTAACTCTTAACGCTAGACCAGACTCTGACTCTGACTCCAACTCCGACTCCGAATCCAAATCCGATGAAGAGTAAGTCATTAATTAGTTATCAAGCCTTTATGCGTTAGATAAATCATTGTCATCATCTATTAAAAGTATGTTCAAATCGATGCCAGGGCCGGTCTTCTAGAGTTTTTCTACTCAATTCTTACTCATGATCAGTGATAACTATTAAATATATTGTCTTAGTAAATTGTGTTAACAGCCTGTCTCGTTTGCTCAACAGATAAGCTGCAAGCATCCAACCAGAGAGAGAAAACTGATGAACCCCCTCTCCAAGCAAGAAAAAAAAAAGCTCTTTTAAGAGCTAAAACAACAGCTCAACAGATAAGCTGCAAGCATCCGACCAGAGAGAGAAAACTGATGGACCCCCTCATCAAGCAAGAAAAAAAAAAAAAAAACTCTTTTAAGAGCTAAAACAAAAAACAACAGCTCTTTTAAGAGCTACCAAATACTGAAAAGTCAATGCTTATATGCTACTCATAAAAACTTGAAAAATTCTCTTCAGAACAAAATAAAAAGCTACCAAGTACGAAAAATAGATATGATTTATGTGCTACCCAGAATTTTTGGTATCAAGAACGAACAGTCTGATAAGAGCGGATATCCGGTGTTCTTTAACTCTTACTTGCTAAACTGATTACTTACAACTTCTTCAAATTGAGGTCGTAATATTGCTGCATATCAATGAAAAATATGGAGTTCTTTCTAATAAAAGGACATTCCTCTGTTATAGAGCACAAAAGGTTTAATCAAATCAAAAGGTATTCTCTTAGCACTATAACTTTAACTTATTTCCTTTCTATGTATTTCACAGTGCTACGCGGTCCTCATATTCAAATCAAAAGGTACTCTGGTTTTGATTGAGGGAGAATTTGATGCTAAACAGATCTTGTTTGAAAAGTTTGAATGTCACTTTTCAGCAGTAACGGCATACGCTAAAACTATATTTTTCTATTTGTCAGTTCTATTTTTTGCTCATACAACTTTGAGATAAAAAAACGAGTGTTTAAATTAGAGAACTAATTGAATGTGGGAACGATGCGGGGATTAAACGCTTGGATTAAAATTAGCAGACCAACAAGAAATGTGAGACTAGGCGGAGGGAACAAGGCTTGTTTATTCTAGACTCTGGAATGTGTAAAGAAAAGTATTCTTTGAATTTGAATGCCTTGGTGTATTGGAATGCTCTGCTAGAATGTCCGGCTGTGAAAGTTTTTGAAAACCACCTCTTGGGCCTGTCACGACTGAGCGTGCTTGTAAAAATCAGATCTGTCAAACGTTGTCCAACCATATCCATAGAAATTAGAGTAAACAAATCGGCATCCAGGTGGTATAATACAATTCTCGGTTTTTGGTTTGGTACAACTGCAGCTTGAAAACTCAACGACAGAAAATTTTGAAACAAGTTAGAAGAAAAAAATTAAACAAATTCTTTAATTAAAAAAAGTGTAAACACTTAAGAAGACTTATAGGAGCCAACCAAAGAAATTCGAAAGGAAAAAGGCGAATAATGGGGTGAACGCTTTAGTAGCTCATGTTGTTTGTGTACATGTGTTGACACCAGCTTAAGATAAGCTGGTTTAAGTGTCTGTAGCTCAGTTTCCCGGTCAGTTTGGACTGCTTGTGAATTCCCCACTCTCTCCATCTCTTCTTAAGTTCTCATCTTGCCTGCATCCTTTCAAAGCAGTTAAAGAAGAAGAAGAAATTAAATAATACAGTCAGAAAAAGCACAAAGCGATCATTATGGTTAAAAGTTTTGACTGAATTCTTGAACTCGGCTTACCTCAACGATTGGGCGAACTCTATACCAATAATGGCCATGACGCCAGCCAGCTGCAGGCTGAAGCACTGGACGCTCCTTGCAAGACATTGTTTGCTTTCAAAGTTTGGTTTAATTTTTTGTACTTGTAGTTTTGAAATCAGTGCCAGGAGACCGAAGAAACCGTGTAAGTTTATCCGAACTCTGTTTCCTTGACGAAAAAGTTTTCGTCGGGAAGCATCAACAAGACTTTATCTTTCCTTTTAACTTTTTTTTTTTTTTTGGTTTTAGAAATGTTCTTTACAGAACAAAAACTATATGAAAAGTGTAAATGTTTGATTTAAATTTACGGTTATTAAAGCTTTACTTGGGATTTAAAAGTTGTTCGCTCCTTTGTCAAGTAGAATTTCTACATTGAATCAGCACTCCTCAGCTACCTTTTTTTTTGACTTTTCTCAGTGCTTTTCTATCTAAACGACAAATCAAAAATTTGAAACTCATTTTTTAAGGGTTGTTAGAGACATTTCCCTCATCGATTTAATTCACGGCTTTATCACTGCTATGATTATATTTCAAAGACTTTTTTCTTACTGTTGACTTCTTAATCAAGTTCTTTGCTTACTTCGTTGTTTATTATTTTTCCTTCGACGTTTTCTTTCTTTTCGGTCCATAACTCGGGCTTTATGTGAAAACCGTACGGACCTCGATGCGCTAGCTAGTCCCGTGCGGCTTGACCTCGAGCTAATATATAGCTCTTATTAACCGAGTTTGAGGTCCGTACCGTAAGTTATGGACCAAGTTTTTTCCACTGCCTTATGGCCCAAGCGCGCAGCGCGCGGGCCATAAAAAAGTGGAAAAAACGAGGATCCATAACTTACTGTACGGACCAAGCAAACGAGGTTAATAAGATATTTATTATATGGCAAGGCTTGGTGACTGCAAACGAAAGTAAATGACAGGTAGATTTCAAAGCGAAGATGAATTTTATTGGTTGAGAAAAACAGCACTTCAAGGGATTCCAGTAAAGACGGCATGAATTTCAAACACATGTCGTGTTTATGGCTAAACCAGGAAATATTTCGCTAAAATGTATTTTTAAAAGTACTTCCCTGTAATATTCCTGTGAAAATAATTAAGGAAAGTTGATGAAGAACTCTGGCAGTATAAATCTTACAGCTCTTAACACTAGAAATCTTACGAAACCAAATTTTCTAGCTGACTAAGAAAATTGTTCGCCAACATGAAGCTTTCGAAAACAAAATGTTTTTTTTTCCTGAACCAAAAAAGTGTTCAAAAGTTTGAAGCTACGTTCTGAAAAGTCTGAAAACTTATCGACTCGAACATCATGCCAACTTCTGGCGCTTTGAAGGAGAATCCTGGACTGAAGCAGGAATAATGTTGAATACGCAGTGTGAAATAGAGCTGATCGTGGCTCCAGGAAACAGCATCGTTTTGCCCTCGGTAGAACTTGACGATGGAAGAATAGCACTCTGACTGGTTACAGAATACTCTTGGTTGGCAATAGTTAAGCTGCTGCTGCTTGTTGAAGCCAAAGAAACTGAAGTTGGGGCTCTGCTTAACGTATCCGACATAAGTCGTTGGTGCTTTAGTGAAGCCGACTTATAAGAACTCAGACTCTGGATGTTTTTATGGCCACTAAGCTGCATCACAAAATTTTCTGGTACTCCTGCATCTAACAAGCGAGAAATTCCTGTTTTACGAACGGAATGGTTGGAGACTTTGGCGGTTTTGGTTTCCAAACCAGCAATTTTAGAGGCTTCTGTCAGGAATTTCCCTATTTCATTCTTACCAAGAGGAGAACACTTGTACCAAATTGGGCTGTTTTCCCAATTCTTGTGATCCACTGCAAGGAAAAACGGTGACTCTGGAGTCTTGGCTTTTTCTGGACGGTGTTCTTTTCTTAGGTGTTCTTTCCTAAGTGCTGTTCACCACGTGACATCTACTCCAACAAAATTTGTTGCTTCTGATTGCTGAACAATCGAAAACTATGAACTAATGAACTGCTTGATAACTGCTAAATACTAGATTTCCCTAGATGTAATATTAGGAATGACCCTTCGGACATTTTTCAACAATTTCAATATCTAATCCATATGCTTGCATCAATAATCATTATACTATTCGTAAATCTAACTTAATCATTAACTAATTCCTTATATTTCCTAATTTATTGACTCTGAACTTCTTTTAAGATAACTAAATATTGCATTTCTCCTTGATATTAACTGATTAGATTTCTCACGAGCATAATTATCTATCTATCTATATATATGTATATGTATGATAATCACATCTGATTATCTACAGCCCTTAGACTATCTGCAGTCTCAACAGCCCATATACGTTTTTTTTTTTATTTTTATTTTTTATCGTTTTCTTGTTCATTTTATGAGAATAATAAGTTCCTTTGGTTAGATTTATATATTTTTGTTAGGGCGCACTTAATTTGGAGCCCAGCTCTGTTGTGCTAACCCCCTCCATTAGTAATTATTTAATGGATGAAGTAATGTAAATAAATAAAATAAATAAATAAAAAGCTTGAAGTAATGGACTGGACACCTGTCTGTGCCAATAGCAAATACTTTGGGATTAAACTGCCGACGATGTCCACCTTCAAGGCCTTGACGGGTCTTGCTTCCTCTTTCTGTCCTCCAAACTAGAACTTCACTACTGGTTTCTGGATCTTGCTCTAAAACAACGTCTCCCCAACACAGCTTTCTACTCTCGTCTCTGGCTCTAAAACCATAATGCATGGATAAGAACCACCAAATAGTACGTTGCAAGGTTAGTGGATCTTTATTCCCAAATACGTTTGCTTCATAGAGCTTGTTTACATATCCGTCTGTCAGCTCACGACTTGCATTTGGTTTTCCTCCTCGACCTTGTTTGACCAGGTTTTTACGTTTAGAGGCCAGTACTTCTCTTGAACGGGAAAAAGCATCATCCGTCAGGATATTATAGGGCAACTTTAATTCACCAATACGGCGTTGGATGCTTTTTTGAAAACTGGAGAGCGAGTCCGGCTCGTACTCTTCGCCATTTTTCTTACGGATATTCTTGAAGAATTTACTAAGAAGCTTGTCCAATTCGGGAACAGGTATGGCTTTGATTTCAAATTCCTTGTCTGTGTTTTCTTGACAGAAAGTTTCAAACTTTTTCCAGTCAAGCTCTGTTTTTTTCACGGTATTTTTCGACTTTTCTGACTTGATGAAATCATCAAGCTCTTGACTTGAATCTGGCTCAGGCTCAGCCGGCTCGTCAGTAACCACTTTGTTTTCTTCTTCTTCGTTTGACATTTCGACTGGAAAGTCAACAACAAAGTTAGGACTTATGTCCTCAGAACAGCCTTCCAAATTAGAATTTTTGTTTTGCATTTCCTCAATGTATTTACGAAAGGATTCTTCGGACATTTTGGATGCTGCAAAGTTTGAGTTTTCAGTCCGTACAGTAAGTTACGGACCGCAAATTGACCAATCATAGCGCATGAAATTACCTTGCCATATAATAATTTCCCGTACGGTCTTTCTTAAATAGCTTTTGCTCTACTGCGATACTGTTCTTTTCTTTGATTATTTTCTAAGCATTAGTGGAATTTAGGATTTTAGCGTAAAGCAGTCGACGCTTTATTAAACCAACCGGCTACCGAAACTCCCGAAACTCCTCATTTTTTTCCTTACTCAATTCGTTAAAATTGTTCCGCTCTTCTCTTAAAACTGTTCAGTTTTTAAATTGCAAAAGTTTATTTTAAATACGTCTCAAGTTAAGAGTCATTGTCAGAGAAAACCGGGCAGCAGTTGAAAGATCGGGGTCGGTCGATTTCCACCAAATTTTCAGCAATGAAAGACCATCCGATTAGATGATGAACTGTGGTGTTGAAAGTTTCATTGAGCTTTTTCCTTTGGAAATAGACCACCCCTCTCGGTTTTCGATCGTGATCGGCCTTTGAGACACCAAAATCTAAGGCCTAACTTCATCCCTTCAAAACCCAATATCGCTTTGTCTCTTCGAGTTTTAACATATTATTTGGAAAATGTATTCTATGAACGAGAAGTCTTGAGGTTTTGAATCAAATGAGATAAGTTTTGAAATTTTGACCCGGACTTGAAGTTTGCATACGAAGCCTTCTCAATTCACGATCTCAAAATTCATCAACTTTCGAATTCACGGAATTCAACAAATCTTAGTTATTTTTTAAATGAAGGACATTTTTTAAAAGCTCTATGTCTGGGCTTCAAGAAACGGCAAAAATCTTTTTGGGTCATTAAATCCATCGAACGCAAGCAGCTTTCCAAGTTAGCAAAAATTGCATTCTGAATTTGCATAATTGCCTCGAGTGTTTACTTCCGGTCGACTCAAGATAGCAATACTGGTCCCCGGCTTCGCCTTTAATACGCTTAGAGTTTGATTTTAAGGAAGATTTCAAATAGAACTACCGTATTTTGTGAAAATTAAAATTGTCTAACAAAGAAATTCCAAATAATACGACTCTGCGAGTATTACGAAGGCAGTTTATCTAAAACTAATTTACATAAATTTAAACTCAAGTCTCTAGACTTTTTAAAACACAATTGAAAAGTGGAAAATGCGGAGATAATGCGGAAAAGAAGAAGAAGGGCATCAATTATTGCACAAAGATCATCTTCGATTCGCTTTTCCCAATTTAAGATTATTGATTATTTTTTACCGAACTGTTATACAGTTTGTATATTCGACCACTAGCAGTATCCGACCATAAAAATGTTCTGTCGCTTTTTCATCGGAAAAATAAATTATTCGCGTATCCATACTGAAGTAAAAAAAGGCCATTTTTCGATTAGGACAGGATGTGATTCCAGAATTCCGGAGAAATCTTTAGGTTTTTCTCGAATTCCCTAGGAATTAGTACCATGATCACGATTTCCCGAAAAAAAACATCGCCACACTGATAAAAGAGAAGATCCTATAAAAAATAAACACAGCACTTTAAATCATAGTCTTATCTAAGAAAAAATCTACACCCTGTATTACGCCGGCACAGTTGGAAGTTAAACATTTGGGGCCAAAAAAATTAATACCATATCCGATTTAAAAATTGCTAGATAGCGCCAAACTATCCAAGACTGATGACCCAATTCAAGACAATTTTTAACATCGTTGAAATCGTCTATTGCCTACCCTATCTAAGTACAAAATCCCCCCCCCCCCCATTTTAAAAAAGGATACCTGTCCAGCGGGACATCCCCTTACAAGTAAAATAAAAGGTGACTTGTACAGTGCTTTCTAAACACACGCGCGCAATGAAAATTGTCGAATGAAGTGGTCTTTATCCCCGTCTACCAATTTTCATGCAAGGAGAAAAGAGGGGCAATATATTAATTCGATGATTGATTTAAATAAGTCTGTAGTTTCGTATCCAGGTATAGGGGAGGGGTGAAACAAATGTGTAACACGAAAAGGGGAAGAAAGAAGCATCGCATACCTAATTTTGCTTCTGTTACTTCCCACCTCCAACCAACAACTGGTTCCTAAAGGGAGAAGCCTTACTTGATGAAATTTCATGTCCTGGGAACATGCTAATAAACTAATAAAGGGACAACAGCAGAATTAATAGAGAAATACGAGACAATTTGCATTGTGCAACGGAACGAGCTGCTCAATTGTCTAGCCATCCGGGCTTATCAGAGAATAGCGGGATTTTAAATTGAGCATTGAAAATGATGTGACCCTTCCTAGCAATGGGAATAAAATTTGCTGACCCTATCCTTGCGATTGTCCTAAAATACCATAAACCATACCATTAACATCTCCAATACAAAATTGAAATAAGTCCTGTTGTGTTCTTGTGTTCTTGTTAGAGACAGCATTATCTTTATATAATTCATGTTATTTTTTAGATATGATTTTTTAGGTGATTTTGGGGTGGAGGGTGGGTAGGTGACTAACTTAACGGCCGCTGAAGGTGATGGGAGCGGGTAGGAGGGTGCAATTTTGATATGGAAACTGCCTCGGAAATGCGATTTCCAGTGTTCTGGGAGGCATCTGCATGAGCATAAATTTATGTGACCCTCCCTTTTTCAGTGCGGTTTGTTTTTTCTTCTAAAAAAGGTTCTTGAAAATTATGACCTATTTAATATTTATTGCAAGCAATGACTGTTACCCAAATAATCATTGAGTCGAAATTATCATGGAAAAGTGGCAGCCCATTTGCAAACATTTTAAAATTTAGTTTAAATTACCATATTCCGTTTTTCAAAAACGGAAAGTAAATAAATAAAATAAAAAAATATATATAGAAAGAGAAAAAATGGCTAGAAAAAAGGTAAAAAAAAAGGTGTATTTGTAGGAGAATAACCATTTCAGCATATTTCAGTTTTCACTCTCCCCAGCAATCCATGAAAGTTCCTCCAAGGTGGGTGAGAGGGGGATCATCTAGATATCTTTTTTGCTTGTTTGTTTGTTTGCTTCTTTACTTGTTTGTTCGTTCGTTTTTGTGTTTCAAATCGATACCTATGAAAAAGCGACAGAGCATTTTTATGGCCGGATACTGGTAGTGATCGAATATACAAAGTGTATAACAGTTCGGTAAAAAATAATCAATAATCTTAAATTGATATTAAGGGAAAAGCGAATCGAAGATGATCTTTGTGCAATAATTGATGCCCTTCTTCTTCTTTTCCGCATTATCTCCGCATTTTCCACTTTTCAATTGTGTTTTAAAAAGTCTAGAGACTTGAGTTTAAATTTATGTAAATTAGTTTTAGATAAACTGCCTTCGTAATACTCGCAGAGTCGTATTATTTGGAATTTCTTTGTTAGACAATTTTAATTTTCACAAAATACGGTAGTTCTATTTGAAATCTTCCTTGAAATGAAACTCTAAGCGTATTAAAGGCGAAGCCGGGGATCAGTATCGCTATCTTGAGTCGACCGGAAGTAAACACTCAAGGCAATTATGCAAATTCAGAATGCAATTTTTGCTAACTTTGAAAGCTGCTTGCGTTCGATGGATTTAATGACCCAAAAAGATTTTTGCCGTTTCTTGAAGCCCAGACATAAAGCTTTTAAAAAATGTCCTTCATTTAAAAAATAACTAAGATTTGTTGAATTCCGTGAATTCGAAAGTTGATGAATTTTGAGATCGTGAATTGAGAAGGCTTCGTATGCAAACTTCAAGTCCGGGTCAAAATTTCAAAACTTATCTCATTTGACTCAAAACCTCAGGACTTCTCGTTCATAGAATACATTTTCCAAATAATTATGTTAAAACTCGAAGAGACAAAGCGATATTGGGTTTTGAAGGGATGAAGTTAGGCCTTAGATTTTGGTGTCTCAAAGGCCGATCACGATCGAAAACCGAGGGGGGTGGTCTATCTCCAAAGGAAAAAGCTCAATGAAACTTTCAACACCACAGTTCATCATCTAATCAGATGGTCTTTCATTGCTGAAAATTTGGTGGAAATCGGCCAACCCCGATCCGTCACTTTGTCCGGTTTCTGCCCGGTTTTCTCTGACAATGACTCTTAAATCTGTTGCACAGACTGTGTTGTTGATAGGTTGAAAGATACCTTAGTTAAAAGGCTTTATTGCTTCATTTGCAATATTCGATAAAATTAAAAAACTTTAGAAAATGCATTGTCTTTGATTATTTTCCAAGCGTTATTGAGTTTTAGTGACGGCACGAAGTGGATTTAAGAGCGTGAAGCAGACGTCGACGGATGTCTGACTCCTGAAAACGATTTGAATCTCAGTAAAATTTGAAATCTAAAACTTTAACTGTTGAAACGAGCATAAAGGAGTTGAAGCTTAAAAAATTCCACGCTCAAAATAAATTACCGAGAAATCTGCAGGACAAGAGCAATAATGAAACGTTTACCGCAATGTTTTCGACCAAATTAGATTAGAATTTCTGCTTGAGCACACACTAGGCCATTCTCTAGTTTCACGCATCATGGCGTCACGCATCAGAACGAGGCTCGGCACGCATATTATAAATTCAAAATGGCGGCGGGTTTGTTTACATCTCGTAGTTCTGAACACAAATGGACGAAAAGCTTGATAAATGTTCCCTTTTTAAGCCAATTCATGATAAAAATGTGGGCGAAGGACTTCAATCTTTCTTCAAGAGTTCTTAATAAAGGATATAGTAATTCAGTGGAGCTGTACGTGCATGATGTTGAAGGTAAGACAGAAAGACAATGATGCCGGTTTATTTTGTAACTCGTTGTAACTCTTTATTAGTTTCGTGCTTTACTATAAGCATATTTTTGAATGAAAACTAACGATATTTGAACTTTTTATCCTTTTATCAGTTAAAAAACTAGATGAAGGATGCTTAGTAAGAGCGAAGTGTTTTCCTTCAATGCGAAAAAATGAGTCGCCGTACGCTATCGTGGTAAGTATCTATTGACAATGACAATTTTGTATTTGGACTTTAGGGCTAATACTATAAACTACGAATACAAATATAACTTATTTAACGGTGATAGCAAACTAGAATAACACAAGATGATAAAACAATGGCCATAAAGTGACCATGACAACTTTTGTATTTCCACTTTAGCTACTATAAACTAAGATAAATAAAGAACTACCTTATTTCAGGGTGCTAGCAAACTAGAATAACACAAGATGATAAAACAATGGCCATATAAAGTCTTATTTATATATCCTTTCTTACAGTTAATTAATTGTTATGTTTTTCAATTATTAGATCAATTTAAGTCCATCTGTCAAGAACAAAATTAGCAGTTCTTCATGCACATGTAAAGCTGGAAGTAGCAAATGCAGTCATATCATTGGCCTACTATATCTATTAGTGCACTACAGTAATCTTGGACTCAAAACTGTCCCACCTCCCATGTCCAAAACAAGCAGACCTCAGATGTGGCATATTCCATGGCGGTCCAGTGGGCTGTCACCAAAAGCAGTAAATAGATTAACAGTGGCCAAGATAACTCCACCATCCATGAAACAGGGTACTTTGAAAAGGAAAAAAATACAAAATCAAGAGCAGTGAAGAGAAGAAATGTAGAAGGTGTTAAGTCAACTCTATATTGCCCTGTCAAACAACCCTTGCCAGTAGAAACATTTATATCTTCATTAACAGATAATCTTACAGTAAACGCTTGTAACTCTCAGATACTGAATGTTTTGAAAACAGCTACAGATATTCATGTTACCGTAGAAAGTAATTTTGGTTTTGTACCGAAAGGGTCTGTATTGTCATACCAACAGAAGCTAGTATCACCATCTACAACTACTGATATTATCAATGACAATAGATACCCCACCTATCCCAATATTAGCTTACCAGCTATTAAGAGTGAATACAATACTGTACTAAACTGTGGTGAACTTGACATATATCAGGGCACCATTTTATCCAAATCTGAATGTCTACATTTGGAGGAAGTAACAAGAACTCAGTCAGACAATGCTGAATGGCACAAAATGAGAAAACAACGAATAACATCATCTAACTTTTATCAGGTATGCGTAAGAAGAAAGGATCAATTATCATTGGCAGAAAGGCTTTTGAATAAAAAAGATATAAAAACTGCTGCTATGAAATATGGAATTGAAAAGGAGCCTGAAGCTGCCAAAGCATATGCATCTGCCACCTCCAACAATATTTATAGATGTGGATTTGTTGTTAATCCAAGCTGTCCATACCTTGGAACATCTCCAGACAGGAAAGTATGTGATTCATCAGCCAACCTTATTTATGGTCTACTAGAAATTAAGTGCCCAGACAAAGATTCGTATACAGAAGTAGAGTGTTTGAAGAAAGATAGACAAATTTACAAGCTTAAGATAACACATAGATACTACTATCAAGTAATGGGACAGATGGCATTGACTGGTGCACCTTGGTGTGACTTTTTTGTGTGGTGCAGAAATGATTATCACCTGGAAAGAATAAATTTTGATTCATTTGCCTGGCATGAGATGAAATCAAAACTTGACATTTTTTACTTTGAATATTACCTTCCAGCACTAGGATGCCAAAGTTAGTGAATATTTCCTAAAATAGAATTGCAAAATAATTAATAATTCATAAGTGAAAAAGGTTAAAGTCATGTGGACACTATTGTAACCACCAATGCAGATGATGAATTGCCCTATTTCACTATGACGTCACAGGTTGTTTACATGGACAAGAATAACATAATTTTTTTCTACTACTGTATATCACAAACTAATTTTTTTTATGATTTAATTTGTTTTGCTGCTATTTTGCCCCCTCTGGCAACCATGATCCTTAGCGTTAAAACAATAAATTAATGTTTGATGTGATGTCATAGTGTAATAGAGCAATTATTAATGAGTGAATGTTAACCTTGGATACAGACAGCAGATTATCCTAATTAGTATTTATAACTTTTGATCCTGTTTAATCCTGTAATAGCTGTAATAGTGTTTGGTATTATTTCAGAACAGTGGTCCCTGGAAGTTTGTTAGTAGACAGCAGACTGTCCAGATTTGGTTGATAGATCCAGCAATAGAGAGTGGAATTACATTGTCAAATATGCGGTAAACTTTAACACGAGCAATTGCCCTTTCTACATGTATCCTTAGTCTTGCAATATTTTGTGTCTGCTGTATTTCTTTACTTGAAAATTGACCTTTAGGACCCAGGAATGGAGGGATGACCAGAGTACAGCCAAGTGCTTTAAGCTCTTCATCTATTAAGAACCCTTTGTCAACCATTACTTGATCACCTTTCTCCAACAAGTTTAGAACACCTGACTGCATAGTTATTTTCTTATCTGAAATGCTTCCAGTATACAATGTACTAATAAAGTTTATGCAACCATTTGGTGTAATGCCAACTAGCCCTTTCATTGTTGTATGTGATTTGTAAGTAGAGTACATTTGAGAGTTGAGCACTTTGGAGCTTGGTCTTTGTACCTTCAGCTCTGTGCAATCCAATATTGCTCTTGTTTTGGGGTAAGAATCCTTAAAACATTTTGGCATCATTTCATCTACTTGTTTCCTGGAAGGCCAAATAGGAATTAAACCTAGCATTATATACAGATAATTTAACCATGTGATGACTATTCTACTGACTGTGCTAATGGACACTCTGAAACGTTCAGATAGATCAGTTTCTAAATGGCCTTTTCTTAGACGGCATAATACTAAAAAGTATTGATCAAGTAGAGAAAGTTTCTCATCTCTAAAAACATCTTCCACTTCAACGACTTTGTCCTTATTTCTAACCACCTGTGACCATCTAATCATGTTTGTTGCTGTTGGTTTTAGTGCATCAAAACATGCAATAAATGTCTCATAATCAGGAAAACCTGTGTAAAATACCAGCTTTGCAGGGTCTGCTGTGAAACGGTTTGCAGTGAATTTCAATGTAGACAGCTCTCCTACCAAGTTTTCTAAGATTTCGACTCTTTTTAGCAAGAAGGAAATTAATTCTGTATCATCAGGCTTGTGATTTTTTGCGTATTCATGGTCTGTTATTGGTGCTGGTGTAGTCGCTTGCATATAGTTTTCATCAACAGGAGGTTCGACAAGCTTATCTTGATCTGAACAAGACTCATGGCTTGATTCAAGGATTATCCTGAAATCCGAAACAAAGAAAACTGCTATAATCTTTCAATTTATTAATAAAATACGAAAAAATTAGCCTTAAGTTTATAATAAAAATATTGTTTTCGATGTGTGCTTCCATATGCGTGCGTACCTTCCTGCTGGCAGTTTTCGTTTTTTAGACGGAACGGTCCACTGAAAGATTGTTGGAAATGCTCCCTTCTTCAATCGTCTGTGCCCAGCAAATGTTTTTTCATAGTCTTCTTTTAAAAAATGATCAGAACACACTTTAGTAGCATCTGTCACCTGCAAAATGAAATATCAGATCGAAGGTGGACTGTAAGTACCACGAGCACGTGCTCAAGATATTTGAATTATTTTTGGCTTACCTTAAAGAATTTGCCTTCATCCCGGCGAATTTTTATAATCCAAAGTTTTCGTAAGTCTTCCAAGGTTGGAAATTTATGGAAACTGATATCTTGCCTGTCTTTTTTTCTTGAGTCGTTTGTACAAAACGGAACGCTGCAATGGTTAGCCGCCATTTTGAATTTATAATATGCGTGCCGAGCCTCGTTCTGATGCGTGACGCCATGATGCGTGAAACTAGAGAATTAATTCAATTTTCCTAAGGACTCATTAATATGCAAATGTACATAAGTTCACGGACGAGTGGTCGGTTGTCAAGCAAAGACGATGCGTAACTATGGAGGGATTTCGTTCTTTTCCGGACCAAATCATGGAAAATGGATGTAAATCCTTGATATTTAAGCTAAAATAACTTGGTGCAATTGGCTGGTGTGGATGTTGATGTGTTTAGGCCCCATTCCACTAGACATGTAGCATCAACTATTCAGTTATTCAGTGCCTCCTGTGATCATTCCAAGATATACTTTGGATGCTGATGTATGTCCTTATGTTTGTTTAGAGGACTATATAGAGCGAACAAAGGGTTTGCGTCATGATGATGTGCTTCTGATCTCTACTATAAAACCTCACAAGGCAGTCGGGTCCCAGACATTAGCTCGTTGGATTAAAACTGTACTGCAATTGGCTGGTGTGGATGTTGATGTGTTTAGGCCCCATTCCACTAGACATGCAGCATCAACTGCTGCTTATCAAGCTTGTGTCCCTCTAGATGAAATTCTTCAAAAGGCAGGCTGGAGTAATGCTAACACTTTCAAGCAATTCTATTACAAGCATGTGATTCATTAGTTAAAGTTGGTGTTATTTTGTTGTGATCTAGTCAAGTTTAATTGTTTAGAATTGTAATTAAAGGATAATGAAGCATCAAGAGCTTGGTTTTTTCCTTCCACTTTTTCTGATCACTGGGAATACTCATAGTGTCCGCACACGCTTTGAAGACTTCATGTCAGTACAAAGGTTACGGTTTATGAGATAGAATTGTTTAGTTAAACGAGACTTACCTGTAAGGTGAAGTTTGACTTTAATTCTATCTCATAAAGAGTAGTAACCAAGGACTGACATGCCCACCCTCTCCGCCCTGGGTGGTCCTCGGTTACCTTTGTTACTTGGTGTTGCTTCACCAATGGAATTATGCTTCTGTTGTGTTTCTCCACTATGAGTAGGATTTGAAGAAATGAATGTGACGTCATCTCCCGGTAGGCTTAGTTCGTTCTTCTTAAAAACTTTCTATGTTCTACTGCAACAGGGATAGTGTAATAAGCATGCTTGAGATCAAGAGAGGCCATATAGGCCTCTGGTCTGATCAAACTGACAACTGTACTTAAAGTATCCATCTTGAAGTGTCTGAAAAGAACAGCTTCATTACAATTCTTGAAATTGAAAATAAGCCTGTGGGACCCATCTGGTTTGGGGACCACAAAAATGGGGGATAAGCATTCCCCCATTTCGTGGACTGACTGACTTAGGACGCCGAGCTGTAATAGTTGTTCAACTTCAGTATCTATAGCTACTTGTTGTTGACTCTTGAAATTTCTCTGGCCATGATTACTATATTTACAAGGATTATCCGTAAATTCTATGTGACAATGTTGGACATAGTCTAGGATTTCAGGATCTGATGAAAGTTTTTGCCATTCAGAAATACAATTCCTCGTGTTTCCAGCCTTGAAAGAAGGCTGGTGATTTATTTTTGTTTTGATAGTCTCACATTCATATACATACCAATTTGATTTTGGCTTGAAGCCGGACTTCTTTTCTGACTGGGGCGCATTCTGAAAATACTGTTGCTGTTGATAACCAGAGAAACCAGAGCTACGACCACGAAAGCCTCTACCTCTGCCTCTGGTGTAACCTCGAAATCCTCTTTGTGGATAGGGAGAGAATCTTTGTCCTCTTCCTTGTGGCCTTGATGCTGGAGTTTTACAAACGTTATTTTTATTCAGCTCTGCTATCTCTTTTATTCGTTTAGTAGTATCTCCCCCAAATAGAAACTCATCTGCAGGATTGGTGGAGCTACACAGACCCTTAGCAAACTCGCTCTTGAATTCAGGTCTCATCCCTTCGTCTTAGGTTTAATTCATAATTAGTAGCCATGGCCAAAGTTATACCATCAAGGCATGTGGTGATCACTTTTTTCTCTGCTTTGCTCTTCAACAGAGACTCAGCCACCTCTAGTTGACAGTTGACAGAGGCTAGCAACAGCGCTTGAGTAGATTGAAATTGGATGTCATGAACACGACTCTTGCCTGAAATTTCATTCCAGATGCTCTGTTCACACTTAGGCAACTTCAGATTAACATTCTCTGCTGTGCTATGACGTTTCATCATAGCCTTACTTTGTTCTTGGCTAATTCTTTGTAAACATAATTTATTAACGACTCCAGCCACTTTATCATTAATCTTGGGTCCCTTGCTATCGATATTGAGATCGAACTGGCTATCGTAAGCGACAATATCACTCTCGTCATCCTTACTAGTCTCATCTTGAGGGGATTCGGTAGGCACGCGAACAGGACTCACGATATCATCGAATTCTTGTTGAATATCTATTGGGGAGGACTCTTCATGACTCCTTTCTCCGAAATCATCGACTTGTTGATGTGGATAATCATTATCTAGCTGTTGATATTCACTGAAGCTAGCAAAATTCTGGTTTAGCCGTTCGAGGCTTTCTAGAATCGCTCGATTTACTGAACTTTGTTCGAGTAAAGTCGATTGCGTAAGGTCGCTCACTGGCTGACCTTTTGGCACAGACATGCTCTCACTGGAGTCACCGGCCTCTGACATGACCTAACAATAGAAAATAAAGGTCAAGTTGACACATAAGCTTCGACTGTGAAGCAAAATGTTGGTCATTCAAAATGGCGGTCGCGTTCAAGTGACTCGCTCGTGGTGAATAAAATCCAAATAGATTCGAATGAGACTCGTACAGAGCCCATTTCACCTTTGATATATATACTTAGGAATTTTACTTACCTGAACGAGCACAAAAAGAGTATATAATCGTTCAAAAACCGCTCCAAACGTAGATAAATTTCAGCAGTACTAAAAGACGTCTTCTCCCTTCGGTTGGTCTTGGTTCAATGAATGTGACGTCATCTCCCGGTAGGCTTAGTTCGTTCTTCATGTCAGTACAAAGGTTACGGTTTATGAGATAGAAGCTAAAATAACTTGTTTGGTGCAATTTTGGAACGAATTGAGTGATTCTAAAAACCACCTAAAAAAAATATCAAAATGTCACTTAGGCCGTTTTCATTTTAGGTCCTTCAATTGTACAAATGTGCTTAGTTTCTCTGATAAAAACCCTTGCCCATGCACATTCAACTTTTAAAGACATTAAGTTTATATGTAAGCTTACATGACAAGAAAGAGAACAGATATAACTAGAAAATTACGCGAAGAGCAATATTTTTTCGTTTTTCTAAACCAGCGATGGCAGAAATATCAAATGCGCATGTTCAGTTAGGTTGAAAAGGGACATTTAGGCGGGAAGGAGCTGTATGCAGTAAGCTAAAGTCGAGCAAGAAAGGTGTAAATTCAAGCAACTTTAATCGTAAAAGACTTAAAATCTTGAATTAGAAAGCATTTTTTTATTAAATATCAGGGTTAAAAAGCCATTTAAACTATATTTATGGACATATTTGTATCTCAATTGTGTAAATTGATGTAAATTTCGACAAAATGAACTTGAAAATTTGCTAAAAATGGAGCTAAAACTTGTACAAAAACAGTACTTTCCATCCGCCATTTTGATTCCTTCACGTCCTTCATTTCTATTGGCTGAGGCTGGGAAGAAAATGCAGACAGGGAGGGGGTAAGTCTTGTCTGTCTACAATGTGCTAGACCCAGGCTCCCGCAATATTTCGAACAAAAATGGCTGATGAGTCATGATGAGGTATTGATAGTAATGTTTGTCGTAAAATGGGGAGTACTTAAACTGTACCTTAAGTGTTATATTTCTCCACGTTTGAAGTATATAAATTGAACTTCAGGAAATAGACTTTGAACCTTGGAATGGTTTTGTTTTTGGTTAAGTTGTGGGCAATTTTTCTGGACTTTTGAGTAGGAAAGTACGGTCTCTCAAGCTACAACACAAATTTTACAACCTAAAATTCTCTGCAGACCACCAGAAAAGTCTATTTTGTGTACACCAAGTAATATAAAGCAGGTTTGGTTTGATATATGCTTAGTTAATCTCAATTTTATACTCCCCTTTTTGCTTAGAAGATACTCTATCAAATTTAGGCCATTTTGAATGCCGTTCCCCCCCTTAAAAACCGTTTTTTCTCGAAAACCCAAAGTCATCATGTGGACGATTCATCACTACACCAATACATGTGAAATTGATGACTCTTCGATAAATATAAAGTATTTTAAGGCTGAAAAATCAAATCAGCCTCGTTTTCATGCGTAACCCAAGCCTTAATCTACCTGAGTAGTAAATGAAGTTGCAATGTTTTAATCATGTTAATTTAGATTATTCATTTTTATTATATCTAATAATATGTTAAATTATGTCTATGTTGAAGTTTTTAGTTGAATTTTTAAACTTAAAGTAGTAATCTTACTATTTTTTTAGTATAGATATTTGTAAAGCCCTATCCAACTCCAAGGAATTGGCGCTAAATAAATTATAATTTAACATATTATATTATTATTAATTGATGGTCAACTTTCAATGGTCAACGACCAATGGACAATGATCAAAGATTACAGTTCTCTTTAATAAAGAGTCAACGATCATCAATGATCAAATATCATAGTTATTGTCGTAAACGTTTGTTTATTACTTTTACAATTGTTATGATCGTACAAGACTTACAATAACTACCGATTTTGGACGTGACAAACTGACCATGTGGTCTGATGTGATATGCAAACGAGGCTACCACAGGAATCCAGATAAACAGCAGCGACACCCTCCCCCCATTTAAATGTTCATAACAGTTAAATGTTATCATTGCACATAATGTTCAAATGTCAATGTTCTCTTGCTGTGCAATCAGCTTAATCTTGTCAACAGCATTATCCTTTGCCCTTCTGCTTTGTTGAATTCTAGTCGTGCTGATCATCTCACGAGTTTGCCTCCAGCTTGGGTCTTCACCTCCGACTTCTAACGGGCACAATAACTGCAGTGGGCGTTCGACAAGGTAGCCATTGCCAAGCTTTACTTCAAGTCCTCGAACCTTCTTGTCTTTACCAATAACTTGGCTTACAACACGTCCAAGCTTCCATTGTCCTTTGTGCTTAACGTCTTCTTTCAACAGTACTACAGCTCTGGTCTCGGGTACTTTCTCTACTTCTTCTGTAAGCTTAGGTTATCTTTCTTCCAATGCATGGATATACTCTTTGATGAATCTTTTCCTCAGATCTGCTTTGGTCTTCGAACCAAAATGGTGTAAGCTAACTTGACGCAGCTTCTCTACTTCCTATGTGGCTTGGATTTTCTTCTGATGGGATGTAATGCCACTGTATGTACTCTTTGTCTTTGATGTCTTTTGTCTTGTTGCATACAAACTGTGACCCATCCATGACACTCTGTAATGGAGTGGTCTGGCAAAGCATGCTTCACGTGATTAATCAATCTGCTGAGTGTATGGGCTGCGATGAGCTCTAGTCGAGGAATCGTCTGGTACTTTGGTGCAATTCTTGATTTGGCAACAAGAAGACTCTGACGAACTGAAGAATCATTATTGTTTCACCAAACGCTAATGTAACGGCTACGGTTTCTGAACCAACATGCATTTATTGCTTTTCATAATCATGGTACATACGGTTCGAAATCTATTAACAGATGAAGATACAAAAATCTACTTAGGATACTTGAATGATAATCAAAACGAACAAAAGTACAAATACGTGAAACGAAAACTTAGCGTGTATGTCCTAAGTTATAGCGTCTAGTGAAAAAATGATTATATTATGCTGCGTATCTTATATATCTTACTTGCGTATTACGTAATGCCTGGTACTTAAGATTAACAACAGCGGTGATGTAAATTGGCTTAACATTAAAACACTCACGTGAAACTAATGCAAATTTCTAGTAGAACACTCCCCGCCAAGCATGAATACTATGTATACGTAATATTTATAATTGTATCCTCTCCTAATTTTCAATCTAATGTTATATTCAATGTTCGTTCAATGTTCTTTCATTTCTTGATTTGCTGGTAATAGTACAACCAATCTTTGAACAGCTCTTTGTACAGTTGTAGGGGTACGGTCTTCATGTTTGTAGATAACATCAACTTTTCGTACTTTTCCTTCATAATCGGGGTAGACTTGCGAGACTCTTCCAAGTTTCCAATTTCCTCGAACCATGTTAGCGTCTTGAATCAAAACGAAGTCACCGACCTCCAAGTTGCGCCTCGATGAGTGCCATTTTTGTCGAGTCAACAAACTAGGAAAGAAACTTTGTGTCCATTTTTTTCAAAATGAATTTACAACACTTTGAACGAATTCAAAACGATATCTCTCATCCCTTGTTTCTTTGAATGGATCACTCGGTACTCTTGCGGTTGATCTGCCTAACAACAAATCGTTAGGGCAAAGATAACTTCCTTCTTCGGGTAGCGTTGGATGTCTTGCTATTGGTCTCTCATTGACCAAATTCGCCGCTTCAAAACAGACTGTTCGCAGCTCTGAAAACGTCATACGTACCTTGGTCTGATATCAGCTGTTTAGGGTATCCTCGAAGTGCCACAAATCGTCTCAGGACCAACAAAAATTTCTGTGTACTATAGTCAGGTGCCAAATCCATGTGCACTGCTCTCGTTGCCAAACAGCTGAATATAACTCCATACGCCTTACCAATCGATCTCTTCTTTACTTCGTCTTTGATTTTAAATGGCCCAAAGAGGTCCACACCAGTAGAACTCCAAGCTGGTGCAGGCGTCAGTCTTTCTTTTGGTAACTTTCCCATGACTTGTTTGGCAGTTTTTCGGTCTAACTTCTTACAGGTCACACAATTGAACTTTATTGTCTTGGCTAACTTGTGAAGTCCAATAATCCAGAATCGGGATCTGACCTTGGCAACTGTTGTAGCTACACCATAATGACCTTTATTGTGAATATACATTGTATAGAGGCGGGAGAGACAATGCTTGTAAGGCAATAATACAACTTCCTTTTCGTTGTAGCTCATTTGCACCCATCTTTCTATTCTTCCTCCCACAACTATTGTTCCATCTTCGTTTGTCTTAGGGCAAAGTCGTTTCAAGCTCTTGTCTTTGACGTTTTGTCTTAGGTAAAGTTGTGCGTCTTTTATCCAGAACTGTTTGCTTTCTTTATGTCTTCAGGTGATAGCACTTTGGCGACATTCTTGAGACTGACTTTTTGATTTTTATTTCTATCGTAGATAGCAAGAACTCTAGCTGTTACTCTCAACAACTTCAGGTATGACGAATATCTGTCAATGTTGATTCTAACCCAAAGAATCGATCGGTTTGCTTGCGGTTGCCATCACGGGTTTTGTGGTTTCTGGTAGCTTTTTACTCGTGAGCTTTTGACTTACTGGCCACTCGTTTATCGGTAACTTTAAAAAGTCTGGACCCTTTTGCCATACATTTCCAGGACCAATTTCCTCAGGTGCTTTTCCACGGGTAAGACAATCTGCGATGTTCAGTTTTCCATCTTTTTGATCTTTATTTCTATCGTAGATAGCAAGAACTCTAGCTGTTACTCTCAACAACTTCAGGTATGACGAATATCTGTCAATGTTGATTCTAACCGCCAAAGAATCGATCGGTTTGCTTGTGGTTGCCATAACGGGTTTTCTGGTTTCTGTTAGCTTTTTACTTGTGAGCTTTCGACTTACTGGCCACTCGTTTATCGGTAACTTTAAAAAGTCTGGACCCTTTTGCCATACACTTCCAGGACCAATTTCCTCAGGTGCTTTTCCACGGGTAAGACAATCTGTGATGTTCAGTTTTCCATCCGTCCAGTACCAGTTGGCGGGATTTGTTTTGTCTCGGATTTCTCCTATTCGCGACCCGGCAAACGTATTAAATCCATAGGACTCCTTTTGAACCATTGCTTGCACGATCTGAGAATCGACTATGTGATAGAATTCATCAAATTGATATCTTGATTCCTTCTCTATGAACGTCTTTAAACGTTTGTTCAATACTGCACCACACAATTCTATGCGATCAATCGACATTTTCTTGACAGGTGTCAAGCGATTCTTAGACATAATGAGATTGCAGTCAAACTCATTGTTCTCAGGTGTTTTCCATCTGGCATACGCACATGCGCCGTGATCCATCGCTGAAAACTACTAAAGAAGGTTGTTCTTCTGCGTTGGCTGGCTTGAGACATCTTCTGAAAGCAATTCTTTCCATGGCAAACAGATCTTTGAAAAAGTCTATCCAATTCGCCCTCATCTTGTTTCGTATTGGCTCGTTCCACTCGAGTTTTGGCTCGACAAGCCAAAGTCGTCTCATCATCATTTTCGCTCTAACAGTGAATGGCCCTGCTAGTCCTAGGGGGTCATAAATTCCATTAACTTGAGATAAGATTATTCGCTTGGTTAACGGTTCTGGTATGTTCTTTGGAATCTGTTCTAGGCGCAAATCAGGCTCCGTTCTTAGCTTTCTATTTTTGGGTGAAAAATTTAAGCATACTTTGAAATAGAATTGATCTTTCACTGGACTCCATACAACTCCAAGAATCTTCTCTGTTTTACTACTGTCATGATCAGCGGGCAGGAGTTCAGCATCGTTGTGTTGACTGTACTCACTTGAAAAGGTCCAGTATTTAATTTGAAATCCTCCCTTTTCCAACAATTTCTCTATGTCCTTTGCAAGAGAGTTGGCAATCTTTGGACTAGGAATGCTGTCAACAATGTCGTCCATGTAAGTATTGTCCTTGATTGGTTTCGCAGCTTGAGGATATTCTGACGTTCCCATTTTGGCTGTTTTTCTCAAGGCCACTGTTGCAATAGTAGCTGCAGGTTTATCTCCAAAGGAAACTCTTTTAATGACATAAATCTCTGGTTCCCTTTTATCATCCATGTTTCTCCACAAGAATCGATGAGTGTGTTGGTCTTTGATTCCTAAAGATAGGAATGGTACATTTATGGTACATGTATGGTACATTTTCTTTATGTCCCCAGTTAAGGCTGTTGCTTCTTCTCTAAATCTGATGAGTATTCCTAATAAATTGTTCAAAAGATCGGGACCTTTTGCCAAGTAATCATTCAATGCGTGCCCCATATAACTGGCACTGCTGTTAAATACAATTCTTACTGGAGTTGAATTGGAATCTGGTTGCAGAACTTCATGGTGAGATATGTAGTGAACTGGTCCATCATAGTTTTTAGATCAGAGTTGAGTAAATTGAAGTTACAATTAATGACAGGTTTGATAGAGTTGTTAGTAGGATGGAAATAGGGTAACCACGATTAAGAAAAAAGGAACGCATTTCTTGACATTTGCAAGAAAAATCAGTGTCGTCACTACAAAGACGGCGCAAACGTAAGAATTGTGAAAAAGGAATATAATTGAGTGTGTTTAGGGTGTGAGGAGGAATAAAGTAAATATGAATGAGAGTCTGTTGGCTTATAATGAATAGTGGTATTGAGATGATTAGCAGAAATACTTACAGAAATGTCAAGAAATGTGACAGAAGTCTCGCTAATGTCCCAAGTGAATTCAAGAGCTGGGTGAAAAGAATTGACATAGAGAATGAAAGAATCTAGGTCTTGTTTGGAACAAGAAGTAGCACCAATACAATCATCAATGTAGCAACCAAAAAGTTCAGGTTTAATGCCTGGATAGAGATCAAAAATCTGTTGCTCGATGTAGCCAACAAACAAATTAGCATAGCTGGGTCCCATCTTGGTGCCCATAGCTACACTGTTAATCTGTCGAAAAAAGCGGTCGCCAAACGAAAAACAATTGAGGGTGAGAACAAGTTCAGCTAAACGCAATCAAGTAGGAGTGCTAGGTTCTAAGACAGTGCGACGATCAAAAAAATGTTTGAGAGCATTGAGACCTTCATCATTAGGAATGACGGTATATAAAGATTTAACATCCATGGTAAATAAAAACTTAGATTGAGAATTTTGAAAATGAAAGTCATTAAAAATCCTGAGGGCGTGATTAGTGTCTTTAATGTAGGTGGGTAGAGTCTGAACGATAGGTGACACAAGAGAGTCAAGAAAGCTGGAAATAAGTTCAGTGGGACAACTACAAGCTGATACAATGGGACGGCCAGGATTATTAGGTTTGTGAATTTTAGGTAAAAAGTAAACGTGAGAGGTGTGGGGAGTGATAATGATAAGATTTTTGGCAGTAGCTGGAAGACTGCCGTCAGAAATAAAAGAGTTAATAGTGTCTTTGACAGTTTGCTGGTAGGTAGGTGTGAGGTCTTTGTTGATTTCAAGGTAAAAATTGGTGTCTGAGATTTGGCGTAAAGCTTCCTCTTTGTACAGATCGGTGCGCGAAACGACAACAGCACCGCCTTTATCAGTGGGCTTGATGGTGATATCAGTACGAGAGCGAAGATTACGAAGTGCCATCCATTCTTCAGTGGAAAAGTTGGAAAAATTAAGTTTACATTTAAAGTTGAGAGTAGAAAGATCGTGACGACATTTGTTATTGCATCTACTGTTTTGGCTGGATCACCATATTTCTCGTCCAGGCGCTGCCACATTTCATCAAGGTTGTCGTCCACACTCTTTACCTCACTTAACGGCTCTTTCCCAAGACAAGATCGAAGAGTGTACGAGGCAGTTTCCTCTGAAAGGCTTGGCATAACTTGTTTTTGGAAGTCCGTTGTAAATCTTGGATATTCTCTCAATTCTTCTTCAAATCTTGGCATCTTTATCTTTTCCAAACGTAGATTATTCATCTTGGCAGTCTCCTGACGACTGAACTCTTCTGACAATTTTGTTTCGACTTCACCAGTAGCTTGATCGTAGAGTTTCTTCATAGCGATAATCCAACCGATTTCTTTATCAGCGTTGTCCTGGCTTAACAAATTCATTAACGCACTGTTTGCTATCTTACAATCGGCAAAGGCTGTATCCAATTCCCTTTTGGCTTTCTTAAGAGTCGTCGGCGTTGACGGATCTATAACGTTTAAAACTTGTTCAAAGATTACTTCGGCACTTCTTCTTCTCACAAAAGCTTGTTCTATTATTCTTCGTGTTTTCTCCTCTTCGATAGATTTCTTGACTTCGTTTAACTTTCTCGTAAATCTGCCTTTCGCTGCTCGTCTCTGGTTTTTGGCGTCCTCAGCCATTCTTTAGCCACTGCTTCAGGACGTACTTGGATTTCCAATGTTTCACCAAACGTTAATGTAACGGCTACGGTTTCTGAACCAACATGCATTTATTGCTTTTCATAATCATGGTATATACGGTTCGAAATCTATTAACAGATGAAGAATCAAAAATCTACTTAGGATACTTGAATGATAAACAAAACGAACAAAAATACAAATACGTGAAACGAAAACTTACCGAGTAGCGCGTATATCCTAAGTTATAGCGTCTAGTGAAAAAATGATTATATTATGCTGCGTTTCTTATATATCTTACTTGGGTATTACGTAATGCCTGGTACTTAAGATTAACAATAGCGGTGATGTAACTTGGCGCACGTGAAAACTAATGCAAATTTCTAGTAGAACAATTATGGGACGCCAACAAATAGACAGCTACTGCAACCGCTAGCTTACTAGCATCTGCAAATCCATGCAATGTCATCTTGATCAAGTAAGTACTTAAGACGCTGCAAGGTACAATGATCACTGGGCATTCTCTCAAGCTTTCAAGCCATTTCCTCTATCTTCTTTTGACATCGTCTGGTACTGCGTCGTCCCATTTCAGCTTCCTTAAGCACACTTCCCTGTAGATGATCTTTGCTGTGATGATGACCGGCGCAGCTTGTCCGAGGAAGTCAAATACTTGACTGACGGATGACAACATCTTTCTCTTTGTTACACTTCCTTTGTCACTCTTTTGTAAGCAGGCTATGAAGTCAACTGCTATGGTGTCCTCTCTCTTGCTGCATGCAATTCCCAATATCTTGGTCTTTGCAAACTGTTCTTGAGTAGTCGACTGATCTTCAACTTCTGGGATGTTGCTATGCCATTTATGCAAATGAAATCCTTGTTTCACAATCTCTGTTGATTCTCTCTTGAATTTCAGCAACTGTTCTTTGTTGTCATGACCTGACTGTATATCATCCACATAGATATTGCTTAACAACTCCTTCACTGTCTCTGGATAACTATCAGCATACTGACTAACATGCTTGTGTCGCACAGAGTATATAGGGGCTCGGGCCCAAATATAACTCTTGTAAGCGGTATGTTACAATGTTCTTACTTTCTAAATTGTCATACCATAATAGGCGTAGTGCATCCCTGTCCTCGGGGTCAACTTGAATTTGCAAGAATGTATTTTGAATGTCCCCTGAAATACACAAGTTCTTTGTTCTGTTCCTTAGTAGAATGTCAAAGATCATTAGCTGTAAGGGAGGACCAACCTCAAGGCAGTCATTGAGTGATGGCTCTTCTGGTTTACTCTTTGCTGAATAGTCATACACTATTCTTAACTTTGTGGACTCGGCCCCTTCACGAACAACTGGTTGGTGTGGGAGTCTCAGGTAGTATTCTTCAAGCTTATGCATGTTTTGAAGCTTATTGGTAGTACTTCTAAGTCTTGCTAAGGCCAATTCGTTATGTTCTGAGATCTCTGGGTGATCTGGTTTCCACGGCAACTTGGTAGAATATGTTCCATCATCCTGTCTGTATTTGACTTTGAAAATCCTCATGACACAAGTCTTGGTTGTTGGTGCTATCAGACAGTCCAAACACTTCCTGAGAACACATTTGTTTGAATTGCTCTGAACTTGTCTTCATGAAAAAACTCTTTATCTGCTTCCACAAAAGACAATGCCGACCTTCCAGTAACAATTCATCCATGCTGGGTGAGCTCTGCACCTGGATCTGTGTCTGGGTTTTGACCTAGGACAGGTGCAGTTGTAGTCTTAATTCTCAGTAAATCAGCAGCACCAAGAATCACATGTACTGGTAGGCTGCCTTGAGTAGAATCCTCATCACTGAATACTAACTGCTGTAAATGTGGGTACTTGCTCTTGAGCTCTTGAACATTTGGGTTTGGTAAGTGTGTTAAAGTTGGTTTCTCTGCATTGATGCACTGGAGATCCATACTGAATGCTGCTTTGGAGTTGAAAGACTGGATTTCTACTTTGAAGATTTCAACATTTTTGTCTACAGTTCCATACATTTGTTCAATGACTCTGCTTTCAACACGTGCAGGTTTTATGCTGAGATTACTTAACAGGTTACTGCTAGATCCTTTTCTTGTGCTAACCCAGAATTGTGGAATGATCTTCCTCCAAGTATAAGATGTTGCAGTACTCCAATTTCCTTTAAAGGAGTAAAAACCTAGCTTTTTAAAGAAGCTTTTGATTAGCTTATAATTTTCGTTGATATATATTTGTAGTTATTATCGAATTGTGTGTAATTTATTAAATATGTAAAAAAAATTAATTAAAAGTTAAATATGATTGTGGTTGTATTGAAGTATATTGAATTATAAAAATGCTAAATCTAGTAAATGAAGTTGCAATGTTTTAATCATGTTAATTTAGATTATTCATTTTTATTATAATATCTAATAATATGTTAAATTATGTCTATGTTGAAGTTTTTAGTTGAATTTTTAAACTTAAAGTAGTAATCTTACTATTTTTTTTGTATAGATATTTGTAAAGCCCTATCCAACTCCAAGGAATTGGCACTAAATAAATTATAATTTAACATATTATATTATTATTAATTAGAAAAGTAAACGAGACTTGAAGTTTGACTGAAATTCTAGTTGAAGTTTGACTGAAATTCTATCTCATAAAAAGTAGTGACCAAGGACTGACATGAAGAAGGAACAAAGCCTATCGGGAGTGACGTCACAATCATTTTTTCAAATATTCACTCATAGTGGAGGAGCACAAATATATGTGTAAAGTGGAGAAATTTGTTGGGTGGGCGAAGAGGGCATGTCAGTCCTTGGTCACTACTTTTTATGAGATAGAATTTCAGTCAAACTTCAACTTACAGGTAAGTTTCGTTTAACTTTCTAATTCTATCTCATAAAACCGTGACCTTCGGACCGACATGAAGACTTCAAAGTGTGCGATGACACTATGAGTAGTAGGATATATAAAACCACAATTGCTGAAGCAAACTAAATATTTTATTTCAAGTGCAAACCACGTCGACACTGATTAATTGATATTGGTTTATTCTTAGTTAAATCTTATTTTATTTGTAATATTATGTAAATATAGCTGTACCAGCAGCTGATAAATTAAACAAAAAACCACACCAGAAAATAGAAGAGTTATTCTTGGCTAACTACATGTTTATAATAAAACTTCTTGAATGTATTGGCATTACTCCACTTACTTGCTTTTCTTAGAATCTCATCTAAAGGTACACTAGCTTGGAAAGCAGCTGTAGATGCTGCATGCCTCGTGGAATGAGGTTTGAAAAGATCAATGTCAATGCCACTCAACTGCAACACTGTTTTGATCCATCGTGCTAATGTCTGAGAGCCCACTGCCCTATGAGGCTTTATGAACGAAATAAATAGCCAATCATTATCACGCAGATTACTTGTGCGATCAATATACTCTTCGAGACAAGCATAGGGACACACTTCCATGTCCACAGGATACTTTGGGATGATCATTGGCGGTACTGGATAATTAGGTCTACTTTGCTTAACGTGTTTATTAAGGATAAACACATATTCATCCTGGGATTTTTTCAAACATTCTTTGTTTATATTGAGTTGTAGTAATGTCTGCTTTCTCTGAATCGTTACCAAAGCTAACATCATGGCTAATTTCAAGGTCAGCTCTTTCAAAGACAAAGTCTGCAACCACATTAGAGGGGCCTGGGATATGGACAGCACTCAACCAGATAGTTTTAGGGATGCACCAATTCCAAATTTTCCTAGCTAATGCATCACAGACAACGGACTGACTACCACCCATTTGATGGATATAACTGACAGCCGTCTTGTTATCGAGTTCAAACTTAAGATGAGCCCCAACCATGTTAGTGCAAAAAACAGTCAAGCAAATAAATACAACATACAGTTCTCTTACATTGATATGCCATGATTCTTGGTCCTGTGACCATATACCACAGGACTGTAAAGAAGGATCAGTAGTGCAAGTAATGCCCCAGCCAGTGTTACTGGCATCTGTCTGACAAATAAGAAAAATTGGAGCATGGCAGATGGTGCGAGTAGCATGCATCACATTTTCAATCCACCAACAAAGGTCCTGTTTAGCTGAAGATGAAAGTGACATAAGTCCTTCAAAATCACCACTATTTAAACTTAGGGCCTTGATTTTATCACGCTCCAAGCTGCGATAGTGCAGCTTCCCAAGATCAACCCCAGGAAGGGAGGAAACAATCTTCCCAATCACCTTAGCCACAAACCTAATTCTAAGGGGCACAGTATCTAGGGCTTCCAAACAAAGAGACCTTAACTTCTCTTTCTTGCCTTGGGACATAGTAACTGTCATGGTATGAGAATTCAAAAGAAACCCTAAAAAGGTCAATTCCTGAGTGGGCACCAAAACTGACTTTTCTGAGTGCACAGTGAATCCTAATTTCAAGAAAAGGAGCACTGTTTCTTTGAGGGTGTTGACACATTCCCTGGCATCTTTCCGTTGTAAAAAGAAATCATCTATGTACCCCAAGAGAGTGTACCCTTTCTTTCTAAGGAAGGCAAGAGGTGGTTTCATGACTTTGGTAAATATCCTGGGGTAGCTAGTTAAACCCATAGGCAAAGCACCAAATTCATAAAGTTGGCCATGCCAAACAAATTTCAAAAATATTCTTTGTTCCTTGGCAGTAGGGATTGAATAATAGGCATGTTTTAAATCTAGAGATGCCATATAACACTCGGGCGAGATCAAGTGGATAACTGAACAAAGAGTATCCATCTTAAAATGGCGGAAAAGAACAGCTTCATTACACTTTTTAAAATTAAAGATCAGTCTATAGGAACCATCGGACTTGGGTGTGACAAAAATAGGGGATAAACATTCACCCATCTCATTCTCAGAATTCCTAATAACCCCAAGTTCTAACAACTTCTGAATCTCAAAAGTGACTATAGAGTGTTGTTGCTCATTGAAATTCGGGTGGCCCCAGTTACTATATTTACAAGGCTTATCTATAAACTCTATATGGCAATGGGACACATAATCAAGAATCTCTGGATCTGAGGTTACTTTAAGCCATTCGGAAATACAGTATTGAGTTTGGCCAGCTACAAATGGGAGTTGATGATCAACTATATCATGGACATCCCTATCTAAATCTACATACCATTGGGTTGGCTTCTGGCCTGACCTCTTGTCTAGCTGGGGCGCATTCTGAAAATGCAGGTTGGACTGATATCCTGAGTAACCACTATAGCCCCACTGACTGCCACGACAACGGTAGCCTCTTCCTCTACCTCTAGACGAGTCCCCTCTATAACTCTTAGAGGAATAAGGTACATATCTTTTCCCTCTTCCTCGAAATGGGGGCTGATTTTTGCAAACTCGTCTCCTTTGATTTAATTCGTAATTGGTAGTCATGGCCAGCATTAGGCCATCCAGACAATAGGTTAATGTCTCTTTGTCAGCTTTCAACTTCAACAAGGCTTCAGAGACTTTCAATTGGCAATTGAGAGAGGATAATAACAAGCTTTGAGTTGCTTGTAGCTTGACATCGTTTGCACGTAAATTCCCCGGCAGTTGATTCCATATGCTTTGTTCGCACTTAGGCAAACAAACCTTGATATTCTCAGGGGTATTGTGTTTTTTCACGAGAGCCTTGCTCTGCTCTAGCCTGATTCGTTTCAAGAACAATTTGTTTATGATAGTGGCCACACTTTCGCTAATCTTTGGCCCTTTTTCATCAGAGTCGATATCAAGGTAACTGTCATAGTCAGCTACGCTGAACTCGGTGTTTGCTGTAGTATCTGATCCATCACCGGTATTTGGATTCAGAAATTGGCTTAGGTCTGCTTCAATATCGGCATACGAATCAGTAGAACGGAGTTCATAATTCTGTCTCATCCGGAACATATTCGCCTTCTTCGTAAAGAATCGGGGGAACCTGATGGTCAATACTCTGTTGAAGCCAGTTAAGGCTTTCGAGAATCGCTCGATTCACAACAATCTGATCGCTCTCTGGCGGATCGTTTGTCTTTGGATTGTTTACGGTGCCCTCGCTGGAGTCACCACGTGGACTTTCTGACATGATCTAGCAAAAGAGGACACAAGAGTCAGATTTAGAGAATCGAGAATTTTCAAAATGGCGGACGCCATGTGCCGCCACGAATGCCTGTACAAGGTCATTTCAGGTGAAATAAATAAATGTGACTCATGCAGAGTTCACTTCACCTTGTCCTCCATATTAATTTAAAAATAGACTCACCTTAAGATCGATGAAACTTGAAGAAACTTGAAGATTTTCAGGTCTAGGACACGAATAAAGAGAGCTGACCTGAAACACGTCTACTCCCGATGAAGGTCTTGGTTCAATGATTGTGACGTCACTACTGATAGGCTTTGTTCCTTCTTCATGTCGGTCCGAAGGTCACGGTTTTATGAGATAGAATCAATGGTCAACTTTCAATGGTCAACGACCAATGGACAATGATCAAAGATCACAGTTCTCTTTAATAAAGAGTCAACAATCATCAATGGTCAAATATCATAGTTATTGTCGTAAACGTTTGTTTATTACTTTTACAATTGTTATGATCGTAGAAGACTTACAATAACTACCGATTTTGGACGTGACAAACTGACCATGCTGTCTGATGTGATATGAAAATGAGGCTACCACAGGAATCCAGATAAACAGCAGCGACACCCTCCCCCCATTTAAATGTTCATAACAGTTAAATGTTATCATTGCACATAATGTTCAAATGTCAATGTTCTCTTGCTCTGCAATCAGCTTAATCTTGTCAACAGCATTATCCTTTGCCTTTCTGCTTGGTTAAATTCTAGTCGTGCTGATCATCTCACGAGTTGGCTTCCAGCTTGGGTCTTCACCTCCGACTTCTAACAGGCACAATAACTGCAGTGGGCGTTCGACGAGGTGCTTTGTGCTTAACGTCTTCTTTCAACAGTACTACAGCTCTGGTCTCGGGTACTTTCTCTATTTCTTCTGTAAGCTTAGGTTGTCTTTCTTCCAGCGCATGGATATACTCTTTGCTGAATCTTTTCCTCAGATCTGCTTTGGTCTTCTGGATGTGTTTCAACATGTGTGTGGTTGGTCTGGCCAATCGTGTGGATTCCTCATCCATGTTGGTCACTCGAACCAGAAAGGTGTAAGCTTACTTGGCGCAGCTCCTCTACTTCCTATGTGGCTTGGATTCTCTTCTGGTTGGATGTAATACCACTGTATGTACTCTTTGTCTTTGATGTCTTTTGTCTTGTTGCGTACAAACTGAGACCCATCCATGACACTCTGTAAGGGAGTGGTCTGGCAAAGCATGCTTCACATGATTAATCAATCTGCTGAGTGTATGGGCTGCGATGAGCTCTTGCTCTGTTTTGACTGTTGACAGTTGAGTGTTGACCATTGACCAATGATAGCAGCAGCAGTTAGGTTAGACTGCGGTTGATATACTCGATAGCAGCAGGACTTATGCTGTAATTCGGTCGACGTCCGTATCGGGTAATGCTGCTGCCATTCGGTGGAGATCGCAACGGTTATGCTGGGGTGGTCTGAGCAGGACTTTTTAGAGAAGATATCCGTAGGTATATATAAGGATACGGTCGTAAGAAGTTATGACAATGCCTTTACGATGTTTACTGAGGGCGACACCGATGCGACCATGACCATAGAAAGAGCAAAGGGTATCATTGAGAACTTATCCCCTGGTGATTACCGCTTAGAGGTAACATTCATAAGGGAAGTAAATGGGGAATGGGCCATCGAAAAGGGCCGTAATCCTATTAGGGATAGCAGTCGTAAGGACTTATTTAAGTTAAACAAGGATACTAGGCCAGGTGCCTTAGTAGGAATAGATTCCCTCTATCATGACGTGGCCTATCCCGTATCCGTGGTTATTTACTCCCTTCATAAGATAAAGGAGCCTAATGTAAAAAGACTCAAGCCTATGAGGCATCCGGGTAATTGCGTTGCTAAGCTGGTCAGAGAGTTCTTTACTGACTCTACCTGAGGTGGTAAGCTAACAGACGAAAGGAGAAAGGCAATACCTAAGTGGGAAGACAACACGAGAAGATGCGGTGGCACAATAGAGGCCATAAAGAAGCTGGAACCCATGATCCAAAGAAGAAGAATAGTCATGGACATCATTGGTGGGGAAATCTATCCGGGAACTAAGAAGTATGCCAGTAAGGGCTTACCCATTAAGATTTACCAGCATAATGGTCACGCATGGCGCGAGTGTAGGTTTCCAAGGAAAAAAGAAGTAAAGGTTTACGAAGGTGAACCATTAACCTACGAGTTCATGAAAGAAAACTCCGTGTGGTTATTAGATGAGTATGGAAAGCAATTTATCACGCAGGCCGGTGTCTTATACTGCCCATTAGAAGAAGATCAGAAGATCAAGGCCTTATGCGAGGAGTTAGGCATATTCGCAGATGATGCCTTCAGTAGTAATGGATTAGACTTCATGGCTGCAAAGAAGACAAATGGGTGGAAATGCACCCCTAACAAGTTCTCTGACATAGCTTTTGCATGCATAGAACATGGACACGGCGGGCTATGGAACATGGAATACGAGAAGGAAAACTACGTATCCCTTGATATGAAGCATTGCTATCCCGCTAGTTTCAAGGGCCTAGGAGACTGCGCGCCCTATTACGAGCGCTATAAGCACCCAGATAGCCAGTTCTTTAGGGTTGCCCTGCCGGGTAAGTATGACCTATCTGCTACGGGGTTCGTAAAGTTAACTACATGGAAGTTAAGAGAGGGTCTGCATCCAATCATTTACGCCTGGTATGGGAAGCATCTACAGGAAAAGAGTTGGTTACCCGTACCCCTGTTGAAGTACTTGGAAGAGAACGAATTACTAACATACACCGCCCATGAAGCAGTACTTTGCCATGGCATTCCCACGGAATGGCTACCCAATGACAATCACACCGCCCGCATAGTAATAGGTAAGTTTACCCAAGGAGCAAAGGCAGGGGAAAAACACATGCAAAGGCGCATAGTAATAGATAACGAGGAGTTAAACTTCCTCATAAAGCGTGCCCATGAAGATGGAACCATGGTAAGTTCCACGGAAGTATGTACATTAACAGACGATAAGCCCAGCGAGCCCTATAACGTCCTATGTTACTATCATGAGCATAAGTCGCAGTATTACCACCTTAGGGCCAGTATGTTGGCCTATGCACACATAAATCTGTTATCTATGTTACTACGATTCAATAAGGATGACATACCCAGGGTAGCTACGGATAGCCTCTATGTAACACCAGAGGCTTTGGAGAAGGTAAAGCAGTACTACACAGCCGACGAAATAGCAGAAAGCGGCCAATGGAGGGTAAGAGACGAGGAAATCAAGGCATGGAGGCAAAGAGTATCCTACGAAGGCGATAGGGAAGGTAGTACTGCACCAACAGCTGAATTACTACCATTGGCTACTGATCCCATAAGTTACCATAGGTTCAGCTACCTGTATGGTACAGGGGGCAGCGGAAAGACAACCAGAGTCTTAATAGTAGGGTGGCTTAATGATTTTTTTGTGCACTTTTGAGTACAAGCACCAAACTTGGCACAGATGTTCCTTGGGTCATGCCAAATAGATTCAGAAGGGGTGCCAAAAAATCGAACACTCAGGGGGTAGGGGAGAGGAGGGGAAATTTTGTCAAAGCACCATAATCCCTCAAGACAAAAGGAAAAAGAGACAGGAAAACATTTATTTTACTAAGTAAAGTTAGTTTAGAACATTTTAACAAGATATAGGTTAATTTTATGGTATTTTATCGGGGAGGGGAGGGGTATGGGCACCAACCAAGCAAGTACTAATAGGGGGGAGGGGGCGGATGGGATATACTTATTTTTTAAATAAACCCTTATAAAACTATTTTGCAAAATTTCTAGAGTTAATTAATACTCTCCCGATTGAATGTCGAGCTTATCATGAAGATATCAAAAAGTTCGGAAAAGTTCTCTTTGTGATTTTCACGTGAAACCACGAGGCCGTTGTGCAGCTGTCAAATAGCAGAAATATAGAGATAACTGGTAAAATTTTGGTCTGCCAATCAAACCAATATCTGTTCAAATATTATTTACAACACGAAAATGGTAGAAAATATTTCTGAATATCAAGGGAAGTCACGGTTTGGCAAGTAGGAAGTATAGTTGCGAGACATCGTTCAAGTTCTTCTTTATAAGGATCATTAATTCTATCAGTAAATTAGGCTATACATTAGAGTCATATCTTGATCAACATAACTCAATTTACTTAATCAGACTCTCATAAATAGCCAAGATCTGGTCACATTGATTTCTAAGCTAAGTTGTTTTGGCCCTCACGCAAATATCCTAAACAATATAATTCAAGCAATATATTCCTAAGTGTCGGAATTCTGGCAAACTTCAGTACGGTTGCAAAGCTCTGTGCAGGGAATGTTTGCCTTTTAGCATTTGCAACGGATAGCTGGAACATCCAGTCTTGCATCCGCACTTCAGCAATTCACTGCAGGGTTTAGACGCTTCTGGGATCGAGTCTTGTCCAAACTGGTTGCCAGCGGTTGTTTCTCATCTCCCATGTAGCCGAACCCGTTGGGTGCAGGAATCCTCTGCTGTTTTTCCAAAGTCATCTAGATGGTCGTCTGGTATACGCTGCTCTGTTATAGTGATGTAGAAGAGAGTCCTGAAAAAGCGAGGGGGAAAAGAAACCAGATGATAGAGACTGGGAAAAGCTGTGTAGAACTTGGCTATAAAGAATTCATACTCTATATCAAACTCAAACATACCTGCGTTAGTGGAATACTTTAAAGTCGCCACCCTTTTTGGTGAAGCTCTCTCTTCGTGTGGCGTTAACCTTGCTTTCAGAACTATTTTGTCATAAATATTAACAAATCACTCAATGACCAGTAAATGCCACAGAGTTGGTATGTAAAGGGTGTATTGCTCATGTAGAACCCTTAGAAAAGCTTCATTCCAAGCATTCCAAGCATCCCACACAGACTTTCCACTCTTCCTTTGAAGGACCATGTGGTATCGCAGCCAGTGTTTGCATAGAATAGTGGAAGCGTCATCACTTCTCTAGGTCCAAAGGCTTCGCAAAGTGGTGTTGATCATCAGAAAATACTGTTCCGTGCCAAAGGCGATCCACAAGCTCAGGTTAATGGCGGGTTATTAAAAAACAGACTGTACACCGTAATAGAGTGTACCTCTACACCGTATCCGAGCCTGGGAGAAACATCACCTTTCTTCAAATAAGGATAAAACAGCTTACAAGGTTTTCTAAATCGAAGTTAGGATAAATTCCAAAGTATCTAATAGCAATCGGTCATTCAAACTTCCCTGCTTTCATCCAGCCTGCTACACGTCGTGTTCCCGTCAAAATCGCAAGGGAGCTCTTCTCCAGCTTTTTGATATCTCAACTTGAATGTTAACAAGCACAACATTCAATCGGTAGAGTATTATTTAAATAAACATGTTGCAATATAGGGTTTATTTAAGAATAAGTATATCCCACCTGCCTCCTCCCCCCTACGGGCTTGTTTGATGCCCATACCCCTCCCCTTCCCCGATACCATAAAATTAACCAATATCTTTGTAAAATGTTTTAAACTAACTTAACTAAGCAAAATAAATATTTTCCTGTTTTTGTTTCCTTTGGTCTTGAGAAATTATGGTGCTTGATGCAAAATTGCCCCTCCCCTCCCCCTGAATGTCCGATTTTTTGGCACCCCTTCTGAATCTGTTTGTCATGACCCAAGGAACATCTGTGCCAAGTTTTGTGCTTGTACTAAAAAGTGCACAAAACGGCCCTTTTTTGTCGCTAAGCCACCCTACTATAAATGCCTTCCCACAGATAAGAGTCTTAACACCTACCCATCGTTTGGAAAGGGAATTAAGAGCCCAGGGTCACGACGCGCAGACATGGCATAGCTTCTTCCGTTTCAATGGGGAAAAGTGGATTCCAGAGGCTATAAAAGACATACCTAAGTAATCCTATGGGATGAAATATGTACAGTACCCCAGGAACTCTTAGAAGAGCTGGTAGAATTCCTTAAGGGTAAGACGCAGGTTATCTTTGCAGGTGACCCATGCCAGCCTCCGCCCCTAGCAGGTACCATGCCCCATGAGTGGTTATTACAGTTCTACCATGAGGAGATAAACACTGACTACCGCAGCAAGGACCACGTCAGAAAACTAAAGAAGGCAATAAGGGGCCTAAGTGACGTGGAACAGTGTAAAGTAATGCGCGCAGTTATGAGAAGTTCCTACAGAAGTGGCACCCCAGGGATTTAGTGCTAAGCAGCAGGAGAGCAGCGCAATCCAGGATACAAAAAGACCTACTACGGGTCCATAGAGAGAAGTACACGGAGCTGGTGCCCGTCTCTTACAAGCCTAGAGACACCTGCAACCAAAAGAAAAACCTTACTGTACCTTACACTGACGTCGTTTTAGAGGATGCCGTAACCCATGACAGAGCCTGGGTAAGCATAGATGTGGTAGAAAAGGTAATATCGCACCCAGACTGGCGCCTAGGTTACTGCATGACCGTCCACAGTGCCCAAGGACTAACGGTAAAACAAAACCTATGGATCATAGACCAGCGCCTGTGTTGGGGCAACCTCATTTACCCTGCCATTAGCAGGGTGGAGTATGCCCACCAGCTCAAAAGAGCATGGGGACCACAGCTGCGCTACGATAAGATGAGTCCTCCCGTGGCCAAGGAGAACATCAGAAAAAAGCTGTTGCGCTATAGGCAGCAAGACGAACAAAAGAATAGGGAGTTCGACCTATGTGTTGACGACGTCTATAAGAAAGGTGCGCATTGTGCAAAGTGCAACATACCACTGCTGTGGAGTTTTGAAGCTAACGACGACCAGCAGTTTTCCGTGGATTGCCTCAATAATAAGAAAGGTCACCAGAAAGGTAACATACGCTTGACATGCTTGGACTGCAATAGGATGCGTGGGGCAGCTACACTATGAGTAGCTCTTCTTTGACAAACCCGCGGCTTGGGCCATCTGTTAAGTAATACAAGACGGGCTGCCCTTTCTTGGTGACGGACTTTGCAATAGTATACGTTTCCAGAGACCAGTTAGGGTCCGTGGCTCTCTTACTGCCGCCCTCCAATACCCCGGGTTGATACAGGTATCTGACTACAATGTTGCGGGGTAACTTTTTTTCTTTCAATCCCACCGCTCTTGAGCTTCTGATGTAGGACTCGTGGTTGACGTGTTTTCTTCTTATGGCATCCTTGGGTTTCATTCCTGTGACTCTTGTTTCTTCGTTGTTGAGCGCGGCGACGACATCTGGCAGTCTTTGCACCCACTCCCTATTCCTATCGCCGTCTAATTCTTTCCAATACTGGTACCCAAAGAGGCGCTCGGCTAAGGTCTTATTAAGTCTTTCGACGATGCTTTGACCCCTGTGGTACCCTGCCTCGGCTTTCTGACTTTGGTGTCGTGGTCTTTCAACGTCTTAGTGACAGCGCCCATGAACTCTGTCCCCGCGTCCACCTGCAGCAGCTTGGGCCATTGCAAGGCGTGCTTATAAATCTTACTGAGGGCCTCCGCAACTTCCTGGGAATCCTTAGTGCTGAGGGGTTCGGCATCTTTGTATCTGCTGGCGATGTCCACAACGGTCAAAGCATATTTATAGGTCTTTCTTTTTACCTTGTCGTGCGGTAAGAAAAGCAAATCCGCCTGATGAACTTCATTCGGAGCATTAACGGTGAAACTGGGCCTAGGAATATACCTGGGCATGGGAAGATAAACCTGCCAGATGGTTTGTTTTTTTAGCCAATCCTTAGCCACTTCCTCCGATACCCTGGCTGCTGCAGCGACTTTCTTAATAGCCGACGCTCCTTTCCAATAGCCTTGGGGCCCGTAATAGATTCTCTTAAGTTTCTCCTCAACGCGTCCCATTTATATGAATTCCAAGACAAGATTAGTTTTGCGCCCGTTGAAGTCCACTGTCTCTCCATCCACTTTAATGGTGATGCTTATTTCTGACACCAGATCGCAAACGTCGTATTGCAAACAGATGGGGGCATATTCTTCCAGGTCAAAGGGGTTGCCCTTGGGCGGGAACTTGGACATCAAGTTAGCTTACCATGGTAGCTGTGGACCAAGTTACAATACACTTCGTAGCTGCTAGGGACTTTCCAATTTACAGAAATTGGCCGTGTTGGTAATTGTCTTGCCTTGGATTCCAAGCGAAGATCCCAACGCATCATACTTTCCAAATGTTACTGAAAAATTATTGGGCAGGGTATGCTTGATAGTCATTTCATGGGGCAATCCCGTGGTGAGAACATAGCCGTGCTTTGCTAATTCCTTGGCCAGGGTGATTGGGGTGTAATGCCCATCGGGTAGCATTACGGCTTGATAGTTGCTGCCACCTTTGTGCGCCGTGACCATGCCATTGATCAAATTATACCAAGAATTGTACAAAGAGCAACTTACGAGGCGAATCCTATGCGCCTGGATGGGTGGGTTTAAGTACGTGGTGAAGTTATTCTTACCTTCCAGAAAGACGATCATATATAATAGGCTACGGCAGCTCCGATGGCCAGTCCTGCAGCCCCCACGAATATCAGTTTGCTATTTTTTTGCCTTTTTGATGGCCAGTAGTAATTCTTGAACTGCGGTTTCCTAAGGTTCTCGGTTGGATGAGACTGAGCATAAAGCTTAAAGGCATAGTCGGTGTTCTCAAAGTTCTTGTCAGCCTGCACCTTGTCCCTGTAGTTCTTATCCAACCAATCCTGATAGGCTTTTCTTTTCTCATTCCAAGCCTCAACGTCTCTTTCGTAAGACTCCATGGCTAAGTCATGCCTTTTCCTTTCGGCGTCTGAGTCCTTACCACGAACAAGGCGATCCAAGTATCTACCACCACAATTAGCTCCCGTAAAAGCTAAAGCTGCAATAACACCACCAGCAACAACGCTTACCATCTATATCTAATTGCGGGCAATTAGATGGAGGGGATGTACTTTTCCTTTTGCAGGTAGTCCTTGAGGGCAATGCTGCCTGCAACTGCAGCGGTCATCTTTGCGTAATTCATGACGCTGCTGCTTGGGTCGCCAGTAAAGGTTTCCTTTAGGGCCTTCTTACCTACCCAACCTACAGCTGCAACAATAGAAGTAAGAATGGCTGCTTCTTCAACAGTTTTCATCAAAGTCATTATATCGTAGGACAAGCTTATTCCATCTCAGGAATCTTACTCTGTGCCCTAAGGGGCTTAGGTGTCTCAGGTGCCTTAAGGGGCTCAGGTGTTATGGGTCTAGGGGCCGGTGGGCGTTTGTTTTGCAAATAAAGGCTACCCGCGGCAATGGCCAAACCCAGACCGCCTATGACATATCCGGGGTTGATGTCCCAATGCGGCTCTTCTGTTTTTTCTTTCTTTGCCTTATTCTTCCTATTCATCTCTGCCAGCTTCTTTCCCGTGGCCACTCTGCCTGGGGCCTTAGGCTTGGTAATCTTGGCGGCCTTCGTGGTTTCAGGGGTTTCGACTTCGGCGTCACTCATATATCTAAGGACTTGACAACTTGATAACGACTTGATAATGACCTAAGGGCGACTTGATAACGACCTAAGGGCGACTTGATAACGACCTAAGGGCGACTTGATAACAACCTAGGGACGACTTGATAATGACCTGGGGACGACTTGATAGCGACCTGAGGGTGACTTGGTAATGACTCAAGGGCAACTTGATCAACAGGGTGACTTAAGTCGACTTGGGGCATTTTTGACTTCTTAAAGTCCTTCCAACTAAGTTCTTTCAAGTCAAGGTGTTGGGCGACGTGCAGGGCAATGCTAGCTACGGCCATTAACTTACCACACTTCAAAGACAACCACCCACAAGTTATTTTAAGTTCTTGGGCAATGACATAGTCCTCTCTTATGTCCCTCTGCAGCTGCTCTACGTTGTCTATGGGCAGTGCAAGTCCAAGGAGTTTAGTGCCATGCTTAATGGCAGAGTCAGCTACGGCGTCTGTAGTTTTGCCAGCAAGTGCGGCCTCATAGCACTTGTGGTACTTCTTAACTTCCTCTTCTGATAGGTTCTTAACCTGATCATGGGTAAGTTCTTTACCGATCATTTCCTTACATTTCCCTGAAGAAACCAGGACGTTGAGTTGTTCCTTAAGGTCATCTTCTCCTAGCTGCGTGGGCACTTCTATTAACTGATCAATCTCCATATACTCAGAAACCGACGGTTTTTATTTCGTAGGGATATCTCAAAGAGAAGATCATCTTAGAATGTGGGTGCGTCTTTAGCTGGCGCATATAGGCATGCAGCTGTTCCTTGGATATCTCCCCACCATAGTCGCTTAGGATTGTCTCTAGGTCACTTTTACTGGGTGTGTAAAACACTACCAAAGAACCTATGTTTTCCCGCTGCTGCGAAAGGAGCCAAACAGAGATGTTGTCATGCCTGCCGCTGAATGCTAACTTTACCAACTCCGAGGTCCTCTTTTTTACATCGTCGCCGCAGGCAATGTCGTCCAAGATAAGTAGCACTTCTCCGGAAAATGCTTTATGCCAGAACTTCAAGTGACTGGATAAGTTATTGGGGTCTAACACATCCACAAAGAAGTCTTCATCCTCTTTTCCAACGTCGTTCCATGTCTTATTGTTGACGTAGGTGGGGCATAGCAGTACAATATAGTCAAACTTCTGATAAAAGGGTCCATGTAGTTGCTCTACAACGAATTGGGTTTTTCCGCAGCCCGTCGGTCCCACGATCAAAGCATTACAAGGAATATGTTCGGGGTTCATATATAATGAGCGCCGAATTCATATTACAGGTAGTTGAAAAAAACGAGAATTGGAACAAAGGATCAAAGACTTGGAATGGCAAGTAGAAAAGCTTTCAGAAGACCACTACCACCGGCAATTGGCCAAAAGACTGGGGCCATATGGTAACCCTAGCGGCCTGGACGAAGGAGTTCATCAAGGACTTCATCCATGTGCCACTGTAGGTCTCCCCAAAGATGATGGCATATGTATATGGAGTGCCGACGGTGTAATAGGATATGCGAGCAATGTGAAAAAGAATTCCGTATTAGGCAAAGGATGGCCGTACATAAGGACATCGGGGAAATACGCGAGGATGAACTCATGGTCGCGCGCGAAAGAGAACTCATGACCATAGGCAAAGAAGAATTTGCGCCATTATATGAAAAAGAACTTGCGGCCATCCTAGCTACGAATAGCCGACGAAACAGAGATACTACGGCCCGTTAAAGGTTATTAAATATATAGAGTGCCAACGGTGTAATAAGGTTTTCGGCAGCAAGCAAATGATGAAGTATCACGTAGAAAGAAAGGTATGCGAAAAGGTACATAGTAAGACATGCAATGATTGTTCAAAGGAATTCAGCACCAAGCAAATGATGCAGTATCACGTAAGGAACAAGGTATGCCACAAGGATAATAGCATTGCCTGTGGGTTCTGTAAGAGGGTCTTAAGTACCAAACAGAAACGCTTAGCACATGAGAAAAGATGCTCGTAAGGCCTAAGAAAGTTAAGAAAATACCCAATTCTTATTATGGGTCCCCGAGAAAGTTAAGAAAATGCCCAAGGATCAAAGATGGGGCGACTTGGGAACCTATTTCAGAATCCCCCTGAGAAAGTTAAAAAAATAACCAAATCTTATTATATATATGGAGTGCCAGCGGTGTAATATGGAGTTCAGCAGCAAGCAAATGATGAACTATCACGTACAAAAGAGGGTGTGTATGAAGAAAGTCTGTGAGCTTTGTAATAAGTCTTTCAGCAGTAAGAAGATGCTGGCATACCACCTACAGCACCAAGTGTGTCAAAAAGACAAATGTACGAAGTTTATCTGTGATAGAGTCTTAAGCAGTAAGCAGAAGTTAGACTTACATAAGAAAGTATGTAAAGGGTGGAATCGTAGGTATAACCTTGAGTATGATTTAGACCTCCCATGCCAATGTGGGGATATCATAGAAAGGTGTGGCCATGGGTTCAAAGAAATGATAACCACCAAAGAAGAGATAGATAAGGCATTCGGCTTCCCATTCTTTGATCACTTAGAGGGCGTGCCGTGGGAAAACCAACCCTATTGGAACGAATACTGCGATAGGTGTGGCTGCATGCGCAAGGAGCAACATATTTGGTTATGTCTTCAATAAAAGTTGGTTAATTATCCAACTTTCTCAAGGGATTTTGAAATAGGTTCCACGACGGGATCCCCCGAAATGCCCCATCTTTGATCATTGGCGCCCCTAATAAGAATTGGTTAATTATCCAACTTTCTCAGGGGATTCTGAAATAGTTTCCCAAAAACAATAACCCACCCCAACCCCCTTTGGACCTTAGCAGTACAGCTGTTGATACTGTCCATTTCAAAGTCCCAATAATATGCCTTTTTTTCTTTTTGGCCGTTGTTGATAATATGTGTGTACTCGCTGTCTTCCAACACCTGCCTGACGTTCTTAGGTGCAAAGACGCTGAATAACTTATCCTTCCTATTCTTTAGCAGCAATAACATGCCATCGGCAAGTACCTTTTCTTCGATTATCTTAAAGTTTTCCAAGGACAACTCTTTCCACTTGACCTGATGGATCTTCATATATGATGGAATTTTTTAGAGTGTGTTTCCAAGGTATGACTACTGAGGAACTTCTTTGGACATATGTCACAGTGAAGCCTTAAGCCTCTGGCATATTCTAAGATGGATGTAATGATCTCGTCATAGTCGCTGCTTATGAGAACCTTATAGCCATTCTTCTCATATTGCCCCGGGAGCACCCTTTGTGCATCAGAGAGGACTCCGGTGCCATTAGGTGTTTTGAATTCTAAGCAGTAGCCCCGGTAGTCTCTATGATGACTGGTAACGATGAGGTTGGGCTGTCCTTTTTGACAGCCCTTTTGCCAACTCTTTATGCGCTTACTGCTGGTGTCCTGAAGTTCTCCCAGGCCCGCGATGAAGAGTAGCTGTGAGTAATACTTCCTTATGTAATCCACTACCTTCCTATGTAAGTCAAACTCGTTCTTTATCTCAAACTGCTGCCTATAGCTTCCTGTCTTTCGAATGCTGGGCAATACCTCTTCAAAGACCAACCGGCGGAACTTGTCTGCCTCTGGTAACTTAGAGCGGAAGATTAAGGCATACAGCCCTGGTTCCGTGACGTATAAGGTATGAGGATGAGAGGGTAACGAAACGTTCCCCTTGATTTCCTCCAGTCTTTTCTTGTACTCTTCGGGTACGTGGTCAGTAATTGCTTTTTTTGTGTTTTCATAGCCTAAGGCCTTGACTATCTCCTTGGCCTTGAAATAAATCTGGTCAGACTTCAGTGTTTGCAGATTAAGATTCAATTCTTTGTTTTGAAAAGCACGGATCATTATATAATAGATATTTAATATGTAATGGAACTCAGTTTGTTGTCCTCTAAGCTCATTTGCGCATCGCCAACGACGAAGATGTAGCAGTTGAACTTGTTGGTATTGCCTGCGCTGGCATTTTTTGTCCTACGAATTTCCAGGGTGATGCCATCCTGGGTGCTAACCAGCTTCAGACCTTGTCTTCTGACGTACGTAGGTCAACCCATAGGGCATACTTGTTCCCATGAAAGAAGTCTGAGGGGCTAATGAAATCACCATATCTCCTTACGACCTCCCAGTAGATTTTGTTTGGGACTCCATTCACGTTTACGTCCACGCTGGTAATGTTGGGGTTAGAGAAGGCCTCTGAGTCTCTTAACCCTGCCCCAACTGGCTTTACGAAGAGCACCAGCAGCCCCGTAAGACTCTTCCTTGGTACATTAACGCTTTGTGTGATTAACTCGTCTGTCTTATCCAGGAAGTTGAAGGTCTTATAGAGCTGCACATGATCATAGAGGAATGCCTTGCCAGCAGAGTACTCAGCCATTGCACTCCTTGCTAAGATATCGCTGTGGATGGTCTCGTACTGTAGCTCTAGGTTGGTCATACTGTATTGGTCAATGGTGCCAGTTAATGCAGTTCCGCCGTCCTGCTGTAGGATGTTCGTAGTGTCGGCAAGGGTTATTTCGAACTGCATTTCGGCGCCTAAGACCCTAGGGTAGAATACCCCGTGTGTTGTTAGTACTTCGAAATCTAAAGGAATCATGTACTTTGTTCCATAGGCAGCCAACAGCGCCTGTTCATCCTCAGGATTGGTGGATCCGTTGCCACCTTGCTTTTCACCTTTCTTAGGTCTACGCTACCAATTCCCCATTCTACTTTTTCGTTCCTGTCTTTGTCCCACATGAACAAGTCCTTGTAGGTGTGGTACAGGTCATACCGGTTGAGATCAAGTAGGCACTCGCCCGCGAAATTTACTTTCATCCTTGAAACCAGGTTGCGAGCAATGTTATTCACACAGTATCGTTCGTCGGCTGTGTCGGGCTGCACGGCAAGATCAAAACGTAGTGAGAGGGTTCCGGGCACCAGCAGTAGGTTTTCTGTCAAAGTAGGAACACTGATGTATAAAGTTTCTCCTGGCTTTGCGCTGGAGGGTGTAAATGTGACCCTGTGAAAGGTTCTTTCTGCCTTTAAGCCGCCTGTTTGCTTGGGTAACACACTCGGATCTAACTTTGCGCTTATCATATATGAAAGGAGAAATAGATTTTGAGCCCACTGATCACGTGGATATCAATGACGAAGAATACGACAGCCTTTTTGGGCGATAAGGACCCACAGGGCTTATTTGATAGGATCAGGGGTCGGTTTGGTGACGGGGCACGCTCTGCCTGGGATTCCGTAAGAAGGAAGTGGCAATCGCGTAACCCCCGCCAACAAGTTCCTGAGTATTTGCAAATGGAAATCTTTGACACCTTAGAGCGAAATGAGACGGTACTAAGCTACCTTAAGCCTCCCATCAAAGCCGCCTGGGAACGTCTTTTGGAATTATATGAAAACTTTGACTTAGATCAAGTAAAACTATCTGAAAAAAATGACATAGTTTACATACGACTCGAAAACCAAAAACAACCTGGCAAGTGGACAAAACCAGAGCGTCTTTTCACCGACGATGGGGAAGTCAGAGAAAGAGTAAGGAACCTAAAGGGCTTCAGGGACGCAAGCGGAGGTGTGCTGCAAAGACTCGAAGAGCTTAATGTCCGCGTCGCACTTGAAAGAAGAGCCATGGAGCTGGAAGAAGAACTACAAGAAAGAGAAAGAGAATATGCAAAGCAAAACAAGCTGCTACTTGATGGTCAAAAAAGGGAAAAAGATCACCTTGGTGAGCGAATAACAGAGCTAACAAAGGAAAAATACGCAGCCCAAAGGGCAAGAGACCAAGCAGCAAAAGCCTTTGATCAAGCCCTACAGGAGGCTGGCATTGCTAAGGAAGAAGCAAGTAGGCTTAAGACGACCATGCAAGGTGCCTTACATGAACGTGAAGACATCTTGAAGGAAATTAATACCAAGGAAGAGCAAATACGTCAAAGAGACCTGGCTATTGAAGACTTAGAAAGACAGGCCAAGGAACAAAGACAGGTTGCTAATGATGAAACGAAAACCGAAGAGGAAAGGGAGGCAGCCCAGACAGAACTAAGAGAGTTAGAGGAAAGGGTTACCGAATTACAGGGGCAAAGGGACAACCTGGAAAGGGAATTAGGCCTTACCACCAAGGAAAAATAAAAAGAGCCCTGTTAAAGTATGGCGTCCCCCTGGCCTTTGCAGTGGCTATTAGCAGCGCAGTGGGGGTTATCCTTAGTTCTTTGAAAGGCATCGGTGGCGCAGTGGGAAAGGTTGGCCAAGGCCTTACCGCCTTAGGAAAGAAAATGGCCGCCAGCATCCCAGGATTGCTTGGGTCTGTACTTTCTTTAGTCCTAAGGACCGGCGGAGAACTGTTAAAGTTCGTAGGTAACTACATTTGGATCCTCGTCGTCGCTATCGGCGCCATGGTTTTGAGAAAGATGAAGGCTTATTAAGGTATTTCCTTGGAGGCTTATCGGGGTATTTCTTTGGAGGCTTATCATTCCTCCTTGGGGTCTTCGACTGAGGATAAGTAAATATAGTGTTAGCCCCAGGCTGACAACTTGGCATTAAGGGTAAGGCAGTCATTAGACAAGTAGGCCTATGATTCCAAGGCCCATCATTAGGATCAGTCCCAAATTCATTCATATAACCCTTGATACTCCCAGTACTGCTGGGGCGAACCTGTAGCTTTGCGTATTGGCAGTTCACTATCATGTGAAAAGATACGGACTCGTTGCCGTCCATATGCAGGTTTGTCTCCACCGAGAAATGAACGGGATGCCTATTATTCGTAGTTGTCCTATAGGGTATTAGGGGTTGGTTATCATCACCAACGATCCTGAACCCAACATTACACCATAAAAACCATAAAAACTGATAGTACACAGTACTAATCCAAGCCCCCCCACCTCCACCCATAATCCGGTGTCAAACCAAATGTCCCCCTCGTATCCCTTTTCCTCTAGGTAATCGGGAAACCTAGTTTCCTTTACATGCGGGTTCATATACTTAGAGGCTTAACACCGTAAGAGTGCTAACGGTCTTATGATTATAAGTCGCGTTTCTTTGGTCTTCTATGCTGTTTACGCAAACGCTTCCGCTATCATCAACCCTCACTTGCAGCTTTACCTTTCCATGGCAGTCTGCAACCATATGGAATGTCCAAGCAGAAAGGTTTTCCGCAGAGCTCGGGCTTGGCTCTACAGAAAAATGCACGGGTTCCCTAACGTTATTTTTTGTCGGCATGGGCGGAAGGACTCCGTCGGCATCTAAGAAGCGAAAGCCTACGTTTGCATGACTTTCCGCCCCCAGGCAAATGCTACATAAGATAAGCTTTTTTCCGGGGTAATTAAGGTCCAAGGACATACCCGTGACGTCAACCCAAGAAGCTAGGGTGTATTTTTTTTCTCCTGTGTAAGTGGTATAAACACAATCTACTCCACTTAGGTAGGGGTTGTTCATCGCCATATATAATACGCCAGAGCAAGACCCCCAACTATTAAGCCGGTCTTTAGAAGCTCATGATCTTGCGTGGGCGCCGTGGGGTGGACCTTCTTAGGCGCCGTGGGGTGGACCTTTTTAGGGGGTGGTAACCCAGCAACCGTTTCAGTGTTCATGGCATTAACCCCAAAGGTCATGTCCTTGGTGGCGCGTTGTAGCTTGTTGTTGTAGCCTGGTATTGACCCCGTGTTTATCACCAAATTAGACGGAAATAACCAACACCCTGGGGATATGGCAAAGTCTAATCTAACCCTGGCCTGTTGCACGGCAAGCTGGTACCTTTGGATGCTCTTTGAGATGTCATTTTCTATCACCGCCGACTCAAACAGCACTAAGAATTCCTGTCTAGTTTCTTGGGCCGACCCAGAGAAACCTACGATGCTGCTCCTGGTATTGACCTGAGCACCAAGAACGCAATAAACGAACGCTGCTATGCTCCTGTTTATTCTTGCTAGCCCCGCTGGCATTAGGCCCTTGCCTTCCTGTGGTATGACGTACTTCCACTGCTCCATGCTCTTAGGGTTGTAAAGATAATCCATGGGCAGGTGAGGTACCTTGCCTCCGAACTGGTAAAGACCACCAGGCCATATGTTGGTCCTTTGGTCAAAGGCACGCTCTGAGGCGTGGGGCGCATGTCCCCACTCAGTGTGCGTCTTTTTTCCGTCCACGTAAATGTCTCCTATGGCCCCGTTTGAGCCATGGGTAAAGCGAAAGTCCTTGGGAGCATTAAACTCATTCCTTATTCTTTCATAGGCTGCCTTATCGTAAGGTAAGCTTACTGGATCAAAGGTGTCATCCCCAGGCAGTGGGCTCTTAAGCTCATAGAGCAGCCTACGAATGGTAAAGGCAACATGAAACCGTAAGAAGCTACCAGCCTGGTCGTCCTTTAGCATGTTCTCTGCCACCCCGCAGCCCAATGTTGCGCACCACAGGACGAAGTTTAGCCTCTGGGGCCAAAAGGCAATGCTTGGGTTCTTCCACCTGTAGGCATCTTCTTTTCTATGCTTGATGCCTATGTTTACAAACATGTCCCTAACCTTTATGTCAAAGTACTTCTTTGACACGTATATCCTTAGCTTCGTGAGGCCTCCTACGGTAAGGTTTTGGTCAAAATCCGCATGGGCAGGGTAGCTTACCCTTCTTAACACGTACTCTTCTGGAAAGCTTGCTGGCTTAACCGGCTTTGGCTTAACAGTAAAGTCAGAAGCCCTGTAAGCAACTTTTCCGGTGGGTACTATGGTGTCGCCTCGAAGCATAAACTTAGAAAAATCAGCATTAGGAAGAGCCTCCTTGAAAGCTTGCCAAAGGCCATAATCATCGTTATCTTCAAACCCCCCGTACATTATATATAATGGACGTTATACCTAGCGCACCACGTTTGTACCCTGAAGTACCTAAGGAACCAAACGAAGCAGACAACTTTAGGTTAAATAAGGCAAACTTAATTTTGGCTTATATTGAAGGCCAGAACAAGCATTACGAAGAGGTAAGAAAGAAATACGCCAGAGGCAGAGCCGTCTTACATAAAGTGACAATAACAACAGGCTCCTTGTCTGTGGCTTTGACTGGTTCTGGAGTCGCAACATCTCTCACGGGACCAGGAGTAGTTATTGGTGTTCCTTTGGCAAGTGTTGGGGCCGTCTGTGGAATTATCTCTGCTGTTAGTACAGCCATAATGGGAAAATTATCCGCGAAGATTTCAAAACACGACCGAAGCATCATGCTAGTGAAATCAAAAAGTAACACCATCATTGACCTAACGTCTAAGGCATTGCATAACAGTAGAATAGACGACGTAGAATTCTTGCTTATTCTATCCGAAGCAGACAAGTACGAAAAGCTTAAGTCTGAAATTAGGAACGAAAAAATAATCGTTAAGGACCTAACCGAAGAAGAAAGAAAAAAAATATACCAAGAGGCAAAGACAGAGCTTCAAAGAAAACTCGCTCAGTAAATATTTGTTTTGAAAAGAGCCCAACAGGATTTTATTTGCATATCGAACGTCAGTGTAGAAAATATGCGTATGTTTACATTCCATTTCGACCTACGAATTTTCAAGTTTACTTCGGCTTTTCAAGTTTACTTCGGGTTTTTGTCGTGTGTTCAGGAAACGCTGGTTGTTATGAGGAAAAGGAATGTTGGTGTTGCTATGTGGCGTCAATCCTATTTATACACCATGACCACATCAATCCTACTTAAGGCTGCAACGTAACCAGGTTCTTTATTATGAATAACGACCTTGAATACGATGACATCGAGCTTCCAACTCCTGAAACACCAGAAAATAGAATTGCTAGAAAAACCAGAGCTAGACCAACACAGGCTTCACCTCGCTTGGGCAAAGAACAAAAAGGAAAGAGAAGATGCCGTGAAAAGGCGATACGTAGCACAACAGAAAATAAAGCATTGGCTACGAAAGGCTGAGACCGAAGAACGCATCATTACAGACGCCGATGCCAGAATTTATGAACTCGAAAACCTTATCAAGTAGGAAGGAACTTTCGTTTCTTTAGGGGTTGAAAATACCCGCTCTCGAAGCAGGGTATTCTGACAGGCTTGATGTTAACCGAACGACTTTTCCAATAAACATACGAATCATGTAGTTTCCCAATTTTTTACTGTGTCAGTCGCCTCGGAATCCATCCCAAAAGGGGGTGGTTAGGGTGAATTTCGTGGAATATTTCGTAGATCACGTCGGGGTAATAGGGAATCTCCTTAGTTATTCTACTGAACATCCACTCGGCTCTAGGCATGTCTTGAGAAACATCGGGTATTTCTTTCCCGGTAATCTCAGACAGGAGGTAGGAGATGCCTTTGTATTTACCTAGCTTTAATTTTTTAAGCGTCTTTCTTAAGCCTTGTAAAGTCGGCTCTGCGTTCATGATATTTTTCTTCGTTTTTTCGTCAAAGTACACGGGACGGTAACCTCTGATATGATCCATCCATTCCCTGAAGTATCTTAGTCTCTTGTAAGGCGTTCGCTTGCGGCCCCCGTTGGCATAATATTGCTCCATGGTAGCACAAGGTACAGCATTGCGCCGAGGTGTCTTCCTCTATTCGCATACTCTCGCCACAGCAACGATAAGGCCACAGTGGGTTCATATAATACTATTTCCTTATCTCTAAAAAGTCCTGCTCAGATGACCCAAGCATAACCGTTGCGATCTCCACCGAATGGCAGCAGCATTACCCGATGTGGACGTCAACCGAATTACTTTCATCATTTATCATTGGTAATTGAACATTGACTGGTAACCAGTTACTATTGACTGTTGCATTGACCGTTGACTTATGACCGTACGGTTCACTGTTGATGTTGACCTTTGAGCGCTTACCGTAGACTGTTTTGACTGTTCACAGTTGACAGTTAAAACTTGACTGTTGAAAGTTGAATGTGGACTATTGACCGTTGATAAGAGAGAGCTATGATCATGGACCGTTGACCAATGGTACAAGAGAAATGTGATAACAACTGTTCATAAAAGAGATCTGTGATCTTTGATGGTTGACAGTTAACCGTTGACTGTTGAACATTCTGTTGACTGTTGACCGTGAACACTTGAATGTTGACTATTGGGCATTGATCAAAGACTGTTGATAAAGGAGAACTGTGGTTATTGATCATTGACTAGTGATTGTTGACCATTCACCATTCACCAATTTCCCATTCACCATTCACCGTTAACCATTCACCATTCTCCGTTCACCGTTCACCGTTCACCGTTCACCGTTCACCGTTCACCGTTCACCGTTCACCGTTCACCGTTCACCGTTCACCGTTCACCGTTCACCGTTCACCGTTCACCGTTCACCGTTCACCGTTCACCGTTCACCGTTCACCGTTCACCGTTCACCGTTCACCGTTCACCGTTCACCGTTCACCGTTCACCGTTCACCGTTCACCGTTCACCGTTCACCGTTCACCGTTCACCCTTCACCCTTCACCCTTCACCCTCCCCCCTCCACCCTCCACCCTTCCCCCTTCCCCCTTCCCCCTTCCCCCTTCACCCTTCACCCTTTTCACCCTTCACCCTTCACCCTTCACCCTTCACCCTTCACCCTTCTCTAAAAAGTCCTGCTCAGATGACCCCAGCATAACCGTTGCGATCTCCACCGAATGGCAGCAGCATTACCCGATGCGGACGTCAACCGAATTAGGGCATAAGTCCTGCAGCTAACGAGTATATCAACCGCGGTCTAACCTAACTGCTGCTATAGAAGAGAACTGTGATCGTTGACTGTTAACTGTTGATGATGACTATTGAGCGTTTACCATAGACTGTTTTGACTGTTGACAGTTGAAACTTGACTGTTGACAGTTGAATGTGGACTATTGACCGTTGATAAAAGAGAGCTATTATTGTTGACCATTGCCTGTTGTGTTGACTGTTGACTTATGACCGTACCATTTACCTTTGACCAATGATAGAAGAGAACTGTGATCGTTGACTGTTGACCGTTGATCGTTGACCGTAGACTGTTTTGACTGTTGACAGTTGAGTGTGGACTACTGACCGTTGACCAATGATAAAAGAGAACTGTGATCTTTCATTATTTATAATTGGTAATTGAACATTGATGATTGATCATTGATGGATGATAGTTGACTGTTCACAATTGAGTGTGGACTATTGACCGTTGGTCGTTGATGGTTGATAGTTGGCCATTAAAAGTTGAAAGCTGACCGTTCAGAACTGTGAAAAGAAAACTGTGTGGACCATTGATTGTTGACTGTTCCATTGACTGTTGACTGTTCCGTTGATTGTTGATAAAAGAAAACTGTGACCGTTTACCGTTAACTGTTGACTGTTCTGTTGACAGATGACCAAATTGTTGATAGTTGATCGTTGACCATTGACTTGTTGACCGTTGACCAATGATACAAGAGAACTGTGATCATTAACTGTTGGCTGTAAATGTTGACCGTTGACTGCTGTGTTGAGCATTGACTTATGAACGTACCATTGATGGTTGATGAAAGAGGACTGTGACATTTGACTGTTGACAGTTAAACCTTGATTGTTGGCAGTTGAGTGTTGACTATTGACCGTTGATAAAAGAGAAATGTGATCTTTCATCATTTATCATTGGTAATTGAACATTGACTGGTAACCAGTGACTATTGACTGTTGTATTGACCGTTGACTTATGACCGTACGGTTCACTGTTGATGTTGACCTTTGAGCGCTTACCGTAGACTGTTTTGACTGTTCACAGTTGACAGTTGAAACTTGACTGTTGACAGTTGAATGTGGACTATTGACCGTTGATAAAAGAGAGCTATTATTGTTGACCATTGCCTGTTGTGTTGACTGTTGACTTATGACCGTACCATTTACCTTTGACCAATGATAGAAGAGAACTGTGATCGTTGACTGTTGACCGTTGATCGTTGACCGTAGACTGTTTTGACTGTTGACAGTTGAGTGTGGACTACTGACCGTTGACCAATGATAAAAGAGAACTGTGATCTTTCATTATTTATAATTGGTAATTGAACATTGATGATTGATCATTGATGGATGATAGTTGACTGTTCACAATTGAGTGTGGACTATTGACCGTTGGTCGTTGATGGTTGATAGTTGGCCATTAAAAGTTGAAAGCTGACCGTTCAGAACTGTGAAAAGAAAACTGTGTGGACCATTGATTGTTGACTGTTCCATTGACTGTTGACTGTTCCGTTGATTGTTGATAAAAGAAAACTGTGACCGTTTACCGTTAACTGTTGACTGTTCTGTTGACAGATGACCAAATTGTTGATAGTTGATCGTTGACCATTGACTTGTTGACCGTTGACCAATGATACAAGAGAACTGTGATCATTAACTGTTGGCTGTAAATGTTGACCGTTGACTGCTGTGTTGAGCATTGACTTATGAACGTACCATTGATGGTTGATGAAAGAGGACTGTGACATTTGACTGTTGACAGTTAAACCTTGATTGTTGGCAGTTGAGTGTTGACTATTGACCGTTGATAAAAGAGAAATGTGATCTTTCATCATTTATCATTGGTAATTGAACATTGACTGGTAACCAGTGACTATTGACTGTTGTATTGACCGTTGACTTATGACCGTACGGTTCACTGTTGATGTTGACCTTTGAGCGCTTACCGTAGACTGTTTTGACTGTTCACAGTTGACAGTTAAAACTTGACTGTTGAAAGTTGAATGTGGACGATTGACCGTTGATAAGAGAGAGCTATGATCGTGGACCGTTGACCAATGGTACAAGAGAACTGTGATAACAACTGTTCATAAAAGAGATCTGTGATCTTTGATGGTTGACACTTAACCGTTGACTGTTGAACATTCTGTTGACTGTTGACAGTTGAAACTTGACTGTTGAAAGTTGAATGTCGACTATTGACCATTGATAAAAGAGAGCTATTATTGTTGACCATTGACTGTTGTGTTGACTGTTGACATATGACCGTACCGTTTACCTTTGACCAATGATAGAAGAGAACTGTGATCATTGACTGTTGACCGTTGATCGTTGACCGTAGACTGTTTTGACTGTTGACAGTTGAGTGTGGACTACTGACCGTTGACCATTGATAAAAGAGAACTGTGATCTTTCATTATTTATAATTGGTAATTGAACATTGATGACTGATCATTGATGGATGATAGTTGACTGTTCACAATTGAGTGTGGACTATTGACCGTTGGTCGTTGATGGTTGATAGTTGGCCATTAAAAGTTAAAAGCTGACCGTTCAGAACTGTGAAAAGAAAACTGTGTGGACCATTGATTGTTGACTGTTCCATTGACTGTTGACTGTTCTGTTGATTGTTGATAAAAGAAAACTGTGATCGTTTACCGTTAACTGTTGACTGTTCTGTTGACCGTTGACAGATGACCAAATCGTTGATAGTTGATCGTTGACCATTGACTTGTTGACTGCTGACCAATGATACAACAGAACTGTGATCATTAACTGTTGGCTCTAAATGTTGACCATTGACTGCTGTGTTGAGCATTGACTTATGACCGCACCATTGATGGTTGATGAAAGAGGACTGTGACCGTTGACTGTTAACAGTTAAACCTTGATTGTTGGCAGTTGAGTGTTGACTATTGACCGTTGATAAAAGAGAAATGTGATCTTTCATCATTTATCATTGGTAATTGAACATTGAATGGTAACCAGTTACTATTGACTGTTGCATTGACCGTTGACTTATGACCGTACGGTTCACTGTTGATGTTGACCTTTGAGCGCTTACCGTAGACTGTTTTGACTGTTCACAGTTGACAGTTAAAACTTGACTGTTGAAAGTTGAATGTTGACTATTGACCGTTGATAAGAGAGAGCTATGATCATGGACCGTTGACCAATGGTACAAGATAAATGTGATAACAACTGTTCATAAAAGAGATCTGTGATCTTTGATGGTTGACAGTTAACCGTTGACTGTTGAACATTCTGTTGACTGTTGACCGTGAACACTTGAATGTTGACTATTGGGCATTGATCAAAGACTGTTGATAAAGGAGAACTGTGGTTATTGATCATTGACTAGTGATTGTTGACCATTCACCATTCACCAATTTCCCATTCACCATTCACCGTTAACCATTCACCATTCTCCGTTCACCGTTCACCGTTCACCGTTCACCGTTCACCGTTCACCGTTCACCGTTCACCGTTCACCGTTCACCGTTCACCGTTCACCGTTCACCGTTCACCGTTCACCGTTCACCGTTCACCGTTCACCGTTCACCGTTCACCGTTCACCGTTCACCCTTCACCCTTCACCCTTCACCCTTCACCCTTCACCCTTCACCCTCCACCCTTCACCCTTCCCCCTTCCCCCTTCCCCCTTCACCCTTCACCCTTCACTCTTCACAACCCTTCACCCTTCACCCTTCACCCTTCACCCTTCACCCTTCACCCTTCACCCTTCACCCTTCACCCTTCACCCTTCACCCTTCACCCTTCACCCTTCACCCTTCACCCTTCACCCTTCACCCTTCTCTAAAAAGTCCTGCTCAGATGACCCCAGCATAAACGTTGCGATCTCCACCGAATGGCAGCAGCATTACCCGATGCGGACGTCAACCGAATTAGGGCATAAGTCCTGCAGCTAACGAGTATATCAACCGCGGTCTAACCTAACTGCTGCTATAGAAGAGAACTGTGATGGTTGACTGTTAACTGTTGATGATGACTATTGATCGTTTACCATAGACTGTTTTGACTGTTGACAGTTGAAACTTGACTGTTGACAGTTGAATGTGGACTATTGACCGTTGATAAAAGAGAGCTATTATTGTTGACCATTGACTGTTGTGTTGACTGTTGACTTAAGACCGTACCATTTACCTTTGACCAATGATAGAAGAGAACTGTGATCGTTGACTGTTGACCGTTGATCGTTGACCGTAGACTGTTTTGACTGTTGACAGTTGAGTGTGGACTACTGACCATTGACCAATGATAAAAGAGAACTGTGATCTTTCATTATTTATAATTGGTAATTGAACATTGATGATTGATCATTGATGGATGATAGTTGACTGTTCACAATTGAGTGTGGACTATTGACCGTTGGTCGTTGATGGTTGATAGTTGGCCATTAAAAGTTGAAAGCTGACCGTTCAGAACTGTGAAAAGAAAACTGTGTGGACCATTGATTGTTGACTGTTCCATTGACTGTTGACTGTTCCGTTGATTGTTGATAAAAGAAAACTGTGACCGTTTACCGTTAACTGTTGACTGTTCTGTTGACAGATGACCAAATTGTTGATAGTCGATCGTTGACCATTGACTTGTTGACCGTTGACCAATGATACAAGAGAACTGTGATCATTAACCGTTGGCTGTAAATGTTGACCGTTGACTGCTGTGTTGAGCATTGACTTATGACCGTACCATTGATGGTTGATGAAAGAGGACTGTGACATTTGACTGTTGACAGTTAAACCTTGATTGTTGGCAGTTGAGTGTTGACTATTGACCGTTGATAAAAGAGAAATGTGATCTTTCATCATTTATCATTGGTAATTGAACATTGACTGGTAACCAGTGACTATTGACTGTTGTATTGACCGTTGACTTATGACCGTACGGTTCACTGTTGATGTTGACCTTTGAGCGCTTACCGTAGACTGTTTTGACTGTTCACAGTTGACAGTTAAAACTTGACTGTTGAAAGTTGAATGTGGACGATTGACCGTTGATAAGAGAGAGCTATGATCGTGGACCGTTGACCAATGGTACAAGAGAACTGTGATAACAACCGTTCATAAAAGAGATCTGTGATCTTTGATGGTTGACACTTAACCGTTGACTGTTGAACATTCTGTTGACTGTTGACAGTTGAAACTTGACTGTTGAAAGTTGAATGTCGACTATTGACCATTGATAAAAGAGAGCTATTATTGTTGACCATTGACTGTTGTGTTGACTGTTGACATATGACCGTACCGTTTACCTTTGACCAATGATAGAAGAGAACTGTGATCATTGACTGTTGACCGTTGATCGTTGACCGTAGACTGTTTTGACTGTTGACAGTTGAGTGTGGACTACTGACCGTTGACCATTGATAAAAGAGAACTGTGATCTTTCATTATTTATAATTGGTAATTGAACATTGATGATTGATCTTTGATGGTTGACACTTAACCGTTGACTGTTGAACATTCTGTTGACTGTTGATCGTGGACACTTGAATGTTGACTATTGGGCATTGATCAAAGAGTGTTGATAAAGGAGAACTGTGGTTATTGATCATTGACTAGTGATTCTTGACCATTCACCATTCACCGTTCACCGTTCACCATCACCCGTCACCTGTCACCCGTCACCCGTCACCCGTCACCCGTCACCCGTCACCCCTCACCCCTCACCCCTCAGCCCTCAGCCCTCAGCCCTCATCCCTCAGCCCTCAGCCCTCAGCCCTCAGCCCTCAGCCCTCAGCCCTCAGCCCTCAGCCCTCAGCCCTCAGCCCTCAGCCCTCAGCCCTCAGCCCTCAGCCCTCAGCCCTCAGCCCTCAGCCCTCAGCCCTCAGCCCTCAGCCCTCAGCCCTCAGCCCTCAGCCCTCAGCCCTCAGCCCTCAGCCCTCAGCCCTCAGCCCTCAGCCCTCAGCCCTCAGCCCTCAGCCCTCAGCCCTCAGCCCTCAGCCCTCAGCCCTCAGCCCTCAGCCCTCAGCCCTCAGCCCTCAGCCCTCAGCCCTCAGCCCTCAGCCCTCAGCCCTCAGCCCCTCAGCCCCTCACCCCTCACCCCTCCCCCCTCCCCCCTCCCCCCTCCCCCCTTTCCCCTCCCCCGTCACCCGTCACCCGTCACCCGTCAGCCGTCAGCCGTCAGCCGTCAGCCGTCAGCCGTCAGCCGTCACCCGTCACCCGTCACCCGTCACCCGTCACCCGTCACCCGTCACCCGTCACCCGTCACCCGTCACCCGTCACCCGTCACCCGTCACCCGTCACCCGTCACCCGTCACCCGTCACCCCTCAGCCCTCAGCCCTCAGCCCTCAGCCCTCAGCCCTCAGCCCTCAGCCCTCAGCCCTCACCCCTCACCCCTCACCCCTCACCCCTCACCCCTCACCCCTCACCCCTCACCCCTCACCCCTCACCCCTCACCCCTCACCCCTCACCCCTCACCCCTCACCCCTCACCCCTCACCCCTCACCCCTCACCCCTCACCCCTCACCCCTCACCCCTCACCCCTCACCCCTCACCCCTCACCCCTCACCCCTCACCCCTCACCCCTCACCCCTCACCCCTCACCCCTCACCCCTCACCCCTCACCCCTCACCCCTCACCCCTCACCCCTCACCCCTCACCCCTCACCCCTCACCCCTCACCCCTCACCCCTCACCCCTCACCCCTCACCCCTCACCCCTCACCCCTCACCCCTCACCCCTCACCCCTCACCCCTCACCCCTCACCCCTCACCCCTCACCCCTCACCCCTCACCCCTCACCCCTCACCCCTCACCCCTCACCCCTCACCCCTCACCCCTCACCCCTCACCCCTCACCCCTCACCCCTCACAATCTTCACTAAGTTGCGTAATTTTTTTAATTATCGTAATTTTTAGCAATTTCCATAATTTTTACTAATTTGCATAATTTTTACTAATTTGCATAATTTTTACTAATTTGCATACTTTTTCTAATTTGCATAATTTTTACTAATTTGCATAATTTTTACTAATTTGCATACTTTTTACTAATTTGCATAATTTTTACTAATTTGCATAATTTTTACTAATTTGCATAATTTTTACTAATTTGCATAATTTTTACTAATTTGCATAATTATTACTAATTTGCATAATTTTTACTAATTTGCATAATTTTTACTAATTTGCATAATTTTTACTAATTTGCATAATTTTTACTAATTTGCATAATTTTTACTAATTTGCATAATTTTTACTAATTTGCATACTTTTTACTAATTTGCATAATTTATACTAATTTGCATAATTTTTACGAATTTGCATACTTTTTACTAATTTGCATATTTTTTTACTAATTTGCATAATTTTTACTAATTTGCATAATTTTTACTAATTTGCATAATTTTTACTAATTTGCATAATTTTTACTAATTTACCGTTTTTTGTCAGAGGAGACGTTTAAAGAGAAATAGGCGCAATCAGGAAAATAACGTTTTAAAAGGAAAACGAGGGTTTTTAGAGCATAAATAATCATTTTTGCTTAAAAGGTTCCTATTACGTCCAAAAACGTCCGTTTTGTGTCACGTGAGACGTTTAAAAGGAAATAAGCGCGATCAGCAAAATAACGTTTTAAAAGGAAGAAGAGAGTCTTTTGAGGAGAACTGATCATTTTTGCTTAAAAAGTTCCTATTACCTCCAAAAACGTTCGTTTTGTGTCACGTGAGACGTTTAAAAGGAAATAAGCGCGATCAGCAAAATAACGTTTTAAAAGGAAAAAGAGGCTCTTTAGAGGAGAACTGATCATTTTTGCTTAAAAAGTTCCTATTACCTCCAAAAACGTTCGTTTTGTGTCAAGGGAGACGTTTAAAAGGAAATAAGCGCGATCAGCAAAATAACGTTTTAAAAGGAAGAAGAGAGTCTTTTGAGGAGAACTGATCATTTTTGCTTAAAAAGTTCCTATTACCTCCAAAAACGTCCGTTTTGTGTCAAGGGAGACGTTTAAAAGGAAATAAGCGCGATCAGCAAAATATCGTTTTAAAAGGAAAAGGAGGCTCTTTAGAGCATAAATGATAATTTTTGCTTAAAAAGTTCCTATTACCTCCAAAAACGTCCGTTTTGTGTCTAGAGAGACGTTTAAAAGGAAATAAGCGCGATCAGCAAAATAACGTTTTAAAAGGAAGAAGAGAGTCTTTTGAGGAGAACTGATCATTTTTGCTTAAAAAGTTCCTATTACCTCCAAAAACGTCCGTTTTGTGCCAAAGGAGACGTTTAAAGATAAATAGGCGCGATCAGCAAAATAACGTTTTAAAAAGAAAACGAGGCTCTTTAGAGCATAAATGATCATTTTTGCTTAAAAAGTTCCTATTACCTCCAAAAACGTTCGTTTTGTGTCAAGGGAGGCGTTTAAAAGGAAATAAGCGCGATCAGCAAAATAACGTTTTAAAAGGAAAAAGAGGCTCTTTTGAGGAGAACTGATCATTTTTGCTTAAAAAGTTCCTATTACCTCCAAAAACGTCCGTTTTGTGTCAAGGGAGACGTTTAAAAGGAAATAAGCGCGATCAGCAAAATATCGTTTTAAAAGGAAAAGGAGGCTCTTTAGAGCATAAATGATAATTTTTGCTTAAAAAGTTCCTATTACCTCCAAAAACGTCCGTTTTGTGTCTAGAGAGACGTTTAAAAGGAAATAAGCGCGATCAGCAAAATATCGTTTTAAAAGGAAAAGGAGGCTCTTTAGAGCATAAATAATAATTTTTGCTTAAAGAGTTCCTATTACCTCCAAAAACGTCCGTTTTGTGCCAAAGGAGACGTTTAAAGATAAATAGGCGCGATCAGCAAAATAACGTTTTAAAATGAAAACGAGGCTCTTTAGAGCATAAATGATAATTTTTGCTTAAAAGGTTCCTATTACCTCCAAAAACGTTCGTTTTGTGTCAAGGGAGACGTTTAAAAGGAAATAAGCGCGATCAGCAAAATAACGTTTTAAAACGAAAAAGAGGCTCTTTTGAGGAGAACTGATCATTTTTGCTTAAAAAGTTCCTATTACCTCCAAAAACGTCCGTTTTGTGTCAAGGGAGACGTTTAAAAGGAAATAAGCGCGATCAGCAAAATATCGTTTTAAAAGGAAAAGGAGGCTCCTTAGAGCATAAATGATAATTTTTGCTTAAAAAGTTCCTATTACCTCCAAAAACGTCCGTTTTGTGCCGAAGGAGACGTTTAAAGATAAATAGGCGCGATCAGCAAAATAACGTTTTAAAAGGAAAACGAGGCTCTTTAGAGCATAAATGATCATTTTTGCTTAAAAGGTTCCTATTACCTCCAAAAACGTCCGTTTCTTGTCTAGAGAGACGTTTAAAAGGAAATAAGCGCGATCAGCAAAATATCGTTTTAAAAGGAAAAGGAGGCTCTTTAGACCATAAATAATAATTTTTGCTTAAAAAGTTCCTATTACCTCCAAAAACGTCCGTTTTGTGCCAAAGGAGACGTTTAAAGATAAATAGGCGCGATCAGCAAAATAACGTTTTAAATGGAAAACGAGGCTCTTTAGAGCATAAATGATAATTTTTGCTTAAAAGGTTCCTATTACCTCCAAAAACATTCGTTTTGTGTCAAGGGAGACGTTTGGAAGGAAATAAGCGCGATCAGCATAATAACGTTCGAAAAGGAGGCTCTTTTGAGGAGAACTGATCATTTTTGCTTAAAAAGTTCCTATTACCTCCAAAAACGTCCGTTTTGTGTCAAGGGAGACGTTTAAAAGGAAATAAGCGCGATCAGCAAAATATCGTTTTAAAAGGAAAAGGAGGCTCCTTAGAGCATAAATGATAATTTTTGCTTAAAAAGTTCCTATTACCTCCAAAAACGTCCGTTTTGTGCCAAAGGAGACGTTCAAAGATAAATAGGCGCGATCAGCAAAATAACGTTTTAAAAGGAAAACGAGGCTCTTTAGAGCATAAATGATCATTTTTGCTTAAAAGGTTCCTATTACCTCCAAAAACGTCCGTTTCTTGTCTAGAGAGACGTTTAAAAGGAAATAAGCGCGATCAGCAAAATAACGTTTTAAAAGGAAAAAGAGGCTCTTTTGAGGAGAACTGATCATTTTTGCTTAAAAAGTTTCTATTACCTCCAAAAACGTCCGTTTTGTGTCAAGGGAGACGTTTAAAAGGAAATAAGCGCGATCAGCAAAATATCGTTTTAAAAGGAAAAAGAGGCTCTTTAGAGCATAAATGATCATTTTTGCTTAAAAGGTTCCTATTACCTCCAACAACGTTCGTTTTGTGTCTAGAGAGACGTTTAAAAGGAAATAAGCGCGATCAGCAAAATATCGTTTTAAAAGGAAAAGGAGGCTCTTTAGAGCATAAATGATAATTTTTGCTTAAAAAGTTCCTATTACCTCCAAAAACGTTCGTTTTGTGTCAAGGGAGACGTTTAAAAGGAAATAAGCGCGATCAGCAAAATAACGTTTTAAAACGAAAAAGAGGCTCTTTTGAGGAGAACTGATCATTTTTGCTTAAAAAGTTCCTATTACCTCCAAAAACGTCCGTTTTGTGTCAAGGGAGACGTTTAAAAGGAAATAAGCGCGATCAGCAAAATATCGTTTTAAAAGGAAAAGGAGGCTCTTAAGAGCATAAATGATAATTTTTGCTTAAAAAGTTCCTATTACCTCCAAAAACGTCCGTTTTGTGCCAAAGGAGACGTTTAAAGATAAATAGGCGCGATCAGCAAAATAACGTTTTAAAAGTAAAATGAGGCTCTTTAGAGCATAAATGATCATTTTTGCTTAAAAAGTTCCTATTACCTCCAAAAACGTCCGTTTTGTGTCAAGGGAGACGTTTAAAAGGAAATAAGCGCGATCAGCAAAATATCGTTTTAAAAGGAAAAAGAGGCTCTTTAGAGCATAAATGATCATTTTTGCTTAAAAGGTTCCTATTACCTCCAACAACGTTCGTTTTGTGTCTAGAGAGACGTTTAAAAGGAAATAAGCGCGATCAGCAAAATATCGTTTTAAAAGGAAAAGGAGGCTCTTTAGAGCATAAATGATAATTTTTGCTTAAAAAGTTCCTATTACCTCCAAAAACGTTCGTTTTGTGTCAAGGGAGACGTTTAAAAGGAAATAAGCGCGATCAGCAAAATAACGTTTTAAAACGAAAAAGAGGCTCTTTTGAGGAGAACTGATCATTTTTGCTTAAAAAGTTCCTATTACCTCCAAAAACGTCCGTTTTGTGCCAAAGGAGACGTTTAAAAGGAAATAAGCGCGATCAGCAAAATAACGTTTTAAAAGGAAAATGAGGCTCTTTAGAGCATAAATGATAATTTTTGCTTAAAAAGTTCCTATTACCTCCAAAAACGTCCGTTTTGTGCCAAAGGAGACGTTTAAAGATAAATAGGCGCGATCAGCAAAATAACGTTTTAAAAGGAAAATGAGGCTCTTTAGAGCATAAATGATCATTTTTGCTTAAAAAGTTCCTATTACCTCCAACAACGTTCGTTTTGTGTCAAGGGAGACGTTTAAAAGGAAATAAGCGCGATCAGCAAAATATCGTTTTAAAAGGAAAAGGAGGCTCTTTAGAGCATAAATGATAATTTTTGCTTAAAAAGTTCCTATTACCTCCAAAAACGTTCGTTTTGTGTCAAGGGAGACGTTTAAAAGGAAATAAGCGCGATCAGCAAAATAACGTTTTAAAACGAAAAAGAGGCTCTTTTGAGGAGAACTGATCATTTTTGCTTAAAAAGTTCCTATTACCTCCAAAAACGTCCGTTTTGTGCCAAAGGAGACGTTTAAAAGGAAATAAGCGCGATCAGCAAAATAACGTTTTAAAAGGAAAATGAGGCTCTTTAGAGCATAAATGATCATTTTTGCTTAAAAAGTTCCTATTACCTCCAAAAACGTCCGTTTTGTGTCAAGGGAGACGTTTAAAAGGAAATAAGCGCGATCAGCAAAATATCGTTTTAAAAGGAAAAAGAGGCTCTTTAGAGCATAAATGATCATTTTTGCTTAAAAGGTTCCTATTACCTCCAACAACGTTCGTTTTGTGTCTAGAGAGACGTTTAAAAGGAAATAAGCGCGATCAGCAAAATATCGTTTTAAAAGGAAAAGGAGGCTCTTTAGAGCATAAATGATAATTTTTGCTTAAAAAGTTCCTATTACCTCCAAAAACGTTCGTTTTGTGTCAAGGGAGACGTTTAAAAGGAAATAAGCGCGATCAGCAAAATATCGTTTTAAAAGGAAAAGGAGGCTCTTTAGAGCATAAATGATCATTTTTGCTTAAAAAGTTCCTATTACCTCCAAAAACGTCCGTTTTGTGCCAAAGGAGACGTTTAAAGATAAATAGGCGCGATCAGCAAAATAACGTTTTAAAAGGAAAATGAGGCTCTTTAGAACATAAATGATCATTTTTGCTTAAAAGGTTCCTATTACCTCCAAAAACGTTCGTTTTGTGTCAAAAGAGACGTTTAAAAGGAAATAAGCGCGATCAGCAAAATAACGTTTTAAAGGGAAAAGAGCCTCTTTACGGGATAAATGATCGTTTTTGCTTTATAACTTCTTATTACCTCAAAAAACGTCCCTTTTTTGTCAAAGGAGACGTTTAAAGGGGAATAGGCAATAGTAATATGGAAATTAGTAAAAAATATGTAAATAAGTAAAAATTATGTAAATTAGTAAAAATTATGTAAATAAGTAAAAATATGCAAATTAGTAAAAATTATGTAAATTAGTAAAAAGTATGCAAATTAGTAAAAATTATGCAAATTAGTAAAAATTATGCAAATTAGTAAAAATTATGCAAATTAGTAAAAATTATGCAAATTAGTAAAAATTATGCAAATTAGTAAAAATTATGCAAATTAGTAAAAATTATGCAAATTAGTAAAAATTATGCAAATTAGTAAAAATTATGCAAATTAGTAAAAATTATGCAAATTAGTAAAAATTATGCAAATTAGTAAAAATTATGCAAATTAGTAAAAATTATGCAAATTAGTAAAAATTATGCAAATTAGTAAAAATTATGCAAATTAGTAAAAATTATGCAAATTAGTAAAAATTATGCAAATTAGTAAAAATTATGCAAATTAGTAAAAATTATGCAAATTAGTAAAAATTATGCAAATTAGTAAAAATTATGCAAATTAGTAAAAATTATGCAAATTAGTAAAAAGTATGCAAATTAGTAAAAAGTATGCAAATTAGTAAAAAGTATGCAAATTAGTAAAAAGTATGCAAATTAGTAAAAAGTATGCAAATTAGTAAAAAGTATGCAAATTAGTAAAAAGTATGCAAATTAGTAAAAAGTATGCAAATTAGTAAAAAGTATGCAAATTAGTAAAAAGTATGCAAATTAGTAAAAAGTATGCAAATTAGTAAAAAGTATGCAAATTAGTAAAAAGTATGCAAATTAGTAAAAAGTATGCAAATTAGTAAAAAGTATGCAAATTAGTAAAAAGTATGCAAATTAGTAAAAAGTATGCAAATTAGTAAAAAGTATGCAAATTAGTAAAAAGTATGCAAATTAGTAAAAAGTATGCAAATTAGTAAAAAGTATGCAAATTAGTAAAAAGTATGCAAATTAGTAAAAAGTATGCAAATTAGTAAAAAGTATGCAAATTAGTAAAAAGTATGCAAATTAGTAAAAAGTATGCAAATTAGTAAAAAGTATGCATATCAGTAAAAAGTATGCATATCAGTAAAAATTATGCAAATCAGTAAAAATTATGCATATCAGTGAAAATTATGCAAATCAGTGAAAATTATGCAAATCAGTGAAAATTATGCAAATCAGTGAAAATTATGCAAATCAGTGAAAATTATGCAAATCAGTAAAAATTATGCAAATCAGTAAAAATTATGCAAATCAGTAAAAATTATGCAAATCAGTAAAAATTATGCAAATTAGTAAAAATTATGCAAATTAGTAAAAATTATGCAAATTAGTAAAAATTATGCAAATTAGTAAAAATTTGTGCAAATTAGTAAAAATTTGTGCAAATTAGTAAAATTTGTGCAAATTAGTAAAAATTATGGAAATTGCTAAAAATTACGATAATTAAAATAATTACGCAACTTAGTGAAGATTGTGAGGGGTGAGGGGTGAGGGGTGAGGGGTGAGGGGTGAGGGGTGAGGGGTGAGGGGTGAGGGGTGAGGGGTGAGGGGTGAGGGGTGAGGGGTGAGGGGTGAGGGGTGAGGGGTGAGGGGTGAGGGGTGAGGGGTGAGGGGTGAGGGGTGAGGGGTGAGGGGTGAGGGGTGAGGGGTGAGGGGTGAGGGGTGAGGGGTGAGGGGTGAGGGGTGAGGGGTGAGGGGTGAGGGGTGAGGGGTGAGGGGTGAGGGGTGAGGGGTGAGGGGTGAGGGGTGAGGGGTGAGGGGTGAGGGGTGAGGGGTGAGGGGTGAGGGGTGAGGGGTGAGGGGTGAGGGGTGAGGGGTGAGGGGTGAGGGGTGAGGGGTGAGGGGTGAGGGGTGAGGGGTGAGGGGTGAGGGGTGAGGGGTGAGGGGTGAGGGGTGAGGGGTGAGGGGTGAGGGGTGAGGGGTGAGGGGTGAGGGGTGAGGGGTGAGGGGTGAGGGGTGAGGGGTGAGGGGTGAGGGGTGAGGGGTGAGGGGTGAGGGGTGAGGGGTGAGGGGTGAGGGGTGAGGGGTGAGGGCTGAGGGGTGAGGGCTGAGGGGAAGGGTGAAGCTGGAAGGGTGAAGGGGGAAGGGGGAAGGGGGAAGGGTGAAGGGTGAAGGGGGAAGAGGGAAGGGGGAAGGGGGAAGGGGGAAGGGGGAAGGGGGAAGGGGGAAGGGGGAAGGGGGAAGGGGGAAGGGGGAAGGGGGAAGGGGGAAGGGGGAAGGGGGAAGGGGGAAGGGGGAAGGGGGAAGGGGGAAGGGGGAAGGGGGAAGGGGGAAGGGGGAAGGGGGAAGGGGGAAGGGGGAAGGGGGAAGGGGGAAGGGGGAAGGGGGAAGGGGGAAGGGGGAAGGGGGAAGGGTGAAGGGTGAAGGGTGAAGGGTGAAGGGTGAAGGGTGAAGGGTGAAGGGTGAAGGGTGAAGGGTGAAGGGTGAAGGGTGAAGGGTGAAGGGTGAAGGGTGAAGGGTGAATGGTCAACAATCACTAGTCAATGATGAATAACCACAGTTCTCCTTTATCAACAGTCTTTGATCAATGCCCAATAGTCAACATTCAAGTGTCCACGGTCAACAGTCAACAGAATGTTCAACAGTCAACGGCTAACTGTCAACCATCAAAGATCACAGATCTCTTTTATGAACAGTCATTGTTCAACTGTCAATGATCACCGGTAAACCATCAACAGTCAATGATCAAAGATCACAGTTCTCTTTTATGAACAGTCGTTGATCAACTGTTAATGGGTCAACCGTCAAAACTCAGTGGGCAACAGTCAACTGTCAAGGGTCAACAGTCATTGGTCAACAGTCAACGGTAAACAATTAATGGTCACCAGTCAATAGTTAACTATTAACTGTCAACTGACAATGGTCTATGGTCATTGATCGATGACCAATGGTCAACTTTCAATGGTCAACAGTCAATGGTCAAACAGTCAACAATAACGGAAAACTGTCAATGGTCATTGGTCATCGATCAACAATGAAGGATCAATGATCAACTGTCAACGGTGAACGGTGAGCGGTAAACGATCAACGGTCAACGATCAACAATCAAACATCAAAGATCCGATTCTCTTTTATCAACAGGTAACAATCAACTATCAACTATGAACGATCAATTATCAATGATCACAGTTCCCTCTTGTTAACAGTCATTGACAACAAATGAACAATGATCCATTACCTGCTGGTGACTACCGCCTGGAAGTCACATTCATAAGGGAAGTCGTCGGGCAATGGTCAATAGAAAGAAGCTGTCATCCTATCAGGAATAGCAACCGCAAAGACTTATTTAAGTTGAACAAGGATACGAGGCCAGGCTCCCTAGTGGGCATAGATTCCCTTTATAATGATGTTGCCTACCCCGTTTCCGTGGTCATTTACTCTGTCTATAGAATAAAGGAGCCTGATGCTAAGAAGGTAAGCTTACAGGTAAGGGGTTGGTTGCCAATACCCCTACTGAAGTTCTTTGAAGAAAGCCGGCTGCTAACATACACCTCGCACAAAGCTATTCTTTGCCACAGCACTAAGACCCAGTGGCTGCCTTCTGATAACCACACGGCCCGCATCATAATAGGTAAGTTTACCCAAGGCGCAAGAATGGGTGAAAAACACATGCAACAGCGGTCGGTAACCGATGATGAGGAGCTGAACTTTCTAATAAGGTGGGCCAACGAGGAAGGAACGATGGTGAATGCTGAAAAGGTAAGCGTAATCGAAGAAGATGAGGTAACGGATTCCTACCACATACTCTGCTACTACCATGAGCATAAGGCGCAATATTACCACCTTAGAGCCAGTTTGTTAGCCTATGTGCACATAAACCTGTTGATGATGCTCCTGTGCCTCGACGTGGCCGACATACCCCGGGTAGCAACCGACAGCCTCTACGTAAGACCAAAGGCATTACAAAAAGTAAAGCAATATTACACAGCCGATGAACTAGCAGAAAGAGGACAATGGCGCATACAGGATAAGGAAATACGAGCATGGCGCCAGATGGTAACATACGAAGGTACCCACACACGCCAGCACCATGGTGAAGGGTGAAGGGTGAAGGGTGAAGGGTGAAGGGTGAAGGGTGAATGGTCAACAATCACTAGTCAATGATGAATAACCACAGTTCTCCTTTATCAACAGTCTTTGATCAATGCCCAATAGTCAACATTCAAGTGTCCACGGTCAACAGTCAACAGAATGTTCAACAGTCAACGGCTAACTGTCAACCATCAAAGATCACAGATCTCTTTTATGAACAGTCATTGTTCAACTGTCAATGATCACCGGTAAACCATCAACAGTCAATGATCAAAGATCACAGTTCTCTTTTATGAACAGTCGTTGATCAACTGTTAATGGGTCAACCGTCAAAACTCAGTGGGCAACAGTCAACTGTCAAGGGTCAACAGTCATTGGTCAACAGTCAACGGTAAACAATTAATGGTCACCAGTCAATAGTTAACTATTAACTGTCAACTGACAATGGTCTATGGTCATTGATCGATGACCAATGGTCAACTTTCAATGGTCAACAGTCAATGGTCAAACAGTCAACAATAACGGAAAACTGTCAATGGTCATTGGTCATCGATCAACAATGAAGGATCAATGATCAACTGTCAACGGTGAACGGTGAGCGGTAAACGATCAACGGTCAACGATCAACAATCAAACATCAAAGATCCGATTCTCTTTTATCAACAGGTAACAATCAACTATCAACTATGAACGATCAATTATCAATGATCACAGTTCCCTCTTGTTAACAGTCATTGACAACAAATGAACAATGATCCATTACCTGCTGGTGACTACCGCCTGGAAGTCACATTCATAAGGGAAGTCGTCGGGCAATGGTCAATAGAAAGAAGCTGTCATCCTATCAGGAATAGCAACCGCAAAGACTTATTTAAGTTGAACAAGGATACGAGGCCAGGCTCCCTAGTGGGCATAGATTCCCTTTATAATGATGTTGCCTACCCCGTTTCCGTGGTCATTTACTCTGTCTATAGAATAAAGGAGCCTGATGCTAAGAAGGTAAGCTTACAGGTAAGGGGTTGGTTGCCAATACCCCTACTGAAGTTCTTTGAAGAAAGCCGGCTGCTAACATACACCTCGCACAAAGCTATTCTTTGCCACAGCACTAAGACCCAGTGGCTGCCTTCTGATAACCACACGGCCCGCATCATAATAGGTAAGTTTACCCAAGGCGCAAGAATGGGTGAAAAACACATGCAACAGCGGTCGGTAACCGATGATGAGGAGCTGAACTTTCTAATAAGGTGGGCCAACGAGGAAGGAACGATGGTGAATGCTGAAAAGGTAAGCGTAATCGAAGAAGATGAGGTAACGGATTCCTACCACATACTCTGCTACTACCATGAGCATAAGGCGCAATATTACCACCTTAGAGCCAGTTTGTTAGCCTATGTGCACATAAACCTGTTGATGATGCTCCTGTGCCTCGACGTGGCCGACATACCCCGGGTAGCAACCGACAGCCTCTACGTAAGACCAAAGGCATTACAAAAAGTAAAGCAATATTACACAGCCGATGAACTAGCAGAAAGAGGACAATGGCGCATACAGGATAAGGAAATACGAGCATGGCGCCAGATGGTAACATACGAAGGTACCCACACACGCCAGCACCATGGTGAAGGGTGAAGGGTGAAGGGTGAACGGTGAACGGTGAACGGTGAATGGTCAACAATCACTAGTCAATGATGAATAACCACAGTTCTTCTTTATCAACAGTCTTTGATCAATGCCCAATAGTCAACATTCAAGTGTCCACGGTCAACAGTCAACAGAATGTTCAACAGTCAACGGCTAACTGTCAACCATCAAAGATCACAGATCTCTTTTATGAACAGTCATTGTTCAACTGTCAATGATCACCGGTAAACCATCAACAGTCAATGATCAAAGATCACAGTTCTCTTTTATGAACAGTCGTTGATCAACTGTTAATGGGTCAACCGTCAAAACTCAGTGGGCAACAGTCAACTGTCAAGGGTCAACAGTCATTGGTCAACAGTCAACGGTAAACAATTAATGGTCACCAGTCAATAGTTAACTATTAACTGTCAACTGACAATGGTCTATGGTCATTGATCGATGACCAATGGTCAACTTTCAATGGTCAACAGTCAATGGTCAAACAGTCAACAATAACGGAAAACTGTCAATGGTCATTGGTCATCGATCAACAATGAAGGATCAATGATCAACTGTCAACGGTGAACGGTGAGCGGTAAACGATCAACGGTCAACGATCAACAATCAAACATCAAAGATCCGATTCTCTTTTATCAACAGGTAACAATCAACTATCAACTATGAACAATCAATTATCAATGATCACAGTTCCCTCTTGTTAACAGTCATTGACAACAAATGAACAATGATCCATTACCTGCTGGTGACTACCGCCTGGAAGTCACATTCATAAGGGAAGTCGTCGGGCAATGGTCAATAGAAAGAAGCTGTCATCCTATCAGGAATAGCAACCGCAAAGACTTATTTAAGTTGAACAAGGATACGAGGCCAGGCTCCCTAGTGGGCATAGATTCCCTTTATAATAATGTTGCCTACCCCGTTTCCGTGGTCATTTACTCTGTCTATAGAATAAAGGAGCCTGATGCTAAGAAGGTAAGCTTACAGGTAAGGGGTTGGTTGCCAATACCCCTACTGAAGTTCTTTGAAGAAAGCCGGCTGCTAACATACACCTCGCACAAAGCTATTCTTTGCCACAGCACTAAGACCCAGTGGCTGCCTTCTGATAACCACACGGCCCGCATCATAATAGGTAAGTTTACCCAAGGCGCAAGAATGGGTGAAAAACACATGCAACAGCAGTCGGTAACCGATGATGAGGAGCTGAACTTTCTAATAAGGTGGGCCAACGAGGAAGGAACGATGGTGAATGCTGAAAAGGTAAGCGTAATCGAAGAAGATGAGGTAACGGATTCCTACCACATACTCTGCTACTACCATGAGCATAAGGCGCAATATTACCACCTTAGAGCCAGTTTGTTAGCCTATGTGCACATAAACCTGTTGATGATGCTCCTGTGCCTCGACGTGGCCGACATACCCCGGGTAGCAACCGACAGCCTCTACGTAAGACCAAAGGCATTACAAAAAGTAAAGCAATATTACACAGCCGATGAACTAGCAGAAAGAGGACAATGGCGCATACAGGATAAGGAAATACGAGCATGGCGCCAGATGGTAACATACGAAGGTACCCACACACGCCAGCACCATGGTGAAGGGTGAAGGGTGAAGGGTGAAGGGTGAACGGTGAACGATGAACGGTGAATGGTCAACAATCACTAGTCAATGATGAATAACCACAGTTCTCCTTTATCAACAGTCTTTGATCAATGCCCAATAGTCAACATTCAAGTGTCCACGGTCAACAGTCAACAGAATGTTCAACAGTCAACGGCTAACTGTCAACCATCAAAGATCACAGATCTCTTTTATGAACAGTCATTGTTCAACTGTCAATGATCACCGGTAAACCATCAACAGTCAATGATCAAAGATCACAGTTCTCTTTTATGAACAGTCGTTGATCAACTGTTAATGGGTCAACCGTCAAAACTCAGTGGGCAACAGTCAACTGTCAAGGGTCAACAGTCATTGGTCAACAGTCAACGGTAAACAATTAATGGTCACCAGTCAATAGTTAACTATTAACTGTCAACTGACAATGGTCTATGGTCATTGATCGATGACCAATGGTCAACTTTCAATGGTCAACAGTCAATGGTCAAACAGTCAACAATAACGGAAAACTGTCAATGGTCATTGGTCATCGATCAACAATGAAGGATCAATGATCAACTGTCAACGGTGAACGGTGAGCGGTAAACGATCAACGGTCAACGATCAACAATCAAACATCAAAGATCCGATTCTCTTTTATCAACAGGTAACAATCAACTATCAACTATGAACGATCAATTATCAATGATCACAGTTCCCTCTTGTTAACAGTCATTGACAACAAATGAACAATGATCCATTACCTGCTGGTGACTACCGCCTGGAAGTCACATTCATAAGGGAAGTCGTCGGGCAATGGTCAATAGAAAGAAGCTGTCATCCTATCAGGAATAGCAACCGCAAAGACTTATTTAAGTTGAACAAGGATACGAGGCCAGGCTCCCTAGTGGGCATAGATTCCCTTTATAATGATGTTGCCTACCCCGTTTCCGTGGTCATTTACTCTGTCTATAGAATAAAGGAGCCTGATGCTAAGAAGGTAAGCTTACAGGTAAGGGGTTGGTTGCCAATACCCCTACTGAAGTTCTTTGAAGAAAGCCGGCTGCTAACATACACCTCGCACAAAGCTATTCTTTGCCACAGCACTAAGACCCAGTGGCTGCCTTCTGATAACCACACGGCCCGCATCATAATAGGTAAGTTTACCCAAGGCGCAAGAATGGGTGAAAAACACATGCAACAGCGGTCGGTAACCGATGATGAGGAGCTGAACTTTCTAATAAGGTGGGCCAACGAGGAAGGAACGATGGTGAATGCTGAAAAGGTAAGCGTAATCGAAGAAGATGAGGTAACGGATTCCTACCACATACTCTGCTACTACCATGAGCATAAGGCGCAATATTACCACCTTAGAGCCAGTTTGTTAGCCTATGTGCACATAAACCTGTTGATGATGCTCCTGTGCCTCGACGTGGCCGACATACCCCGGGTAGCAACCGACAGCCTCTACGTAAGACCAAAGGCATTACAAAAAGTAAAGCAATATTACACAGCCGATGAACTAGCAGAAAGAGGACAATGGCGCATACAGGATAAGGAAATACGAGCATGGCGCCAGATGGTAACATACGAAGGTACCCACACACGCCAGCACCATGGTGAAGGGTGAAGGGTGAAGGGTGAACGGTGAACGGTGAACGGTGAATGGTCAACAATCACTAGTCAATGATGAATAACCACAGTTCTTCTTTATCAACAGTCTTTGATCAATGCCCAATAGTCAACATTCAAGTGTCCACGGTCAACAGTCAACAGAATGTTCAACAGTCAACGGCTAACTGTCAACCATCAAAGATCACAGATCTCTTTTATGAACAGTCATTGTTCAACTGTCAATGATCACCGGTAAACCATCAACAGTCAATGATCAAAGATCACAGTTCTCTTTTATGAACAGTCGTTGATCAACTGTTAATGGGTCAACCGTCAAAACTCAGTGGGCAACAGTCAACTGTCAAGGGTCAACAGTCATTGGTCAACAGTCAACGGTAAACAATTAATGGTCACCAGTCAATAGTTAACTATTAACTGTCAACTGACAATGGTCTATGGTCATTGATCGATGACCAATGGTCAACTTTCAATGGTCAACAGTCAATGGTCAAACAGTCAACAATAACGGAAAACTGTCAATGGTCATTGGTCATCGATCAACAATGAAGGATCAATGATCAACTGTCAACGGTGAACGGTGAGCGGTAAACGATCAACGGTCAACGATCAACAATCAAACATCAAAGATCCGATTCTCTTTTATCAACAGGTAACAATCAACTATCAACTATGAACGATCAATTATCAATGATCACAGTTCCCTCTTGTTAACAGTCATTGACAACAAATGAACAATGATCCATTACCTGCTGGTGACTACCGCCTGGAAGTCACATTCATAAGGGAAGTCGTCGGGCAATGGTCAATAGAAAGAAGCTGTCATCCTATCAGGAATAGCAACCGCAAAGACTTATTTAAGTTGAACAAGGATACGAGGCCAGGCTCCCTAGTGGGCATAGATTCCCTTTATAATGATGTTGCCTACCCCGTTTCCGTGGTCATTTACTCTGTCTATAGAATAAAGGAGCCTGATGCTAAGAAGGTAAGCTTACAGGTAAGGGGTTGGTTGCCAATACCCCTACTGAAGTTCTTTGAAGAAAGCCGGCTGCTAACATACACCTCGCACAAAGCTATTCTTTGCCACAGCACTAAGACCCAGTGGCTGCCTTCTGATAACCACACGGCCCGCATCATAATAGGTAAGTTTACCCAAGGCGCAAGAATGGGTGAAAAACACATGCAACAGCGGTCGGTAACCGATGATGAGGAGCTGAACTTTCTAATAAGGTGGGCCAACGAGGAAGGAACGATGGTGAATGCTGAAAAGGTAAGCGTAATCGAAGAAGATGAGGTAACGGATTGTAATCGAAGAAGATGAGGTAACGGATTCCTACCACATACTCTGCTACTACCATGAGCATAAGGCGCAATATTACCACCTTAGAGCCAGTTTGTTAGCCTATGTGCACATAAACCTGTTGATGATGCTCCTGTGCCTCGACGTGGCCGACATACCCCGGGTAGCAACCGACAGCCTCTACGTAAGACCAAAGGCATTACAAAAAGTAAAGCAATATTACACAGCCGATGAACTAGCAGAAAGAGGACAATGGCGCATACAGGATAAGGAAATACGAGCATGGCGCCAGATGGTAACATACGAAGGTACCCACACACGCCAGCACCATGGTGAAGGGTGAAGGGTGAAGGGTGAACGGTGAACGGTGAACGGTGAATGGTCAACAATCACTAGTCAATGATGAATAACCACAGTTCTCCTTTATCAACAGTCTTTGATCAATGCCCAATAGTCAACATTCAAGTGTCCACGGTCAACAGTCAACAGAATGTTCAACAGTCAACGGCTAACTGTCAACCATCAAAGATCACAGATCTCTTTTATGAACAGTCATTGTTCAACTGTCAATGATCACCGGTAAACCATCAACAGTCAATGATCAAAGATCACAGTTCTCTTTTATGAACAGTCGTTGATCAACTGTTAATGGGTCAACCGTCAAAACTCAGTGGGCAACAGTCAACTGTCAAGGGTCAACAGTCATTGGTCAACAGTCAACGGTAAACAATTAATGGTCACCAGTCAATAGTTAACTATTAACTGTCAACTGACAATGGTCTATGGTCATCGATCGATGACCAATGGTCAACTTTCAATGGTCAACAGTCAATGGTCAAACAGTCAACAATAACGGAAAACTGTCAATGGTCATTGGTCATCGATCAACAATGAAGGATCAATGATCAACTGTCAACGGTGAACGGTGAGCGGTAAACGATCAACGGTCAACGATCAACAATCAAACATCAAAGATCCGATTCTCTTTTATCAACAGGTAACAATCAACTATCAACTATGAACGATCAATTATCAATGATCACAGTTCCCTCTTGTTAACAGTCATTGACAACAAATGAACAATGATCCATTACCTGCTGGTGACTACCGCCTGGAAGTCACATTCATAAGGGAAGTCGTCGGGCAATGGTCAATAGAAAGAAGCTGTCATCCTATCAGGAATAGCAACCGCAAAGACTTATTTAAGTTGAACAAGGATACGAGGCCAGGCTCCCTAGTGGGCATAGATTCCCTTTATAATGATGTTGCCTACCCCGTTTCCGTGGTCATTTACTCTGTCTATAGAATAAAGGAGCCTGATGCTAAGAAGGTAAGCTTACAGGTAAGGGGTTGGTTGCCAATACCCCTACTGAAGTTCTTTGAAGAAAGCCGGCTGCTAACATACACCTCGCACAAAGCTATTCTTTGCCACAGCACTAAGACCCAGTGGCTGCCTTCTGATAACCACACGGCCCGCATCATAATAGGTAAGTTTACCCAAGGCGCAAGAATGGGTGAAAAACACATGCAACAGCGGTCGGTAACCGATGATGAGGAGCTGAACTTTCTAATAAGGTGGGCCAACGAGGAAGGAACGATGGTGAATGCTGAAAAGGTAAGCGTAATCGAAGAAGATGAGGTAACGGATTCCTACCACATACTCTGCTACTACCATGAGCATAAGGCGCAATATTACCACCTTAGAGCCAGTTTGTTAGCCTATGTGCACATAAACCTGTTGATGATGCTCCTGTGCCTCGACGTGGCCGACATACCCCGGGTAGCAACCGACAGCCTCTACGTAAGACCAAAGGCATTACAAAAAGTAAAGCAATATTACACAGCCGATGAACTAGCAGAAAGAGGACAATGGCGCATACAGGATAAGGAAATACGAGCATGGCGCCAGATGGTAACATACGAAGGTACCCACACACGCCAGCACCATGGTGAAGGGTGAAGGGTGAAGGGTGAACGGTGAACGGTGAACGGTGAATGGTCAACAATCACTAGTCAATGATGAATAACCACAGTTCTCCTTTATCAACAGTCTTTGATCAATGCCCAATAGTCAACATTCAAGTGTCCACGGTCAACAGTCAACAGAATGTTCAACAGTCAACGGCTAACTGTCAACCATCAAAGATCACAGATCTCTTTTATGAACAGTCATTGTTCAACTGTCAATGATCACCGGTAAACCATCAACAGTCAATGATCAAAGATCACAGTTCTCTTTTATGAACAGTCGTTGATCAACTGTTAATGGGTCAACCGTCAAAACTCAGTGGGCAACAGTCAACTGTCAAGGGTCAACAGTCATTGGTCAACAGTCAACGGTAAACAATTAATGGTCACCAGTCAATAGTTAACTATTAACTGTCAACTGACAATGGTCTATGGTCATCGATCGATGACCAATGGTCAACTTTCAATGGTCAACAGTCAATGGTCAAACAGTCAACAATAACGGAAAACTGTCAATGGTCATTGGTCATCGATCAACAATGAAGGATCAATGATCAACTGTCAACGGTGAACGGTGAGCGGTAAACGATCAACGGTCAACGATCAACAATCAAACATCAAAGATCCGATTCTCTTTTATCAACAGGTAACAATCAACTATCAACTATGAACGATCAATTATCAATGATCACAGTTCCCTCTTGTTAACAGTCATTGACAACAAATGAACAATGATCCATTACCTGCTGGTGACTACCGCCTGGAAGTCACATTCATAAGGGAAGTCGTCGGGCAATGGTCAATAGAAAGAAGCTGTCATCCTATCAGGAATAGCAACCGCAAAGACTTATTTAAGTTGAACAAGGATACGAGGCCAGGCTCCCTAGTGGGCATAGATTCCCTTTATAATGATGTTGCCTACCCCGTTTCCGTGGTCATTTACTCTGTCTATAGAATAAAGGAGCCTGATGCTAAGAAGGTAAGCTTACAGGTAAGGGGTTGGTTGCCAATACCCCTACTGAAGTTCTTTGAAGAAAGCCGGCTGCTAACATACACCTCGCACAAAGCTATTCTTTGCCACAGCACTAAGACCCAGTGGCTGCCTTCTGATAACCACACGGCCCGCATCATAATAGGTAAGTTTACCCAAGGCGCAAGAATGGGTGAAAAACACATGCAACAGCGGTCGGTAACCGATGATGAGGAGCTGAACTTTCTAATAAGGTGGGCCAACGAGGAAGGAACGATGGTGAATGCTGAAAAGGTAAGCGTAATCGAAGAAGATGAGGTAACGGATTCCTACCACATACTCTGCTACTACCATGAGCATAAGGCGCAATATTACCACCTTAGAGCCAGTTTGTTAGCCTATGTGCACATAAACCTGTTGATGATGCTCCTGTGCCTCGACGTGGCCGACATACCCCGGGTAGCAACCGACAGCCTCTACGTAAGACCAAAGGCATTACAAAAAGTAAAGCAATATTACACAGCCGATGAACTAGCAGAAAGAGGACAATGGCGCATACAGGATAAGGAAATACGAGCATGGCGCCAGATGGTAACATACGAAGGTACCCACACACGCCAGCACCATGGTGAAGGGTGAAGGGTGAAGGGTGAAGGGTGAAGGGTGAACGGTGAACGGTGAACGGTGAATGGTCAACAATCACTAGTCAATGATGAATAACCAAAGTTCTCCTTTATCAACAGTCTTTGATCAATGCCCAATAGTCAACATTCAAGTGTCCATGGTCAACAGTCAACAGAATGTTCAACAGTCAACGGCTAACTGTCAACCATCAAAGATCACAGATCTCTTTTATGAACAGTCATTGTTCAACTGTCAATGATCACCGGTAAACCATCAACAGTCAATGATCAAAGATCACAGTTCTCTTTTATGAACAGTCGTTGATCAACTGTTAATGGGTCAACCGTCAAAACTCAGTGGGCAACAGTCAACTGTCAAGGGTCAACAGTCATTGGTCAACAGTCAACGGTAAACAATTAATGGTCACCAGTCAATAGTTAACTATTAACTGTCAACTGACAATGGTCTATGGTCATTGATCGATGACCAATGGTCAACTTTCAATGGTCAACAGTCAATGGTCAAACAGTCAACAATAACGGAAAACTGTCAATGGTCATTGGTCATCGATCAACAATGAAGGATCAATGATCAACTGTCAACGGTGAACGGTGAGCGGTAAACGATCAACGGTCAACGATCAACAATCAAACATCAAAGATCCGATTCTCTTTTATCAACAGGTAACAATCAACTATCAACTATGAACGATCAATTATCAATGATCACAGTTCCCTCTTGTTAACAGTCATTGACAACAAATGAACAATGATCCATTACCTGCTGGTGACTACCGCCTGGAAGTCACATTCATAAGGGAAGTCGTCGGGCAATGGTCAATAGAAAGAAGCTGTCATCCTATCAGGAATAGCAACCGCAAAGACTTATTTAAGTTGAACAAGGATACGAGGCCAGGCTCCCTAGTGGGCATAGATTCCCTTTATAATGATGTTGCCTACCCCGTTTCCGTGGTCATTTACTCTGTCTATAGAATAAAGGAGCCTGATGCTAAGAAGGTAAGCTTACAGGTAAGGGGTTGGTTGCCAATACCCCTACTGAAGTTCTTTGAAGAAAGCCGGCTGCTAACATACACCTCGCACAAAGCTATTCTTTGCCACAGCACTAAGACCCAGTGGCTGCCTTCTGATAACCACACGGCCCGCATCATAATAGGTAAGTTTACCCAAGGCGCAAGAATGGGTGAAAAACACATGCAACAGCGGTCGGTAACCGATGATGAGGAGCTGAACTTTCTAATAAGGTGGGCCAACGAGGAAGGAACGATGGTGAATGCTGAAAAGGTAAGCGTAATCGAAGAAGATGAGGTAACGGATTCCTACCACATACTCTGCTACTACCATGAGCATAAGGCGCAATATTACCACCTTAGAGCCAGTTTGTTAGCCTATGTGCACATAAACCTGTTGATGATGCTCCTGTGCCTCGACGTGGCCGACATACCCCGGGTAGCAACCGACAGCCTCTACGTAAGACCAAAGGCATTACAAAAAGTAAAGCAATATTACACAGCCGATGAACTAGCAGAAAGAGGACAATGGCGCATACAGGATAAGGAAATACGAGCATGGCGCCAGATGGTAACATACGAAGGTACCCACACACGCCAGCACCATGGTGAAGGGTGAAGGGTGAAGGGTGAACGGTGAACAGTGAACGGTGAATGGTCAACAATCACTAGTCAATGATGAATAACCACAGTTCTCCTTTATCAACAGTCTTTGATCAATGCCCAATAGTCAACATTCAAGTGTCCACGGTCAACAGTCAACAGAATGTTCAACAGTCAACGGCTAACTGTCAACCATCAAAGATCACAGATCTCTTTTATGAACAGTCATTGTTCAACTGTCAATGATCACCGGTAAACCATCAACAGTCAATGATCAAAGATCACAGTTCTCTTTTATGAACAGTCGTTGATCAACTGTTAATGGGTCAACCGTCAAAACTCAGTGGGCAACAGTCAACTGTCAAGGGTCAACAGTCATTGGTCAACAGTCAACGGTAAACAATTAATGGTCACCAGTCAATAGTTAACTATTAACTGTCAACTGACAATGGTCTATGGTCATCGATCGATGACCAATGGTCAACTTTCAATGGTCAACAGTCAATGGTCAAACAGTCAACAATAACGGAAAACTGTCAATGGTCATTGGTCATCGATCAACAATGAAGGATCAATGATCAACTGTCAACGGTGAACGGTGAGCGGTAAACGATCAACGGTCAACGATCAACAATCAAACATCAAAGATCCGATTCTCTTTTATCAACAGGTAACAATCAACTATCAACTATGAACGATCAATTATCAATGATCACAGTTCCCTCTTGTTAACAGTCATTGACAACAAATGAACAATGATCCATTACCTGCTGGTGACTACCGCCTGGAAGTCACATTCATAAGGGAAGTCGTCGGGCAATGGTCAATAGAAAGAAGCTGTCATCCTATCAGGAATAGCAACCGCAAAGACTTATTTAAGTTGAACAAGGATACGAGGCCAGGCTCCCTAGTGGGCATAGATTCCCTTTATAATGATGTTGCCTACCCCGTTTCCGTGGTCATTTACTCTGTCTATAGAATAAAGGAGCCTGATGCTAAGAAGGTAAGCTTACAGGTAAGGGGTTGGTTGCCAATACCCCTACTGAAGTTCTTTGAAGAAAGCCGGCTGCTAACATACACCTCGCACAAAGCTATTCTTTGCCACAGCACTAAGACCCAGTGGCTGCCTTCTGATAACCACACGGCCCGCATCATAATAGGTAAGTTTACCCAAGGCGCAAGAATGGGTGAAAAACACATGCAACAGCGGTCGGTAACCGATGATGAGGAGCTGAACTTTCTAATAAGGTGGGCCAACGAGGAAGGAACGATGGTGAATGCTGAAAAGGTAAGCGTAATCGAAGAAGATGAGGTAACGGATTCCTACCACATACTCTGCTACTACCATGAGCATAAGGCGCAATATTACCACCTTAGAGCCAGTTTGTTAGCCTATGTGCACATAAACCTGTTGATGATGCTCCTGTGCCTCGACGTGGCCGACATACCCCGGGTAGCAACCGACAGCCTCTACGTAAGACCAAAGGCATTACAAAAAGTAAAGCAATATTACACAGCCGATGAACTAGCAGAAAGAGGACAATGGCGCATACAGGATAAGGAAATACGAGCATGGCGCCAGATGGTAACATACGAAGGTACCCACACACGCCAGCACCATGGTGAAGGGTGAAGGGTGAAGGGTGAAGGGTGAACGGTGAACGGTGAATGGTCAACAATCACTAGTCAATGATGAATAACCACAGTTCTCCTTTATCAACAGTCTTTGATCAATGCCCAATAGTCAACATTCAAGTGTCCACAGTCAACAGTCAACAGAATGTTCAACAGTCAACGGCTAACTGTCAACCATCAAAGATCACAGATCTCTTTTATGAACAGTCATTGTTCAACTGTCAATGATCACCGGTAAACCATCAACAGTCAATGATCAAAGATCACAGTTCTCTTTTATGAACAGTCGTTGATCAACTGTTAATGGGTCAACCGTCAAAACTCAGTGGGCAACAGTCAACTGTCAAGGGTCAACAGTCATTGGTCAACAGTCAACGGTAAACAATTAATGGTCACCAGTCAATAGTTAACTATTAACTGTCAACTGACAATGGTCTATGGTCATCGATCGATGACCAATGGTCAACTTTCAATGGTCAACAGTCAATGGTCAAACAGTCAACAATAACGGAAAACTGTCAATGGTCATTGGTCATCGATCAACAATGAAGGATCAATGATCAACTGTCAACGGTGAACGGTGAGCGGTAAACGATCAACGGTCAACGATCAACAATCAAACATCAAAGATCCGATTCTCTTTTATCAACAGGTAACAATCAACTATCAACTATGAACGATCAATTATCAATGATCACAGTTCCCTCTTGTTAACAGTCATTGACAACAAATGAACAATGATCCATTACCTGCTGGTGACTACCGCCTGGAAGTCACATTCATAAGGGAAGTCGTCGGGCAATGGTCAATAGAAAGAAGCTGTCATCCTATCAGGAATAGCAACCGCAAAGACTTATTTAAGTTGAACAAGGATACGAGGCCAGGCTCCCTAGTGGGCATAGATTCCCTTTATAATGATGTTGCCTACCCCGTTTCCGTGGTCATTTACTCTGTCTATAGAATAAAGGAGCCTGATGCTAAGAAGGTAAGCTTACAGGTAAGGGGTTGGTTGCCAATACCCCTACTGAAGTTCTTTGAAGAAAGCCGGCTGCTAACATACACCTCGCACAAAGCTATTCTTTGCCACAGCACTAAGACCCAGTGGCTGCCTTCTGATAACCACACGGCCCGCATCATAATAGGTAAGTTTACCCAAGGCGCAAGAATGGGTGAAAAACACATGCAACAGCGGTCGGTAACCGATGATGAGGAGCTGAACTTTCTAATAAGGTGGGCCAACGAGGAAGGAACGATGGTGAATGCTGAAAAGGTAAGCGTAATCGAAGAAGATGAGGTAACGGATTCCTACCACATACTCTGCTACTACCATGAGCATAAGGCGCAATATTACCACCTTAGAGCCAGTTTGTTAGCCTATGTGCACATAAACCTGTTGATGATGCTCCTGTGCCTCGACGTGGCCGACATACCCCGGGTAGCAACCGACAGCCTCTACGTAAGACCAAAGGCATTACAAAAAGTAAAGCAATATTACACAGCCGATGAACTAGCAGAAAGAGGACAATGGCGCATACAGGATAAGGAAATACGAGCATGGCGCCAGATGGTAACATACGAAGGTACCCACACACGCCAGCACCATGGTGAAGGGTGAAGGGTGAAGGGTGAACGGTGAACGGTGAACGGTGAATGGTCAACAATCACTAGTCAATGATGAATAACCACAGTTCTCCTTTATCAACAGTCTTTGATCAATGCCCAATAGTCAACATTCAAGTGTCCACAGTCAACAGTCAACAGAATGTTCAACAGTCAACGGCTAACTGTCAACCATCAAAGATCACAGATCTCTTTTATGAACAGTCATTGTTCAACTGTCAATGATCACCGGTAAACCATCAACAGTCAATGATCAAAGATCACAGTTCTCTTTTATGAACAGTCGTTGATCAACTGTTAATGGGTCAACCGTCAAAACTCAGTGGGCAACAGTCAACTGTCAAGGGTCAACAGTCATTGGTCAACAGTCAACGGTAAACAATTAATGGTCACCAGTCAATAGTTAACTATTAACTGTCAACTGACAATGGTCTATGGTCATTGATCGATGACCAATGGTCAACTTTCAATGGTCAACAGTCAATGGTCAAACAGTCAACAATAACGGAAAACTGTCAATGGTCATTGGTCATCGATCAACAATGAAGGATCAATGATCAACTGTCAACGGTGAACGGTGAGCGGTAAACGATCAACGGTCAACGATCAACAATCAAACATTAAAGATCCGATTCTCTTTTATCAACAGGTAACAATCAACTATCAACTATGAACGATCAATTATCAATGATCACAGTTCCCTCTTGTTAACAGTCATTGACAACAAATGAACAATGATCCATTACCTGCTGGTGACTACCGCCTGGAAGTCACATTCATAAGGGAAGTCGTCGGGCAATGGTCAATAGAAAGAAGCTGTCATCCTATCAGGAATAGCAACCGCAAAGACTTATTTAAGTTGAACAAGGATACGAGGCCAGGCTCCCTAGTGGGCATAGATTCCCTTTATAATGATGTTGCCTACCCCGTTTCCGTGGTCATTTACTCTGTCTATAGAATAAAGGAGCCTGATGCTAAGAAGGTAAGCTTACAGGTAAGGGGTTGGTTGCCAATACCCCTACTGAAGTTCTTTGAAGAAAGCCGGCTGCTAACATACACCTCGCACAAAGCTATTCTTTGCCACAGCACTAAGACCCAGTGGCTGCCTTCTGATAACCACACGGCCCGCATCATAATAGGTAAGTTTACCCAAGGCGCAAGAATGGGTGAAAAACACATGCAACAGCGGTCGGTAACCGATGATGAGGAGCTGAACTTTCTAATAAGGTGGGCCAACGAGGAAGGAACGATGGTGAATGCTGAAAAGGTAAGCGTAATCGAAGAAGATGAGGTAACGGATTCCTACCACATACTCTGCTACTACCATGAGCATAAGGCGCAATATTACCACCTTAGAGCCAGTTTGTTAGCCTATGTGCACATAAACCTGTTGATGATGCTCCTGTGCCTCGACGTGGCCGACATACCCCGGGTAGCAACCGACAGCCTCTACGTAAGACCAAAGGCATTACAAAAAGTAAAGCAATATTACACAGCCGATGAACTAGCAGAAAGAGGACAATGGCGCATACAGGATAAGGAAATACGAGCATGGCGCCAGATGGTAACATACGAAGGTACCCACACACGCCAGCACCATGGTGAAGGGTGAAGGGTGAAGGGTGAAGGGTGAAGGGTGAAGGGTGAAGGGTGAACGGTGAACGGTGAATGGTCAACAATCACTAGTCAATGATGAATAACCACAGTTCTCCTTTATCAACAGTCTTTGATCAATGCCCAATAGTCAACATTCAAGTGTCCACGGTCAACAGTCAACAGAATGTTCAACAGTCAACGGCTAACTGTCAACCATCAAAGATCACAGATCTCTTTTATGAACAGTCATTGTTCAACTGTCAATGATCACCGGTAAACCATCAACAGTCAATGATCAAAGATCACAGTTCTCTTTTATGAACAGTCGTTGATCAACTGTTAATGGGTCAACCGTCAAAACTCAGTGGGCAACAGTCAACTGTCAAGGGTCAACAGTCATTGGTCAACAGTCAACGGTAAACAATTAATGGTCACCAGTCAATAGTTAACTATTAACTGTCAACTGACAATGGTCTATGGTCATTGATCGATGACCAATGGTCAACTTTCAATGGTCAACAGTCAATGGTCAAACAGTCAACAATAACGGAAAACTGTCAATGGTCATTGGTCATCGATCAACAATGAAGGATCAATGATCAACTGTCAACGGTGAACGGTGAGCGGTAAACGATCAACGGTCAACGATCAACAATCAAACATCAAAGATCCGATTCTCTTTTATCAACAGGTAACAATCAACTATCAACTATGAACGATCAATTATCAATGATCACAGTTCCCTCTTGTTAACAGTCATTGACAACAAATGAACAATGATCCATTACCTGCTGGTGACTACCGCCTGGAAGTCACATTCATAAGGGAAGTCGTCGGGCAATGGTCAATAGAAAGAAGCTGTCATCCTATCAGGAATAGCAACCGCAAAGACTTATTTAAGTTGAACAAGGATACGAGGCCAGGCTCCCTAGTGGGCATAGATTCCCTTTATAATGATGTTGCCTACCCCGTTTCCGTGGTCATTTACTCTGTCTATAGAATAAAGGAGCCTGATGCTAAGAAGGTAAGCTTACAGGTAAGGGGTTGGTTGCCAATACCCCTACTGAAGTTCTTTGAAGAAAGCCGGCTGCTAACATACACCTCGCACAAAGCTATTCTTTGCCACAGCACTAAGACCCAGTGGCTGCCTTCTGATAACCACACGGCCCGCATCATAATAGGTAAGTTTACCCAAGGCGCAAGAAGACCAGCGGCCAGCAAAGGGTCAGAAGGCAGCGACACTGTTAAGAAAACCCTTTCTGCCTTGACTACCAAAGTTGTCAGATTAGAGGAGAAGGTTTCGCAGCAGCCTGACACAAAGAAAATGCTCGACAAGATTCTTGCAAAGATCCAGGAATTAGAGAATAAAACAGTAAGCAGCCAGCAAGTTGAATCATCAGGAGGTAAAACAACTGCTCAACTGTCAAACTCAAGAGGGCCTCTGTCCAGGGACAGACAGTAGGTCCCGAGGGAACACCTTGTCTCGATTGCATGGTTGAACTTCTAGGTGAATGAAACGTATGTCCTTGCCTTGCTCTGATTGATACTGGATCACAGGTATAATCTGAGAAACAGAAAACGTCCGTGTATGGAATCTCCTAAAAGCAGAGGAACTGAAGTGAATACAATAATAAACACGGGTGATCCAAATGAAGTTGCTGATGCAGGAGAATCTGCCTATGGTGGCCCACAACTGTCAAGAAAAAAACAACTACAATTTATATGACACAACACAATTTACTCATGGCAAAAAAAAATGAATAAAAATTTTTCACGGCACAACATAAACCTCATGTGAAACAAAATTGCAGATTCAAAGTTTTGTGGCAGTTGCAGTAAAATCCTTTTTGGTTTTGACAAATTCTGTACGCATTGTTGAAAAGGTTAGTTTATGCTTCCTTAAATTGCATGTGATTTCTAGACTGCCATGTAGCCAGAATTTTCATTATTTACTGGGAAAAAGTCCCAATGCCACACATGCTACATGAGTTTACCAAGTGGTCAGCCTAACAAAATCATTGAAAACCGATTGTAGGCCGGGTTATTGATATTGTTGGGTCCCAGTTTGTATGCATTTGGTATTGTTATATGTTGTGCCAGCCTACTATCTTGGCTTACAGCCTTAACTCTTAAGCTTATTGAAGTAAAATAAATAAAATCTTGATGTTTGAAAATATATAAAATATAATAAACTGCATGTGTTGATTTCTAATACCTAATTACATCATTTGTAATAGAATATTAGGATATTATGAGGTATTACTGTGACAAACAGAGCAGCATTCAAAGCTGTTAATACTCTTTAATGATAATGATTGGTAAAGGTAAAATACAATCTCTTTAATTTGCTTTTCCTCATGGTCATTTAAACTCCAAATTTCTAAATTGACTATTGAGCCAAAGGAATTTGCACTCTAGTAATCATGCTTGGTGAAAACACTATACTGTCAATTTCATTGACACGATTGCCGATTATGCTGACAACTCTAAACTTGAATTAGAAATAGATCCGATAGCACCTGATAATATGCTTTCGTTTCTGTAGTTCTAAACGAGTTAATAGTGAAATATGGAGCAGGAACAAAGAGTACTGAGAGATGCCAAAAATGTGGGTATGAACACTCTTTTCTTCTGGTGTTCACGAGACTGAAAGTGGATGCTTGCATGTTCATGCTGATATTGAGGTCTTTGAATGTCCTATATGCAACAAAGTAAACGAGACAGCAGCTGTTATTTGATAATAGAGGAGTAATGAGAGAATCATAAACACCTTACTGCAATTTTCACGAACATGCAAACTCCAGGGCTCAAACGCCAACTTCGTTTTTGCGACTTTCGCTTCCGTCAAGCAAACCTCCGAACATCCGACGACTAGATCCGACTAGATCCGACTAGATGCTTGGACACGGAATCAAACATGGCGGAGATGACTGAGGAGATGGAGTTTTTCGACGATTCACAGATGCAAGACTCTTACGAAATAATCAATGTAAATGTCGATCTACCCGATCTTGAGGATACGCAAATTGTCTATGAGTTACCCGATCAAGTAAGTACTTATTCTATGAAGTCGTCTAAACAATTTGTTTAGGATATTTTGGTATCACCCATGCATCTGTTGGACGAAAGTAAATTCTTGATATTAAAGCTTGATTTAAATCAAGTTAAACTTAGCTTATAAGCAAATGATTTTCAAACAAGTGTAGTGAACTACTTTATTGTCATTTGGAAAACTAAAGTGAATACAAATGTGAAAACAAATAATATATAGATTTAGGCATTGCCTGAAAGCGGAGGTCCCATAAATAGTATATTTAGTGCTAAAAGTGTGACAATTGTGTGACGAAGCATAACGCTGGTTATAGCGTTACCAATTCTTTGATTTTACCAGAATCCAGGAGGAAAAACTAAAAGAAAAACCATTATTTTAACCCCTCAAAAGCATTAGAAAACTTTTCAATTCGAGGAGGAATAATTATAGATTGTAGAACATGTGAATACATAGAACATAGAACAAAGGATTTTATTCAGCAAATCGTAGTAATCAAAGTTGTAAGTTTTTTAGGTGGAAAGTGAACTACACTGAAAATTGCCGAAAAATATTACTGATAAGCTTAAGAGCGACTGTCTCTAAAAACCAAACATACGGCGGCAAGGCTCAAATATTCGAATTCGCTCTACTTTTGGATTTAAGTAGTGTATGATGAAGTATGAAACGCTGTGTGGTTGGTTTTTAAAAATCTTTTTTTGCTTTCAAGAAAATGGGAAAAAACGATTTGAGCCACCAGAGACGATTCTCGCTATCAAAATATGGCTGAAAATTGCTTGCGTTCCCTTCATCCGCGTAGCGAAACTGCTGATCCAAATAACCTTATAATACTTTCTGCTCAAAGTACAACCCTTCTTTGCGTTTTAAGAGTAGTTTTATAAGAATTGAGCCACTCGGAAAATTTTAGCACAATGAAAAGCAAAGGGCACTTAGTTACAAATGTTCGTCAGTGACTCTCAAAAACTGTCGGTTTCTCCATGTGCCATTTTTCTAAATCTTATGATATTATGGACGACAGCTAGAGGAAAACTGCTCTTTTGAAAAATATATTTTTTATTTTGGGGAAATAATTTTGCTCTCTTTGAGAGACTTTATTTTGGCTCATTAAAAATGCAAAAATATCTGATTAGCGATTGCGTGACTAAAGACTTCTAGAAATAAATGCACTTGAAATATTATTTCTCTTCTTATCTAGCCTATAGAAATGGTAGAAAACATAAGTATACTAACCTTGAAACACGCAAAAGTTCTTTTCGTTGTTCCTTTATTCTGAGTTATCAAGAATTTTGAATTCACAACCGTTCGCTTGTACCTATACATGGAGTGAGCCGAGCGAGTCTCAAAACTGGCTCCCAAAATAAAATCACTTACAGATACAGATCACTTTACAGTTCGAACAACTTCTTTCCAAATGAGTAGCCAGTTACCGATAAGAAATATACAGTAAAGTATACTAAATTCGAGTCCAGTTGTCCAGTATTCTAACTCGGTTCACTTGCAAGTTGTTTCTTATATGGTAATTTGCATATTGCTGTCTGAAAAGTGACGGCTATGACGGCTCTACCTGAGCATTCGCCGCGAGAAAACTCTATACCGTAGTTCAATACCCTAATAGTAGCTTATTGGAGAGGTGTTCCTCTTATATATTATAATTTCCAAGATTTTACCTTTTTTCATGCTGAGCAGTTTTGCGACCAAGTGGTTCTCTCAATAGATTATACTGATGGAGCTGCTGTGGATTTGGCGGGAAGGTTCGTGCCAAAACATGCTTGCGTGATCTCCCTAGCTATTTGGAAGTGAAAAGGTTTCAATTTTCTTTTGCAAATACTTTCTGTACACATTTTTTCCCTTTAAGAATCCAGCGTTTTATAATATAAATTTCTCCTTCTGAAAAGAAAATGTCATCCATACAAGCTGAGGTTTGGTTAACTTACTCTATTCCATTTCAAAAAATAAAAGTCGGTGTCCTAAAAAAAAACTGCATGCTGGAATGCTGTCTCGTTAATAACAGCCTGGTGATTCCGCTATCATAAAACTAAAAAAACGTTGGCACGCAGTAATATTTGACAGCTCAAAGCTCTAGTTAGCAGTTCTTGGAAGAAATGGCGTGTTCTCACTTTTGCTCTTTTTTTTCAATCGTTGGTACTGATTGTTCGTTTGACCGAAGAGATAGAAGCAAGTTATTTAACATTATTCCTTTACCTGAATGTAAGAAAGAAATAGTCAATCACAAGTCCGTTTGGTCTTTCTCTGGAGTTGAAAGCGAAGAGGAGTTAATACTTGCACGAGCCGGTATCTTTTACTCGCAGCCACAAGATAAAAGTGTTCTTAACATTTGCCCATATCACCGCTCAGAACTTGGTGTTGGATGGCGCAGGAGTACAAACATTTGCAGAATTCCACTAGAACTGGCAAAGCATAAAACAGCAGGCAAAGGAGATAGAGGAATAGGAAAAGAAGCGTCCAAGGTGATTTTTGAAAGAACGGGTGTGCTTGTCCCTGTTGGTTCAGGTAATTCTTTTCGATATTTGTGGAGAATGGCGAGAAGGCACAAAGCCTGTCTCCTAATTTAGCACTTGCCCTTATGAATAGTTTAGTCAAAGGCTGTCATGTTTACATTTTCCTTAGAATCATGGGGTCGAGTCAGAATTGTGTCGCCATCACTACCGACTGAAAAATAGTTTGAGTAATAAATAATCCTAATACATTAAGGTTATCATTTTTATACCCTAGGTATTTGTAGAGACTGTAGGCCACTTTTTGAGCCACAAGATGTTGCTGCCTTATCACGTGACATCGATCATATAACCTTGATGAGTGACGTAAATGACGTGCATATTAGTGCAGTTTACTAAATGCAGCTAAAATTCAGTTCTTGTGATAAACAGCTGGATGCATGTCTTTCCAATTTCTTTTTGAGCCCCCTCTCCCCTTCCCCCGTACAGTTTTATAAGATAAGAAATACAAAAGCGGGCTTTTCTATATTAGTCAAGGGTGCTCTGGCTAGACAATCCAAGCATAACCATTTCTCAGCTTTGCGCAAACATAAAGTGACGTAGTTAATAGTTGGGACTAATAGAATGAGTAACGTATTTGGCAGGGCCTGTTTTCTCTTCTCTATAATTAGACACATTCATTCTTCTTGTATTTGTAGGACGACGACCATGACGATGTCCCTGTGCCTTACAAGCACACCCCAAACCCAAGACTATCGTGCGTACCAGAGACACCAGGAAGTCTTTACCAACCATTGGATAGTTCTAACGAATGTGATGAAATAAAAGAACCTTATAGCAGGAAAAATCTGACTAATTTTCAAAGAACTGGTGTGCTTGTCCCTGTTGGTTCAGGTAATTCTTTTCGATATTTGTGGAGAATGGCAAGAAGGCGCAAAGCCTGTCTCCCTTATGAATAGTTTAGTCAAAGGCTGTCATGTTTACATTTTCCTAAGAATAATGGGGTTGGGTCAGAAATGTGTCGCCATCACTACCGACTGAAAAATAGTTTGAGTAATAAATAATCCTAATACATTAAGGTTATCATTTTTATACCCTTGGTATTTGTAGAGACTTTAGGTTGCGTTTTGAGTCACAAAATGCTGCTGCCTTATCATGTGACATGGAGCATATTGCTTTGGTGAGTGACGTAAATGAAGTGCATATTAATGCAGTTCTACTAATGGAGCTAAAATTCAGTTATTGTGATAAACAGTTGGATGCATGCCTTTCCAATTTTGTTTAGCATCACCCCTCCCCCTTTCCCTCGTGCAGTTTAATACGATAATAACTTTGCGTTTTGCTTTAGCTTTGCGCAAACATAAAGTGACGTAGTTAATAGTTGGGACTAATAGAATGAGTAACGTATTTGGCAGGGCCTGTTTTCTTTTCTCTATAGTAATTAGACGCATTCATTCTTCTTGTATTTGTAGGACGACGACCATGACGATGCGGCCCCTTTGCCTCATATGCACACCCCAAACCCAAGACTATCGTGCGTACCAGAGACACCAGGAAGTCTTTACCAACCATTGGATAGTTCTAACGAATGTGATGAAATAAAAGAACCTTATAGCAGGAAAAAGCTCAACTCTTTTCTTTCGAGCAGAGATGTCAGTCCTATTCGCTATCAGTTGAAAACTGCTTGGGATGTGGTGGGAGACAGAACAAAGCGGTACTACAAAGGAAAAGCAAGGGAAGTAGTATCTGCAGCTCTTGAAGAAATTGCGCCTAATGATGTTGGAAAACTCTGGAATGCCATTGCAACCTCGGTATCTCTAAATCCAGACTGTTCCCCTGATAATGAAGAGAATCTGGATGTCACACTAATTGATGCACTAGCCGAATGTTATAACAATGCGAGTCATTGGAGTACACGAAGACAAATACTCTCAATTATGGCTAACAAAGTTACTTTCAAGACACTACAAAAGTGGATTCCCGGCCTTACAAGATATAGATTTAATATTGCTCGCCACCATCAACTTCTGCACGGTAGGGGCTCACCCATGTCAACCACTTGCCACACTAGAATGTATGTTTCTTCAAAGCAACTAGACCATTTCTTGGATTTCATCACCAGTGCCCATATCATACAGGATTTGCCATTTGGTACAAGGAAGCTAACTTTATCGAATAAAGAGGAAATCATTGTGCCGAACGTTGTAAGAACTGTCATACCAGAACGAATTATCCAGCAATATGAAATTTTTTGCAAGGAAACAGGCTTTGCACCTATGGGAAAAAGTACCCTTCACCGGATATTAAACACATGCTCAGCATCAGTTAGAAAATCCCTACAAGGATTGGATTATTTCAGTGCCGATGGAGCAAAATCTTTCGACGATTTGGAGGACGTGGTTCAGAAAATCGGCGATAACGGCGGTGTGGGTCTTTCGTGGGCCAAGGAAAAGAAAGAGAAGCTGAAAGTAGCGAAGCGGTATTTAAAGGGTGACTACAAGGTAATTTTTGTACATATGTAAATATGGAAAAGTAAAAGTAACACTTCATTTGATGACTCGCCTCATTTATATAGTTGTCCGTATTCATGAATATAGTTTTTATATCATAATTTTGAATACATAGGTTCATGTGTCAAAGAATTCCACTGTAGCAGACCACTGTAGAATCTACGCACTCAGCCATCCAGACAACAAGGACTACTTCACTGACTGTGATCACGACCATGATGACATCTGTGATCGGTGTTACGGCCTTTCGTCCGTCATTCGCGAAATTGAGGAGGGCTTAGAACAAGCAGCTTGCTCTAAAGAAGTCAAAGATGAGTTAACTTTTGTTGTCTCACACGCTAAGCATAACATCAATGCCTGGAAAGCACACCTTATGCGTTCAGTGAATCAAGACGAGTGCCGATTAGAAATCTTAAAGACTCTTGATGCAGCATCAGTTTTAATTGTAATCGACTGGGCTATAAAGTATCTACCCAGAAAGTTTAGGGAAAGCCAGAGCGACTGGTTTGGGAAGAGGGGAATCCCATGGCACATTGCAGTTGCATTTAGAAGGACAGATAGAGGTGACATGAAAATGATGACGCTTGTTCACGTTTTTGAAGCTAGCAACCAGGATAATTTTGCTGTCCTTGCTATACTGAACGACGTTTTCCGTCAACTGAAGTTTGTCATGCCAGAGTTACAGAATATTCATCTTAGACAAGACAACGCAAGCTGTTACCACTGCGCGCTTACGATATTCACAGCTTACCAGGCAGCAAAGATAAATGATATGACTCTAAAGAGTATGGATTTTTCCGATCCGCAAGGCGGAAAGGGCTCTTGCGATCGGAAAGCTGCTACGATCAAGTCCCATATGGCAGTTTATCTAAATTCAGGTAATGACATCGAAACTGCAGCACAGATGAAGGATGCCATTGATTCATTTGAAGGTGTTTCTGGAGTTCAAGTGAGGCTCTGCGGTCCTACACAGGGGAGCAAAAAAGTCAAATGGCCAGGAGTTAGTCTCCTAAATAACATCCAGTCTAGCGAAGAAGGTTTAAAAGTCTGGAGAGCATACAATATTGGTCCTGGTAAATCTACACCATGGAAAGATCTTGATGCGCCTAGTCAAGAAGAGGTGCCAGATGTTTTGCTAAAGGAAAGTAGTACTGCAGAATCAAAATCAAGTTTTGTTTCAGTAAAGCCAAGAAAATCAGCCAAACCACCGCCCATCTCGCACGAAGAAGACCATCCAGCAAATGCTGGTCATGGAACTGAGGTAAAAGAACTTCCTCTTGATCAACATCTGTTTACTTGTCCAGAGGAGGGATGTATAAAGTCATACCAGAGGTATTCCTCCCTCCAAAAACATCTCGACTGTGGCAAGCATAAACGCGCTCTTGAAGAGGAAACCCTTTTTGACCGAGCGATTTTGGGATACGCATCAAGACTGGAACGTGGTGATACCGCTGTACCCAAAATTCTGGACAATGAATTTTGTCAATCATCAAATGGTCCATCTTTACCAATGGGATGGGCTCTGAAGTCTTCCAGTGGACGTAAACGATTTTCATTAAAACAGAAAGAATACTTGAAGGCTATATTCGAAATAGGGAAGCAATCTGGCCAAAAGTCTAACCCGTCCAGTGTTTCACAAGCTATGAGGAAAGCTAAAGACAACAACGGAGAACGTCTGTTTACCAGTGATGAGTTTCTCACTACCAAACAGATAACTAGCTTTTTTTCACTTCTTGCTGCTAAGCGCAACGTTGACAATGATGAAGAGATGAGTGATGACGAAGAAGCAGATGAAATCCAATGTCAGTCCGACCTTCAAGAACTGAAAGACGCGATTTTAACAGATATGTCTATACAACCGCGCATCCTATTGTGTATGATGCACACAACATATGTGATCTGGTCCAAAAATCGAAGCTTGCGTCATTTTCCATTGCAATGCTGCAAAACATTTGTGAAGCTTTTGGACTTGACACTTCCAGCATAAGAGTTAGGCGAAAGAAGCCATATGTAGAAATGCTGACAAATCTCGCAATGGGCTGTGAATGTCAGAGGAAAACGGAATGAATGAACGGAAGGAATGAGAAAACAACCTGACCTTCCAGTCCTGTTCAGGAATGCAGAGGTAAAACTCACAAAAAGTATTTTGCATTCAACGTTGCAGCAATATTGTAAATATAAAATCGAGTTCTTCTTCTACAGCTTTGCGAGCACAACAAAGGACGTCAAAGCTTTCCTACACCGTTGGGCAGAACAAAGTAACATTTGACTTAGACTTCGTTTCTAATATGTTTTCTTATAAGATTTGCTACTAGTCAAGAGCACTTGTGTGCCGATATTCCCCTGAAACCCTCTTGCATGCCAGTTACATTCTACGCGAATTTTAATGTATGACGGGCTCCTTTTACGAATATTCATTGATTAGTAAATATATTGCTTAGGCACACCCAAGATCCAACCTTCCCACCCACCCCCTACCCCCACCCCACCGCCAAGGAAATAATAAAATATGTAAAAAAAAACCCCGGTAATTTACTTTTATAGTTATGCTAAGAAAGAATTTGTATGAGTATTGTTGATGTTAGTCTTTGTTTTTAGATTTTCTCATCTAACATGAGAAAAGAGCAGTGCTGGTTGAGGTGGTGGTGGGCGGGTGGGAAAGAGAGGGGTAGGTGGTAAAAAAAAAAAATCTAATCGATCGTTAAGCGATTTTTGATAACTGCAATGCAAGATTATAACAACAAAATATCTACATTATTGAGTGATACTAAGACCTATCAACTCCTTTCGCGTGACCCTGCAAAGTCCTGTGAGCAAAAGATGAAAGCATTATTGGCTGGAATGAAAGATAAAGTACCGGTTAACATCTATAGCAAGATTAACACCACCGACGGCATCACACCACGGTTGTATGGAACTCCAAAAATCCACAAACCTGGTACTCCACTTAGACCTATCGTTAGCTTCATAGGATCTCCTACTTATGAATTGTCCAAATACCTATCTGGAATCTTGTCCCCTTTGGTTGGAAATACTGAATACCATCTACGTAACTCGAAGGAATGGACTACTCTGGCGAGCACTCTAACAGTTGGAAAGAATGAAGAACTAGTATCGTTTGATGTTGTGTCTTTGTTTACTTCGATTCCTACCAGTGTTGCTGTAGATGTTGCTAAAGATAGACTCACCCATGATCCAGAGCTTATTAATCGAACATCCTTGACACCTTCAGACATAGCCACTTTGCTGAGTTTTTGCTTAAAGTCAACAGAACTGCAATACAATGGCAATTACTACCGTCAAATCCATGGCACAGCAATGGGATCGCCGGTTTCTGTCGTAGTGGCAAATATTGTCATGGAGGAGTTAGAAAGGAAAGCTATCACATCTTTCTGTGATCCTCCAAGAATGTTTAAGCACTACATAGATGACACCATATGTATTTTAAAGAACGCACATATCGAATCGTTCCACCAACACCTTAACAGCCAAGACCCCAACTTGAAGTTTACTATCGAAAGATATACACCAGAAGGATTGCCATTCTTGGATACACTCAACACTGTTTTGGATGACGGTAATATTGACATCACGATTTACCGAAAGAAAACACACACAGACAGATATCTTCACTTTCAAAGCCACCATCCACCCCAGCACAAGGCTAGTGTCGTCCGGACTCTTCATCACAGAGCGAACAGCCTATTAACTAACAAATATCATCAGAACACAGAACGGAAAAATGTCAACCAAGCGCTTGCTGGAAATGGATACCCCAAGTCGTTCCTGAAAAGGTATAACAAGGTAAAGGAATCCAACCAAAAACGAAGTGAGGAAGAAGAAAGGAAAGGTTTTGCTACGCTGCCTCATGTTGAAGGTGTCACAGAAAGAATACAAAGAATTCTACAGAGGCATAAAATCAAGACAGCTGTGAGACCGGTATCAACATTAAGACAGTCCTTGTCAAGACCAAAAGATGTGGTGCCCAATGAGAAGAAAACAGGCGTTGTGTATGAAATCCCTTGTGCTGACTGTGACCTGGTCTACATTGGTGAGACAGGAAGATCGTTGTCAACAAGAACTAAAGAACACAAGGCCAGTGTTCGGTTAGCCAAGGTTGAAACCTCTGCTCTATCAGAACATTGCAACAAGAGTAACCACAATGTTGCATGGGATGACGTTAAGATCCTTGCAAGTGAAAGCAGATGGCACCAGAGAAAATGGACTGAGGCTTGTCTCATAGCTAAAAACAATAATGTAATATTTAATAGAGATAGCGGAAGGACAATCCCGCCATGCTACGAACCTATTCTCAAAAAATTCTTAGAATTTTCTAAATTATTTCTTTAATTTTTGCTTTCATTCATTCTTTCATTCATTCATTCATCCATCCATCCATCCACCCACCCACCCACCCACCCACCCACCCACCCACCCACCCACCCACCCACCCACCCAAGAGGAACACCTCTCCAATAAGCTACTATTAGGGTATTGCACTACGGTATAGACTTTTCTTGCGGCGAATGCTCAGGTAGAGCCGTCATAGCTGTCACTTTTCAGACAGCAATATGCAAATTACCATATAAGAAACAACTTGCAAGTGAACCGAGCTAGAATACTGGACAACTGGCTTCTGTAAAAATCGAATTTAGTATACTTTACTGTATATTTCTTATCGGTAACTGGCTACTCATTTGGAAAGAAGCTGTTCGAACTGTCGAGTGATCTGATACATTGTATTTTGGGAGCCAGTTTTGAGACTCGCTCGGCTCACTCCATGTATAGGTACAAGTGAACGGTTGTGAATTCAAAATTCTTGATAACTCAGAATAAAGGAACAACGAAAAGAACTTTTGCGTGTTTCAAGGTTAGTATACTTATGTTTTCTACCATTTCTATAGGCTAGATAAGAAGAGAAATAATATTTCAAGTGCATTTATTTCTAGAAGTCTTTAGTCACGTAATCGCTAATCAGATATTTTTGCATATTTAATGAGCCAAAATAAAGTCTCTCTCAAAGAGAGCAAAATTATTTCCCCAAAATAAAAAATTTATTTTTCAAAAGAGCAGTTTTCCTCTAGCTGTCGTCCATAATATCATAAGATTTAGAAAAATGGCACATGGAGAAACCGACAGTTTTTGAGAGTCACTGACGAACATTTGTAACTAAGTGCCCTTTGCTTCTCATTGTGCTAAAATTTTCCGAGTGGCTCGATTTTTATAAAACTACTCTTAAAACGCAAAGAAGGGTTGTATTTTGAGCAGAAAGTATTATAAGGTTATTTGGATCAGCAGTTTTGCTACGCGGATGAAGCGAACGCAAGCAATTTTCAGCCATATTTTGATAGCGAGAATCGTCTCTGGTGGCTCAAACCGTTTTTCCCCATTTTCTCGAAAGCAAAAAAAGATTTTTAAAAACCAACCACACAGCGTTTCATACTTCTTCATACACTACTTAAATTCAAAAGTAGAGCGAATTCGAACTTTTGAGCCTTGCCGCAGATTTCGGGTTTTGTTTGGTTTTTATAGACAGTCCCTCTTAAACTTACATTCACTTGAACTTCCCATGTATAAGAGACACAGTTGGTCTTTGAAAAGTTTTGTTTCCAGATTTATTCTTAACTTTATTATCGAGCGAAATATCTTACAAAAACATAAGCTTATCCATAAGAAAAAAACAAGCTCATCAATTTTGCGATTGTGTAATAGTAATTGGTGTGATATGTATTCCTTTTTCATATTTTATTCAACATTAAAATAAATTATCTATAAAAATGTCAAAATATTCATATGATTATGAACCTGGAATCTTGCTTTGACTGAGGTTCGCTGGCCGTCAAATATATGTTTTCAAAGAACCAAGTCTTGTTACTACTTATTACCCTTTTTTCTTGAAACAGGATCAAAAAACAAGAAATCAAAGCTTCAAATATCGCTTTTTTGGTTCACAAGTAATGAAGAAAAAGATGATAAAAATCTAGAATGCAGTAAAAACGACAAACTATCCAAGTTTTTCTGACAATTGATTTGATTTTTTTGATTTTATTTTATTTTACTCATATATATATATATATTTTTTTTTGTGACATCTTTTAACAATTTTGCATTATAATAATAATTAAGTACATTGAAGAAGAAAAACATAAAACGTTATGCTAAATTTCTATCTATATTACATTGTACTGAGTGGAAAGGATAGTTTGTAATAGAATTTAGTATTTTTGTTTGAGCCTGGAGGTCAAATTAACAATATGTTTTCTAGTTGACCTCCAGCCTTTTGATATTAACAATTTTTGACGACAGAATTAAGGAAAATTACAAAAAAGTAAATTTATACTAAGTAGAAATATGGAAAAATATTGAGCAAAAATGTTAAGCCTGATGATAGGCTTACATATAAGGTAGGGAAAATATATATTTATAGTGTGAGAAAGTATTACGTATATCTCTATAGGAAGAGAAGTGAATAATTAAGGAAAAATATAAGAAAATAGTATAATATACATAACATAACATAACATAACATAACATAACATAACATAACATAACATAACATAACATAACATAACATAACATAACATAACATAACATAACATAACATAACATAACATAACATAACATAACATAACATAACATAACATAACATAACATAACATAACATAACATAACATAACATAACATAACATAACATAACATAACATAACATAACATAACATAACATAACATAACATAACATAACATAACATAACATAACATAACATAACATAACATAACATAACATAACATAACATAACATAACATAACATAACATAACATAACATAACATAACATAACATAACATGAAAACCAAAATAAGTCGCATAATACGATTTTGTTTTATCTGAATTTTATTGATGTGAGTTTTATATGTGCTACCCCATGCCATAATAGCATAAGATATGAACGGATATTTCAAGTTATAGTAAAAGTTTTAATTGTTTGATTGACAAGTAGTGTCTCAATTTGCAAATTATACCAGTGGTACGCAATATAGTTGTAGAAACATACGCAACATGTTGTTTCCAAGATACTTTTTCGTCTAATATTTCACCGAGATATTTGATATGCGTTTTCCTTTCTAGAGAGTTATGGAATCCATCTTTGCTTTTCATTTTGATGTTTTTTAAAGCATCTTTTTTCTTGGCTGATTTTATGATCATGAAATTAGTTTTAGAAGTGTTAATGGATAATTTGTTTATATCACACCATTCTTTAACCTTTTCAAGTTCTATGTTAACGTTCTGTTCCAAAGAGTTAATGTTTTTGTCTGATAAAAAGATATTTGTATCGTCAGCGAATATTTTAAATTTTAATATGTCTGAAGAGTTTGGGAGATCATTGAAGTAGATTAGGAATAATAAGGGACCTAGGGTACTTCCTGTGGAACGTCACATTTTATTGTCTCTATTTCTGATGAGATGTCTCCTAAACATACATGTTGTTTTCGGTTTGTTAAATAACTGTTAAACCACTTAAGAGGTAAGCCCCTTATTCCGTAAGCTTCAAGTTTTTTAACCAATATATGGTGATTAACCATGCCAAATGCCTTTGCAAAATCTAGGAAAATACCACAAGTATAAAAGTTGTTATCCATGGCTTTTTTTAGGTTATCTCTTTTATCAGTAATAGCTTGTGCTGTTGAATGTCCTTTTCGAAAGCCAAATTGACATTCAAATAAGATCTTTTGTTTTTCAAGATAACTTATAAGTTGTTTATAAATAAATTTTTCAAAAATTTGTGCAAAAGTTGATAAAGTGGATATGGGCCGATAATTAGCTGGATCCGTTGGATTCCCACCTTTTTCAATTGGTGTTACCCTAGATATCTTAAACATGTCAGGGACAATACCTTGTAAAATTGATTGATTAAATATTTGAGAAAGAGGCTCGCATATGTAATCACCTGCGAGTTTGATGCAAAGTTTAGGGATTCCTATCGTCTGTTTTTGAAGTTTTACATGAGATATTTGGTCCAAAACTTCGTGTGGTGTAATGCCTCGAAACATGAAACTTTTATAAAGTGAGGAATTAGTTTTTGTGTAATGCTTAATTTATCAGTATAACACTTATTTTGATATATTATTTTTGTAATTTGGCTTTGGGATTTGTTTTCTTTCCTATTTATTATTATGCTAATGAGTTTCCAAGTGGCTTTTAGGTTTTCACTGTTTAGGTTAAACTGTTCTTGAAAATATTTGTTTTTTGCTGCTTCTTTTATTTTGTTTAAATTATTATTATATGTTTTATAGGTTTGTTTTTTGCATGGGTCCTTGCTAAGGTAATGTGACTTGAAAAGTTTTTGCTTTTTACTCGGGCTTCCAAAGGAATGCCCGAGGTATAAATTTGGCCTCGTTTTTTTCCACGTCAGTCACAAATCGCCCTCGAAGCACTAAAGCGCATGCGTCAGTCGAATCAAAGTTCATGCACATGCGTAGAATCAGCCATGAGCACATGGTTGAGCAATGGTGGATCTATCGAAGGAATCATCGCTGACTCTAATCACAGATAATATGGAGTCTAACACGTTGAAAACACATACAAAAGCACAAACTGTTCGTGGTAAACCCACACTAAAAGATGTCGAGCGTTTTCGGAACTTCACGAGAGATCAATTTATGAGGGAACCATTTTGAGTGAAGTTTGTATCGAGAATCATGCTAAACTTATATCAAATGAGCTATCTTATATTGAGTCAAATAAGCATCGTCGTGTACATAGACGTGATCTTCCCTTGTGAATTTAAGTTAGGTTTAAACATCGTTTTTTTTAAATACATTAATCAGTCTTCAACGTTAACTGCTACACACGTTTTGTAAGTATTTGTCTGCTTCTTTACCTGTACGTTTTTGCCTTTTTGTTTTGTAGTTTCCTTTTTTTCTATTCTGATTTTGTATATGTATTATCCTTTGTTTTAGGAACCGTAAATGTACACATAAAACGAGAGAAACCGATACGCGTTCAAAATGTAAATAAAATAACCATTATAGCCGTCACATTCGTTTAAAACGTGTTGAATCAGTAGAAATGACAGACCACGAGGAGGAAACCGCTCAACGTAGAATCGCTCGCCTAACGGAAAAAGGAAAAGCTTATGAGACCGAAAGAAGGAAAACTGAATGCTTATCGACAGAAAAGAAGATCAAGAAGTTTAAGAAGTATTTGGAATCGCTCACTTCGTCCATTGACAATGTCCACTACGTTCAAGAAGAAGTGGAAAACCTTGAAACGCTGCAACAAGAATTCAAGACAACCTTTCTTGCCTGGATTCCATTGTTAACAAGCGAAGAAGACAAAATATTTACACAAGATTGGTACGATGCAAGGAATGAAGAATTGACGAATTTTGTAGATGGAATTCCAGATTTCATCGTTATAGCAAAGAGCAAGATCGAAGAACGACTAGAAAGTCACTCAAATTTAACCAGAGGATCCTCGAAGCATAGTTCTAGGAAGTCCAATCGTTCTTCAGATTCAGCCAGCGCAAAAGAAAGAGCGAAGATAGCAGAGTTGAAGGCCAAATCCGAAATATTAGTAAGAAAAAAAGCCATCCAAAACGAGATTGAAAGATTAAGTCTATAAGAAAAAATGGTAGTAGCACAAGCAAGAGAAGAGGCCTTTAAAGAGTTTGAAGAGCTGAATCGTCAACGTTTTGCTGAAGATTTGAGTTCAGAAAACACACCTCTACATCCTCAACCACCTTTGAAGCTCGAACCACCTCCATCGCTAGATTTAGATGAAGATGAAAAGAATATTCCTCTTCTGAAGCAGAAGAAAAGACAGGCTGACGACAAGCCAATAGCAAATCTAAAAAGGAGTGAAGTGGAAGTTAACAAGGTACAGTTGGATGGTGAACCCATTCTTCAGTTTCTAAACAGACAGAATCAGTTAACTGAGATCTTGGCCAAGCAGCAACAGCAGAGTCTTATGCCAGCAATCCACTTATTAAAGTTTAGTAACGACCCATTGGACTACAAGACATTTATCAGGTGCTTTGAATCCCAAATTGAATCGAGATCACAGTCAAGCGAAGTCTGCTTGCAATATCTAGAACAGTACTTGGAAGGAGAAGCCAAAGATCTTATTAAGGATATGTGGAAGCCAAGGATCTGTTGGAAGACAGGTATGGAGACCCGTACAAGATTTCCAATGCTTATATCAAGAAGATTAAAGATTAAAGAATGGCCAGTGCTGAAGCCTGCTGATGATGTCTCATTAGAACGCCTTTCAATCTTCCTGAAGCAGTGTGTTAGTGCAATGGAATCCCTTTCCTATTTGAGTATATTGGATCATACTCAGAATCTACAGAATCTGGTTAAGAAGTTGCCTTACAGCCTACAGGATCGATGGAGAAGAGAAGTTATGAAAATGAGAGAATCTAAAAAAGGTTTACCAGGATTTAAGTCGTTTGCTAATTTTGTGGAACATGGTGGACCATACGCTATGTGAACATTTGCAGGATAGACAGTGATTGGACCTTTGTACATGTCAAGTAATCGTTATCTGACGTCACATGGTTGTTATAATAACAGAATAATCGCTCAAGAAGTATGCTCTAATAAGCCCCTGGAACATCATTTCAAGGTAGAGAATAGGGTTAAAGAGATCGTAACACCAGAGAGACTGAATAAGTTGTTAGACCTTGAATTCAGTGAATCAGGCAACCATCGCAAGTTCTCCATCGAAGATAATCTGTTTCTAAAGAGAATTCAACAAGGATTGACTCATGTTAATGGTCATTACGAGATGCCATTACCGTTTCGAGATGATGATGTTCACATGCCCCATAACAAGAATCAAGTCGTCCAGAAAGCTAAGTGGTTAAAGAAGAAACTCCTTAATGATGACAAGTTATGCCAAGATTACAACAATTTCATGAAAAACATCATTGACAAAGACTATGCATGGAAAGTAGCACCACATCTGATGTCACCACCACCAGGAAAGACATGGTATATTCCGCATCACGGCGTGTACCACCCTCACAAGCCAGACAAAATCTGTGTTGTTTTCAACTTTGCGGAAAGTTCAACGGAGTATCTCTCAACGACAGACTTCTACAAGGTCCTGACTTAACGAAAACTTTGGTTGGTGTACTTACAAGATTCAGACAAAAACCAGTGGCTTTCATGGGTGATATAGATTCCATGTTTCACCAAGTTCGAGTAACAGAACACCATCGCAACTTTCTACGTTTTCTATGGTGGACCGATGGCGATATGTCCTGTGACCCTGAAGAGTATCAAATGAACGTACATCTCTTTGGAGCTGTTTCGTCACCGAGCTGTGCCAACTATGCAGTGAACAGAGTACAGACGATCAGAGACAGAACAGATCCAAGTCAGTGGAGGTACGTGGGTGGAAAAGACAATCCAGCAGCACGATGCCTCAAGAGGTTTAGAAGTCAATCGCTTCATTGAGCAAGAGCAATGGTTAAAAGGCCCTGAATTTCTATGGAGACCAGAAAACGAATGGCCCAAATGTCCATTTGATGTCGATGAAATTACTACAGATGATCCCAAAGTCAAGATAACTGTCAAGGCAACCATAGTGAAACAGGAGGTTCATATCTTAGAACGATTCAGCTCTTTCTCACAATGGTATCACCTAAAGAAAGCGGTTGCAAGAATATTGAAGCTACAATCCAAGTACCGTAAGGACGTTTCAACGAGCTCCGTGGGGAATGCAGTGTCAAATGTGATTACAGCTGATGAATTGCAGAAAGCTGAAACAGTTATTCTAAAGATACTGCAAGAAGGTGCCTTCCAAGAAGAGATAACAGCTTTGGAAAACCTGAACCAGACGAGCAACAGTCAAAGCTGTGATCAACGAACTCTCCTCAAGAAGAAAAAGTCGGAAATCAAGAAATCAAGTTCGCTGTACCGTCTCGACCCATTCTTGGACACTGATGGATTGATGAGCATTGGAGGTAGATTGAGCAAATCACCAGATCTAATCCAGGATCAGAAACACCCGATAATCCTGCCCAAGAAAGGACATATTACAGAATTGGTCATTCGTCAAGCACATCAGAAGGTAGCGCACAGTGGAAGAGGAATTACACTCAATGAGCTTAGAAACCGGTACTGGATCATTAATGGCAATTCCATGGTCAGATGGTTCATATGCAGATGTGAAACATGTAGACGTTTACGCGCAACAGTAGGAAAACAGAAAATGGCTGATTTACCTAAAGATCGTCTAACTCCAGCACCGCCATTTACATTTTGCGCTGTAGATTATTTTGGACCATGTTTAATTAAAGAAGGAAGAAAGGAATTGAAGCGATATGGCGTATTGTTTACGTGTCTTGCAAGCAGAGCAATACACCTAGAATCAGCTAATTTTTTGGAAACAGATGCCTTTCTGAATGCCTTAAGACGTTTCATTGCAAGAAGAGGACTAGTCAAGTTAATGCGCTCTGATCAAGGTACCAACTTAGTGGGAGCTGTGAGAGAAATGAAAGAAGCCTTAAAGGAGATGAATCAAGAAAGAATAAGAGAATATCTGCTCCGAAATGCAGATGCTGACTGGGTGATGGAATGGAAATTCAATCCCCCTGCCGCGTCACACATGGGTGGATCCTGGGAAAGACAGATACGCACAGTGCGAACCATACTTGTGGCATTGACACGCGAGCACGGTCATGTTTTGAATGATGAATCGTTCAGAACATTGCTCACAGAAGTTGAAAGTATCCTCATTAAAATTCTCTTATTTTATCAACCAACATTGTCGTATTGTATTGCACTGTTTCATTATTATATATAAGTATCTCAAGGGATTTTGAGTCACGTGGCTGCAACCAAAGAATACCTGAAAATATTCTGAAATACCCACAGCATAATACGTAATATCAGAATGATCAAACTTTATACTGAAGACTACTGATTTACGATAGAAAAATATATATACAAAGGCTTACCCTAGAGCATTCAGTTGTTTTGATATCTTACAATGTTTTTTTCTAGGGATATGCCGACAGCGCAGGGAAACTATTGCAAGCATTTTGAAATCTGAAAATAGCGAGAAAAAGGTAAAAATCTAAATAATCAGAATAAGTTACCAAAAAGTCTGCTCTCATGTTCTTTATTCGTTAATACTAAAAGTATTTAGTTGTCCATCTGCAAAGTATCGCAACGAACTTCCTTTTAACGGTTTGCTTTTTGCTTCTGAATCATCAGGCCCCCTCTAATGAGAATAAAATACGGGAAAGTAAGCTGCGTTGCACAAGTAAACTTCATCGCTCAAGTCAAATGACCAGCACTCCAAAAAAGCAGGATCTATCTTGGTGTTTGGAAGGTGATGTGGATGTCACGGAAGACAGTGAACAAGAACAAGTAGTAGATAACAATGAAGAACGTGAGGAAAAACTCCAAGCTGTCAATTCACTTCTAAGTCTGAACGGCAACAAACCCCTTAGAAACACAATGCAAGTAGCTTGGGTGGATGCTTCGTCAAAAACAAGGCGTTTCTATACCTCAAAGATTGCCAAAGTCGTCAGTGCGCTTCTTGAACTTGTGGCCCCTAATGATGCAGGTTTATTGTGGAATGCTTTAAAAGAATCGCCAGACATAAATAAGAAATACGGTGCCCCTGCAACTTCTGACTCTTCTTTGTTAACAGCATTGGTAGAAAGTTACAACCAAGCTACACATGCGAACACTCACACTCAGATACTGAGTCTGATGGCTGATAAATTGTCGTTACAAGATCTAGAGCAAATCATTCCAGGCCTTTCAAGGTACCGATATACAGCTGCTCCTAGACACTGTTTGGAACATGGGGCAGGCACTGAGATAACTAATGCGGCCGTTAACGTAAGAGAAAGAATAAACCCTGCTCAGCTTGAGCACTTCATTGAATTTATTACAAGTCAACATGTTCTACAAGACCTTCCCTTTGGTAGAAGAAAGCTGAAGTTGTCTTCCAGTGAATGCCTGGAAATACCAAATGTTATCAGGACGCTCATTCCATCCTGCCTTGTGAGCCAGTATATCCGATTTTGCCAAGAGACAGGCTTCAGACCACTTGGTAAAAGTACTCCACTAAAAATTGTCTCTGAGAGCTGCGTGGCTTCAGTAAGACGATGTATGCAAGGTCTTGATAATTACTTGGCAGAAGGAACAAAAGCCTTTGATGACCTAAATGTTGTTGTTGATAAACTCTCAGTGGTTGGACTTCCCAAAAGCAAGTCAACTTTCATTAAAGAAGCTTTAAAGGAAGGGAAGCAATACTTAAAAGGAGACTACAAGGTAAGCGGTGGAAATTATATATATTTTTTATTGTTTTAGTTTCAGTTGTTTTTCCAGGGGCGGAGCCAGGATTCTTGAAGGTGGGAGCGCACTATTTATGATCACAAACTCAAGCACCGATAACGCAGTAGATATCATGTCATTTGGAAGAGGGTTGCGCACCCCTTCCACTCTCCCCTAGATCTGCCCCGGTCTTCGTAAACATGTATTTACATGAAATATTACTTTTTAGGTTCACGTGACCACTGAGTCTTCGATCCCCGATCACTGTTGTAAGTTTGCCTTGAGTGACGAGGAAAACCCAAAGTACTGTGATCCATCTTGTACTGACAAGCATAACGAGACATGTGATAGGTGTATCAGACTTGATCAGGTAAACGCTTTACACTTTCAATTATATTTAGGCTTAAAATACTTGTAAGGGACCGGCCATTATTTACAGGGAGGGGGCTGGTGCAAATATAGTAGGGGCAGCATTTTTTATGCTCCGCAAAGGACGGGGCTAAGAGAGACAAAGGGTATAATTGGGGGGGGATCACAAAAATTTGTGCAAGTGAAAATCAAAATGCACCACCCGACTTTCCCGTAAATAATGACTGGTCCCGAAAAGCAAGCATCTTGAAGAAAACAATTGCTTAGTGGACAATTTCTTACGCATTTACTGAGTTGTTTGTTTGTAGCTGACACATATATACGTTTATAGGTGTTAGAGGAAATCGAAAAAGAAGTAAATAAAAAGGAATTTTCCTGTGATGATGACAGGGATGAAGTAATCTTACTTTTCAAGAAAGCAAAAGAAGCCATCTATGCTTGGAAGGCTCATCAGCTTCGCTCAATCCATCAAGATCGTGCTAGAATAAGTGTATTAGACTCTTTGGATTCTTCATCAGGAGTCTTTATCGTTCAAGACTTTGCAATGAAATTTATACCCGCACAGTATAGGGAAGCTCAGAGTGATTTCTTTGGAAAAAGAGGCATATCGTGGCACGTATCTGTATGTCATACAAAGATCAACGGGAGGATTGAAACACAGACCCTCATTCATATCCTAAAATCTGGCATTCAGGACAGTGAGACTATTGTCTTGATCATGGAGCATGTCCTTCTTTCTTTAAAAAAGCAACACCCGGAGATAACCACAGCATTCTTCCAACAAGACAATGCCGGGTGCTATCACTCGGCATTGACGATTCTTTCCAGCAATATCATTTCGAAACGCACAGGGATTCTAGTTAGTCAAATTGACTTTTCTGACCCTCAAGGTGGAAAGGGTTCCTGTGATAGGAAGGCTGCCCAGGTAAAAGCCCATGTAAAAAGTTTTATCAATGAAGGTCATTCTGTCACTACACCAAATGAGCTATAACAAGCTATAGAGTCAAGAGGTGGCATTCCAGGAGTAAGAGCGGCAGTCGTGGAGGTACAAAAGAAGTACCAAGAGAGCCCCAAGATAGAGGGCATCAGCACTCTTAACAACTTTTCATTTAGCAAACGTGGTTTCAAAGCTTTCAGAGCCTATGGTGTTGGTTCAGGGAAGTTTTTCTCATGGAGTACTGCTTTTAAAACAGGTAGAGTCAGGCATATGAGAATATTTATTATAATTAAGTTCATTAATCTTTATACTGTATTCATTTGCTTCTTTTTTAGTACCAGGAAGCGAGGATTTTTGCTGGTTTGCAGAAGAAGAATCATTTGGCCCTGGTGATTTTGCTCCAGTCTTTCAAAGAGGACAAAAGGTGGAGTTTCGAATTCCAGATGTTGGTGAAGATGAAAAGGATGATGACAAACGAGATGCGTCTGATACAAGTTCTAATGAAGAAAGCAGTGAAGATGCTACAGACTTCCAAAGACAAAAGATATTTCCCTGTCCTGAAGAAGGGTGCACAAAAACCTTTGTTAAATATTCGGCCATGGAACGACACTGTGAGTATGGTACTCATTCTAGAGCACTGGAAAAGCTGACACTCCAGGACAAAGCAAAGATAAGTTATGCAGAACACTTGCAAGAAATCAAGAGAATGCGCCACCTAGTCTCAATCAGAGGGCCAGTACTATAAAGCAATCCGTGTGCACAAATTCTTTGAAGATGGGCTGGGCTTTAAAATCAAACCCAAAGAAATCAAGGTTTAGTGAAAAACAGAAATCGTTTCTTGAAAAAAAGTTTTTACAGGGTGAACAATCGGGAAGCAAGAGCAACCCGGAGGAAGTAGCTAGTGAGATGAGGAAAGTTCGGGGAGATGACGACAAATGCTTGTTTTCCATTGATGAGTTCCTATCAGTTCAACAGATTTCCTCGTACTTCTCTCGCTTTGCCGCCAAAAGGAAAAAGATGACAGAATCAGAATACGTATCAGCTGTACAGAGCAACCGCCTTCTCGAGCTACAAAAAGAAATCATAGCTTCCCTCGACGAAAAGCCAAAGCATCAAATTATCTGCCAGGAAATGAATCTGTGTCAGATCATGACTCATGAACTGTCAGCAGTGCGACTAAGTACGTTAAAGAACATCTGTGAAGAGCACAATATTCAGGTCTCAGGAAGAAGAAAAGCTCCGTACGTCGAGTGCATCGTTGGTCTCGTGGCGTCTTGTGAATGTCGAAAATAAGAGACTGTAAAAGGTTCAAAAAGTTTGGTTATTAACTCAAGATAAAAAATTCCCCACCAACTTGAGGCTAAGATTTAATAATTTCTGCCAGTTAAAACTTTATAAATCCAAAAAAGTAAATGCTTTCCTTTATATACATACTAGTTATACAATGTATTTTCGTCACCTGTAGTTTTTAGTATACACTTGAACCTTTAGGCTATTATTGGGGCTGCTATATTCTTATAAAACTGTATTAGTAACAGTGTTCAATATACAGTACATCCAAAATTATTATTAGGGGACCCGCCCCCACCCCTCCTCCCCCAGGCCCCTGCCCCTGTTGTGGGCCTGAAAATGTATTGAATTTGTCCTTTGATGGTAATTTCAAATTTTATTTCCGGTACTACTCTTACTGATATAAAGTTGTCACAATCTGATAGAAAATCGAAACGAACTTATTTAGTTCGAGAACAAAGATGTTTAAACTTATTTAGTTTAATGACGAACTTGTAAAAAAGAATATGTTCGATTGATAAAGTGCAGCACACAAATAAATTGAAATTATAAAACAATAGTCCAACATGATTTCACTTACCTGCGCGACAGAGTAAATAAATCAGCTTCATTGGCAATGTCAGTACATTTACTAAGGCTGTATAATTGCAGGTGTCTTGAAATATCCCTATTGCAATTCGCTAAGAGGAATTTTTCTCGCTTTTAGGTTGTTTACACGGATTTCCAAAGCAACATGAATCCATTGTAAAGGAGTGCACAAAATATGTCTCGTTCATTGTGGTAAAATTAGCTTCCATACTTCCGGTCAGTGGTTGACCAATGACAACAACACTGAAGTAATTCAAGGACTTTTTCCTTTCAAATACTCTCAAAATGAGCAGATTTCGCATTTGTATTACCTTTACAAGTACAGCATTCATGTTAAACAATAGCTTACAGGTAAATCTGCCACAAAATACAGGAGTTTTGAAGCTCTAAGAAACTATAAATGCTGTATTATTGAACGAGAATTGATTGATGATTTGTGCATTCTGTTGAAATTCCTTTATAGAACCACATTATTATTTACTTCGATTTCAGCTCTTTATGACCAAGATAGCCCGTAATAATGCTTATTGAGTTTCCAAGACACATTTCCTTGTGAAAATTTGGAAAGTTGAGCATTACAAAAGACACGATGAATTGATAAAAGTAAGTTGAAAATGACCAAAATTGCAAATAAGACGTTGTTTAATTTGTAAAAAAAATTAGATTGCCGTGTTTGTATACTATAACTTTAATTACTTGGTAAAAATGTGTTTTTTAGGTATTATCCTTTTACCTTTAATATGTATTTAGTTTATTGCATCTCTTTCGTGCTAATAGTCGAAGCTTAGTTATAGTCATATTTAGGACATTTTGCATTTTAGGCCTTGTGACTTGACTGACTGATTTTGCATGATTTGGTAACTTCAATGTCTTAGGAAACATCCTACCAAGTTTCTAAGCTAGAACTGCACTACTTTTGGAGAATGACCAAAAAACATTTTGGTCATTTTAGCTTGACGCTAAAACAAATGATACACCTGTTACTTGAAGGCACTAATATTTCATGTACAAAATAATAAGATAACAGCAAATGGTACTTTTCTAAACTAGAAGAGATGCTTTATAAGTGATGAGCGTTTTAGGGATATTAAGTATATTATGTAGGAGAAACACACCATTGAATTTTACCTTCAAACGGGTCTAATTTACTTTAAAAATTGTAAATTAAGGTATCAGAAACAACTTGTCGTTTCCATGGCAACAGTATATTTGATGACCAAATGTTTTTTTATTTTTCATGCATCCCATATAATGGCCTGCTTTACACAAAATTTGAAGGTTGGTGAGGGATTTTCATTTCCCACCTTGCTTGACTCTTACAGAGACCTACTCTTAACTCTCTTATTTGGGGGGAGAATGTTACTGCGTGCGTTATGTTTGAGTGATTTTAGTTTAATGTTCGTTCATTGTGTTCTATTCCCTTAGTTAGGTTTAAACATCGTTTTTTTTGAATACATTAATCAGTCTTCAACGTTAACCGCTACACACCTTTTGTAAGTATTTTTCTGCTTTTTTACCTGTACTTTTTTGCCTTTTTGTTTTGTAGTTTCCTTTTTTTCTATTCTGATTTTGTATATGTATTATCGTTTGTTTTAGGAACCGTAAATGTACACGTAAAACGAGAGAAACTGATACGCGTTCAAAATGTAAATAAAATAACCGTTATTGACGTCACACTGCATTTCGTACTGCCGGCTACTAAGGGGTGTGGAGTTGGATTTGACATTATAAAGGACATTCCGTTTTTCCAATTCCACGTGGCTTTTACGATGCGTGTGTTGTTGTATGAGTTAAGGTGTACGCTTCCTAGGGAATCCACGTTTAGTCAGGCGAATAATAAGTATGACAAGAAAGCGTGGGAAGTCTTGAAGGAGTTTAAGTTAGTGAATCCAGACTTTAGGAATAAGGAGAGCGCGTCTGGTGGTCTTGGGGAAATATACATATATACTCGTAATGGTCTCGGAATTTATAAGCGTGGGATGAAATACCCTTCTGGATGGTGGTTCAAAAGCGAACACCCAAAACATGGTTCCATTATCTACGTAAGGAGTCCAGAGGAGAAACCATGGAGACCATTTTTTGCTGAGAAGGGATTAGGCTTAAAGAACTTGGTTAGGATCAATCGTAGTATTGAAGCCTTCGTGTATTGCATTCTTGGAGCTCAAGTCAATACGCGCGTTTCTATCGTTGATAAGGAGAATAGTGGTGGTTCACAGGAAACACAGATTGTATTCTCAGAACTTCTCGAAAGCAGTATCGTCGCCAATACCATTACTATTGGGATCCAATACTTCCAGACTGCTGTCAGGGATGCAAATGTGGTGTTGGATTACGTGTTAGCTCCGGGTTGTTGGTTGATGCCAAGTAGACTTATTGCTGCGAAGCCATAAGGCGAGCAGCAACACTAATCTTGCCAAGAAAAATCTTGACTACAGCATCTCGATTCTGTCGTTCCAGATTTTCCGGAGGATGTTCGGAACATAATCGGGCATCGGAGAGTACATTATAGATCTATTATCGGTGGTTGGCTGCAGTACATATGGACTGCGGATTTCATTATAAGCGTACACGTTTGCATACCTGCTTGGTTTACCCACGTTTCTTGTAGGATTCCAGTTACGTACGCACTAAAACATGGAACGACCTAAATCCATCTAAAACCACCTACAACCACCAACAACCACCTACAACCACCTACAACCACCTCAAAAAATTTAACAACCACCTACAACCACCTCAGAAACATCTACAACCAGTCACAAACAATCGAAAACCACCTAAAACAAGTCATATGTGTATAAAATAAGGCGAAAACAAACAAGTCATGTACATGAAATACGAGAATCGAACAAAATCCTCACCTCCCCCATAAACTCTTACTCTCCCCCCTGGTCCCCTTACATAATCATCTACAGATTAAAAAGTCACGTTTTGACACGTCCATGAAATACGATGATCATTCTACAGTATCTATATCTTAGAAGAAAACTTTCACTCATTGTCAGATCACATTTTCTTTTGATCATTTTTTTTTTTGCTGGACGAAACTCAAAACATTTTTTTAAGTATGAGAATAATTTGAAATGGCCGATTGTGTCCATTGACACCAAGATAGATAATTTATCGACAAGAGGATTTTTAGAATGTATAAAACTGGGAAATCAACTTTTCGACTGTAATTCAGTCACGCTCATCACCTTCAGTCACGCTCATCAGGATGGACTGTATAATACTAGGCTTCTTGTCAGCACCTTGGTGAACGTTTTTTTTAAATAAATAGCAATAACTTCTTTTTGACATCAAGCAATCGGACTTATTTTAGGATGTTTACATCGCAAAAGCTTTACCACAGTATACAATTCATTTTAATCAAGTATTCCCATTACTTTGCATAAATCTTAACCATCAAGTTATTCAGTGCATTCTATCATTAACGTATTTACCCGCTATCCTTTACAAGCTCTATACATGCATCAAGAGTTTCCCGCTTCCGGTCGCGGCGCAATGCATTACAGGAAGGAAAGCGAGCACCAAATCCGAATGACCGCCATATTGAATATGAACTCTCGTCTTGTTTATCTCGTTATTTTGCCGTTTTTAATCTGAATACGTCCTTTATAGCTCACATTTTCGGATAGCAACCTCTCAACTGGTAAGTCAATCCTTTATATGGTTCTTGATGTCTTTTTCACGAATATATAAGGAGAAATAATGAGAAAGTTTCGAGCATTTTCAATGTTCTCCATCTAAATGATTCAAATCTTTATTACTTCTGTAGGTATGGGATTCGGGCACCGGAATTGTGTTGTTATTGGCTGCCCAAACAGTGGGAAAAAGCTAAATAAATGGGCAACGCAAACCTGTAATGTTCATGGTTGTTTGAACCTGACAGATACTTGTAACTGTGAGCCACCGTTCAAGCTGGTTTCCTTCCCTTCTAAACTGAAAGATAATGCGGGATGGAAACAATGGACGAATGCTATCAATAGGAATATAAAGAAAGGGAAAGTTTGGGTGCCAAAGAATAATTCACGAGTTTGCAGCAAACATTTTGTTGATGGGAAACCAACAGACGAAATTCCTGATCCAACTGAAAATTTGGGATACGACTTCAAAGCCAAACAAACGACGGGAGGAAAACGCAAAGCACCATTAGACAGATCAGCCATCCCTGTAAAGAAGGCAAAAAGACCTAGGAAAAAAAGCAGTGAAGCTTCTTCTGAAGTGAATCAAGATATACCGGCTTATATTGACTGTGATTCCAACACAAATACCACAACAGGAAGTAATGTTTCCAGCAGTTCCAGCACCGAAAACTGTAATCCAGCTATTATAGCAGAGCCACAATCTGAGAATCAGAATTTGGCAGAGAAAGATGAAGAAATAAAACAACTGAAAGATCAGTTACATAAACTGGAGAATGAACTCAACATTTGCAAAAAGAAGCTTAAGAAAAAAAGGGAAGGACTTACTTACTCAGACTTGGAAACTGATAACAAGTAAACTTTTTAACTGGAATTCCATCAAGAGCAGCATTTGATTTTTTGTTTGATAAGGTCAAGGAGAGAGTAAAAAAGATTAGATACTGGACTGGGCCCAAAAAGTCAACACTAAAGGGAAGGAAGTTTCAGAAAAGTCCAAAAAATTTGGTCCTAAAAGGGTGCTTACGCAAAAAGATGAATTTTTAATGACAATGATGAAACTTCGTCTTGGCTCGACAAATGCTGACTTAGCTCAAAGATTTGCTGTCTCTGCTACAACAGTGACAAACATTTTTACTACGTGGATTAAACTTTTGGCAAGTGAACTAGGGTGCATGGTGTACAACCCATCATATGAGGTTTATAGAAGAACATTACCAAAAAAATTCAACAAGCCTGGTTATTCTAAAACGAGGCACATCATTGACTGCACCGAAGTCTTCATCGAAACACCTAGTGACCCAGCTTTAAAAGCTGCTACTTGGTCAGATTACAAACACCACAACACTGCTAAGGTATTGGTATCTATAACTCCCAATGGGGCTTTTAATTTTGTATCAAAAGCTTGGGGAGGCCGTACATCAGATGTATATTTAACCAGAGAATCAGGCTTTTATGATATTTTGGAACCTCATGATGAGATCATGGCTGACAGGGGGTTTACTATAACAGAGGAATTGCTTCTGAGACTTGCAAAGCTCCATATACCACCTTGAAAGCGTGGCCAGGAACAATTCTGTAAGGCTAAAGTTAAAAAAACCAAAGAAATTGCAAACTTAAGGATATATGTAGAGCAAGCAATAAGGCGGTTAAAAACATTTCGCCTAATTAAATAGGAACTGCCCATTTCTCTCTTGGACAACTTAGACAATATTATGATGCAAAGACCACAAGCTTCTACCTGATTCTTTGCAAATTAGACCGCCCATCAACACCAAAGATGGATTCAGAATAACTAGAAGGTATGGATTTCAGTGTCTTTCACTAAGAATCCGTGGTAATCACTACGCTATCAGGAAACACACTGGTGAAATTACCAACATCTCTAATGAAGTAAAAACACAGTGTAGCGAAAGACTCTGGAGATACATAAATAGAGAAATCAAGATCTACTACGATAAAATCTTCCAGGAAACGAAAATCAGACATAACAAGAAATTAGAAAGACTCATCAACCGTAACACAAAACGGAAGAGAAATGTCAACCCTAAGTGGATCGTAAACATGTCTTCTAGAAATTTAAATGAAAGTGAAAAGTCCATCTTATCAAAAGGTCTTAATTTCGCACCAGCACCACGCAAAATACCTGTTGAAAAGTTCATAATTGAAACAGAATCTGCGATCTCAAATCTGGAGCCTAGTGCTAAGGCAGAGGTTAGAAACAAAGTAACAAACATCCTTGCAAGCGCAAAATCACCTGATGATAATCTGACAAAGGACGAAAAGAAAGCCCTACGGTCCCTAAAAGATGACAATAACATCATCATACTCAGAGCTGATAAAGGGAATGCCACTGTTGTCATGGATAGAACAGAATACGAGACTAAGATCAAGTGTATGCTGAATGACACCAAGACCTACTTACCATTAAAAGCGGACCCTGCAAAGAAATGTGAAACGAAGATGAAAAACCTACTGTCTGGTATGAAAGAAAGAATTCCTGATAAAACCTACAAGCATCTTTGTACCACAGACGGCACAACACCCAGACTATACGGCGTCCCTAAGATACATAAAGATGGTATCCCACTCAGACCCATAATCAGCTACATAGGATCGCCAACATACCAGCTTTCGAAACACCTCGTTACAATCTTATCACCATTGGTTGGCAACACTACTCAACACTTAAGAAACAGCAAATGGGTTGATATTGCTCAACAACTGATGATTGATGAAGAAGAAGAACTAGTATCTTTTGATGTGGTTTCTCTCTTTACTTCGATTCCCACTGATATAGCAGTAACAGCAGCCAAGAACAGACTAGAACTAGATACCAGCCTACAAGAGTGCACCCAACTTACATCAGCTGATATAACTTCACTACTCTCATTCTGCTTGAATTCAACTGAATTCAGTTTTAAGAACAATTTCTACCAACAAATACATGGAACGGCAATGGGATCCCCAATATCTGTTGTGACTGCGAACTTAGTGATGGAAGTTATCGAGTCAAGAGCGTTAACATCTTTCATTGCTGCCCCAAGAATCTTCAAGAGGTATGTAGACAATACCATATGTGTCATTAAGAAAGATCAGATCAAAGACTTCCACGAACACCTTAACAAACAGGATAACAACATCAAGTTCACCATCGAGAGGTACACCTGTGCTGGGTTACCATTCCTTGATACCCTTAACAAGGTATCTATGGATGGCTCGATACAAATCTCAATGTATCGAAAGAAAACCCACACTGACAAATATCTGGATTTCACGAGTCATCATCCACCACGACACAAGGCATCAGTAGTACGTACACTAGCTCACAGAAAAGATACTCTCTTACAAGACGAGGCTACGAAACAAGAAGAACACAAGCACATAATGACATACTTGAAACAGAATGGCTACCCTGCAAACTTCATAAAGAAACACTCTAACATCCAAAATCGAAAGAAAGATAGTCAGAAAGAAGACCAACAACCGAAAGGCTTTGCAGTACTACCATATGTCAAGGGCACCACAGAAAGGATTTCACGTGTCTTAACGCAAAATAAGATCAAAACCTGCGTAAAACCTCACAAGACCTTAAAGCAAATTCTCTCAAGACCTAAAGACCCAGTGAGGAAAGAGAAGCAGACTGGCATCGTGTATTCCATTCCATGTGACGAATGTGAAGTGGAATACATAGGTGAAACCGGAAGAGCTCTAGAAACGCGGAAAAGAGAACACCAAGCTGCAGTAAGACTAATGAAGAAAGAACGATCTGCATTAGCTGAACACTGCTGCGAAATAGGACATGCAATCAAGTGGGACAGTACTAAAATACTCAACAAAGAACAAAAATGGCACCAAAGGAAATGGGCAGAAGCGTGGCAAATTTCGAAAAACAAGAGCAGCATTTTTAACAAAGACAGTGGCAGAATTCTACCATTATGCTACCACAAATTTATGTAACATTTGCTATTGTCATATTGCGCGCGCTATGTTGTAACTTCCTCGCGCTTTTTCAAATTGTGTTAGCGTATGTTTTCTTCGCGAGTTTATTCAACTGTAACCCTGAAGATGACCATGAAGGTCGAAAGCTTGGTTAAGAAAAAACATTTAAAAAACTGGGGTTGAAGTATCAATTATATTAGATTATGAATATTATGATTGTTTGTGCAGCAGTTTGTAATTTGTACCCACCTTTATGTAAGTAATGAAACATTACTATTATGTGATTGTACTGGAGAGCAAAAAAATCTGAATTTATCAAAGTTCAAAATATTTTTTAAAAACAGTAATGCTATTATAGAAATCTGTTTGAAATAATATTTTATAACCCTTTTGTAGATTATCGGTTTTTCTAGAACAGTGTCTAAAGGTTTGTTTGCTCTCCAGTTCAACTTATCCCAATAATATTTTAGATTTCTTATAAACCTTATACATATATGAAATCAGAATTGGCAGAACTGTTTTGTTACACATTTCTGGGCTCTGTGAAAGGGAGTAGGATTCTACTATGCTCCTTTGACTTTATGCCTGGCTTCAGGTGATTAACATAAAACCATTCTAAACTGTGTTGCAGTGTGAGCCAGTAATCCATGTTTAGTTCGATTCGCTACACATGGTATCCCTTCTGAGTATAAACCAGAAAATGGCACCAGTCTCTTTTTGCAATGGCCATTTGGCCTTGAATTTGTGCATAGTAGTGATGATTTGTTTTCAAAGTAACTTTGTCATTAATACTTACAAGGTATTTTAAATTATCTGGTTTGGGGATATCATTTGCAACAGAAAAAGGACATTTGATTTCGAGCACTCTTTTTCCACAACAAACACATTCTAAAAGTAAATCAGGTGATGCTCCTAAAAATTGTTTAGTTTCATCAATAAACAGTCCACATTCACGATGGCTTGTCTCCTTATGATTTTCTTCAAATATCTTGCTGTATGCTTCCTTTGCATAGAGTTCCATTTCCCTGCCATATTTTAATGCAGGCACATTCTCTGATGGTGCAGATTGACCAATCAAACTATCAATAAGTTTCTCAGAGCTGACATTGTTTCTAGTAGTTTTTAAACTTTCAACTTTCGTCTTAACTTTGTAGAAATTTGAAGCAGTAATTCTTCCCTTGCGATGCTTGTGCCACATAGGGTTATTAGCCTGTCCCAGCATAGCCTGCTCAATTTGCGTTATTTGTTCTGCAGTCAGCACAGTACTGTCAGAAGGCACTGAAAGTGGCCTATAGTCATCTTCTATGTGCTCAGCATTTTGCATCATAACAAAAGTAGACTCTGGTACTACATCTTTTAGGCCTTTGTAGAGCATTTGCTGCCATTCTCTTTCAGGGATAGCATGTTTTTTCTCTACAGGCTCAAAAAGGGAGCGTCTTCTGTCAACAGTAGTTCTCTTAGGCTCTAAAAAAATAAAAAACTTTAATAATATTATACTCAATAAAATTCTTGAAAATGTTTCAAGTTGAATTATAGAATGATAGCAATAAACCTGTGCAATAAAAGTTTAATGTTAGTGTGTAATGTTTTAATAAACACAAGAGAAAACAATGGAAATGTATTGAGTACTTTTGTCTATTTTAGTCTAATAACTATTGCATGGGTTTATTGCAATCAGTCTAATTCAATGTGTTTACAATTATTATTACTAACCCAGGACCCGAAAGCCAAATTTATTAGTGCAAATAATATATTTTGTGTGTTTCTTGCACTTCCTGATTTTTAAAGCATTTACAGTGGTTATACCTTTGTTAAATTTTGGTGCTTTCCAGACCATGTCACAAATTTGCTTGGGCTGCACCACTGTTCTGTCTGCAGGGATAGTCCAAACACACTCCTTTGAGGTGCAAGCTGGGCTAGTTAGTCCATTTCTGTTGGCTGCTTCCAACCGAAAAAGCTAGGCAGTTACATGAATACACGAACTGCTCATCCTGTAATGAAAACACCAATACCAGAAATTAAAACTAAACCCAGAAAATTTTGAATCTTACTTTAATTATAGCATTGATAGGTACATAACTTACATCAGTTACCCAGCAAGACAAGAGCAATAAGCACTAACAATATTTCCATATTGTCAGCAGCGACCCAGGCTGTGTGTGGTATGTCGCTTATTTTCATTGAATGTGTACACTTGGCTTTAAGAAAACCAATCTCTGAGTCAGTTGATATGGGGTGCCAGAGAATCTCTTTCAGCCAACCGGATTCATAAAGACGGTAGGCCTTTCCTTCTTTATACTCATTTAATACGCATTTATGCAAAGCCGTGTCCTTTCCAGGGTGATCTCCCATAAGAAAAACAGTAATATCACTTAAAAATATCGGAGGCCAAGATGTAATGCCATCACTTTCACGAAGCCAGTCATTTAGAGTAGAGGGATCTGGCAATGAAGCTCCACTCTTCAACTCTAGCAATAGAGCTTTCTCTTTGTTAGTAGTTGCGACTCTATCTTCGTGAGTCGGCTGGACGGGGATTCTCATCTCCGATGCTGCAAACACATGAGCAACCAACTCATTCTTGATTCCACTTACTTTCAGGCTTCGCTTACGGCAATAAAGTTTTAGCGCATCAACATGCCAAGTTTGAACTTCCTCATAAGTCAGCTCCTCGGAACTCATCGCAATATCCTCATCACAAGCCTAAATCACTTCTTTTAACTCAACTGTTAAATTATAAACTGAATAAGACTATATCTTGACTGTTTTGAAGTACTGCGTTTTCCAAGTTAGATGTATTATTTACAGAGAAAAATGGCAACATACGAGATAAACAAGACGAGAGTTCATATTCAATATGGCGGTCATTCGGATTCGGTGCTCACTTTCCTTCCCGTAATGCATTGCGCCGCGACCGGAAGCGGGAAACTCTTGATGCATGTATACACAGCATCCCTATCCCTATACACAGCATCGTCTACATGAGGCCAGAGTTAGTAGAGTCTACTAACTCTGATGAGGCGTAATATTTGTTCAATCAATCAATCATTTTTATCAACTCCACTCCGATATTTTGTTCCATCTTTGCTTGTTGATATTGATAATGATAATAAAATGGTTCACAAGATAAAACAGTTACTGAGTAATGTGATTGTGAATGTGATTGTTTTTACAGCAATTATTACAATCATTGATTCTGATTCTGAGGATGAAAATTATGAATATTCCATTCCAAACAAGTTACCTAAGGTGAGTAACGTTCCTGTTTCGAACTTTTTTGTGTCTTTTTGTATGTTTTTCTTCTTCTTTCTTTTGTTTTCACAATGTAAATGTCTTTGCCCCCCATCTCGATTTACACAAATATCTGTGCTGTCACGCAAGGCTAGAAAGGGAAGGAACGCCTGGAATCGAGGCTAAAAAGCTGATAGTTGGTGGATCTGATTTCCTCTCAGGTTTCAAAATTAATGACGTCATTGGTCAACAATCAATAATTGCGCAAAATGTTCTTTGATTTTATTGTACAGCCTTTTATAAATTGCGGCTGCTACGGCCATTGACTGAAAGCTCAGTTGCCATAGTTGCTGTGATTGATGTGATTTAATTGTTAATTGTTAATCTTTTTACCTAACATAGATAGAAGAAGATTTAGAAAACCAGACTCCTTTCAATCAAACCAAGTAAGTAACCAGTTTATTTTGTTATATTATTCCGTATGACTAATAGCGCCAGAAATGAAACATCGAAATAAATCTCAGATTTGAAAAGTGAAAACCAGTATTAATTCAAATGGAATAGCATAGGAATAGGATAGGAATAGAAAAAGAAATAGGATAGGATAGGAATATGATAGGGATAGGATAGGAATAGGAATAGGGTAGGGATACAATGGGGAAAAAGAAATACAATGGGAAATGGGGATAGGATAAAATAGATTAGGGAAGAATGGCAGAATTCGAATGACAACGAACATGATGTACTAGGATAAAAGAAACAAGTTATGTTAACATGACCTATAACTTTAGAGGCATTGCTTATGCATATAAGACACTAACAATATTTCTATTATTTTTTATTATTATTATTATTATTATTATTATTATTATTATTATTATTATTATGTACTGATGTTTACAAAACATTTCTAATCCACACATTTATTCACCCATTCATTATTAATTAATCGGTCAGCACTTACCAAAGTTAGTTTATTCAAACACACTTATTGCTGTTTCAGGAGCGTTAAGGAAAAAAAAGACGTTGACCATGGTACCATCCTTAACATATTACTTGAACATCCAGAGGAACTTGATCTGAAACACAAACCATCAGCTGTACGGGAGGACAAGATGTTTACTCTCGATCGGAGATTTGTACCAATAGCGGCAGCCGAGGCAGATGACAACGGGGCATACATTTCGAAAGGAAATGCAAAACGGTTTTACCAGTACAATAGCTCTGGGTCTCGTACAGTCCATGCAGAAAATGGGGTGTTCTACGCTAATCAAAAAGCCTCGAAGGGATACAAAAAAGATTTTGTTCATGAAAAAGAGGTTTTCGAGCTCATAAGATTCTACAAAACCAGCAAGGCCAATCCTTCATTTACCAGGACAATTGTAACGGTTAGAGCAGTAACAGAAATGGAGACAAAACCATGGTATTTGGTCCTATATAAGTGGGCAGGTGAAAAACAAGAGTTCATCTTGCCGCGACATGGCAACGCCTCCAAACCCACTGCGTCGGCATACTTCCGCAAAGACTCCAACCTTTCGCAGACTATGGATGACTATCTTGATCAAGGACTGTCTGTTGACAACATATACTCCAATAGGTCAAAGCAAGCAAGCGGAACTGTGAGTGGGACCATTTCAGGGCCAAAAATGATAGAAAACCGCAGATTTCACAAGAAAGAATCAGAACAAGCGAGATGTACTGCCGAGAAACACAGCGAAGAGGAATCTTTGATATCCAGCCTTAAAAGTATAGCAAGCGTTAATACTGTCTCTTTTACTAAAACGCAATACACCTGTGTAAATATCCAAGACAATATCTTGAACGACATACACAGATTTTGTGTACTCGGCAATAGTGTGTTGCATGTTGACACTACTTTTGAATTAGTGGATGGTCTGTGGCTAACAGACACTTCATTTACCAATGAGACACTTATCAATCAACGAAATGGCAAGCATCCCAAGTTCCCTGGCCCTAGTTTCTGGCATTTCAAGAAGGACCGTAATACCTATCGCAGGTTTGCAGGTGAATTAGCCATTGCAAAACCAGAGCTCTTAAAGATCAAAAAGGTTGGTCATGACCTTGACAAGGCAATTGCTAATGGCATGACCGACATTTTTGCAGAAGCTGATAATTTGTGGTGTACACAGCACATGAAAGAGCGAGACGCACAAAAATTGAAATCCATGGGCTGTAACGAGAAAACGCAGAGGAGAATAATGGCTGACATCTACGGATGTCAAGATCAACTCCTACTTGAGAACGGTCTAGCCGACGCAGAGGACCCAGACGACTTCAATGCAAAGCTTGAAAGCTTGAAGGACATCTGGGAGAATCTCGTTCCGGGATTTCACCTGTGGTTTGCCAAACACCGAACAGAGCAATTCTAGACCTGCCTAGTTCAGTCAGCTCGCCAACAACTAGGACTGATTGGACGTTTCTACACAAACGGGCTTGAATTAAAGCATAAATTGCAAAAGAAACGCTTACATGAAAACGAAGTTCCTAAAGAAGTTGCAAAAGTAACGGCAACACTGGAAGAGTGGTCACATGGCTTCTACGCAGAGGAGGAAAGACCTAAGAGGTTTGGGGAAATATCGTCTGGCTCCAGGCTATGAGCATTTCTACGTCGATCCCGTGACCTGGAATAAATGGGGTCCTCAGCGCCAGGCACAGCATTTGTCAACGTTTCGGGAATTTAAACCCAAGTCTTACAACACATATAAGAAACCGAGTTCTGCTGGTCTGAAGGCTACTCCCAAGAATTAAGAACGAAGATGCAACCTTCCAGAACCAGAGCTGTTTCAAACTAGAACAGAACCACAGCCTAAAGCAGTGACTCCCCTACGAATCTCTAAAGGTGCCACAACCAGTGGGAGGTAAATGTAATTATGTTTCTTTACGTTTGCAAGTATTTTTTGAATATTTTTTATGACATTTTTTTGTAATTTACATAGCCGTTGCATATTGCATAACAAACAATTGCCATGAAAAAAACACTACCATGACTTCATATGGTAGTCTTACCATATTTGGAATAACGTTTAAGCCCTTTTATTCATTTTCTAACTTTTTGAGGCTTGAAATCGTCAAAAACGTGCAGATATTGTAGAATTATTTTTGAATTATGTATGGTCAGAAGTGACCATTGTGTGGAAAAATGCTAAATCGACACAGGTATCTCGCACGAAGGATAGCAATTATTTGACATGCATATATGCGTTATTATATATATTTTTTTGTCCGAAGTGATTTCCCTGATTTTTCGAAGTGTTCATTAGTTTTATTTTGGGTCATGTATGTACATAATTGTATGTTCATTTTTTTTTAATTTTCATGTTTGTTCATTTGTCATTGCTGTGTTATTTGTACGAGTTCCTCTAGTATCATGCCGGTGTTGTGATTCCATCCAGGTTTTTGTAACAGACCTATATATGTACATGTACTATAGATCGACCAGCTGCAAGCAAGCAAGAAAATATGGAAAAAATGATAATCCGTAACTCAATTCATTAAGACCCTTTTTAGGTTGCAAGTAGTTCAAAAAACACCTCTGCAATGGATTTCTTGGACCCGAAGAGAGTCAGTGGTAAACAGTATCAGCTGGTAAGAAGGGACGACAGTAAGCTTTGTCCCAAGAGTGTTCAACGATGTGAACAATGCAGGACGGCATTCCATCAGATGGACAAGGTGATAGTGAAAAGTGTTGGGGTTCGAGAATGTACCGACAAATCTGGCAAGGTTGTCAAGTATTCGGGAAATGTATATTTTCATTATCTTTCACAATGTCTTAGAGAATATTATCAAAAGTTTTCTTTTTCTGCGATTACTGTACCTGCTCGTACTCTGAAATTTCTTCCTGAAGGCGGGCAAGCAAGACTTGAAGCCAAGGGTCTTGTTGTAGAGAAGCAGTAGTAGGTCTTGTTTTCTCAAGTGAGCTCACTAGTACTGGTTTGTACAAAGGTTATATAGCTATTGTTATAGTTCAGTAAAAAAAGTGAAGGAATTGCTATTTGTGTCATAGCAATAATATACAGTACCTCCGTCTAACTGTACACACGTTCCCATTCTTATTTGTTTACTATAACAAGTTCCAACGGAAGTAATATAATTTCTATATACTAGTAATTATATACACCAATTTCAAAAATCGTTGTTGCAGTCGAAGGTACATTAATACAAAAAGTGTTTACAGTTAAAAAGGGGTACTGCGCCGATGTTAAAATCTTAAGTTTAAAAGCTGAAGTTGGACTGAAAGCACTTTAAGTGGAAAGTATTAAGTAAACACAATTTTTGTTCATTTTTATAATACATGTTTGTTACAGTTCAAAAAATTACGACGTATGTAAAAGTTTCAAAGAATGACTTTTGAATGAATTTATTGTACAACGGTTTAGCGAAGACATTGGACTGTTATCTACTCACCATAAAACATTCCGTCAATTTGACGAGTTTATGAACATTAATAAATTACTTTATAAATAAATTAATTCATAAATTGCCTTTAGATATTAAAACTGAATTGAGTTACGATTGAAACAGTGATTTTACAAAGCGCGTAAACTTATCGTTTAAAAAATTCCTTCCATTATCGGAAACTACCTCTGCTAACAAACAATTGTTTGAACATTATTTCTCCCAACTTCTCTAACTATATATCTTGCTTGTTGTATTGGTGTTCTGTGTTTTCTATGCAATATGTACACTATGTTTGTACATTTTTAGAACTGATATCATGTCGTTTTCGGACACAAAAACTTAAGAGCCTAAAAAATGAGAATCATAATCAGTAAGTCAAAAAGAAGTTATTGCTATTTATTTAAAAAAAAAGTTCACCAAGGTGCTGACAAGAAGCCTAGTATTATACAGTCCATCCTGATGAGCGTGACTGAAGGTGATGAGCGTGACTGAATCACAGTCGAAAAGTTGATTTCCCAGTTTTATACATTCTAAAAATCCTCTTGTCTATAAATTATCTATCTTGGTGTCAATGGTCACAATCGGCCATTTCAAATTATTCTCATACTTAAAAAAATGTTTTGAGTTTCGTCCAGCAAAAAAAAAAATGATCAAAAGAAAATGTGATCTGACAATGAGTGAAAGTTTTCTTCTAAGATATAGATACTGTAGAATGATCATCGTATTTCATGGACGTGTCAAAACGTGACTTTTTAATCTGTAGATGATTATGTAAGGGGACCAGGGGGGAGAGTAAGAGTTTATGGGGGAGGTGAGGATTTTGTTCGATTCTCGTATTTCATGTACATGACTTGTTTGTTTTCGCCTTATTTTATACACATGACTTGTTTTAGGTGGTTTTCGATTGTTTGTGACTGGTTGTAGATGTTTCTGAGGTGGTTGTAGGTGGTTGTTAAATTTTTTGAGGTGGTTGTAGGTGGTTGTTGGTGGTTGTAGGTGGTTTTAGGTGGTTTTAGGTGGATTTAGGTCGTTCCATGTTTTAGTGCCTACGTTAGCGAGGTAAGTCTTTTTTATGCAGTGTAATTATGTCAAATCCAATGTTATTCATTGCTGGAAGCATTCATCAAGGCCATGAACGCCTTAGTTACATTTCACGGGGAAGGCAATGTTCTTTTATCAGTTTTTCAGCTCTGTTATTTGCTCGAAATTTAGCAGTCGAACAGTGGACTGCAGCCACGGTAGATCAGATCCTCGTGGAAGGAGATCGACTTTATCTGAATGCTCTGGAAAACAGAACCATCCCTGACACAGAATTATTATCACTTGATTATCTGCCTAATGTGGCATGTTGTTCTTCGGAGACCAACAGTAATTTTTTGCCTTCAACAGCACCAGATGATTCGCTTATTTGGGCAGAATCACAAACTCATGGTCGATATTTGTGTCAGGGATGGTTCTGTTTTGCATACAATCCTCCACATCCCACTCTACTCGATTCGCAGCACTTCACTTGCAATATGTAATGACTAGTCATAAATAAGGAGCCTGTGAGGGGATACAACGATAAGCTTAGGAAAGTACATTCTTGGATGAAGTTCGGGGTGAATGAGATCAATAAGATGACTGTGAGTGAGTATGAGGAAAACAAGAGGGAGGAAAAGAAGAATATACCCCATCAAACAACTGGCAAGTGTAAAGACATGTAAAGATATGTAAATATGTAATGTCCCAAAATCGGCCTTTATTACCTACTTGTAGTTTTAAAAGGTATATACAACAAAACGTAAAGTTGTGATATGATTCAAACACTGTAACAACTTATAACAATAGGTAGTAATAATACTGTGATTAGTTTTGAATAAAACACGGTGGCATTTTGCTCGACAAAAAAGGCGATAAGTTGAGTTGCTCATTGATGCAATGTGGAATGATCATGTGGATTACATTGGAAAAAAGTGTCTGCAAGACTCGGTATGCTTCGCAAAGCACATGAGGTCATTCCATGGGAGTCGTGCATAATCCTTTACAATGCCATGATACTGCCAAGCATTTTAGATCTCGCTAAAATAAACCCTGTCTGCATGCAAGATTAGCATACGGCCATGTTTAAAGGTAGCTCCGGTGAATCTGGTTAAAATTACTCATTGAGCGCTTCTATTACCGTAATTCGTCTACTATCGTGTCCTTAGAGGAAGTAAAACGAATCATTGATGGAGAAATTGCACCTCTAAAACTTAAAATCGGAGAACTTGAGAAAAAAATAGAAGATATGCATCGGGCGACTGAATTCGCATCGATGAAATACGATCAGATGATGACCAACATGCAGGCTATCAACACACAGATCGACAAGCAAAATACGGAGAAAAACCTTAAAGAGATTTCCAGCCTAAACGATTCATTCAATAAAGCCAGAACTGAGATTGATGACCTTGGCCAATACCTACGGCGAGATTGTGTCGAAATCTCTGGTATTAGTCCCACTGAAGAAACCACGAGTGATGAAATAGTGTCAGCCTTAGCTAATGATATGGGCTTTAACCTCGATCCTACAGATATTTCAATCTCTCATCCTCTCCCAACATTCAACAAAAAAGCAAGTAGCAAGATCATCGTCAAATTCACAAGAAGGGAGGTGAGAAACAAATTCTATGCCAATCGACAAAAAGTTGCTGGAAAAAAGATCAACAACCTACACAATCTCAAGACACATCTACAACACAACCAGCAAACAGAGAAAGTGTACATCTCGGAGTCATTGACACCACTACGAAAGAAATTGTTTGGATCAGTTAACAACATGAGAAAAAAGCTGCACTGGAAATATATCTGGACCAACAATGCTCGAATTTACATAAAGCAAAGTGACAACTTGAGGACCTTCACCATTGACTCGTTCGATGAGTTCGATGAATTCCAAAAGCAACACAACAAGAGTCCTCAACATTAAACTGATAAGTATATACATATACCATCTGATGATTTACATTACATTTGCACAAAGAACTATTTACTGTGGCACAAGTCGGAAGCCGCTTAGATTAGTGTATCACTTCTACATATATAATCTTATCTATACAAAATATAACATCCAACGTCCTTATTCTACACGTATCAAAGCGACGTAAACCAAAATAATATACTAAGCAAGCTTCCTTTTTACGGCTTATCAGACAAAGAATTCCATAAAGCCATAGGTTCTTGGATTTATCCAAATGACTCATTAATTCACTCTGAAGATTTATTTCAAGACATACTTGAAAACCCAAACAATGATACAAACAATGAATCTAATGATTCCATTGATGCCGATCTATATATAGAATCAAAATATTATGACATCATACAAACCAGTAAAATACTAGATATGCATCCAAAAATAATATCTACAAAATGAAATTCAGAACCAATATTGGCAAACAATCAATTGCTGCAATCAATTGCTGCAAAACAAATTAGTGCTCATCAGTCATTTGCTAAGAAACTCAAAATATCTTTGTTAGAACTCCAGAGTTCCTCGAAAGAAATTTAAAGCCTCTGGTAAAATAACTTAATCAAATATTTCTCAACTCTCCTAATCTTATTTAAAATTCAACATGTATACTTCTTTCTTTCTTTATAAAGTTATGTAAATTGTTATATTTATTATTGTTGTGTGTACTAGCTCATCTAAATGTAACTCATAATGTTAGTATCTAACTAGAAAACCTAACGGTTAATTAAGATACTGAACATTTCAAAAAACATAACTATATTTCTGCTTAAAAAAACAAAAACAAAAAATAGTAAAATATATATATATATATATATATATATATATAAGCAAAATATGCATATATGTAATTATATAAATATATATAGAAATGTGAATAAAAAAGTATTGTATTGTATTGTATTGCAATACTACATGTTAAATGTTAAATGTTTTACTCTTAGTACTTTATTATTGTAACTTTATTTTTTGTTCTCTGTACTATATTTTTTGTCTGTAAGTTTATTTTAAACAGAGCCCCATTCAAACCAGCTTTGCTGAACTGGGCACCTCTGTATAAATATTGTGTATAAATAAATAAATAAATGCAATCAACAACTATTATTTGAATTATTTTTCAAATTTTTTGGCAAATATAAACATTGAAATAAGTAAATAGGGCTACAAATTACATGTTTGTAATATTATTTATTTATTTGAATCGTAATCGGCGTGATTATTTTTTTAAAAATCGGGATTGGGCTCCCTGTGTAATTTGCCAAATATGGAAATATCGCCTAAAAGACACGATGGTGCCTGATTTCGAGTTGGGAACAGCAAAATATATTTTCTAGGCAATCTGAGGATTTCAAAAATGTAGGTTAGCCGAGTATGTCCAGGGGGTGCATGGGAACCCTTTATTTCGACTAGGCTAATTACTCGGGCTACCTGCAAGGCAGGCTGAGTCTAGGTTTAGGTTTTCTATCTATCTATCAGTCCATCAACAATGTTAGAAGTAAGTAAGCCTGCGCTGCTCGGCGGTCAGCGGTGTTCCCCTGCAATTATGAAAAGCAGGCGGCTTGACGACAACTCATGTGACTTGCTTTGCTCTTCGAAGGTCCTTTTAATCGCTGCTCGTCGTGGTTAGAAATATCTGAAAACTTCTACAAAAGTCATGGCGAGATGTCAAGCGTTTTCGGAACGGGCTGATCCGTGAACTCAAAGAGAAATGCCAAAAGAATACTAGAGAAACTAGAAATACTAAAAATACTAGAAAAATCAAAGCCAAAGAAACTCAAATGAACCTCAAACGAACTCAAATGAACTTAGAGGTACTCAGAGGGATTCAGAAGGAAGAACAAAAGCTAACTCTTTAGTAAGCAGGAACATTGACAACGAAGCTGAGAAAGACAGGGAAAATATCCCAAACAACATGGACGCCATGTTGGAATCTGTCAAGATAACATTTAATGCGTTTCCAGCATCAAGAAGCGTTGGACATATATCAATGACAGTGAGGATAAGTCTTTTATTTATTGTATTGTTTTTGTTTACGATGTTAAACAGTTTCTTCAATACTTTGTCGTTCGTTCAACTATCCGTAGCGAGCATGTTAATCACTGCCTGTGATTAAGCTGTACAATTATCTGTATTTGATATTCCCAATAAAGAGTCACATTTATTAGAGGAATGCAGGTCTCGTTATGCTAAATTTCATACTCATCAGTATGTTGAGCACAAGCCTCCTTGTGTTGTTCTGTGTGATCGAGAACCAAGTAGAGTCCCAGTCAGACGACTCACCCACCTTTTGCACAAAAGCAGAAAAATACGGAAAAAGGTTCGTAAGTATCTTGTCAAAAATGTACCCATGTCATGTACCCAATGTCATCTAGAATTCATTGTTTTGTCAATAAATGTAATTTTGATCACGAAGAAGTAAGCTTAAAGTCTTATCCCAAAAGGTATCATTGAGAAAGAAATACTGGTAGTGCTAGTTCTAGAAAATCACTTTTTTACTTACATAAAAGAGCAATAAATGCAAGTTATAATTTTATTTATTACCTTTCACTGTTAACAAATCCAGGTTCACAAAAATATGCTGGTTGCAGTTTATCTCATGTTTACAAAAGTCTCAATCACAGAATTAATCACAGTAAGTTTACCCTGAGCAGAGATGAAGAAAAAAATCCAGGCCCATACACAGTAATTGATCCCAACATAACAATTTCTGCTCCCTATTCTCAAGGTAATATTGCATTATTTGGGTCAAATCCTGGTCGTCAATGTGTAGCCATGTCACTGTGTGCATTGATATTTAACTATAGGAGTGCAATAGGTTCTTCAGCAGACCTAGTGAACATCATGAATATTGGGAGTGAGTTGTACTCTGTTTTATCAAGGTTGTACAACCAAGACTTTTTACTATTGACAGAATTACGTAGTATGGTAACAGTAATAGAAACTAATTACCAGATGGAATACAGTCCTAGTTATACTGGTAATGTACATGATTTGTCATCTACTGTCGATTACCTTTACTGTATGCCCTTGGGTAATGTTTTGCAAATTTTAGTTGGAGAAAATTACCAGTCATTTCTTTTGACTATTCAATGTAATACAGTGGCTTTGTATTGTCATAGTAATGGCAGATTTAGGATATTTGACTCTCATGCTCGTAATTCATATGGTCTCCCCATCCTCAAGGTACTTGTGTACTCCTAGATGTTGATGACTTGAATGCTTTAATAAATTACTTCCAAAGTTTGTATGATAACTCAGCAGTTTTATTTACTCAGAGGAGTCCATATCACAGAAATGTGTATACAAAGCAATGCTACTGAAAATTTGTATAATCCAGAAATCCGCACATCTGAACCGAGTGAAGTGATTTGCAAATCTACAGATTATGATCAGCAAAGCAACAAAAGTAAAAATACAAATCTAAATACCAATAATACAAGTAGTATTCTTTTGAGACATTGCTGTGCTCTCTCATGTTATTGTATTTGTTTTTCTGTCATTAAAGCCTGTAGCTATTGGAATTCAGACACCCTGGACTCAATTTCTGATCATGGAAACATTTTTTCAAAGCTTGAACAAACAGTACCTTACAATAAATGATTTACCAGCAAGCCTCCAGATATATGATGCAGATATCAAGGTGACTTATAATTTACAAAAACAAATCAAAATGAACTACCGATATGAGACAAGCAAATTAGAAATCCAGAAGATAATAATGAATAATATACATTTTAATACAGGATTTTTAGCATGGTTGTCCACTTCTTGTGTTTGCTGCATTTTTCACCATAAATCTAGGACCACTGACTTCACCCTCATGATGTTAACTGACAATGGAGGCTTCAATAAATTTGAAAAAGTGAAAAATGTATCCACCCTAGTACAGAAAATGATGGATATTACAACAAAAACAGTTCATTTCAGATTGCTCCATTTTATTTCTATCATCCTCAACTCAGTTGTCAAACACTACAAGACAAAGTATTCTAAGGAAACACAAATCAAATGCACAAAAACGAAGACTGCTGAGAAACGCAAGCAAAACTATGCAAACATGGAACCTGCTCTTAAGAAACCCATTTGTCTCAAAAAGCAGAATAGCATAGGTCTATGAATTCTGCAAAAAGAGAAAACAACCTTTCACGTTTGCGATCTTACAGTGAAGCATGGTACAACTCCATGGATACTACAGAAAAACAAAACCGTTTATCTGCTAATCAAACTTGGTACAACTCCTTGAACCCTGGAAAAAAACAAAACCGTTTATCAGACATGTGCACTTACAGTCAAACATGGTACAATTCAATGGATACTACAGAAAAACAAAACCGTTTATCAGACATGTACACTAACAGTCAAACATGGTACATGGTAGAAAAACAGTAATAACATTAGATGAAAGTAAATACAAAATTCAACATCTGTTGACAAGAAAGAAGTCATTTGATGAAAAATACATTTGCAAAATCTGTCATTTAAAACTCATAAAACAACAAATACCATGTCAAGCTGTCCACAATTATTTGCAAGTAGATGAAATACCATTCCAACTTTCAGTCTTGGAAAAACATGAACAAATACTGATTGCAAGAAAAATCGTCGTCATGCCTAAGGGTCAACAGAGAAAAATTAAGGGAGCCATCTGTAATGTGCCAGTTGAATGTAACCAGACATGCAATATATTACCACGTCCCCCTGAAAGATCTGGCATCATAATCTTGAAGTTATAGAGAAAACTTCAGTTTAGAGGTCATGTGTACTTTCAAGCTGTCCGCCCTCAAATGATCATATGTGCACTTAATTGTCTAAAAATGAATAACACATGATACAGTGACATAGCTGTTGACATGACCAATATCCAGTTAAATCTAATATCTCTTCAACAAGGGTGTTCAAATGAATAATGAGGTTTTGAGCAATCAAAATGAAACTCTAAACAGTGAAGACTTTTAAGTATTTAAAAATACTGAAATCAATAATATGTTGAGTTGCAATGAGCAAAACTCTGCAGACAAGGACAACAATAGTGATGATAATGAAGAGAAGGATGACCCCTTGAATGAATTCAGAACACCAACAAAGGAGACATGTTTGCTATCTGTAATACCAGATTATCCTGTTACCATAGAAGAGAATGATCAAACATCACTAGGTAATGAAATCTACAATATTGCACCAGGTGAGAACAGACATCCTGTCTCATTCATGACTGACAAACAGTGTGAAGAGCTGGCATTCCCTGTATTATTTCCCAAAGGAAAATTTGGTTACAATGCTGATCGCAAAATCAAATTGTCACCAGTAAAATATTTCAATGCACGACTACTACATTACAGTAGACGGTTTGCAACAAACCCAGAGTATCTATTCTTTGCCCAGTTTATAATAGAACAAGAGAAGATCTCTGATAGCATTAACATTGCACTTAAAAAAAGTACACAGCCAGCCCGTCTCTGCAAATCAATTAAGATCTAATGCACAAAATTTACAAAATCTCATTTGTCAAGATCAAGCCTACTTATTTTTACGATGAATCCCAGGTTCACCTCCTTACTGGCAAAAGTTTATGTATGAGGTGGTTGCCATGGTGAAACAACTTGGTATTCCAACATGGTTCATGACATTATCCTGTGCTGATCTCAAATGGCCTGAGTTGTTTCAGATAATTGCTAGAACAAAGGGCAAGAATATGACTAATAAGGAAGTTGATGCTCTTTCTTATAATGACAGATGTTCAATGCTCAACCTCAATCCGGTGGTTGTTGCTAAGCACTTCCAATACAGGGTGGAAACATTTTTTACTGAAGTTCTGCTTTTTAATGCAAACCCAATAGGTAAAATAGTCTACTATGCACTTCGGATTGAATTTTAAATGAGGCTCTCCTCACTTACGTGCATTGATATGGACTTCTGATTGCCCTAAATTAACCAGTGACAATAAACAAGCGTACATAGACTTCATTGATAAGCATGTACAGGCCTACATCCCAGATAAAGAAAAAGACCCTCAATTACATGAGTTAGTTAAAACGTATCAAAAACACAGCCATTCAAAAACCTGTAGAAAGTACAAAAACATTTGCTGCCACTTGAACTTTGGACAGTTTTTCACAACCAGAACAATTGTGGCAGAACCTCTCTCAAACGATATTGATGAAGACATGAAAACTAACATACTTGAAAAAAGGAGGGAAACTGTTACTTTAGTTAAAGACAAAATAGATGATGTACTAAATCCAAGTAAACAAAATTATAACTCTACACTTACAGAATCTGATATTTTCAGCTCTATCAGTATGAAAGAAGACCAATACTATTCAGCATTATGTGTTTCTCCTGATTCTGATTATGAATTGCACCTGAGACGGCCAATAGAAAGTTGTTTTATTAACAATTACTTTATAGCTGGAATAAAAGGGTTTGCTGCTGTTGATTTACAGCCAGTTCTTAATCACTACAAGTGTATAACGTATGTATGTTCTTACTTCACCAAAGATGAACTGAATGCTCACAAGCAATCATGAATGCAGCAAAGGAAGCTAAAGATGCCAATATGAACATAAAAGATGGATTGAAAAAAATTGGTGCTGCATTCCTGTCAACTAGAGAATTTAGTTCACAAGAATGTGTATACAGATGTATGCCTGAATTATGGCTTAGGAAGATTTTCCCAGCAGCAGTCTTTGTCAGTACTCATTTACCAGACAGAAGAGTGTGTGTCTCAAAATCAAAGGAAGAACTCGAAGAACTTGATGATGAAAGTACAGATGTCTATAAGTCAAATATCATTGAACGCTACACTTAGGGCCGTTTCAAACGCCGCGCTACAGTCGCGCCGAACTTCTAGTCGCGCCGAATGATTAAGTTTGGCGCTGTATTAAACGTCGAACTACACTCTGTAGTAGGTAATTAAGAAATATTCTAGAATCATTGAAACTTTCTTCAACCCATAGGAAAATAAAAGAAACGACGAATAATCATGAAGGCAAAATTCAAAAATCAAAATATTGCAATTATTTCCGCCTTTCGTGGCGATCGAACTAACAATAATAGTAATGATGTTTCTGGACGGCGTAATAAAGATATTATCCTTAAAAAAACTTTATCAAACTATATTTTTGCCAGAAACCACAAACAAAAACATATTTTTCTTTTCATTTTGACTCGTTTCTGCATTTTGACGAAAGTTTCAATCTGCTCTGAGATGGCGTGACTTAGCGTGACATCATCAATGTTGTATTTTACTCCATTTTTATAGCAATTCTTGACGCATAAATTTTTGAACGCATGTCGGTCGCCATCTTGTTTTTGCTTCTCATGAAGATATTGCGCATACTCACTAGGACAACCGCTGATATTTGCTCCAAAAATAATGTATGCATTAAGTTTGGCACATGAATAGCTCGACGTTTGAAACAGTGTCGAACTTTTGCCGTGCGGAGCGACTGACACGGTCGAGCTCAAATTTGTGTCGCACCTACCTCGTCGTGCCGAACTTAATTGTTTTAGACGTCGTGCTATTCATGTGCCAAATGAAAACTATTTGGTTCGGCGCGACTGTAGCGCGGCGTTTGAAACGGGCCTAAGAGACCACAATCTATTTCATCTGTATAGAAAGGAATGTCAAGAAACAGCTGATGCACAGCCAGAAGTGCTCACTGACAATTTGATTGAATTTCAACATACCTCAGAAAATCAAGGGTGTTCACTTCCAGTCCAAATAAGATTAACAGATACTAATGAAATTATGAAACGTAGAAAAGTCAAGGCTGTAATAAGATATCATGCACCAAACAAGAGAAAGGAGCCTGAAATTTTTTTTCATCATTTATTGATGGTTTACTATCCATGGATAGATGAAAGTAAGCTCTTGGGTACTGATGGTACGTATGCATCAAAATAATATCAACCTGATATTCAACCAATATTACAACAACAGGTCCATATTTGAACCTGATTGTCAAGGAAGGACTATAGCCTACCATTATGCATGTGGAACCGAGAAGGACCAACCGAGGACCAAAAAAAGTGGATAACATCCTTTGATAAGGTCGTAGATATGTGCATCGGAGCCGTCCTACACTATAAGGAAGAACTAGGACTAATAGAACTAACCAGGTCAGACCTAAAAAAGGTCAAAGGTGGACTAAACCCCTTATACTGGAAACTAGAAGCGGTAACAGGAGAAGATGGGAACGTCATATCAAAGAAAGTAGAGGGTAAAGGACCCACATTATACCCAAAAATACCAACAAACAGGGCTCCGGGTAAGCTACGAGGAAGATTTTACGACGTGTCCGGAAAAAAAAAAGATCCAGAAGAACTTATTGGTAAGAAAATAGATGCGAACGTTGCGTTACACATTAGTAACATATACGTAGGATCTTCAGGTAAAGTAACCTTAGTCATAAGAGTATGGGAAGCAGACACCAAGGACCCTAAGGAGTACGAGAGACTACTAAAGCCAATTCCTGAGATAGAGGAAGAAGAGGAGTCAGACGAAGAATGCCTTCCCTTTACCTAAACAACATCCAACCTACTCCCACCGATACGATGGCAATTACCGCTAAGTTCACGTCATGCGAACTATCACCAGTAGGCTTAAGATACCCTTTAGGTCTCTTAACAACGCTATTGGTTTTTCCCGCCTTAGTCATATCGTTTTTATTGGTTTTTCCCATCTTGGGCACATCGTCTTTCTTCTTCCCAGGCTCAACAACCATCTCAGTGTTCACATTATTAACACCAAAGATCATGTCCTTGGTGGCATGTTGGAGCTTGTTGTTGTAGCCTGATACTGACTCTGTGTTCATTACCAGGTTAGAAGGGAATAACCAACACCCCGGGGATATGGCAAAGTCTAACCTGACCTTGGCATCTTGCACGGCAAGCTGGTATCTTTGAACGCCCTTCGAGATGTTATTTTCTATCACAGCCGACTCAAACAGCACTAAGAATTCCTGCCTAGTTTCTTGAGCCGACCCAGAGGAACCTACAATGCTGCTCCTGGTATTAACCTGAGCACCAAGAACGCAATAAACAAATGCTTCTATGCTCCTGTTTATCCTAGCTAACCCCGCTAACGTTAGGCCCTTACCTTCCTGTGGTATGAAGTACTTCCATTGGTCCTCACTCTTGGGGTTGTAAATGTAGCCTATGGGCAAATGTGGTGGCTAACCTCCGAATTGGTAAATACCACCCGGCCATATGTTCATCCGAGCATCAAAGGCACGCTCTGAGGCGTCGGGTGTATGCCCCCACTCGGTGTGCGTCTTTTTTCCATCCACGTAAATGTCTCCTATGCCCCCATTTGAGCCATGGGTAAAGCGAAAGTCCTTTGGAGCACTAAACTCATTCCTTAGCCTTTCGTAGACTATCTTATTATGACTTACGCTCACGGGATCGAAGGTGCTATCCCCAGGCAGTGGGCTTTTAAGCTCATAGAGCAGCCTACGAATGGTAAAGGCGACGTGAAACTGTAAGAACCTACCTGCCTGGTCATCCGTTAGCATATTCTCTGCCACCCCACAACCCGATGTTGCGCACCATAGGACGAAGTTTAGTCTCTGGTGCCAAAAAGCAATACTTGGACCTTTCTTCCTCCTGTATGCATCTTCTTTCTTATGCTTAATGCCCATGTTTAGGAATATGTTTCTCACCTTTATGTCAAAGTATTCTTCTGAGACATATATCCTTAGGTTCGTAAAGTCTCCTACGGTAAGGTCTTGATCGAAATCCTTGTGAGGGGGGTAGCTCACGCGCTTAAGCACGTACTCTGGGGGAAAGTTGGACTTAGGTTTAGATTTAGTGAGTCTGGGAAGGGGATTGGGACTGGGTTTGGACTTAGGAGGAGGAAGGTGATATGTAGATGATACGGGGGGCTTGTCAGGAAGAGATCAATCTATATCGTTACTAAAATTCTCATTACCAAATGCATCAAACATGTTTCTTCTTTTATATGATGTATTTCTTTTCCCACTTAAACCTCTATTCTATCCTCGCGATGAATCCTATAATCAAGCCCCCCCCAGGCGGAACACTCCTTCCTTGGTTGTGTAAGTTGTTGAATAAGTTCCTCTCTCATCTCCTTCCTTAACCCCTCGATGTCGAATACTTTTTTTCCCGAGAATTCTTCATTCTTCTTCACTCTAATTTCGCTCCTAAGTCTCTCATACTTCCCCATTTCACCGAGAATAAGAGTAAACTCTTCCTCACTAATCTTATTATCCTTCAAAGCTTTCGAGATAAGATCGTTAATACTATTAAGCTTAGAATAAATGAGCTGTATAGTCTTCTCGTGCTTACTTACTTTTGCAGTTAGCTTCTTAACAGTCATTCCACACAAAGCGGAAACGATGCCCATAAAGCCCCCCACTGCGGATAATGGTATTCCGACCGCCAATCCAGGACCTGTAAGTGATGTACCAATGCCCCCATCGTGAACAATGCTGAAAGACCTCCCGCGGTCATTGAGGAAGTATGGAAAAACGATCTCCATCGAGAATACTTCTTTCGCACCTTTTCGTAACGATCGCGCTCATTTTCTAACTTCACGAGCACGTCATTTGCCTTATGTAGTCTAAAATCCTCACCCATGCCTTCCCCTTGCCTCACATCAGTGATTTCTGGAACTGTTGGATATAATCTAGCCGTTCTTTTTATGTCATTATCAATCATTCTTTTGTATATTACGTACGTTATTTCTTATGTAATTTCCAGTGCGATTGATATTGGATATACTCCATCAGGGATGCTATTGTTGTTAATATCCGTAACCCAAAATCTTATGCTACTGATCTTTTCTCCGAGAATGGGGGTAGCGATAGTATCATTAAAGGTATATGATATGTTCCTACCAAGGCGTCCCACACTTATAAGGGAAAGCACTTGGGAAGAAGCGAATGTGCCGTATGGTAATGAGTCGCGTTTTTCATCGGATAGGACATGAAAGGAATTCACGAGGTTACAATGAAGACGAAGAACGGAAGGAGTTTCCTTAATACTTATCTTATGCGATTTCTTTTTCTCTCCATCCCAAGCTAGGGCAACAGGTACTCCCAGGAGAGAGGCTAAGTTGGAGCTTAAAGTTATGCCCTCTTCGTTAGCCACTGCGTGGGCTATGCCTTCCTCATCCACCTTAATCTTCAAAGAAGATTCTCCTAGAGACAAAGCAGCACCAAGAGCTCTCTTAAAAGTAGTCAGGTCATAATCCCCCTCAGGAATCCTAAGGACGACCTTATTCTTAGCATCATACACGAGTCCTTCTCCAATGAGATTATAGAGCCCATTCTTAAACATACAGCTTAACAACGTCATCTTACTCTTCCTACCTAAGGGATATTCCAACCAAAATGTCTCGTTAGGTTTCCTTAGGTTCACGTAAAGTCTTACCATTTATATCTACTCCTTATCTCCTTTTGTTCTTATGTTGTTATCTTATTTTCTCTTATTCTTCTTGTTCTTATATTGTTCAACCACGGCTAAAATCAACAACCACGCATTCTTAGCCACGAACCCCACGACCTCTCCCGCCGTTTTGAAAAGAAACGAAGCGATGGAGCCTATCATCCCAGGTAGCAGTGTCGCCATCTTTTTACCTAGGTTCTTCAAGCCCCTTCCCATAGCGGATAGCCCTGCCTTGAGTTTGGAAAGGATGACTCCGACTACGACAAGGGTGGCTGCTAGTACGGCAGCTACGGTGATTCCCCCTGCTTTTTTGAAGATCTCTTTGATGCGCTCTCTTAGGGAAATTTGTTCTAATATGGCTTTGTTTTCTCCATCTACTTGTTCGTTTTCTCTCTCTAGTTCTTCATTCTGTCTCTCTAATTCTTCTATTCGTTCCCTATCACTAGGATCGTTCCTCTCTTCCAACCTTTCCCTCTCTTCTTCGTTTCGTTTTATCGTTTTTTCGTTGTCTGTTTTAACCTCTTCATTACGAGCATGAACCACCTCTTCCGTTGGACCCAACCTTTCCCTCATCGTGGGGGGGAAAAGCCTCGGGTTCATCTAAGAAATATGTCTTAGAGTTATCTTTTCCCAACTTCAGTGTCACCCTACCATATTCGTCTTCTTCAACTATTATCATCTTAGCCTTCCCTACTCTTTTCTTGGGATCCCAATTAGGATACTTTTTCTTCACCTCTTCAGCGGCAGACGCCATCCTACCTTCCCTTTCCTTAAGGTTACGCATCTTGAACTCTTGGATATCCTGTTTGAGCCTACTACGATATGCATTCTTAGGCTCGTTCTCTAACATCTTATACCCCCTTAATTCTCGATCACTTGCTCTCAACCCCCACTTCGAAAAGGAGCTCCTAGCCCTTTCCATCCAACTCTTCCCACCCAAGTCCTTATCCTCTAATAAGGGGTCTAATTCATTATCATTGATGTCGATTTTTCCATCTTCTTCTAGGGGATCAAAGTCTATGATATCTTCTCCACCTTCTGCCATGTTTTATTTTACTTTTTTAAATAACATACGTTAAAGCTAAAATTCCACCCACCCACAAGAAAGTTGTCACATAACCCCCCTCTTCCTCGCTCGGATTGGATTGGGAAGGCGTGGGTTCGTCATCGCCTGGAAAGTTACGAAGCCTACTAATATATGAATCATCATCCTCACTAGGCTTTCTCTCATACTTCCTTAATTCTTGCTCGCTTATCTTTATACCCCTACTCAAAAAGAAGTGTCTGAGCCTCTCAGTCTGAGTTTTCTTACTCATGTACTTACCCTTCAATAAGAACCTTCTATCATCGTCATCAAGGTTTATGTCAATAGGTCCACGTTCTCCCATTCTTTTATATTACTCTAGTAATAACATATGTTAAGGCCAAAATTCCCCCACCCACGAAAATCATCTCATACTTCTTTTGTTCCTTGCTTGGTTTGTTATAATCTGAGAACTTAGGTTTCGGATATTTCTTATCAAAGAACGCAGGCTCCGGATGAGTCTTAGCATAGAGAAAAAGGGCGTCATCTGTTTCTTTCATGTTCTTTTCTGCTATCTTCTTATTCACATATCTTGCGTCTAGGTAATCTCTATACTTTCCCCTTTTCTTTTCCCACGCCCCCATGTACCTCTGATACGCTTCCAACGCCTTATCATGACGATTTTTTTCCTTCATTGCGCCACCATCACCTGCAAAGTACTTAGCCAAGTAACTCCCCAATGAATGCTGCTGCGTTTAATAATGCTCCACCAACCGCCATTGCCATTTTTTATCTTTCATTGAGAAAGATAAGTGTTTAGGCATTTTTTTGTACTCCTTAGACGCCCACTGGTAACATCTTCCTCGCTTCTAACCACTCCTTCAAATGCGCGGAACTCGCGAGAACGGCCACCCACTTACCATAATTCGTCAAGCTATTGGATGGATCGTTAATGAATGACTCTTTCATCATCTTCTTCCCTACGAAAGCTATTCCCGCGGCGATTCCTACGATTACTGCGGATTCCATGATCTTTTTCACGAGGTCGTTTTCTACTTTCTTTGCCATACCTTTTATCTGATGAGGATATCATTGCTTATATGAATTTTCCCTTATCTTAGGGCATGCCTTCCCATTTGGTCTATGGGTTTAAGGCCCTTCCATTCCTATCGCTGGCTTTACCCTACTTGGAGTTGGGGAAGGCACGGGAGTGTTATCCGCTTGAGTGGGAACGCTTGGGGGAGGCGTCGAATGTGGGGAAGGAGCGGAATTACTCTTTCTCCACCTAAGGTATAGGTCAGCAACCGTTAGCCCTAATCCTATCATGGTTAATATGCTAGTGAAGTTGAGTTCAGGTGTCCACGTTCCCTCCGATCCTTCTTCTTCTTCCTTATTAGCATTCTTTTCCACAGCTTCCTTTTCTAGTAATGCTTGCTTAGCTTTCCTATTATATTCCACTAACTTCTTTCCGGCAGCAACCTTCTTAGGATCTTTTTCTCGAACGATCCTTTTTGGTTCTTTCGTAATCCGTTCTTCATCTCCAGCTCCTCCACCATCTTCTTTTGTTGTTTCCATAATAACTTTATTAATGCTCCCAAAGGGCTCTTCCGCAGTAATTTACAAAAACAAAGAAATGATAAAAGTCTATATATATATATGTATGTATGTATAATGATATAAAACTCTAAAACATAGTATAATTATAACAGGAAACGATAAATTCATTTAAAAACTGTATGAAAGTGACTCTTAGCTTTAGCTTTGAAACTGTGTAAACTCGTACACTCGGTAATTTCTTCAGGGAGGGTGTTCCAGCACTTCACCGCTCTATATATAAAAGAACGCTGGCCAGCAGCAGTACTAAACGCTGGGATATCTAATTTTTACTTATTCCTAGTATTTTTCCCGTGAACATGAGCACGCGTCTTAAAGCGTGAACTGAGATACTTTGGGGCTATTCCCTTTAAACATTTAAAAGTTAGAATTGCATCATAAAACGCCAGTATGGCAGACACAGAGAGCCATCTAAGATCGTTCAATACAGGTGTTATATGATCGTATTTTCTAGTTCCTGTAACAATTCTGGCTGCAAAGTTCTGGATCTTCTGTAACTTCTGCACATTAGTTTTGCTAGTGTTAGCCCAAACAGTTGAACGAAAGTACAGCTTACTGAATACTAGAGATGTAATGACATTCTCTAGAGTTCTTGAATCGAGGAGATGCTTGATCCTGTTGATTTGGCATAGACTTGCCATACAGGTGGACGTGATATTGGTGATGTGTTCATCATAGCTAAGGGTTGCATCTACTTGCACTCCAAGATCCCGAGCAGAGGTAGATGGAGCAATTTCCTTTCCCAGAATTGTGATGTGGCAGTTGGGAAGTTTCTGCAGCATTTGTCGTGTACCCATGATTAAGAGCTTGGTCTTGTCAGGATTGATGAGAAGATGGTTATGACAGCACCATGAAGCAATCAAAGAAAGGTCTTCATTGATCTGTTGAACAATTGTGTTCACATCCTTAACCGGGAACGACAAATAGAGTTTTGAGTCGTCCACATATGATTCCAACGAGCCAAAATGAGGAATGGTAGGCAGATCGTTCAGATAGATGTTAAAAAGTGCCGGACCTAGGATCGATCCTTGCGGAACCCCAAAAGTTATGCTTTCCAAGCCAGAGACTTCTGAGCCAATTCTGACATATTGGCTTCGTTCAGATAGATAACTTCCATCTTTATTACTTATCCACAAATTCTTAAGTCTTGCTTAACTATCTTATCCACAAATGCTTAAGTCTTGCTCAACCATTGCTTAATTCTTGCTCAAATTCCTTAACGAGTTGCTCAGCGGGTTCCAAAAATTCCGGAGATTCGCCAAAAAATCCGTCTTCACGTGCTTTCCGACTTGAAAAAGAAAATCTGCTAATGCTATGAATCTTCCTCCTTTCAGCGCAAGGAATCCGACGTCGTTGATTATGCTTTCTCTCAGGAACTTATTGTTCTCAAAATCTTTGTTAAGTTCTTTCTTATCATCAATCGGAAGAATGCGTGAGATGATTTCTACTGCGATTCCTTGAAGTACGCTTATTAATCCGTTCACCATCTTAGCCCCCGTTGCGGTTTGATATCTGTTATAATACTTCTTAACGTCCTTTGGGGGTAATCTTTTGACATCTCCTAGACTTAGTTTGGAACCCGTATATTCGCTAATGGTTCCTTATGTGGCAAGTATGCAAAGTTGTTCCCGCTTTCCCGCTAGCTCTTCGTCGTCGGAACTGGGAAGGCATGCCTCGTGCTTTGACTTTGACTTTTTGGGGGGTGTTGGACTGGGAAGGCATGCCTTTACTTCTTCTTCTGACTTTGTGGGTGCGGAATTATCATCGTACTGTTCCATGATGGATGCCATTCTTCTTTTATCATCATCAACATATACTTAGGTCAAGTATTGGGGGATGAACGTGGGTAAAAGAAGAAGCTTTGATGATGATAGGAGCTTCTTTTTCATCATCATTCTCCTCCTCCATCGGAAGTATGAGCGAGATAATACCCACTAGGAATCTTTGAGATACGTTCATGAACCCAATCGCCTTCTTATCCCCTACAGTGGACTGATACGCCTCATGATATTTCTTAACGTCCCTTGGTGACAACTTTATGATATCTTTTAGACTTAGTTTGCGTCCAGTATATTCGCTAATGTTTCCTAATAGGGCAAGTATGCAAAGTCGTTCGCGCTTTTCCCTTAGCTCTTCCGCCTTCTTAGACTTCAGTTCTTTGGGAGGGGATTTTTCCGTATCACCAGATACTTAAACCAGGTATTTCAACGTAGAATGGATGTGGATGTATTAAGCAAAAACATATTCTGGAGTACTTTTCTTTCTTTAGTATTTTCATGAGGGCATTCCTGTCTTCGATATCCATACCCTCTCCGAATTCTTCGAATAATACCTTATTTGCTGATTGACTTGGACTGTAGAAGGATATGATGCACGCAACGTTTTCGCGGAAGGGTTTTGCGATGGAGGTAATTTGCTGGGTTAAGACCCAAACAGAGATCTTGTCGTGCCTTCCCGAAAGTCCCAACCTAATGAAGTCATTCGACCTTTGTTTTAAGTCCTTTGAGAAAGCACAATCATCCAAAATAATTAAAGTGTCCTGCCCCGAGAATATCGTCTTACACATCCAAAGTAGATCACAGATCTCATTCACATCATCTGCCTTGGGTGATAGCACAATAAACCTAGGATCCTTCTTGGCAAAGCCTCGATAAGTACGATTTTCCACATAAGTGGGGCAGATTAGTATAACGTATTCGAATACGTATCGGAAACTATTCCTTAAGGTATTCACTAAATATTGAGTCTTTCCGCAATTCGTAGGATCAGTTATGATACAGTGAAAGGGTGTCTTATCTTTTAGTTCCTCCATCCTTATTTATTGTATCATAACTATGCTTTAGTACTCCTAACCCCTCTCCCCCACGTGAACTCCCCTCTAGGGCATGGGGGCTCTTATCCCCAGGGGGTTAGTACCAGTTTTGCTTGAAACTTCTTTTCTCGAACTCCAATAATCCATCCCCTACAATGAACAAGTAACACGTCATTTCCGCATCTTCTGTTCCAGCAGTTCTCTTAATATACAACCTCACCCCTCCTTTCGTCGCATCGGAAACAAGTCCACTACCATGAATATCTCCATCAGGATGAGTTCTCAAGTCAATCCACAAAGCAACCTTGTCCTCGTAAAACTCTTTTGGAGTCATGTTATCCGTTAATCCATATCGCATCACGATCGACTCCCAAAAATCTGTTGGTATCATCCCGTCGGAATACAACTTATGGGGCACACTATTCACGTTGATGTCTACTTTGGTAATATTGGGGTTCGTAAACTTTTCTGAGTCCCTACCGCAGGCTGTATGTGGCTCTATGAATAGCATAAGGATTCCAGTCATTGATCGTAGGGGTAAGTTGATCTGTTCCTTGATTACGGTGGTACTTTGCTTGTTGATGGGAAAACTCTTATGCATCAATACTTTCTCGTAGTAAAATCCCTTACCCACTTCGTAGCTGTTTAATGCTTCGTTTGCAAGATGTTCGCTGGTAATGGTTTCATACTCTAGTTCTAGATTGGATAGGGAATACTTAGCGTCCTCTTCGGTTGAAGTTACGATCTTTGTGCTCATCGAAAAGGTAACCTGGAAGTGCAGAGTATCTATTAATCCGTTGGAATAATATACTCCATGAGAGTCGAGAATGGTGTGGGATATAGGGATCATGTACCGCGTTCCGTATACTTTGGCTAAGGCAACTCCTGCGGCATCACCAGTGTCCTTATCTCCAGCGCTTGTTCTTAGTTTCCGCATGTCTTCTGAGGAGATCCCTTCTCTTAGTCTATTCTTTCGTTCTTCCTTTCTGAGGAATAAGTCGCCATAAGTTTTATAGAGGTCATATCGGACCAAATCTTCTATTGGTCTTCCACCAAAGGTAACTCTCATCTGTTCGATAAGGTTCTTACCCAGGTTATTAACTACGGTCTTATTTGCATCAGGGGTGCTCCCATCCTTCAAAGTGAGATCCACTAAGAGTGCCAAGCTTCCGGGAACAATAACAACGTTCTCCGGTAACTTGGGAATATGGACATCCAACGTTCGTTTAGGATCCACTGTCGCTGGACTGAAACTTACGCGATGAATATTCTTCTCCGCCTTGAGTCCGTAGGGTTGTTTGAAAATCCTATCTATATCAAGCTTTCCTGGAATTGCTCTTAACATTTTTCTTATTTATGTAATAACGAGTTACTCCCTTAGATACTATGGAAGAAAAGAAACTTTCAAACGTTTATTACTCGACCGAAGGATATTGGAAGGGATATTCGGCAATTTCGAAACTATCCGAAGCGACAGGCATTTCTGAAGAGATAACAAGAAAGTGGCTCATTAAGCAAGCCTTGTGGCAAATATACCTCCCTGCCCCCACTTACATTCCCAGATTCCATTGGAACATTTCTACGCCCAATGAGATCCATCAAGCAGACTTACTCTTTATGCCTCATGATACCGTAAAGAGAAAGACGTATAAGTATGCTCTCGTCGTGGTGGATGTTGCTTCTAGATACGTGGATGCGGAACCTTTGACTGCGAAATACTCCTCAGGAGTATCTAAGGCCTTGGAAAGTATTTATTCTAGAAGATTAGATTGGCCTAAGACTCTGATGGTCGATCCAGGAACGGAATTCAAGGGAGATCTTACGAAGATTATGAAGAAACGTGGTGTGAGAATCCAAAGATCAGAAGCTGGAAATCATAGAGCACAATCCCTCGTGGAGCATGCTAATCAAACGATAGCTGAGAAGCTGTTTAGTCATCAGTATGCACAAGAGATGATCAGAGAAGGAAGATCGCGAGAATGGGTGGAACGACTTCCTTTCGTGATAAGCGCTATTAACAACGAAGTCAAAAGAATTACTGGAAAGACAGCAAGAGGCAATAAAGTCAGAGTCCGTCGAGGTAAGAGATCCTACGTACAAAAGACCAGTGGGACCAAAAGAAAATAGGATCCCTGGAGGGGTGCTCGTCCGATACTTATATGCTGCTGGGGAAGAGGAGGGAGGTCAACAACGCGCTACTGATCCCATTTGGTCTTTAGAAGCTTATGAGATATCGTGCGCGACTATTACTCCTAATCAACCTGTGCTTTATTATCTTTCTGGAGAAGCTCCAAAGCGTTCTTTTGTTAGAGAGGAGTTACAGGTTATTCCCAAGGATACGGAACTACCTCCGGATAGGGTATTAGGCTAAAGATTGTTAAGATAGTGGCCGTGGGCTAAGGTTACGATAGGATTTTCCTTTGAGATTACTCGTTTGTCGTCTCTTGAGGAAAGAGCGATCTTATTGACTCCCTTGCACTTCTTTTCCTCTCTTCCTTCTTCTGTTCTGAAACAATAGAGCTTTGCTCTTAGCGTGATGAATTCCGTGACTTGTTTTCCAGCCGTTTCGTCCTTCATCATTCCTCTTACTTTCTTGTTTACTCTCTTGGTTAATCCCGCGTGATCTTTGGGATAATTACTCGTATCGAATAGCCTCTCGATGTCTTCTTCCATGTCTTTGTAAAGATCATTCGTACGAATTTCATAGATTAGACTATCAGTATCAGTGTAAAGAAGGGTTACTTTGTAGTTATACTTCTTCTTAACGTAGTTATACTGAAAGTCATACATAAATTTCTTGGATAAATCTAAGATAGACATTCCTAGGTAAATGGGCTTGTTGTACTCTAAGCGCGTTCTTCTCATGTGAATCGCAGCTAACTTTTCGGAGAAGGACTTGGCTCCGATGAAGTTAGGCTTACGGATTAGCTTATTTGCTTGCTTTTCGTTTATCACTAAGCGTATGTCTCGTCGATTACGAATGTTCTCCATGGTCTTTCCGAAGACAGAGTTGTTCATGAGTTTGAAGAAATCCTTCTCGAAATCGTTCGTCGCGTTGGTTCTTAAGTCCGTATTTAGGTCTATGTACTTCTTTAACCAAGGGGATTCTTCAAAGGAAATTCCCCTATGGATCTTCGTGATTCTTAATCCCTGACTTTCGTAAAATTTTAGGGTATCATGATGTACCACATAGTGTGACTTATCGTAGAAGTTCGGAATAAGCTTCATTACTCCACTTTTTGCTTTAAGATGTTCTGGAGCAAGGGGATAGTCGTTGTGGAGATTGTGCAATTCTTGAGGATACTCTAGATCAACCTCCAAAATGCAGGGTTTTCTTCTCCAGTTCTCCAGCTTTTTCTCATTCATCCATTTGAAGCCTTTTGTTGGTAGGGATTGGGACATTGCCCATCCGTAGAGGTTGTTTGCTTCCCAATAGGGTATGTACGTGCTTTTTTCGTTAGGATTATAGTTCTTCATGTACTTATTATTAGCCTTTGCGTAACGCTTACTTCCCACAGAGGCGATTCCTCCTCGGATTCCGCTTTCTATCATTAAGATCATATCTATATCACTAAGAAGCTCTAGTCGGACGTTCGTGATTTTTAACATCGCATCCCAAGCAAGTCCAGGAGCAGTGTAATACCAAGCGGGATCTAAGTCGTAGTATCTTCTACAAACGATTTTGAAGTTCTCGAATACGTCCGCTAGGAGAAGTACGTCGGTTTTGAGATATAAGTCGTGGTAGTCTTTCATCGTCTTCATGTCGAAGGTTTTCCATACTTTTTGTGCATGTTCGTAGTCTTCTTTTGTGATATCGTTATCGTTAAGCTCTGAATGAAAGGCTTCCATTGGGGGTAAGTGGGGTTCCTCTAATTTTGCAAGGGAATCCATGTATTCGTAGGGGAACACTCCCCTTCTCATTAGTAAGTCAAGATGATCGCCTCCGTAAAAGGAACTGATGACTTTGAACTAGTCTTTCGTTAATCTTTTAGTGAGGTTACTCAAGCTGGAGGATATGAACTTATAACTATCTAGGAATCTCGCTTCTAGGTAGAGATCGTGGATTTTCCCCTCTTTGTCCGTATAGTGACTTACGACGATTCTTTTGCTAAATGAGATGTATTGTTCCTCGTTCTTCGCAATGCACTTAATTTTGCCTTTGCTGATTCCTAAGGCTTTTACGAACAAATGGGCGTCGTATCCAGAAAGATTATGGAAGAAGATGGGAATGAATTCCGGAAGTTTGTAGCGAAGATTACAGGCCTTATGTGCCGCTCCTCGGAATTTTCCTGTGAGATGATCGTGATCTCTTACTTTGTTGTTATTTAGCTCTTCCTTACAGATATGGCAGTCCGTTGCTTCTTCGTATCCTTTTCGATCCGCGTCCGTCATTACCATCTTTTTCTTCACAGAGAGTTTTTCGTATAAGAAAAGAACATCCGTTTCTATTGCTCTCATAAAGTGCTCTCCCAAGTCTTCTTTCTCTCTTTGAGCCGTGTATTTTACGATCTTTGGAGGAAGAGCGTTCTCATCGTACTTGATTACGTAACAGTATCCCGATGGCTTGTGCTTTTGGTACTCTTCCGTAAAAGACCCTTAGGGTTAACTATTTTCGAAAAACATATTTAAAGGTTTGGCCGATTTTTATTTTTGGCGAAATCGAGAAAAGTTGAAATTCACGTCCGAGCGTGTCTGGCTGCCCTCGAAATGCGTGAAATATGGTGCATTTTTGATAACCGCTCACGACCGATTGAAACCCTGTTCGAAATTGAAAAACTCACAACTGATTTATCTATTATTAATCTATGAACAGACTTAATTTGAGCTATACAGCCATTTTATTTCTTTTTATTTTCTTACTAAGGTAAGGGCACTTTGAAGCTGCTAGAGAAAACATCGAATTACAGGCAAATCCAATGCAATCATTCTCCAATGCGCTATACAATATTACAAAAAAAAAAAATTTTCCTTAAAGCTCAACTATCATACTAAGTCACCACAAAATATCTGGCTTGGCCCGCAAAAAGCCTGACTTCTAGAGGAAGAGTTCTAAGCACTACTTTCACCTGTCGTAACGCAATCTAACACTTGAGCGTTACCAAGGTGATAGGCCTAAACTGCTCCTAAAATATATTCTATGCCTCTAATTGACTGTTTTTCAATTTTTGGTCGTAATTCGACTGCAGAAGTATAAGTTTTATAAACATTGAGATGATAATATTCAAGAAACTATCATACTGAACTACAACAATGACTTCTGGTTACATTCCCGCAGTAACACAACGACAACAACAAAGGCCTAATGTGATAATCTAGCAAAAATTACAAGTTTGAGAGTGATAATACTAAACAAAACGGAATAAAGCAATGAATTCAACTCTGCATATATGTAATTTTGAATAAATAAGCGAATATAAGCGTTATTAAAAGCAATGATACTTAAGGGCCGTTCTGCCAGGCTATAAAACACATGTCGGTTGTACAAACATCATTGTTATATAGCTAATCATTTTGACTATATGACGAGCATTCTCATTGGTTGATAGGTGCTCACGTGATACTAGTTAAATCTAACTGTATCCTGAACGGGATACAAGTGCCCAAATTTTCTAAATTTTCTAAATTGACTTGTCTAAAATGATTAGCTATATAACAAAACGCTTAATGACTGATTCCTCGGGAAACAAGTTAGTTCTGTTTCCCTCGAATCTCAATGTTTCCCGAGGTCCGCCGGGAAATAAAAATAACTGTTTCCCTCGGTACCAGTCATTAAGTGTATATTAATGCCGCTACTGGCTTCAACCAACTTACGATTGTAACGTTGTTTAACAAAATCCAGTTCAAACTCAAAATTATATAAAAAATAATGCTGCGTTTATTGATGAAAAAAGCTTAAATTCAATGTGATTGGTCAGATCAGTAATTCGAAAATTCAGTTACTTACATTTATTCAAAAGTTACACTCGTCTACATTCGTGCTTGTTACCGGTTGTCAGCCAGCTTTTATGTTTATCAGTCCCGATTCAACCAATCCCTGAATTCTCATATTCTTTTGAAAGATTTAGGCTTCAGTACATGTAGCCTTGTGAGCCCGACTTTAGAGTTAAAGGCGAAGCGATACTTAGTAATGACAGTATGATAATGATAATGATAAAAACACATGGTAAAGAAATAAGTCCTGTGGGGGTGAGGGAGCTTGCGCAAAGTCGAGTGACTCACAGTGAAGAATTATTTCGTAAAGAACACTTTATTACATGAACGCCAATTGCTTGTGGCTTGTTACGATGCTTATATTTACATTGGTTGCTTTTGTCAAATTTAAACAAGTATATTTCAATAAGCTTGTGGCTCGTGTGTTATTAGTTTTGCGTTTGTGTCGTTAGAAATAACGTTTAGACAATGATCATGTCAAGTTTGACGGCTCCACCTTACGAATATTGCCCAATATAGAACTTAGCTACCAATGCAATGACAATAGAATTATGTTATATCACCACAGTCACATCTCCATAATACTTTGCGTTCCTTTTTTTGGGGGGGGGCACGACAATTGGCTAAAAAAATATTTGAAAATTCAAAATCAGTTTAATCAGAGTTAATTCCACACGAATGTGAAAATGAAATGTTTGGCATAACAGATGATGTATGGACTTAACAAAAAATGTCATGACTCGTAAACCTGTTTCTTTCTGGTTTTTGTGAATTCTGATAGATTCTATCATAGATGCATAAATGTTTTTAGATGTTTTTTCTTCAATTCTTATTACTCTTCATGGTAATATTAGCGATTTTGTTTCGTTGTTGCCCAAACTTTGATTTGCACCTTGCTGATTCAAAGCACTGCCGGAAGAAAGCGTTTTACATTGCTCTATTCAGGGACGGCGGAGACGGGGGGCTAGTGGGGGGCTTTCACAAGAATGACATTTCTATTTTGTTTAAGAATAAGAAAAAAAAGTTAACATAACATAATTCTCACCCCGAGATGAGATTGGATTACCTGTGGTGACAACACTAGCCAACCCCCCATGACCTTAAAAACTGTAATGTTGCTGCCTGTCAGCGTTCAAATTCATAAATATATATATAGACTCTACCTACCCCTACCCCTACCCCCACCCCCAACGGTTTCATTTGTTATTCTCGTTAACTAGCCGCCAGTCTTTGATTACTGTCGGTCTAGTATCGCAAAGGTTGTTTATGCAGCTTATGGTACTGTCCGTGAACTATGTCACAAGGATATTATTTAGACGATTGGCTGACCAACTCAAAATGTTGTATTTGAATTCAATGCCAATTCAAGGTGATTTGGGTGACCAACTGAGAACATTTGACAAATCAGGACAAGCTAACAAAACAAGTAGACATGTAGCCAGACTTGTAAGTAAATTAATGTATTTTTGAAGATAACGGATTGAATTTAAGCTTATTTCATCAATAAACGCAGCATTATTTTTTATATAATTTTGAGTTTGAACTGGATTTTGTTAAACAACGTTACAATCGTAAGTTGGTTGAAGCCAGTAGCAGCATTAATGATGTTTGTACAACCGACATGCGTTTTATAGCCTGGCAGAATGGCCCTTAAGTATCATTGCTTTTAATAACGCTTAAATTCGCTCATTTATTCAAAATTACATATATGCAGAGTTCAATTCATTGCTTTATTCCGTTTTGTTTAGTATTATCACTCTCAAACTTGTAATTTTTGCAAGATTATCACATTAGGCCTTTGTTGTTGTCATTGTGTTACTGCGGGAATGTAACCGGAAGTCATTGTTGTAGTTCAGTATGATAGTTTCTTGAATATTATCATCTCAATGTTTACAAAACTTATTCTTCTGCAGTCGAATTACGATCAAAAATTGAAAAAAAGGTAATTAGAGGCATAGAATATATTTTAGGAGCAGTTTAGGCCTATCATCTTGGTAACGCTCAAGTGTTAGATTGCGTTACAACAGGTGAAAGTAGTGCTTAGAACTCTTCCTCTAGAAGTCAGGCTTTTTGCGGGCCAAGCCAGATATTTTGTGGTGACTTAGTATGATAGTTGAGCTTTAAGGAAAAATTATATTTTTGTAATATTGTATAGCGCATTAGAGAATGATTGCATTGGATTTGCCCATAATTCGATGTTTTATCAAGCAGCTCCAAAGTGCCCTTACCTTAGTAAGAAAATAAAAAGAAATAAAATGGCTGTATAGCTCAAATTAAGTCTATTCATAGATTAATAATAGATAAAATCAGTTGTGAGTTTTTCAATTTCGAACGGGGTTTCAATCGGTCGATAGTGGTTATCAAAGATGCACCATTTTTCACGCATTTCGAGGGCCGCCAGACACGCTCGGACGTGAATTTCAACTTTTCTCGATTTCGCCAAAAATAAAAATCGGCCAAACCTTTAAATATTCCTAAGGGTCTTTTGGGCAAAGTATAAAGAAATCAAAATTTTTACAACTGTCGAACGATTCTCGATTTTTACAGACAGTCGCTCTTAATACTTATCCGCTGGTACATGGAAAGTATCATTTCGTTCATTAAGCTTCATGCTTTTTGTTTTTAGCTTTCAGAAGAGGAACTTTCAGAGCTATCCAGACAGGAAAAGTAACCATGGCAGAAAACTTTAGGTCTTGGATGGTATGCCAAAAGTGCAGTAAAGCTCTTACTGAACTCGTGGATGAAGAAATAGCAAAGTGCGATACTTGTGGCGGAGTAAGAAAACACAATATTGCCATTGGGGTCATTCTCTTCATCTCAACGTTGTGCTGCAGTCCGTTGATGATTAAGAGTCTTCAACCAGTCTCTGGGTAGTAGCTTTCGATGACTGCATTCCTGAGATGCTGAACCAGTACAACGAGCAGCACCCTGAAGTAGAAGTTACACTACTGAGACCAGATGAAGATATATATCAAGCCGTGCTCTCCCTACCAGACATGACAATGCTTTGTCAGAAACAAACCAAAGCAGTCAAAGAGGTACCTTTCCATCAACAAGTATAATTAGTTTCAAATTTCATAAAGACACTTTGTTTACGTTTCGTATTGATTTCTTGCATTAGATTTTCAACAAAATGACAATGCTTTGTATCGGCACAAACCGAAGCAGTCAAACAGGTACATTTCCATCGACAAGCCTAATTATTTCATAACTTCAGTTTTCATGATGACATTATGTTTTTCGTTTCCACTTTCATAAGTTAGATTTCCAACTCATATAAAACTTGCATGTTTTCCCTAGTTTTCTATGACCTGTTGAAGAAAGTACTATATCAGAAACAGCTATAGTAAGCAGTGACAGTGAAAGACTCGTTTAGTATGTTATTGTCATCGTTAAGTTTGCTTCTCACAGCAAAAATTAAAGTTTCATTTTTCCAGTTCATAGTCTTCATACGTTAGATTTTAAGCGTGCAGAAGTTGGTTGACTACATTTATATTTATCAATAAAATCTGATGTTCAAACAAAGTCTTGTGTATTGTGTTAAATTCCTACTATATATTTCATTTTTTTTCTTAGACTTTTCTAAACTTGGAAAGTTCATCCGAGACTTTCCTTGGCTTTAAGATTTATATGTGATTTTTGAACGATTATCAAAACAAATAAAATCGGCTGTCAGAAATTCTAAATCAGATAAAGAACTGATCCCCCAATCAAAGACGAGCATTCTCACGCCAGCAAATGAACAAGATATTTTCATTGCAATAGCACACATCAAGAACACTACAGTTTCGCTGTAAGAGAAGCCAAAAGAAAAAATAATGCTTATAAAGCGCATGTGGCACTGCTAGTAATGGGATTTATAGTGTTATAGAAACGTATACAAGATGTCCATTTCGTGAGTTTTGGATATGGTGATAAGATGTCGTTTATATGTTTTGTATTAGGTGAAATATAGTGGAATACGAAGATAAATTATATGTGTAGTACTGTATTTCATTTTTCCCATTCGCTTTTGCACAGGTTTGATGGTCTTGAAAGGGTTTCTATGCCCTAGCTGGATTACCAATGCTCCAGGCCATCATTCCCTGGGCTAAATATAAAATATTGTTTTCGCACCTTATTTATCATTGTTGTTTTGATTTGATTTTCATATTCCCGACAAATTTTCCACAACTTTTGTTTTCCTTTTTATCTTAGGACGATATCCATGATTGGGAATATGACCCCACATTTTGTCCAGATACCGTAGTGCCTCAGTGTTGCACATGCTGGTGTTCATGGGATGGTTCTTCTTTAGCCCAGGGGATGATGGCCGACAACAAACACATTGACTCGGTGTTCATCTCTGCCATCAAAAATGGACGTGTTTTAGCAGAGCCATCGCAGTTAGCGTTTAGAGATCCAGACGTTTTTCAAGCAGGTCAACTTCATGAATATTTAGACAACTGGATAGAGATTGTAGAACATATTGATAACAACCTCGCACATGAAGTTGTCCAATCTATTCGTTCCAAAGTAAACGCTAGGGAATATTTTCGCTATTTCAAAGGGTCCTTCAAAGGAGAGTGTCGATGCTACATCCCAAATTCCTTTTTTAATTCGATACTCTTACAAGTAAGGTAAAGACTATAAATAATAAATACATTAAGGAGTAAGTAAAGTGAAATAACAAGAAACACAGGACTATAAGAAACTGTAAAACCGATCTAAAGGAATAACGAAGAACTTACATTTGTGTAGGACGGGATGAACGACAAGCACCAACTGACTAAATATTAACATATGGGGCGTATATAAAGCAGTACGAACTCCGTAGGGACAACTAACAATGACGAAAAATACTAAAGAATGTGACGAATAGAACAATGACTAAGATACTTCAAAACTGAACAAAAGGACACTAAGCGAAAACATGTAAATACGGTTATCAGATCTAACACGCCGGCCCCTAAGTGTGATGCCTGTGAACACTTATCAATTTAACTTGGATCTGAGCGACGAAAAATGATATTGAACTTGGACTAGTCCAAAATAAATAGAATTAAATATTGAAGAAATTAATGGTATTAAATTAATGTTCATAATAATGATAATATATATGGAATGAAATCAGTTCTATAGTATTCTTGCTTGTCTTCAAGCTTGTCTTCTAGCTTGTCTTCTAGCTTGTCTTCTAGCTTGTCTTCTAGCTTGTCTTCTAGCTTGTCTTCTAGCTTGTCTTCTAGCTTGTCTTCTAGCTTGTCATGTCTTTATTCTTAGCTTCGTCTGCTCCTACCAGCAAACACAACTTGGTGACAGGTCTTTCCAGGATGGAGGATTTTGTTTGTACTTTTGCTCTGCAAACAAATCCTTTTGTATCTTCGAACGTCTGGGTCACTCTTCCCAATACCCACTTGTTACGGGGAACATTTTGGTCCAAAATTAGAACGATGTCATTCTCCTTTAAGTTCCTGCTGGACTTGCACCATTTGTGGCGGACTTGTAGCGTGGGTATATATTCATGAATCCATCTCTTCCAAAAGATGTCGGTCAAATATTGGACTTGTTTCCATCGTTTTCGTGTATAGTTATCTTCCCTAGAAAACAGTCCTGGCGGTAATAGTTGTTCTGACTTTAACAGTAATAGGTGATTAGGCGTTAGAGGCTCTAGGTCGTTTAAGTCGTCGGTAACTGTCGTGATTGGGCGACTGTTTATTATTGCCTCGACTTCACACATGAGGGTAGTCAGATTTTCGTCGTCTAGCGTTTGTTCTTTGAGAAGAGCACATAAGATCTTGCGAATTGTTCTGATTTGGCGTTCCCACACACCTCCATGATGTGAGCCAAAGGGTGGACTGTAATGCCATTGGATGTTCTTTTGAAGAAGGCTTTCGTGAATTTGTTCTTGATTCCATTGTTTGATGCATTCTCTCAACTCTTTGTCTCCACTGGTAAAGTTTGTACCATTATCAGAAAATAGCTCTTCAACTTGTCCTCGTCTGGCAATAAATCTTCTTAATGCTAACAGAAATGAGCTAGTATCTAAACTACTAGCGACTTCTAGGTGTACGGCTCTTGTTGTCATACACGTAAATATGACACCATAATGCTTAACAAGACTTCGACCACGGCGCACATAAAATGGGCCAAAATAGTCGACTCCAACGGCTGTAAACGGTGGCTTGTCAGGTGTCAATCTTGCATCTGGCAGATCTCCCATCTTTTGCTGTAGCGGAGGAGATTGCCTACGCCGACAGTCGAAACAGTTTCCAAGGGCTTTCTTGACAGCTGCGTTAGCGTTTAGGATCCAGTAACGTTCACGCAGGAGTGATAGCACGTGTTGTTTACCAGAATGACCAGAGATGTGATGATAATCGTTGATAATCAAGTTTGTCACGTGATGATTTTTAGGTAGTATTGTTGGATGTTTTGCTCTTTCAGATATTGGCGCATTGCGAAGACGTCCACCGACGCGTATTAAGTCGTTCTTTAGCACTGGATCTAACTTGAACAATGGGCTGGATTTTTTGATGGCTGATTTTCTTGGATGATTGTCATGGGTGTCTTTAAGTACGCGCATTTCTTGATGGAATGTCTGCAGCTGCACATGACGTAAAATCTCTTTTTCTGCGTTCTGAATTTCTTTGAGAGAGATAGGCGTGATTGACTTGGAACGCGTGGTTACTTCCATACTTGCCGGTTTTTCTCAGTTTCGAAGATTTTGGAAGTATCGTAAAATCCATGCAATGATCTTCTTCAAACGGTACCATGATGAGAATCTTTCGTATATCTCATTTGCTGCATTAGAACTAGTAGTGGCTACGCATACTTTCACTTCTTTTTTCACTTCCACATTGCCTTCCAGTGAATTTATCATGCCTTTCAGTCTCTGTGGCCAAGCACTGTCATCTTTCCAGAGGAAGTTTGGGCCGTTTATCCACTGCTCGTTCTTGATAAGTTCGTTAGCGGACAGGCCTCTTGATGCGTGGTCGGCAGGGTTGGATTCTGAATCTACGTACTTCCACTGTGTGGGGTCTGACCCGTCTCTAATCTGAGAAACTCTATTGGCTACAAACGTGTGGAATCTGGCTGTCTCATTTTCCAGGTATCTGATTACCGAAGTGCTGTCTGTCCAGAATGCTGAGTCGTCTACTTCAAACTCCAATTCTTCTTTTATCATCTTGTCAAGACGAACAGACACGGTTGCTGCTGTTAACTCTAGACGTGGTATGGTTATCTGTTTAAGTGGAACTACTCGAGACTTAGCCATGATGAAAGAACAGTGATTTTCGCCATTGTCATTCACGGTACGCAAGTATGAGACTGAACCATAACCAGTTTGAGATGCGTCAGAAAAATGATGCAGTTGTCTAGAAACTACACGACCAAAATTCGGTGGCTTGTAACATCTTTGGACTGTAAATTGCGCAAGCTTTGGTAGGTCTTTCAACCACTTCTGCCACTGTTGATGATGATCGATTGGTATCTCTTGATCCCAGTCTAACTTTAGTCTGCACAAATCTTGAAGTATGGACTTTGCTTGTAATGTGAATGGCGAGACAAATCCTAATGGATCATACACTGCGCTTACCATGGATAATATGCCTCTTCTTGTGAGTGCGCATTCCTTAATGTTGATCTTGAAACCAAATTTATCTTGTTCGATGTTCCAATTCACACCTAACGCTCTTTCTACGGGCAGGTTATCTTTCGTCAAGTCCAGTTCTTTGATGTTCTTGTTTCTTTCGGATTCTGGTATGGCGTTGATTACGTCACGACTGTTGCTGACCCACTTTGTTAGACGAAATCCTCCTTTCAACAAAAGTTCACTTATTTCTTTCAAGTGCGTAATGGCATTTTGAACAGTTGGCAAAGACTTCAGACAGTCGTCTACGTAGAAATTGTTCAGGACTGTGTTGATTACGCTGTTACTGTAATCTTGCTTGTTGTCAAGGGCGGTTTTACGTAGGGCGAAGTTTGCGACGCTTGGTGACGACACTGCTCCAAACAGGTGTACATTCATTTGAAACTCTTCCAATTCTTGATTGATGTTTCCTTGTGGCCACCACAGAAAGCGTAGGACGTTGCGATCTTGTTCTGGTACTCTCACCTGATGAAACATCGCTTCCACGTCTGCCATCAGAGCGATGTGTTCTTGACGGAATCTAAGGAGAACGCCCAGGAGTGTGTTTGTAAGATCGGGTCCTTTCATTAAATGGTCGTTAAGTGAGACATCTTGAAACTTTGCAGAACAGTTGAACACAACTCGCACCTTTTCTGGCTTGTGCGGATGATATACGCCATGGTGAGGCAAATACCAAATCTTTTCTTGACTTTGATTCAACAAGTGAACTGGGATTTTGCGAGCAAAGTCTCTTGAAAGTAAATCAGACATGAAGTTCTTGTAATCTTGATGCAGCTTAGGATCTTTGATGAACTTCTTCTTCAACCATTTGGCACGTGATATTGCTTGAGGCTTATTGTCAGGCAACTGGACTTCCGGATACTTGAAAGGCAAATTGATATAGTAATGACCGTTCCTTAACTCTACTGAAGACTCAACGCGTGTTAAGAAACGGTGCTCTATCGTAGACATCTCGGTTCTGTGATTGCTAATATAATCGTTAAATTCTTGATTGAAGAAATCTGTGATGATTTGATTCAACTGGACATCTGCCTTGACACGAAAGTTGGAGATGCGACGAGACTCTTGATATCGTGGTCCATTGATAGTCCATCCTAATCTTGTTCTAGTTGCGTAAGGACCACCATGCTGGCTGTGGATCACTTCTTGTGGATCTAGGGCCTCTGGGACGTCACTGGCAAGTAAAAGACCGATCTCAGTACCTGAATCGAGAGATATAATTGGTACACGACTCCTTAGGTGTGGCCATCTGTCTATGTCCTCTTGGGTAGCGATATCTGTCTTGTCTACTGGGATCTCTTCCTGGGTAAACAACGATGGCAATCTAATCAAGTGATTCTCGTCCATGTCTGTAATCTCTAAACCTTGAATTAAGTAGGTATCGATCAGATTGTCTTTCTTTCCTAACGTAGTTAGTGAAATCTTGGTTTTTATACCATTAACTTGTAGGTTGTTCATCAAAGATTCTGTGCAGAACGTTGAAGTACTACCACTGTCTAGTAGGGCATATGTAACGGTGAACTTACTTGTTCCTTCTGGTCTGACTTTAACTGGTATCACAGCCATACCTGTACTCATCTGTCCGGTCTCTGTCGAGCATGCGTTTTCAGCAATCTTGATACACGTGTTTTTTACGGGAGTAGCATCAGCTATGGGCTTCACTTGTGGATTCTTCTTAGGATCGCCGGCATCATTAGTACATGGTTGTGTATTCTTGTTAGGATCACCAGCATCATTGGGAGCATTATTTCTTGTAGAATTGGTATGAAGAACAGCTGGATGACTTTTGATACAGTCAGGAAACTTGCAGACTTGCTTTTTGGTGCATTCCTTCACAGTGTGATCATCAGCAAGGCAGCCAAAACACAATCGTTTCTTCATGAGGAATTCTATTCGTTCCTTATATGGCTTTCTTCTGAGGGTGTTGCAGTTCTCCAATACGTGGCTGGAAACGTTGCAGTATTCACAACACTTCTGCGGCTTGGCTTGGACCGCGAGACTTGCGGTTCTGGCGGTGAGAGGACTGGGTCTGATACTAGGTCTGATAATACTGGTACTTCGGGACTTGTCTCGAGAAGTCTCTGCTGAAACGATCTTTCCAAAGATAGGGTTCGTGGCAATTCTTGCTTCCTGGTTAACGTAATCTACTAGATTGTAGAATCTAACGGGTTCTTGACGGACTTCCATAATATCGTCTGCTTTACGGCGCCAGCGGTCTCTCATATTATATGGTAACTTTAAGACAAGTCGCTTAATATTGTCAGGGTGTTCGAACTTGTCCAAATATTTGTTTCCTTGCATGGCGTTGGAACAACTACTTAGGAAGATGGAATATCTGTGTAGGGCGGTAGCGTCGTTGTGTTTTACTTCTGGCCAATTCAGAGCCTTCTCTACGTAGGCGGACGCAATTCTATATTGATTTCCATATCTCTTCTGCAAAAGTTGTTTTGCGTGTGAATATCCGGAGTGGTGAGCCATGAAGTGACATGAGTGAACCAGTTCTTTTACTTCACCCGTAGTATATTGTTCCAGGTAGTGGAGTCTTTCAGTGTCGTTGGTAGTTTTAGCTTCTACAAGATTTTCGAAGGCGTGGATAAAGGTCTGGTATTCTAAAGGATCGCCATTAAAGATATGAACTTGGAGGTTAGGCAGAGTACTTCGCTGTTGTTGGGTGTGAAATAGCTTCATCATTTCATTTTGTTGTATCTGGAGGCTAATGAAATCTCTTATTGTTTCTCTGTTACCTTCGTCGTAGGTGGGACGCAAATGATTTTGTGGCTGGAACAATTTTCCTTTAACTTCGGATTTCGTCTCTGCTGCGAGGTTTGAAGGTCTCGGGGGCCACATGTCGTCAGTAAACTGTACTTGGGGTTCTAGCCATTCGTCACACCTTTTAAAGAAAGGTGGTGGTTTTATAGCTGACTCGTCTTTTTTACTTCTTTTAGGGTCATTAATATAACCATCCGGGGAAATCAGAGGTACTTTCGGACTACCAATAATGGATGATTTTCTATCCGGTTCGTCTTCGTTACGTCTATTGTTTTCAAGGTCAGCAAGTATTTGGTCTTTGGCTTTGGCTTTGGCAATCTCGGTTTCCAAGTTAATTTGGGCTTCTTCCTGCAATAACTCAAGTCGTTTTTGGTGTAGGAGTTGCTTTCGTTCTAAAGCGGCTGCTTCTGCTTGTAACTCGGCTAACCTAGAAGCTTCTTTCACTCTGGCTGAAGATACCGAACTTACCAAAGACATTCTACTTGATTTACTTGATTTACTTGATTTACTTGATTTACTTGATTTACTTGATTTACTTGATTTACTTGATTTACTTGATTTACTTGATTTACTTGATTTACTTGATTTACTTGATTTACTTGATTTACTTGATTTACTTGATTTACTTGATTTACTTGATTTACTTGATTTACTTGATTTACTTGATTTACTTGATTTACTTGATTTACTTGATTTACTTGATTTACTTGATTTACTTGATTTACTTGATTTACTTGATTTACTTGATTTACTTGATTTACTTGATTTACTTGATTTACTTGATTTACTTGATTTACTTGATTTACTTGATTTACTTGATTTACTTGATGAACTTGATTTACTTGCTGAACTAATCTTGCTGGCTGAATCGTCGTCAATGACGGCAGGTTCTTGAGACGATGCTTGAGTTTGGTAGAATTCCTTTAAGCGGTTTCTTAACAGTGCCTTTTTTCCTTTTTGACTGAGACCATAGAATTTTAACTCCTCTCTTAGTTGGGCCACGGTCCATTTCTCAATGACGTGTTCTGCTTCGGCACAAATTCTTTACTATGTCGATGCTACATCCCAAATTCCTTTTTTAATTCGATACTCTTACAAGTAAGGTAAAGACTATAAATAATAAATACATTAAGGAGTAAGTAAAGTGAAATAACAAGAAACACAGGACTATAAGAAACTGTAAAACCGATCTAAAGGAATAACGAAGAACTTACATTTGTGTAGGACGGGATGAACGACAAGCACCAACTGACTAAATATTAACATATGGGGCGTATATAAAGCAGTACGAACTCCGTAGGGACAACTAACAATGACGAAAAATACTAAAGAATGTGACGAATAGAACAATGACTAAGATACTTCAAAACTGAACAAAAGGACACTAAGCGAAAACATGTAAATACGTGAATCAGATCTAACAGAGAGCATTTTGACACTGACTTACCCCCCCGGAAACTTTTTCTGAATCACCCCTCGTGTAAACCATTTTCTTCTTTTATCTCCAAGACTATTTTGGAGAGACTGTCCGCAGGTTCTATTTCTCTTTGGGGAAGGGTTGGGTAGGTGATCCTCCTCATCTTGTTTTGCCGCTAACTGTAAAGCCCCATAGGCCACGGCTCTGTAACAATGATAGGTTCCTCAACTTATGGATGGTAGACAAACCCTTTAAACATGATACTTTGCCAAATCTCCCTCGTTATGTTGAACAAGACTCTTTTCAGTCCTCCACAGATGATAAATCTGGCTATGATCATATTTTCCTTTCTGAGAATAGTAAAACCTTTTTTGTGAGTGCAACCATTCCTTTTGGATGGAAACTTTCAGCCTACATCTACCATTCCACCAGCTCAATTGTTTCACATGCGCTGCGTTCGGCCGGCGTGCCATGCTCCCTGTATATTGATGACAGACACATTGGTCAGCTTCGTCCTCAACACTTATATTCAAACGTGAAGTCAGATGGAAAAGCCCTAGTCAATTCGGCTCTTTTCCTAGTCTGCTATACTCTTTTATCCCTAGGCTATACTATCTCACTTTCTAAGTTTAAGTCTATCTCAGCAAATTCCTTACCCGGGATTTTTAGAAGACTCTCGTAAGCAGGCATTTACACTCCTGCCACACAAGAAATGCAAGTTCATATCACTTGTGCACAATATATTAAGTCAGCAAACCATGGAAGTTAATACTTTACAGAAGCTTGCTGGTAAATGTATTTCACTTTTACTTGCTGTCCTGGGTGCCCATCTGTTTACTAATGAAATTAATTGTGCATCTTCTCCAAAGGCATACGCCGGGCCAGACCTATTGCTATATCTGGTTCATTGAGCATGGGAATCCAATGGTGGCTATTTCTAGAGAACTGGAGTGGATTTTTGCCTTGGAGGTGAGAACGGCATTCCCATTTAAAACTTTTCTCTGATGCCTCTGACTCTGGTTGGGGTGGTGTTTTAGGCCCAGCTGAATCCTCATTCATTATGTCTGATTATTGTCCTTCAAATCAGCATTCTTATGACATTGCCACGAAGGAGGCACTGGCACTGGTGTTGAAATCCTGTCGTAATTCGATTACCATCTCCTGGTTGGATATCTACACAGATAGTCAGGTGCTGATAGGTGCTTGGAATAAGCAGGGGTCCAGGGCCAGACCCCTTTTCAATGCTCTAAAGCAAATTTTCAATGAAACCTTAGAGTCTAATTTTTGCATTCAGCTTCACTTTATCCACTTGAGTGAGAATCCAGCTGACACTCCTTCCAGAAGGCTTTCTTTTCACGACATATGTCTTTGTCCACGTACTTGGAACCACGTTCAGGATTTATTTGGTGGTGAGTACGGCCATTCTTCAGACCTAATGGTGCTCCCATCCAATGTTCAAAATGATCTACTTAGAAACCTGTTACCGTTCTTTTCAGAATCGCCCACCCCTTCATCTTCGGGTGTAAACATTTTCCCTCAAAGCCCAATCAACTCGCCTGTCCTCTTTAGAAATGCTTATGTTTTTCCCCCTATTCCTATGATTGGTCAAGTCCTGAAATTTCTACGCTCCTTTTCCGACCTCCAGTTCACATTTGTCGTTTTTGATATCCACCCTAGGAAATACTGGTGGCCTATTGTGACCAGCTCCAGCATATTCTCTACTAGACTTTGTTCTAAAGGGGACACACGCTTTATTAGCACCCTCTGCTCAAGGCTGCAAATGCCACTCCTCTCCTTGGGACCTGTGGGTTTTTGGATTTTAGTAGTAAACACTTAAAAAATTATATGTTGCAAATAAAATAAAGATTTAAATTATCTGGCATCTTAAGTTGTTATTACTATTTCCCCTACAGGTGTTGCCTCATGTCGCAAGGTTATATATGCCTGCCGTTTCTTGTCCACTATGTGAGTACCGGAAAGACGAGAACTTTCGGTTCTGCCATATGTGTGGTTTTAAGCGAAAACCTAAGGTGTCTCTATTTCCCAACCCTGCTCAAATTGATTTGGCTATCATTGATGACAGATTGCTACGTCTGGATAATACATCTGCTTTTTCGAGTTACTCAAGGCAAAAATCATTGTTGCGATGTAAATTTGAATCTTTCCTTTAAAGAATGGTGTGACGTAAATAAAAACATGAAAAAAAACCAAATTGCATGATTGTGAATTCAGCCAGGAAAAAACATGTTCAAGTCAATATAAAATTTACCAACAGAGATGCTACTTCCTATTCACTAGAAAGAAAAAATGATATAAAATATCTAGGAATTATAATTGACGAATCAATGTCTTGGACGTACCATATCTCTTATATATGTTCACGAATATCCCATAACAATGGAATTATTTCTAAATTAAGACACTACCTTTACCCCTATATATCTTATGCAATTATTGCATGGGGTAGCACCTACAAAACAAACCTTCAAAAGGTTCAAGTAAAACAAAATCAGATAATTTGTTTAATATTCTTTGCCACACTCTATGACAAACCTCTACTAAATTTATTAGATGCCCTGTCAGTAGAAAACATCTACTGCTTGCATGTCTTGAAATTTGTGCACTCCTAGCATAATGGTTTATTACCTAGTTCTTGTTGCCAGCAATTTCTTTCGATCTATAGGCATCCTGTGTACGTTATATATTGATGATCGCCATAATGGCCAACTCCAAGTGAACCTTACCCAAAGAGCCTTTCGGCAGTTTACTAGCATGGAGGAACGCCATCTAGCGGCTGCCAAGTCTGCCCTCTTCTTGGTGGCCTACCATCTGATACAGCTGGGATATTTTTTGGGCCTGGCCAAGTCCATCTTAACGCAAGCCAAGAGAGTGCCTTATTTGGGTTTTGTGGTAGATTCGTCTCGCCAGGCTTTTGATCTCATACCAGCCAAACGACAAAAATTTCTTACCTTGGTAAACAAGACGTTGACGTATTCCGCTGTCTCGGTGAAAACAAGGCCCCTCTGGATACCAGCCTCGTTTCTGAATGGGCCACCCTGCTTAAATAAAGTTTACATACATACATACTTTGCAAAGATTGGTTGGGAAGTGTGTATCCCTGTCCATGGCCGTCCCAGGAGCCCTTCTCTTCACTCGTGAGATGAATCATGCTGTGACAAGAGGTCTACGTCATCACCGTCAAGTCAAATTAGACACGAACCTCCGCAAAGAAATTAGTCAGTGGCTCTTTTTGGAGTCTTGGGACGAACCGCTCCCCTGGAGAGACGAACGTCACATGTGCATTCGCTTATCTTCTGATGCATCTGGTTCGGTTTTGGGAGCGCACATGAGCCTCGGTGAAGAAATGATGGCTTCTGATTATTGGAGTGAAGAAGAGCTACAATACGATATTGCAGTCAAGGAAGCATTGGACTTAGACAAGACACTGTAATACTTTGCAGAGTCCTTGCGCAACAGTTGGGTGGATGTGGATTAGGGGAGCAGAAATGCCCTTCTAGTACCCACTAAAAATGGCTGGGCACCAGACTCGGGAATTCAAGGGGACTTGTTGGCTTTTGCGTTGACTTTTGATTAATGACATGATTTGGCTATATATTATACGTATGGTAGACTTCTGTTAGGATGCTGCTCGAAGTTTAGTAATGTCGTACTAACATGTGCAATATGTTGTCTACCGAGAACTTCATATTGTAAGTAACCCAGCGGCGGATAAATCAGTGAAAGACTACCTCCGTCTCGTATCCATGGAACAGCTTCAGGCTAGGGTACAACTAAAGCAAGCTAGCCCTTTCTTTGTGGATAAATTGGCCCAATTAGCGAATCACATTGATAAGGGTCTAGAATCTACTCACCAGAGATTACCAGAGATTTTACGTTTCCCGAACAATTATGGCCTGTTATTTAACCACGTCTGGGGTAAAACCTTACGTGATGGTGGCTCTGTGTTAAACGCAATCCCCAAACAGCAATCTGCCCAGTTCATTCAAGAATTGCAAATTGACCTCAGGTCAGGGTTCCTGTTCAGACCTACCAACTCCCAAGGGGCTGTAGTTAATGCACCCTTCACATCTTCAACCGCCGAGCCACGATTGAAGAGTTATTTCCTGAGGAACTTCATATGACTTTGAAAGTTCTCCATGGGAGATGTACAAAATCTCGAATCGTCATGACTACGGAGTTAATCCAATAAAGCAATCTGTCAGTGTTTATTTTTAATCCCTTTTAATGCCATTAATAAGTCACACCGAACCATAACACACCTCCCTGCCAAAACACAGTTTTACTTTGAGTTTTTTGAAAACAGTCTCGTTTTTTTCTTGTGAAACGCCGCTCTGGTAATACAAAGCACCGCTTGCCGGTACCACTCCAAGAACCCAAAACTTGTCAAAGCGTTCCAAGAACATCAATATATTCTTAAAGGTCCAAGATCAGAACAGTTCACTGATCAATACATTGAAATGAAATCATAATAACAAGTCTCAATTTTTTTACTGCATTCTACTGAGAGAAGAAAACCTGGAAAACTTTGCGAGGTAACATGTACATGGCTCTGTCCTATTTTGAAGAATTGGGATCCCTTTGTCATTCATTCAAGATGGCGGATGGACCGTATTTTGTACATGTAATCTTTTGGACTTTTCCAATGGATGATCAAATAGATTGTCATTACTTTCATCATAAGTTAATAGTTAATTTCATACTTCAGTATAAATATGATGTTTTGGCGCCTATTTTGAATTTTACGATGGTTGACAAGGCAGAGCGCCGATTGAAGTTGAAACGTGTATTTGGTCCATCGCTGGATTTCACGAAAATTTGGTACGCTGTTTCAAACAGCTATATGCAAAATGGCAGGAAAGAAGAGTTTATAAACAGTGACATTGCTAAGTTTTTTCCTGGCGAGATCTAGCAGAGTTAAAAACTCAAGACGCCAAGTGTGCTCCCTTCGATATATTTGGTTCAAAGAAGAAGGACGTAGTGGTTGTCGCTACCTCATTTGGCATGCTTGCGACAAGCCTTCGGACAAAACTAGCCACTAACAGTTTTATAAAATCAAATGATTTCTTAAAGCTAAAAACGCATTTGAACTCATTCGATTGCAATGATGACATTGTGGCGGGAAAAAATGGCGCCAATAACATTCTTATAGATACACCACCAGATACACCACCAGAAACCCCTACAGAACAAGGTAGTGGAACAGTGCCTCTCCTTCCAGCTGCATGGTCATTAAAAACGTTGGAGGCTAGTGAGTTAGGGCCAAGACTCATGGCAAAAAAAGCTGCTGAACTCTCCAAAGCATCGATCGAGGATGTCAAGACCCAATTGATCGACAATGACCTGGATACGTACTCGGCTACAGTTTTTGTTTTGGAGACAAGAACGATAAATATTTTGTGCAGAATACCCTCTCCACCGCCTTGTCTATTGTTGCCAAAAAAAGTGGCTTCAGAAAAGCTTTTCAGGAAATGATAAGCCAGCCACTATATAGTGCTTTCATAGACACGATGAAAGTCCCTGATTGGGTTCAATTGCTGCTCAAGCTCAGTACGAAGATGCCTGACCAATCTTGGCAAACAATGCTGAACCTCTTAAACCTTGGTAGAAGTTGGGTAAGGAATATTTAGTTTGAGTTTTAGACTGTTTTATTTAGCCTACGAATTCACTAAGGCATGAACAACACAATGAAATGAATTATGAAATGAATTGTGACCTAGTAGGTTTCATGTGTTATATAACTGGTTACAATTGTATTATCATAAGCACCAAAAATATGTCTATAATAGTATATATTTTTCTACTTAGGTAACAAAAGTACTTGAGTAAATTACAAAAAGTAAGTAACTTAATTTATTTGAATGGGTACTTAATTATGTACTAAATTGTTTTTCTAGAAAGCCAGATGCTGGAATTCTGCTATCAAGGAATGCCATTAGAGCCAAGAAAACCTTTGTTTTCAACATAACAAGGGAGATGTTTGGCATATCCCAGCTGCCTCCAGAGCTAAGAGGTTACAGTGTAAGCCTGCCAATGGTTTTGGTCTGGGCCATTAGAGAGAGTAGGTTACACCAATGTGCACCAGAACAGATGGAATTTAACCTGAAACTTGATGGTAGACCACTTGGAGGTCAGTTCTTGGAAGAAAAAAACCCATTGTGCCACTTTACCTTTTTCTTATTGATTCAATATTATAAACAATTGAAGATACCAATAAATATAAGTAATTTGAAACCTAAGTCCCTGATGATAATTAATTGCACCCTTTACATTTTTGCATGATATTTGAATGTGCTACTGCACAAAAATGTTAAATGTAAGGGGGAAATACATTCATTTATTCCTTTATTTGTAGGACGTGATCACATTTCAGTAGGTATTGTCCCTATTGGCCTTGCCTCTGCTACAAGGGGAGTCAGAGCTCTTTGTCTGTTCATCCACTTGCTATTGCAAATTGCCGAGAAGAAAGGTAGGACTATATAGCTACTTAATCTGTAAAAGCTAATTAGTAAGCTGTATTTAACTCTTGCAAACTCTTAACTTTACAGTATACATTTTAAAAAAAGATATAGCTAGGGAGGTCTCAGTGTTGGTGCACATAATAACAGAGGATGGATAATGAGGCTTTTTCAATTGGTGATCGTAGTCTTTTAACATGCTGCATTAAATTCATATACACAATGAGTCCATCTATTTCAACAGAGAAAAGAGCAAGACATTATTGATAAGGCTCAACAATGAAAAGAGGGAAATAAAGAAAAATGGTCTGCTAGTAGATGGTAAACTTTACAAAATCAAATTCAAAGGTTTGAATTAAACTTTTTGTATATATTAATTTACTTTTTATTTTACTATATGAAAGTGAGTTGTACGACTCACGAGACAGGCTTGTCGAGATGAAAACATAGTTGCGTTTTTCTCCTGTCCTCATATATATACAGATATACAGACACATCCACAACAGCTAGTGGCTAATAATCAATTCTATGGGGAGATCTATACAAATAAACAATTTAACAATCATTGAAAAGTAAAGTTAATTCTTTTGTTTTCTTAAATAGTAACCCTTGACCTAAAGGCACTCCTGATGCTAATGATAGACCCAGAGGATGAAAGCTTTGTACTTGGAGACAGAGGACTTGAGGTGTCATTTTGTGCTTTCTGTGAAGCTCTTAGAGTAAGTGTGATATCTTTTCTAGAAAGAGAGAGTTATAGTCCATTTGTTGTATCTTATCAAAAAACGTATCAAATCTTAATTTAATCATGCAGGCATGTAGAGAACACTGGAATGGTGCTTATGATGAGGTTTGCCTTACATGTCTTGCATCAAAAGCAAATATTGGAAAGTAAGAAAAATAAATTTATAACTTTAATATTAAAGTCAGGGGCTCAATAATAACATCAAAAATATCTTCTAGTCTGAAGGCTAGTGAATGTTTACTGTTGACCCGTGAAAATAAATAGCCTGCCAGACAGTGGAAGCTTTTTATCATATATCAGACTGCCACAATGAAGTTCAAATATTATGTTCTTGAAAGTTTTTCTGCTTTAAAGTATCCTGGGTATCTTGATGTTTAATATTTTTAGGAAGTTGGGATAGGGGAAAAGAATTTGTGACCAGTAAATATATCAAGAGTAACTAGCCGAAAGAATAAACGTATTTAGTGTGGAGCCCTGGTTCAAACATTACAAATTAATAATTAACTTTGTGATTGAGAACATATATATTTCATTTAATAAAATGATGACAATGATGACAATTATATAATAATGAATTTATGTAATAGTAATCATTTATCTATTCATTCATTCCTTCCTTCATTCATTTATTTGTTTGTTTTAGATGGACAGGTTTCCGCGATGACTTGACATTTCTATTTGATGAAGAGTTGGCCAATATTCCACTTTGCTCATTGCACTGTGAAATGAGGAACACAGAGCAGTTGCTGGGAAGTCTGGGGCTATTTGCCCACAGATGTGGCACCCTCGAGGAGTGCAATGAAGCACTGGAAGACTATGGTCCTGAAGCATCCAGGGGAAAGGACCGAATAAGAATAAAAAAAAGGAAGGTCAAGTGACTGCTGACACAAAAAGTAATGTAGTCGTGAAATCCTTTACAGGTAAATTAATTTTTCTTAATTTCTTATGCACACCAAATATTGAACAATTTCCAAAAATGGTATTTTCAATAACTTTTCTTCAATACAGGATCCACAGCAAAAGCCTATCTTGACAATCATGAGAGCATTATTTGCAAATCCTTGCCCATGGAGAAGCTGGCATCATATTACTGCCAAGTCACTGGTTCTGCCAAAGATGCCATTCTGAAGTATGTTTCATTTGCAGATTCGATGGTGAAGGTAATTGAGTCTAGTAGCAAATATCATTAAATGAATTTAAATAAATTCTCTTTCATCGTCATCATCATCACTATCACCACCATCATCATCACCACCATCATCACCATCATCATCATCATCCCTATCACCATCATCATCATCATTATGATTAATTATCATTATTAGTGTTTATAAGAATGCTTATGTTTTGATTTTATCTGTACCAGTACTTATAAGAAATTACTGAAAAAGGGTAATTCAACAGAGACTATGGTACAAGACAAGAAAAAATTCTGCTGAAGGATAACATGGGTATATTACCAGATATGTAAATTTGCTGGAGTGTAAACCCAAACTAGCCCAAATTTGTATGCTTTTACAGTATTGGTTACTTGTTTGTCTTTATACTCCTATAATGCATACACAAATGACGACATCATAAAGAATTGAAAATGAGAATACAGAATCTAAGCCATTCAGGAGCACCATTTTTAGGCGTTGTGCCTAAAGTATATATTTTTGATTATATTTTTTTAGTTAAAATTGTTCATCCATTTAGTAACATTGAAAAAAAGAAATATACTGTAATGTTATCAAGGTATAAATAGAATGATAAAATAAAAATAGCCAAAATTATTTTCCTTTTTGTAGAATTTAAAGCATTCATAGTCACAGAGATTCTTGTGTGGAAGGACCAGTTGAAAAATGTGGAAGATGGTTTTCTCGAATTAGAAAATCATCTGCCTAGTTCACCACCAAAAAAGAAGTCAAAGAGAGCAAAAGAGCAAAAGAAAACAGAAAACAAAGGGATGGCCGAATTTGTTGCAGAATTACAAATTGACTGTTTCAAAAAGGTAATCATAATTAATCAAAATTGTTTAGATTGTTTTGGAAATTATCTGCATATCTTTGGTTTCCTTGTAACTTTCCTCGGAATTCCCTTATCAATAATTTACCTCCAAAAGTTTGTACGAACATCTAATTTACTCATTCAGTAAATTAGAAGTTCATACAATGCTGGAAGCTTACAGCGCGACGCGCCTTACCATTTCCACCAGACAAACAATTTTGACATTTTTTTGACACTTTTTTGATTGAGAGGCGGAGTTAATTTGATTTAGCGCGCGAACCTAAAACTGATGTAAACAAGATTACCTAGTCATGACTGACAAAAGAACATGAATTTTCAAGGAATACGTAAGTACAATCTCAAAATAGATCTTCCTGAAACAATCACGGTTTGCTGAAATGCTATTTCGTTTTCAATTAACCAATATTTTTTCGCTTTCTGCAGCAAATATTCAATTGCGTTTGAACGCAAACGGAGGCATTTACGATAATGGAAGACTAATGCCTACTCATCTCCGTGAGAGAATATTAGATTTGAACCACCAAGGCCTAGGACAGCGCGCTATTGCACGAGAAGTCCGAACAAGTCATACATTTGTAAGAAATGTTGTTCAAAGCTACGAGCAAACCAATTCGTCAAATCCTATACCTAGGACTAGTTTCGTGGAATCTAAAATTGACACAACTGTTCTCGAATACATCGAGGTTCAAAAGCATATAAAACCAAGTGCTTACGCTTCCGAGATTCAGCAAAGGCTACTGTTGGATGGAGTCGTGCACCCAAATGACTTGCCGGGAACATCGCAAATCAACAAGCGTCTCAGAAATGATCTGCTCTTCAGTAAGAAAAAAATCACGGTTCGTCAACTTGAAGCAGAAAGGCCAGGCGCTATAGATCGTCAAAATGAATATTTACAGACGATATCTACATACTCAGCAAGCAAGCTTCATTTTTTTGATGAATCGAGCGTGATAAAGACGACATGCAATCGCAAATACGGCAGCGCTAGGGTTGGTGAGCGAGCAATTGAAGTACAGCGGTACGCGTCTAACGCCACATTCACCATAAATTTACTTCATTCTGTTGTGGGTGTTGACACTTTCAATATTCTTCCAGGTGCGTCAAATGGATTGGAACTTCTTAATTTTTTTGACGATGCTTTACAGGTACAACGGGCCGACGGTAGTGCTGCTTTAGAGCGTGGCGATGCTGTAGTAATGGACAATTGTGGCTTTCATCACGCCCGCCACATTGAACCGTTGCTGAGAAATATGCTCACTGCTTGCGGAATTGATTTGATTTATCAGCCACCGTACTCTCCACACTTCAATACGTGCGAGTATTGTTTCAACCAGATCAAACAGTTCCTTAAACGACACCAGTTGTTAGCAACAAATGAAACTGAAGTGGCAATTGGCGAAGCAATTTGCAATATTACGCCAGAAAACTCAGCAGGCTACTTCAGGAAGTGTGGTTATCTGATATAAAAACAACCAAACACTGCATGTATTTGTAATGATAACCAAAAATATATTTGAATATGATTCGTTGTTATTGATCTATGATAAAGAGAAGAATCAGAGTTAGTAACTCTGGTCGAATAGAGTAATTCATAACATGTCTGATTTGGATGAGGTCTATTTTTAGCTCAGCGTGAGAACAAAGTGCTAGAATCCAATAAGTTATGAAAGTTGTGTTTTTAGTAGTATTACATTATATAGTATATGAAGTTTTTCATTGAAAACCTAAAGTCCGAGTACAATTCACGTTTACAAACTGTTTTATGAAATATTCAGTTATTTAGCCGTACTAATTTGCATAATGTCATCGGATGACATTATGCAAATTAACAGCTCATACTAAAACCTGTTATCTCTCGATCTCTTGTGTTTTTAGTTTACTGGTAATATATACTAGTAAATGTTTTACCACGAAAATAGCTCGAAGGTTCCCTGCTAGCAGAGACTTCCACAGAATCGACCCGTGGAAGCTCGAAGGTCAAAGAACACAATAAAATTCAAGAATCATAACACAACATGTTTTAATTTACCGTATAATCAACAAATTACATAAATTATCAATCATTAGCTAGCCCGATGTGGTTGTAAATAGATTTATATCTCAACTGCTTCCACAACTTATTATAGTAATTCACTTGAACAATAAGATACTTGCTAGCTGTTTATTGTGAGTACAATACTGGAGTATAATGTACAGTTATAATCACCATTGAATACCTTGTCAATTTCCTTTACGAATGTAAACAAGTAAACCAGAGCTACTGATAAAACACAACGTACAGGTGTATACAATTCATGGCCACAAGTTATATAGTGTCAAGTTCATTATTTAGTCAATAGATACTCGAGTAGAAGAGGAAGAAGAGCAGCCGCGGTTCAAGTAATTATCAATGTTTCTGTTGCGATACTGTTCAATGAGGACTGGTAATTTCCAGTCCTGGCTTGCGTCAAAATCAGGAACTTTTCCATTCAGAGCTTTTTCAAGCATGAGAAGGTCACGATCTAATTGCACACGGACACTGTACTTAATCAAATTGCGTACTTTCAGTCTCGGACGCATTATAGCAAAGAATGATGTCGATGCTCTAGTGCGAGATTCGCTAAATGCCATCAGCTTGGATTGTGCATCGTTGAATTCCTGCTGTAATCGCTTGATTTCTTTTTGCAGCTCAGCTATTTTTTGCTTTAATTCAGGGTGTTTATCCCTTACCCCACAAACCTCGTGTGATGAGCAAGGAGAAGATAGACATTTGGGTTTTGTATGGCCCGACTTGTGACAATTTCCACAAAGCCTCCCTCGTATTGCTGACAGTGGAGTTAAAGATTCGTTTTCATGCGTTACTTTGAGAAGTTCATCTTCCGCACTAGAAAGCAAAGCTTTCTTGATTTGCAGGTTTTCAGTTAGTTCATTTTTAACGTGGTCCAAGGCTGAGTTTGCCGTATTGAAACTTGGTTCCAATGAACGAGGACAAAGTTTCCCGCCAGTTGTGTTTTGTTGGGTGACGTTCGAGGGTAGTTCATGAAGCTTTCTCCTTTTCACGGTACAGTCCATGGGTTGAACGACTGGCGAATCGAGTTCGGCTACTCTAAGTAAGATCTTGCGACACAATGCTGTGCCTTCGCCTTCACTTGGTGCACGAACGAACATGTCATTGAAGTTCTCTATGTCGTCCTCGATCAAATTCACGTAATCCCCATCTTCATCTTTATATCTTATGCGCAAAAATTGATGTCTCAAACTTCCACATCGCTTACGAATGTCTTCAACCAGGGAAGAGAACGAATAGTTTTGTATACTTCCATCGACGAGTTGTCCGTCAATAGAAAATTTGACAAATCTATCTTTGCCGCACTCGACTTTAACTTTGTACTTCATACCGACGATAGCAATAATGAACTGTGAAACTCGCTAATCAAATGGTGTGTCGGCACCTTTGTGATGACTCCGTCTCTCAATCAAAAAAGTGTCAAAAAAATGTCAAAAATGTTTGTCTGGTGGAAACGGTAATTTCCTTAAAGGTCTTTGAAGGTTGGAAAGTGATAGATCTCGTCCTGAGGAAAAATGTTTATGAGGACGATGAAGATGAAAAGATAGATATTTTTGATGTTAAGGTAGGCTATTTATCTTACTTGTTTCCCCACATTTACGTCTCTTTACTAACTGAAGCTGTTTGTATTGAAGTGATGAATTTTTATAATATTAACTTTACCCTATCCTATCCTATCTTATTTCAGTGCAAGATTTGGGGGCGACAGCTAAGACACTTATTTGGAGTCTCACTTGGTGCAGGGGACTATGTCCATTACACAGTTGACCATATTGCAATGTTACTTCGTCAGCATCGGTCACTTGCCAGTTATTCAAATCAAGGATTTGAAGCAGCTCATAAAGTACATCGGGCTTTATATTCACGGGCCACAAACCATGATCAAGCTGGAGTGAATCAATCCAGTAAGTGACAATTAAATTTCTACATATAAATTAAGTTACCAAAAATGCTAAAATGTTTGTGAGCTTTAGAATTATTACCATGAAATAGCACAAAAACTAAATAGTACTATGATAATAATTATTAGCAAAAATCTTTTGCGCTAATTTAGTAGTAGTGGTAGTAGCAGTGGTGATTTATTATTTTTATGATTATGATTATCATAACTATCATGAGAATAATAATAATTTGAAACCTGAAAATCTTTTTTTTTTTTTCTTTTTTAGTAAACCAGATACTGACACATGTGCTTTCAGAGAATATGTTGTCTCTCCGATTACAGTTCCTTAAAGCTAAGGAGTGCATTACTGAAGGTAAATTAATAATAATTATGATGAGCTGATAGGCTACAAATGTCCGTAATGATAAACTACAGGACACTTATAGTTATGATAGTGTCTGTAGGCTTGATCTTACTATTTTGTACTATTTGCAGTTTGACATGCACATTGGCAATCAGAATTAATGAAATGCAATGCTAATTATTAGGTCATTACATAATACTTAGAATGCTATATTAATTGACAGTATAGAAAAATTTCAATCATTAAATTCATTTTGATAGGCAAGACAAATTTTTACTATCGAGGATGTGGATGGAGGAATAAGACTGCTGATTGGTCAACAGATGATGAATACTGGATTCTGACAATGATTGACCTTTTCGAAAAAATCTTTGGCAAAGATTATCTGAAATATAGTTATGACAAAGATCATGGGACCAAGGTGGATGATGAAAGTGACCCAAGAGAAAGTGACAAATACTGCCACCTTGAATGGGAAGATCATTTTGATGACTCTGACTGCAACAAAGAGAAAATTTTGATGAAAAATCCAAAAGCCAAGAAATCCCTTATGTTTGAGGCTAAGAAAGGCTTCAACAAAAGTGGTCCTCCGGCCTCCAGTCCAACAGCTAGTCAACATTGTCCTCGGGCCTCCAGTCCAACGGCTAGTCAACATAGTCCTCGGGCCTCCAGTCCAACGGCTAGTCAACATGGTCCTCCGGCCTCCAGTCAAACGACTAGTCAACATGGTCCTCTGGTCTCCAGTTCAACGGCTAGTCAACATGGTCCTCCGGCCTCCAGTCCAACAGCTAGTCAACGTGGTCCTCCGGCCTCCAGTTCAACGGCTAATCAACATGGTCCTCCGGCCTCCAGTTCAACTACCAACCCCTGTTGTGCTAAATCACTACAGTCACATCCCCGTGCCATTTGCCTGTCATCATCTTTGACACGTCAACAGTTTGCTGATATTGATATACCTGATTTAGTTCCATTCTCTATAAGCAAGAAGGATGTCAAAGGAATTTATGGCAATTGTACAAATCATACTAAACCATTCAATCTGAGCCATAGACCTCCAGAATGTGCAGTTAACTGGGCTGAGGAGGTTGCAAGAAAAGCACGTAGAGACAAGAGACCCACCTCAGTTAAGATAGGAAGTACTGGAATATTCACTTCTACTGACATTGAGGTTCTCCACAAGTACTGTCAAATTGCTAAAACTAGACATAAGATCAATGAAGAAAGGGATTGGTTGAAAAATGATGATGGCTTTTCCTGTCCTGAAATTGAAAGAATTAAGAAAATTTTATGGGAGAGTAACATGACTGCTACCATTTTGTCTGTTGGTGCAAAGTCGATTGATGTGGAATCATTTGCAACACTAGTGAATGAAAGATATCTGGATAATTTCCTTATAAATTGTGTAATTTTGAGATACGTGCAAGATCAGTCTGACAGAGAAATAATTTACCTGCCATCAGAAGCATTTACCTGGTTAAGAAGTAATGATGACAAATTTGTTCTGGATCAGATAGTTAAAACCATCACTGAAAGTAGAGTCCATGCAGATGATGGTGTGCACCTCATGCTTGTTCCTGTCCACATGAATGAATGTCACTGAGGACTTGTGGTGGTTGATTTCCTGAATGAGAGAATTTTGTTTGATGATGGAATGAAATGGCAGCCAAGAAGAAGCCTATTGGCAGAAGTACAGCAACTTCTTGATTTCACACAGAGGGTCAGACTTACGGACAATAATCTTTCTACAAAGTTTTGGAACCAGAAAACTAACTTTGAAAGGTTTGGCATGCCATTACAAATGACAGGCACCACACAAGGCACTGGAAGTTGTGGTGTGGGAGTGATTCTCTCTGCAAGAGATTTTATTATAAATACAGAAGTTTCGAAATTCAGCTGGAACTTTCACAACATTAGAAGGGAACGTAAAGACCTTTGCATTAAGATTGTTCATTGGAGCAAGGGTTAGCTTAACACCTTGAGACAGCAGAGTAGCTTGGCCTTTCACAAGGCTGTTATTCTGTGAGAGTTTCTCTCCAGGTGTTTTATTGGCATCTAGTTTGTCTATAACTATTACATTGTGTATCATTGCTCTTGTAAATATACCAATTTCAATGTTTTTTCTTTCTTTTAATTTCAGTGCCTTGAGACAGCAGAGTAGCTTCGCCTATCACAAGGCTGTTATTCTGTGAGAGTTTCTCTCCGGGTGTCTTATTGGGCATCTAGTTTGTATACTATTACATTGTGTATTATTGCTCTTGTAAATATAACCATTTTAACGTTTTTTCTTTCTTTTAATTTCAGTGCCTTGAGACAGCAGAGTAGCTTGGCCTATCACAAGGCTGTTATTCTGTGAGAGTTTCTCTCCGGGCGTCTTATTGGGCATCTAATTTGTTTATAACTATTACATTGTGTATCATTGCTCTTGTAAATATAACAATTTTAATGTATTTGCGTGTGTGTGTGTGTTAATTTCAGTGCCTTGAGACAGCAGAGTAGCTTGGCCTATCACAAGGCTGTTATTCTGTGAGAGTTTCTCTCCGGGTGTCTTATTGTGCATCTAATTTGTCTATAACTATTACATTGTGTATCATTGCTCTTGTAAATATAACCATTTTAACGTTTTTTCTTTCTTTTAATTTCAGTGCCTTGAGACAGCAGAGTAGCTTGGCCTATCACAAGGCTGTTATTCTGTGAGAGTTTCTCTCCGGGTGTCTTATTGGGCATCTAGTTTGTATAGTATTACATTGTGTATTATTGCTCTTGTAAATATACCAATTTCAATGTTTTTTCTTTCTTTTAATTTCAGTGCCTTGAGACAGCAGAGTAGCTTGGCCTATCACAAGGCTGTTATTCTGTGAGAGTTTCTCTCCGGGTGTCTTATTGGGCATCTAATTTGTCTATAACTATTACATTGTGTATCATTGCTCTTGTAAATATAACCATTTTAATGTATTTGTGTGTGTTAATTTCAGTGCCTTGAGACAGCAGAGTAGCTTGGCCTATCACAAGGCTGTTATTCTGTGAGAGTTTCTTTCCAGGTGTCTTTTTGGGTGTGTAGGTTGAAAGTATTTCATAAACATTACAGACAACTACAGGGTAACTTTTCCAATAAAAATTCTTATGGTTAAATTTCCATTATCGGAGTGTTCGTAAATGGGCCACTATATAAATTCACACTCTCTTGTTGATCTACCACTCCCTTCATCAATGATTAGCTCTGTTCTCATGGTAGGTTTCTTAGAAGGTCGATGACTCCTTTCTTTCGCAGCTTCCAAAGCTTACCTTCCAAAGAGCTCCCTGCTTTCTTGAATTTCTTGAGAACCACTGTATGCTTGCTGTACTTTCAAACGGACTTGCTCTTGTTCATTTAAGGCATCTTCAACATCTTCTAATGAGTAAGTCTTGTACGATATATTTTTAGTACTGTCAGTCCAAATGGGTGGCTTCATATGTCTGACTTCCTTGATGCTATTCACACTAGCACTGTCTACTTGAGCCAATAAATGGGAAAAGTAACTACCAGGTACACTTGTCATATTAACATGGTACCATTTAGCTCAAATACAAAGTATAAAAAAAATATTTAGTAGTGTTTTTAACAACATGGTTATTAAAAATCAAACGCCAACACTGAAAAAAATTCAGTGTTTAGTTATAAAGTGCTTCTAGGGCATTTCGTCATAAAGATTGAAAGATTCGGTAACTCTGAAACTACATAACTAAAATAACGAAGACCATTTGATTTTGTTAAAGAAAGATTTTTTGCAGTAGCGAATTCCTTTGTTTTTTCACTTTGTTTTTGTCGCTTTAGCTTTGTATAATAGAATTATGTCATTTTGAAAACCTTACCCGCAAGTTCCACATTACGCATGCTCGGCAAACGCGCACGCCGGTGCTAAATTACTCTATAAAGCCATTTTACTGTAGTAAGATATTCATTTTTTTCCACAATATGTACCGTATTTTTTTGTTTATTGCTGGACCATCTTTCGTTAAAACATCTATCCCGTACAAACAAACAAACAAATGACCTAATTAATCGGCCGCGTCTATTTTTCATTACTTTGTGATGTCTGTGATATCGCATGTCTACAGTTCTACACTGTTTTGTTACTTACCCAGAGCGTTAGGATTGTTGGCTGAGTTTAAGCCTTCAACTACGTCTCCAAGCCACTGAAGGTATCATTTGTGTTCTTCCTCATTTCTTATTAGTTTTTTACCAGGGAATGATATCTCGTGTTTTTCATCTCTAAATGGTAAATCATGCGGTAGTTCTCGACCTGGATGATGCTGGAGAAAGTGGTTTCCTAATGCTTTTCTTGACCTAAAACTTTTAAGGCACACGGAACAGCTAACAAGATAAGTAGTGGCCATTTGCACCGAACTGTAAAAATATGTGCTGGGTAAATGTGGTTCAATTAGAGAAATTGTTGTTAGTCTTACTTTCAACAAGTTTGATTTCTTTAAAGGTCAAAGTGCGGTTTTTATATACTTTTACCAAAGCAAAATAAGTTGAGTAGGGAGAATGTAGTAAACTGAAGTGATAGGATATTGATTGAATAATACTTTCTCCTTAAAGTGCATCCAAAGTTTGCATTACACCTAGCGACACGCTAGCGAGTTTGGCATATTTAGATGGGAACCTAGTTTGGGGGTGCGGAGATCGATTCCCCCATACCTGTAAGACAATGAGTGCGGTTGAGAGCGTTGTAGAATAGAGTACTATTCACAACGCTCGAAACAAAGCGCGACATTAAATACCACAGGTACTCTTGCGTAATCTACCCGGGAAACATTCCAGTGGGACCAGGAATCCCTTAATAGGATATTAGTAATAAATAGGCTGCCTCCTACTGCACTCTGCCTTCAATTTGATCAACGGCCCACCCCCCACCCTGTCGCTGGAAATTCATGGTGCGACACGACGAGCGACAAAGGTTCATCACCTTTACTAGGGCGCTTGATCGATTTCCCCATACCCATACCCATACCCATAGTGCGGTTGAGGCGTTGCAGAATAGAGTACTATGTAGATTTAGAAGCATTTTCAACACTAGTGATTAAAATATCTAAACACTGGCCAATCTATAATCGTGTTTCATTGGGGTTTCAAACCCATACACACATTAATGAGATTGAGAATTAACTTTCTTGTTTATTTTCTTAGCTCATAATAAATTAGCAACATAAAGACTGGGAGCTAACTAGAAAACTTACCTGTTAATTTAGCCCTCAAGGCTCAACTTATACATATACAATTGTAAAAAACACTTTACATACATGCATACTTTATTGAATACTCATAAAAAGGCTTTTCAGCAACAATTTACAATTAAAATGATGAAAATATATTCTTATACATGGTAACTAATTTATTGTACTTTTTCTTACTGTAAAATTGTCAAACTTTGTTAATTTAATGAGCAATAACTATGATTTGATTTATAATCATAAGAGAATCAAGTAGCTTGTATTAAATCAGCTTTATCAAGATCAATCATAAGGATACAGGAGTTAAGTCAAGCCATTAAAGGAAGCCTGCCTTCAGATAATGCTGAAACCCTGAGTCAAGATGAGAGTGATTTAGATAAGCTAATGGATAACATATGGAGCTACAAAGATAAACTTTACTCATTTAAAGGCGTTAAAATGTTAAAACAAGTAGAAGAAATACAGACAACTGTTTGTGTTTTGAAGAGAGACATGCATGTAAACAAGTCCACAGTGACACAAACACCCATTAAGCCTAAAACAACCACTACAGTGTCCACTCCATTGAGTACATATCTTAATCAAGATAGATTGTCATCAATTATGAGCCCTAGTCAAGCCTTTGTATCTCCAGTTCCATTCCAGTCATCAACCACAATGACTGCCAGTAATTATTCCCTGCCAACTCCAAGGAAACCTGGTATAAATCCTTTAAGTCATAGTTCAGTTTCACCACTGATGTCACCAGCACAGTGGCAAACACAGCCTGTGTGGTCTACAGGACAGAGTTATACTCAAAAGAGATGATAACTAGTGGTAAGCTAGTGTGAGCTGCGTCGGTGTTTCTAATGAAACAATATGGATAAAAAGTTAAATTTTACACTGTAAAAAATAAGACAGATCACTTACTGACGTTTCGGTTGTAGTTCGCCGAGGAAGGACTTGCGTCCAAAACGTCAGTATATGATCTCTCTTATTTTTTACGTTGTAAAATTTAACTTTTTATCTATAGAGTTATACTCAGGTTAACTCCAATACAATTGTTAATCCTGGAAGCAGTTCTACACCCCCAGAAACTACAGCAAAGTTAATTTCACCATCTTATCCTCAGTGGTCACACAGTCAGAACGTTTCTGCTTCCTCAGCCCCAGAAAATGTCCTTACCAACATTCTCTGGATTGAGTAAAGACTGGCCAGAGTTTAAAGCAGTCTGTAAACAACTAGCAGAGAATGCTTACTCTAACAACACAGCCCTTGCACATGAATTAAAAAGCTGTGTCAAAGGAAAAGCAAGTCTGAGAATCAAATCAGTTTTTACATCACAAAGTAAGAAGTCTATGAAATCATGTGGAAGAAATTGGAGGCTTACTATGAAGATCCCAGCACGAGCATACAGGCTGCCTTAGATGATTTGTCTAAGTTGAAACCAGTTAAAGGGGAAGATTACGAGGGACTTGTCTTAATTCATGAGGTAGAGTCTGCATACTCTCAGCTACAGGAACTTGACCACTTAGACATTCTTACCATGCGAGATGTAGACTTTGTTAGTCATCTATTACCCAGTCACTTGAAGTGTGATTTGATTCGTAAGTATCATGACATGTCACCTGCTGAGAAGATACACCCTTTCATTCCCTTCATGAAATTTCTGGAGAGGGAACATGAAACTGTCGTTCGACTTGCAGAAAAGCCAATTCCCAAAGCTAAAATACAGGAGGCTACAAGGAATGCAAGAACCCATCAAACCGAAGTCACTCCTACTCAAAAGTCTTCAAAGCAGTACTACAGATGTGCATATCCTACTCATAGAAAGGAAGCAGTGAAGCATAGTACTGAAGAGTGTAGAGAGTTTCAAAAGTTGATGATTGGAGGAAAAGACGGCAAACTCGAGATGTTAAAGCAAATAAATGCCTGCTTCTTATGCTTTGGAGACCATAAGAGAAATATGTGTCCCAATAAGGCATGCAGCAGCTGTGGTAGTGACAAACACCATGTTATGTTATGCAAATCAGAAAAGCAAGAAGATGCTCATAAGACCAATAATCAGCCCCAAGTAAAGGGATGCTAAGGTATGTGGAATTGACAAGACTATCACTGTGTTTAGTGATAGTGGCTCAAACGCAACTTACATTACCCATAAGGCAGCAGACAAGATCAAAGCTCAAAGACTGAACAAATACACACTCGAAGTGACAACGATGGGAGAAGTTGAGACTACGTATGATACATTAGAGTACCAGTTCACTCTCAAGACTAACAACAGGAAAAAGGTAAACATCAGAGCTTACGGAATGGAAGGATCACCGGTCCAGTCAGCCGGCCTCAACTGGACACCGTCACTGAACTGTTTCCGGAGTTTGACAGTGAAAGCTTACAAAGAAAGAGCACAGAGGTTGATATACTCCTGGGGTGCGATTACTTCGGTCTACACCCGAAGAAAGAAGAGGCAGCTTGCGGAGATAATTTGAGTGTGATGAGTGGAGAGTTTGGCATATGTTTACAGGGTGGCCACTCACGCTTGAAGGAAGAGACGGTGTTTGATTCGAACTTAGCAAAGATAGTACACAGCTCTAAGATCAAGGCAGGGTCGCACCATGCACATGTGCAGACCCACAAGGAGTTTCAGCCAAGACTGTCTCGCTGCGACATGAATAATGCAGTCCACAGGAAGACCTACCAGAATGCAGTGAATGTCGTACATTCAATCAGTGAAAGAAAAGGAGAAGTCAAAGCAGAAAACTTCAGGATCTAGCGGACGGGGTCGAAGATGAAAAACGAATCAGCAAGGCTGAAAAAGCAGCGAAGAAGGCTCTTGAAGATAAAAAAGCTGAAAAGGCTAAAAAGAATACCAGTTCTCTTAAACCTAATTGGAATATGGGCTCTGATGGTCCGGTTTATGGCAGTGTTGAAGACAGAGGTGGCAACAAGTTTTTTTGTGGTCGATCTCAATGCCAGTTCAACTGCTCTGGAAACTATAATCCTGCCTTCAGAAGAAGTGGAGTCTGTTTCGCATGTGGTGCAGAGGGGCACTGGCGAGATTCCTGTCCTTCTCTCCATCAGTGGTCACCAAGAAAGAGCTCAGATAAGTATAACAAGTGAAAGTTTTGAATTTGAGCAGTCTAATGCCCAATCAGAGTTTAAAGTTGGTTCTTTAAGACAGAACATTAGTTTTTGGTCCGAGACGTTAAAAGCCAATTCATTTATTGTTGAATCTATTACCGAGGGTTACCGAATTCCGTTTTTTGAATTACCAGAAAACTATGTTATTCCTAACCGATCTTCGGCCTTCAAGTTTAAAGTTTTTGTCGACGAAGCAGTTAGTGATCTCCTTTAACGGGATTGCATTTTACAAGTTTCCACACCCCCAGGTTTGTGAATCCTCTGCATGTGGCTCAACAGTCCAACAATGGCAAATTTAGACTAATTTTGGATTTATCGTATCTGAACAAATTTATTTGGAAATTATCAGTAAGGTATGAAGACATCCGAACAGTCTTGGAACTTTTCCAATCTGGATATTATTTCTTCACATTTGATTTAAATCTGGTTATCACCATTTAGAAATTTTCCCTGGTCATCAAGGGTCAATCTACCTCCCAAGAAATCCACCTTCCGTACTGGTTGTCACAGCTCTGGCCTGTTTGGGAGATGCGATCTAAGCTTCAGAGTTTTAGCCGTTCGAATTAGCTTCTATCAAGCACGGTTCTACAAAAGTGGTTTGTGCACTTCAGATGAAGGCTCTTGTAACGGTTGTATGGTCGTTTAAATTCACCAAGTTAGTTCATTTCACAGCCAGTGGGTGGCTCACGTTTAGCCAGTGGGTGGCGCACATTTAGCCAGTGGGTGGCTCACATTTAGCCAGTGGATGGCTCACATTTAGCCAGTGGATGGCTCACATTTAGCAAGTGGGTGGCTCACATTTAGCCAGTGGGTGGCGCACATTTTAGTCAGTGGGTCTCGCTTGCCTGCGTGGAGCTTGTTGAATCCTAAGTGTTGGTGTAGCCAGTGGGCAACCATTCTTTAGTTCTTAGCTTGCCCGTTCTCGTCGTCTCGGAAGGATGCGCCTCGATGCGAGCGGACCACACCAAGAAGAGTGTTGTAATGTTTTTGGGTAGGGGTATCCACTAGGATTTAGAAGAGAGATGTGTTTTCCCGCGGTTATTAGGATTAGCGGGAAAATATGCTCTCTTCGGTATCTATTGTTGATTAGGGGTGGCGCATCGGAATGTCGCACCTTAGGAGTGATATAAATGAGTGATGGCTCATTTCGTATTCATCTCGGTTCGCTCCTGTCATCATCTCCACTTAGTTAAGTTTGCTATATATTTGTTGGTGAAGTTTTCTTATCTTTATTGCTTTATTTCAGATGTCTTCGCAACAGCCCCATGGCGTGATGTTTATGAGTCAGTCTCATCCTCGGATGCTCCTTCTCTCCAAACCCTAGCTCACTTCCTACCTGATGTAGTTATGGCCAGCCGAGCTCCAAACACGTGCAGCAAGTATTCATCTGCCTATCTTCGTTGGAAAACTTGGTGTTCCTCTGTTCATCTACAGGCGCTGCCTGCTTCCCCCTATCATGTAGCGCTGTACTTAGAATGGTTGATGTTGGAAGCCAAGTCTTCTGCCCCATTGGAATCAGCTTTACATGCCATCCCCTGGGTACACCTGATTTCTGCTGTTGCAAGTCCTACTGACCATCCTATGGTCAAGCAAGTATTATCGGGTGCCAAGCGGATTTTGGCTCGTCCCAAGTCCAAGAAGGAACCCATAACTGTCGAACAGTTAGAGCAGCTAGTTCAAACCAAAGCAGGGCCTAGCGCTTCGTTATATGATCTTAGATCAGTTTCAATTTGTTTACTGACTTTTACTGCATTTTTAAGATTTGATGAGCTAGCCCGCCTGTTAGTGGCCGATTTATCTTTTAGAGAGAATTATCTTGAAATAATTATTAAGTCAGCCAAAAATGATCAGCTGCATGATGGCAAAAGTGTTGTTTTGTCGTTTATCCGTTACGAAAGCGTTAGGTATTTAGAGAACCTTATTGTATGGACCAGCCCGGGGGTCATGTTTAAGAAGGGGGTGCAGCTGGCCCGGGGTTTTTCCTCTGTTAGTTGTGAGCGCTTTAGTCGGAGGTTTTTTCACCCAGCTGTGTTCACTGCCCTCTCTTTGCCAGTTGGTGCAAGTGTATTGATCATTTCACTACGATGAATATCTTATGTTTGATTATTACTTTACAATAACAATAAACAGATGCACCTCGATGCGAGCGGACCACACCAAGAAGAGTGTTGTAATGTTTTTGGGTAGGGGTATCCACTAGGATTTAGAAGAGAGGCAATTATCCTGATCCAGTAATAAAAAGTAGCAGGCCAAGAGATTCAAATGCATGGGATTCTAATTCAATACCACCTGTTTATAAGAGTCTGAATCACAGGGTAAATCATTGTAAGTTCAACCTGTCAAGGGATGTAGAAACAAACCCTGGTCCTTTTATTGATCCTACTAAAACAATTCAGGCACCTTATAGTCAAGACAATGTTGCATTGTTTGGGTTAAATGCAGGTACACAGTGTGTAGCAATGTCCCTTACTTTCCTCATATATAACTACAGGAATGGTGTTACATCCTTGATGGACTTGGTCAATATCATGAGCATTGGTAATGAATTGTATTCTGGTTTATCTAGACTATCCAGGCAATCCCATTTACTATTAACAGAAGTACCCAAAATGATCACAGTGTTCAATACTAATTATCAGCTTCAATACAGTACAAACTATACTGGTACAATACATGGTACTTGTGTAATAGAAGATTTCAATTACTGTATGTCATTAGATAATGCTATGCACACTTTGCTAAGACAAAATTATAATTCCTTTCTTTTAACAATTGCTAGTAGCACTGTGGGTATTTACTGTACTACAGGTGGTAAGTTTAAGATATTTGATTCTCATGGTAGAAACTCATTTGGTATGGCCCATCCTCGAGGGACTTGTGTATTGTTAGAAATGAACAACTTAAATGAGCTGATAAATTATTTTCAAATCCTCTATCAAAATCCAAATGTTTTATTTGAACTCAAGGGTGTACATATTACTGAGATACAATGTGATCACGCAGTAGTTCAACAGACTGTCACCTGTACATGTGAACTAAATCATAGTGCAAATGCTGACATTACAACCGGCAGTGATATTCCCTTGGTATGCTGTTGTGCCATACCATTTTACTGCATTTGTTTTTCCATTATCAAATCTTGTGCGTATTGGAATTCACAAACTCTAGATGCAATTGTTGAGCATGCAAACGTATTTTACAGACAAAAGCTCAATGCTGCTAACCAGCTGCTCACTATCAATGATTTTCCAGGTATAATTCAAATATATGATGCACATATTAACATTACTTTTAATCTGGAGAAACAAGGAATTCTATGTTGCACCTTTCTTAGTACCAAATGATTGCTTCAGAAGTTAATCACAGATAATCTAAAGGATAACACTGGCTTTTTAATGTGGATCTCAAGTGATTATTGTACGAGTTGCATTTTTCAGCACAAGATGAAAGGGAAAACAAACACTGTAAAGTACTATCTTATAGCATTCAATCCTGATGGAAAACTTAGTATGTTTCAAAATATCAATGACATGGATTCTCTTATTCTGTTACTCATCAATATCATAAAAAAATAATTCCAGTGTAAAGATGTAGAATATTGTATTAAATTTTTATGCTGTTCAAGTAATTTGTCAAATGCTGATAGGCAAAAGGTAATGGCAAAATATAAGTCTAAAAGTCAGAAAAAACAACATGCAAAGAGAATAAAAGAAAACTATGCACAAATGGAACCTGCCATGAAAAAAAAATGTTTGTCTAATAAAGGAGAAAAGTATAAATCACTGGACCATAGAGAAAAAGAAAAGCTTTTGACTAGCAGAAGGGAATGGAATAATAGGTGGTATGAATCACTAGACCCTACAGAAAAAGAAAATCTTTTGTCTGATAAAAGAGAATGCAATAATAGATGGTATAAATCACTGGATCCTGCAGAAAAAGAAATGCTTTTGTCTGACAGAGCAGAAGGGTATAATTCACTCAATCCTGCAGAAAAAGAACATGTTGTATCACGTGTCCAATCTAATAAGTAAGCATACGAAAACTCAGTTCAAAATGATTTAAACCATAAGATCTCAGTTTTTCAAAGTAAGATCAGAGAAGGTCCAAGTTACATTTGTTCTGTTTGTAACAGGATACTATACAAAAAAACTGTTATCCAGTTAAAAAAACACATATATAGCACTCAGCACCTATTTACAGACATTAACTCGTTCAATGAAAATAGTACATTTGTTAAACCTGTCACACAAAAGTTTTGAAAGGACAGGTCCCATGTCAAGCTGTATGTAACAAATTGTATGTTGATGAAATACCACCAGAACTATCAGTGCTAGAGAAGCTTGAACAGATACTTAGAGCACAGAGGATAGTGTTTGAAAAAAATAATAGTAATGCCCAAAGGTCAACAGAGAAAGATTAAGGGTGCAATCTGTAATGTACCAGTTGAATGTGACCAAACATGCAATATATTACCACGTCCCCTGAAAGATCTGGAAAAATAATGTTAAAATTGAAAAGAAAATTAGAATTTAGGGGTCATGTCTACTTTCAAGCAGTGCGTCCTCAAGTAGTACTAAATGCCCTCGACTGGCCGAAAATAAATAATCCCTCATATAGTGATATAGGTGTGGATATTGAAAATATTAATAGAAATCTTACAACTTTACAGCAAAATGACTATATTTTAGAGGAACATTCAGCTTTGGATAATAATAACTCCATAACTGATATGGATAATAGCACCTTTAATGACCAAAACACTGATGGTGACAATACACCTGATAATGAAGAACAAGATGACCCTCTGAATGAGCATAGAGCACCAACAAATGAAACATGTTTACAGTCTGTAATACCAGATTATCCTGTATCTCTTGAGCAAAATGATGAGGTATCATCAGGAAACGAAGTCTACAATATTACACCAGGAGAAAACAAACATTCTGAATCATTCATGATGGACAAACATTGTGAAGAGCTAGCATTTCCTGTCCTTTTTTCAACCCCAAAGCTACTGTGAAACAAGCTACTTTGAACCCCATCTCTACTGTGAAACAAGCTACTGGAAACAACAAAAACTATTGTGAAACAAGCTACTGTGAACTCCAAAACTACTGTGAAACAAGCTACTGGGAACAACACAAACTATTGTGAAACAAGCTACTGTGAACCCCACCTCTACTGTGAAACAAGCTACTGGGAACCCCAAAACTACTGTGAAACAAGCTACTGTGAACTCCAAAACTACTGTGAAACAAGCTACTGTTAACCCCAACTCTACTGTGAAACAAGCTACTGTGAACCCCAACTCTACTGTGAAACAAGCTATTGTGAACCCCAAAACTACTGTGAAACAAGCTACTGTGAACCCCAACTCTACGGTGAAACAAGCTACTGTAAACCCCAACTCTACTGTGAAACAAGCTACTGGGAAACCAGCTTCTATTTCAAACCTCCCTCAAGCTAAAAATGAAAAACCTGAATTGGAGACCATTTTTTGTAAATTTCAAGTTTTGTAAATATTTGAAATATCTTACGTAATTTTTTTTTTGTAAAGCGCCTTGGACATGTTTTTGGAGATGAGCGCTATAGAAATCAACTCTATTATTATTATTATATTTTGTTGTTGGTGAGGTTATTCCATCACAGAAAGTACTAACCCAAGAGGGCATGAAAAACTACAAACTTTGGTGTATTCTCCAACCAAATGGGTCAATTAATCTGCATTTTGTAAATGTAAAGGTGGGGCAGACCAGGGCTGAAGACATCTTGGTGCTGCACTCTTTGAACTGGATGACTTTCTCTCAAATAACAGAATTTCTGTTACATCTCTTCCTGCATACTGGAGCCCTAAACCCACTCCAAACCACAAACCTATTCCTTTTATGCAAATCAAGATTTCACATTCAAAACCCAAAAAAGGAAAACGTAAAGTTACTCCATGTGACGAGTCATAGGTAGACTCCTTCGATCCAAGACCAAAGATTTTCGAAGGAAAGATTTTCACAGCAGCTTAGGGACATGGATTGTGATGTGGCTATTCTTAAATTTCTCCCATGTCCTCCTGAGGAACAAACTGATCCTACTTGCAATTTTAAAAATGTACCAATATCTGAGCTTAGAGAAAAATTACCAGATAATCAAGTTAATGATACATGTCCAATGCCTATTTTTTCAAAATTCAAGCTTTTGTAACCAAAAACAACATTTCTGCCAAAAATGTAACTACAACTGTAAACATTTTCCTATCCAAACCAAAGGAATTCAAAAAAGCTCCCATACCAGCTCAGTATGGTAAAGAGAAAGAAAATGAGGCAAAAATTAGTTACAAAAAACTATTAGAAAAAAATCATCAGTTTGTCATTAGAAGAAACTGGACTTCTTGTAAGTGAAAATCAAAGCTGGCTTGGAGCAAGTATTGATGGGATCACAAAATGTAAATGTTGTGAACCTAGAGTTGTAGAAATTAAATGTCCATTCACTGGAAGTAACCTAGACCCAAAAGCAGCTTTTCTGTCAGACGATGTAGGTGGTACATACAATGCTGATGGTGAAACAGAATTAAAGAAATCACACCAGTATTACTATTCCAAGTCCATTTGAATTGGTAATATGGTCCCTGGGGAACTGATCATAAATATATAAAGGAGCACATGCCTCCTCCCAATGCACTTGCCTCCAATCCGTTCGAAGTCTTAGCAAGTTGTAGTGTCGTCCAAACCCGCCTTCAGGATGGCTGATCAGAACCCGCGTGCTCCTCTACCGGGCGAAATCGACAACCTTCTACAAGCACAGGTCGTGCAAGATGTCCAGATCCAACAAGAAGTACAGCAAGCGGCGGCCAACGAAGTGCACGTTAACGAAGAAGCTGTTGAGGTATTATTAGCTTTCTTCTTTCTTTATTCGAGGCACAATGTTCAGTTAATTCTCGTCACTCCCGTGTACTTTCAGTTATTGAGCTTGTCCTAAACTGGCATTGCGGGTTTTGCAGTTCTCTATGGTTTTCCTAGCGTTTATCTAGTTACCCGAGTTCCTAATTCTGTTACCACGTTTTTTACGCGGTCTTTTCTATATTTAATGACTTTACTGACAATCAGTTGCTAAATTTGTGTGGTTTTGTAACTGAAAGAGTTTATGGTTTAATGAGTTTATGGATAATCAGTTGCTAAATTTGTGGGGCTTTGTAACTGATAGAGTTTATGGTTTAGTGAGTTTACGGACAATCAGTTGCTAAATTTGTGTGGCTTTGTAACTGATAGAGTTTATGGTTTAATGAGTTTATGGATAATCAGTCATCAAATTTAAAATGCCCACGTAACGTTACTGAGCAAGTTTTTGGAATTTAAAAAACTCTCACGTGATTGTGTTCTTATTTAAGTTAATACATTTTGAGTTTATCGAGTGCTTTATCGTGAAATTTTGAGTGACTGATATGGGTTAATAAGTTTATTGATAATCCGTCGCTAAATTGTGTAGTTTTAAACTGATTAAGTTTTGGGAATTTCAACTCCCACGTGATTTTTGTGCTCTTAGTTAGTTGATAGGTTAAATCTGGATTTGCTGGGTGCATAATAGTGAAGTTTTGAGTAATGCGAAACTCTTATTTTTACTTTAATTTTGTTCTCATTTAAGTTAATCTATTTGGAGTTTATTGAGTGCTTTATCGTGTCGTTTTGAGTGACTGATAGAGTTGATGAATTAATGAGTTTATTGATAATCAGTCGCTACATTGTGCAATTAAAAAACTGTTTAAGTTTTGGGTTTGAACTCCCAGGTGACTTTGTGCTTTTGTTTAAGTCAATCAATTTGTGTTTGCTTTGTTGCTGCGTTATTGTGAAGCTTTATGTCACTAATAGAATTTTTGAATTTAAATGCTAGGCGGACTTGTAGATACTTGTTCTATAGTGTTGAAAGTTTTATAATGTACCTTAATTGCTTGAGTATCGGTTTGAGTTTTAAGCTTTGGATTTTGTGCTTCCCATGACCTATTGTTTATCTATAGAGTTTATGAGTTTACAGTCCATTCAATGCGGAATTGCTTAGTTAATTTAATTTGAAAGGATTGTTTAGAGTTTTTACGGTTTCTACAAGCTCAGCGTGCGGTTGATCCTAGAACTCAGTTTATAGTTTCACTAAAGGTTTGATTTGTTTTTGGTTTGTATAGCACACCAATAGTCTGGAAGAGGTCAGACGTCGGCTCAAAGTTCTGGAAGATTCCCAAAAACCATCCGTGGAGTCCACCCTCCAACAGGTTAGGATACTGTTAAAAGCCCCAATTTTCAGCAAGGAGCAGGCATTGGATTATCTGTAGTCTCTTAGCATGGTAGCAAAGGAATCAGGCCACGACAAAGCAGGCTTCTATCAGGCCGTCCTACGCGCTTTGCGTGACAAGGCCACCTCGTCAGATGATGTGTCTAAAAAGTACATGGAAGTTCTTCTTGGAGATAAAAATGAGGAGAAAGTTCTGGAAATCATGTCGAAAGTCGACAAGTCCACTAGACAAAGTGCGGCGGTCAACCCCCCTAGACGATTTAGAGGTGGTGGTCGTGTATCTGGCAGATTTCGAAATATTGAATGTTTCAATTGTAATCAGCTTGGCCACTACAGATCTCATTGTCCAATGCGTCGTTTCCCGCAGCCAAGGGGAGGGGGATTTTCTGGGGGTCGGCGTTCTAACCCACCAAGCAATTAGACCTGAACATTTATTTGATCTTTGGAATTATTTGAAATGATATCTTGATATTTGATGAAATAAAGTTGAATTTAATATAATAAATTGAGTTTCACATGTTTAAAAAAAAAAGAAGTTGTTCTTTTCCCTACCTCTGGTGTCCTCTGCTTATTCAGCTTGGGTCTCTTTTTGCCATTTTTTCCCCCCTAGATTAGGGTGAGTAACTCCTGTTGGTTCACCGCAATTCTTGGTGGCCAGCAGACGTACTGCTTGCAGGCGTTGTGAGGTTGCTCCCTCCTGATCGGGAACCCTATCTTAGGCGGTTTCTGTTTATCTTTTTTGTAGTCCCCTCCTTCAAAGAAGTTGCGTCGTCAAGATGGCGCTTTCAAGGCAATTAGTGATGATTTTAAAGTACAACTCGATACTGTCCTTCCGAGGAGGGTCGTCTCATGGGTCAACATCAATAGGGTTCCCGATCAGGAAGGGAGTATTGAACCAGTTTGTTGGGACAGGGTTTTCAGTTGTGAGTCTGCCCCGGATTTAGAGCGAATCAGAGTCAGGGACCCGGAAAAATTTATTTCGGGTGGTCTTCATCGTGACCCCAATGCCTGGGTACTAATCTTAGAAGGCCACCCCCTGTGTCCTCAAATCCTTGGTTGGATTAAAGATAAAGTGCACATTCTGAGCTTCAGCCAACCATTCAAGGGCATTTTTAAAGGATGTCACTACGATTCCAGCCTGCCCCCTGTCAAAAGATTTCCCAACCACCGGTCGTGCAAAAAGTTTTCTGGTTTCGTCTCCACCGAGATTTTAAAACAGGTTGTCACGGGGGCTATACGTGTATGGGGTCCAGTTCATAGTGGCTCTCCACCTCACCTGGTGCTCCCCCTAACAGTCGAACGCACGAAGCCGAGGCTTTGCCTAGACGCCAGATTCCTAAATTTGTGGATGAGGGATGTACCATTTACGCTTGATAAACTTGTTGATGTGCCATGGTACATTTACCCAGGATCCTACATGACCAAGTGTGACGATAAATCAGGTTACGATCACGTTTCGTTATCCAATTGCTCTCAGACGTACGTGGGCTTTGCGTGGAAGGGATATTGGTTTGTCTGCACTACTCTCCCCTTTGAATGGAAAATTTCTCCATTCATCTACCACACCACTGGTTCAGCTGTAACAGGCTTCTTGCGTGCCAAAGGAATACCATGCTCTCTGTATATCGATTGGTGAGGTTCTGACCGCTTCTGGGCCTTGGTCGATCTTGCCCGAATTCAGAAAGGGAAAGTATAGGCGTGATGCAGCCTCGGTAGCCTTTTGGTATGTGCTACTAGTCGTAGCCAAGCTGGGCTATACTATAGGTCTTGGCAAATGTGTCTTAACTCCATGCACATCTTTGGAATATTTGGGTTTGGTAATAGATTCTGAATCCCAGTGTTTTCGGGTGCCAAGGAGGAAGATTGACGAATGGGCATCTTTACGTGAGGATATTCTGGATGCTAAAACATCAGTCGACGTGAATACCCTACAGCGATTTCAAGGAAAATGTATTTCCTTCTCATTGGCCGTTCCAGCTGTTAAATTGTTCATTCAAGAAATGAACTCTGGAATCGCGTCAGCATTCGCGAGGAATTGCGCCATTGGAGCTTCTTAGACTGTTGGGAGGGTTTGGTACCTTGGCGAGATGAACGACACATGAGTATATCTGTGTCCACGGATGCTTCGGGTCATGGTTGGGGAGGTTTTGTACACCTACCATCGGGCGACCAACAGCTAGGAGATTATTGGGATGACAACCAAAGGAAAATCAACATCTCAACTAAGGAAATGCTAGCTGTTTCCAACACGGTGAAAGCTCTCCCTTTGGAAGCTACGAATTGTCGTTTAGATGCGCATGTGGATAGTTTGGTCTTAATTGGTGCATGGGAAGGCCAAGGCAGTAAGAATTCTCCTGAGCTAACTAAGGCAACCAAGGAGCTGTTTTGGGCCTTATGTGATCGAAATCTACAGCTGCGTCTGTCTTATGTGCCTTCATGCGAGAATCAGGCGGATGGCCCCTCGCGCCAACTCTCCAGATTGGATTCCACACTTTCGAGTAAAGCCTGGGGGCTCGTGGATCGGCTGTTTGGTGGGGTTTATGGGCATTCCATTGATCTTATGGCCTTGGACTCTAATGCTGTTGTTGGGAGGGACGGAACTCCTCTTCCGCATTTTTCTCCAAGCCCGAATGCCCAAGGGGTGAATCTCTTCGCGCAAGATCTGGGTAAAGTGAGGAATGCAACGAACCCGTTTGTCTTCCCTCCGTTTGGCTTGATTGGCGCAGTTTTGCATTTTTTGTATCCATTCCGGATACCTTTTACTATCATTGTACCGGAAATCTACCCGCGCCCCCTTTGGTGGCCTGAATTGATGGCACGTTCTGCAAATAGAGTAGTCATCGGTGTCAAAGCAGACTTGAACGTTCTACTTTCCCCAACCAAGCATGGCTTTGCACCCATTTCATGCCCGTTTACGCTTTGGGCATGTAGAGTATCGTTTTAATTTTGGAGACTTGCACCAACAATCTCGTCTATTTCTACATTTTTTACACCTATGTAGATATATATAATTTGAATAGCCGAGTCCTATCAATAAAAATGTCCCATGTACGTTGTCTCGACGTTTTCTTTTCTTTCTTACAGCCTTTGCCTCGAGTGCCCAAATTATATACCCCTTTGGTAGCCTGCCCACGCTGTCGGCATGCAAACGACGAAGAGTTCCGATTCTGCCAGCAATGCGGCTATGTCCGTCGTCAGATGTGTGAAGATCCGCGGGTACTGACAGTTTCAATTGATAGTGAATCCATCAATCAATGTCTAGACGTACTTTCGCGTCAACGAGGTTCGTTGCGCTATGTCAAACAGAAGAGCTCTTTGGAACGTGAATTGTGCTGTTTTCTGTCTTCGTGTACACCTCCCAAGTAATAATAATAATAATAATATTTATTACTTATATTGCGCGATTTTAACATGTTAATATGATCAAATGCGCATTACAACAATAAGAAATATAAAATATTTAAAATAATAAAATCTAACTTTACAATAGAGCGATGAATAATAACATATAATTGAATAATAACAAACAAATAATAGAATAAAATAAAATAATACTATAAGTCAATGGAATCAGCGCTTCCTCGTGACATCCTTGAATTCTTAGTCTGGAAGGATAGAGGTGGCAAGACAATGATTCATCAGCCAGGCTGTCCAAACTTGTCAGCCCATAGGCGTGTACAATCAGCGTGCGGGTGTCCTAAGCGCCTTGCGTTTGGGACAGTAGATGCCTTAATCGGCAAGCTAAGAGCAATATTCATTGAGCAGGGCAGGGGCAAAGAGTGGCACGCGGTCTTGAACGTCGGTAATCCTGCTGCTGACTGGTCAATCAAGAGATATCTATCGGATGTACGAGAAGAGCAGTTGAAGGCAAGAGTTGTTCCTCAACAAGCGGAGCCAGTATTTCTAAAGGACTTGGTGCATATCTCGCGCCATATTCATAAACAATTAATGCAATCAGCAGACATGAGCCCCACGCGTATTTATGTACTAGCGCGAGACCAAGCGATATTCAAAGCGATGTTCTTTGCAGCAGATTGGGCAAAGGATTTATTAAATCTAAAGACTGTGGATATTTTGCGTTTTCCGGATAATTCAGGGTTTCTGTTCAACCAGCTGTGGTCAAAATCGTTAAGGTCGGGGGATGCCCATGTGTTCGCACTCAAAAGGGGAACCAACAGGCTCGTATGCCCCGTACAAGGAATTGAGCTGTATTTTAGTGTTTGCAAGTGTCTTGGTATAACGTTAGTTCCCGGTTTTGTGTTTCGTTCGACTGGCAAATCTGGAAGTGTTTCGTCTAATGGTCTCGATTCCAGTGCAGCCCAAGCTAGGCTTAGTGTTTATATTTCAGAATTAAGTCATGTTTTATCTAGTAAGCCCTTTACATTGCATGGCTTTCGTAGTGGGGCAGCGGTATCCCTAGCGATGGCTGGGCTTAGTTTGCATGAGATCATGGATCACGTAGGCTGGAAGAGCAGTAGGACAGCCTTACATTACATAAAATTAAATAAGGTCACGAATCCTTCAGGAGCAGCTTCAAAGCTTTCCGATTTAGACATTGCGACGGGCGAGACTTATGAAAGGCTCAACAAATTAGTAGGTTTCTCCCCGGCGTTTGTTGAGTAATATTACGGATTTAGTCTTATCGCTCTATTCTTTTGACATTTTTGTATGAATACATATATAGGATAAGGTTTGGGAAGAGGAGTGTCATATATTGGCCAAAGGCCAAATGAAATTAGTACTTGTAGCGCACATTTGTTGTTGGTGTGCTTTCTATTTATAAGCTGTGAGATCAGTCTTGGGAAAGGTCAGAGCGATTCCCCATACCTCATTATAATAACAATACCCAGGGAGGAATATTACACTATTCCAAGTCCATTTGAATTGGTAATATGGTCCCTGGGGAACTGATCATAAATATATAAAGGAGCACATGCCTCCTCCCAATGCACTTGCCTCCAATCCGTTCGAAGTTTTAGCATCCCACCTGCCCACCCTTACTCTGGTAGGCGGGTTTGGACTTGACTTTGTAAAAAACCACGCTCTGTTTCTGGCTTGTCCCAGGCAGAGCGATTCCCCATACCTCATTATAATAACAATACCCAGGGAGGAATATTACACTATCAAGATGGCTTACTTACAGATGGCTGTTTCAGGACTTCAGTCATGTGACTTTGTCACATACACCAATAAGGGCATATGATTTTGGAATGACATCACTTTTATGAAAATAAGATAGTCCCTGCCTTATTGTTGCAGTTGTCATCACAATCATCCTACATAGAAAGTGATCATAGCAATGATTCAGATGATTCTAAAACCCAAAACCATGTAATAACATCTTCTATGAAAAATGATTACACTAATGATGTTCAAGATCTAGACAGAGGTGATTCAGTTAATGAAGCTCACGATTTTGCAATGGATGATTCAGTTTTGGAATCCGAAAACCAAAATTATGAAATACACACATCTTCCAAAGAAAATAATGACAGTGAGAAATTTCAAGATCTTGCAAGTGATGACTGAGATATGAAATCTAATACCCCGTTCACACCAGAGCTTTAAACATGTTTAAAAGTTGTTTGATAAATCACGTTTAATTTTTGTGCGTTCACATTGCGCGCGCATTCGCGTTAAACAAGTTTAAATCATGTTTAACTAAACTACTTCAGCGAGGTAGTTTAAAGTTGTCTAAAAAAGATGGGGACGAGCGAGAGAAAGCGAGGGAGAACGTTGGAAAAGGAGGAAACAATTGCACTATTGGAGAAGTGGGGAGAAGAGAACGTCAAGGAGAGATTGAAAGAATATAAAAGGAAAAAACCTATATAGATGGAGATAAGCAATTACATCAAAGCATCATGATATGAAGATAGAGAGTATGAAGCCTGCAAGACATGCATACATACATTGGTGTCTTCGTACAGAGCATATAAAGATCAGGAGGGAAAAACTGTAACAGCAACCCCCAAAAAGCCTCCTTACTACGAAGAACTAGATAATATCCTCTCTGATAAGCCAGCAACAAGGCCTGTACTGGTGCTTAATTCTGCAAAATTACAGCAGAATGCTGAAGAAGATGATGAAGACGACGAAAACGGCCTTAGCGAATCTGTAGTAGAAAACGAGGATGAATACCCCAAGCTAAAGAAGATTTCTAAACGAGGCAATGGTGAGTGTTTGCACTCATATTGTAACTGAGTTTTCAGCTGATTAACATTTTGACCCTTATTTTGTTATTATCACACGACAAAACAAATGACAAGTGACTGAATGCCTTCGGCGCCATATTTGTTTTTGTAAATAGGCTCATATGCAAAACAATCACTAAAGAAGTATTCATATAACCCAAAAAAGCGTAAAAATATAGGAATGGTCTGTTTAGTCTATTTACTTTCTTTTCTTGCTGTTACTATCGAACTTCCCTTGATTTTTTTCCTGTGCACATAACATACTGATTGAGCAGTTTTGAAAAGCTATTTGGAGCTGTTTCAGGTTCAAGCAAGGTAGGGTTTGGAGCTTTGTTGATAGCTAGAAATGACAATAATTCGTGTTATAAAAGTATGGCAAACAATAGCACATTTCAAGCTATCAACAAAGCTCCAAACCCTACCTTGTTGTTTTATTCGTGTTGTCGCTTTATGCCACTGGCTGCACACATGCAAGATTTATTTGTATAGTGAAGATTGCATGTGCTGTTTAATATAAACTCATTACGTTTGAATCAGTAGATTTGTAAATAAGCTGTTCTCGATCTTGATTCATCATAATGCACCTATCAACATCTTGCCCCAACGGAGGGAGTGTGGGCATACCCAGGGGCTATTGACATCAAAAAAATGCTTTGTCATTAACTTGCAATTTCCCTACCCTTGGACCTTTAAAACCTTATTGGTCAAACCTTGTAATTCAGTTCAAAAAATTGCCTCCCCAGGGCATTATTCAAATGTCAAATGCCCCTGTATTGCCTGTGTTATTTGTGATCTTATAAAACAAATATTATGCTTTTTTAGAAAAACCTCTATTTGAATTATGCTGATTTGTAGAAAAGAAGATCAGGATTTTTTTAAAAGTTGGCAAGAGTTCTAATAACTAACTTGAGTCCATAGTTAGTCCCCCTCCACTAACTATGTTGTGTCTGAGGAATAATACAGTCATTGTCATATTTCAGCAAACAACTTTTTTCTTCTGTATTAAAAGAATCATTTTGAGAAAATTTGGTTTTTCGGCATGAGTAATTTTATCAAAATTACTATATTCAAGGAAATGCATGTGCATTTTGGCCAGCTTGCCAGTTTTTGAATGTGTGTTATATCATTAAACATTCTCTTCTTTCTGTTTGAACAGAAAATGTACACCTCAGACGCATTAATTATGGTGTTTTGAGTTACTATTATTTAGAGAATATATATTTTTTGACTGTGATTTTGACCTTTTATTAAATTAATACAATATTTATATATTCAGTATAAAATATAAAATCTTATTTAACTTGAAATGAAATGGTTTAATAGACTGATGTTTTTACAATTTACTGTAATTTTTATCATACAATCAGTCAAAAAATTCAATAGATTATTGCGAGATTCAACAATTTGTATTGGTTTGTACAGCAGCACATTCAATTATGCTAATGAAATTATAACCATGATGTATTAGGGGTGGATCCAGGTTCATATGGTGTTGCAAAACCCCATATGAGAACTCTTCTTAAAGAGGTTTGACTACAATTGCCTTGGAAAGTAAAAACCCCTTATGAGAAATGTGAGACCCTCTCTTATTTTGGTTAACAGCATTTTGGGGGGCAAATAACATGCTGAAATTCCTGGATCTGCACCTGTATATACTTACTAGCTAGATTGTTTTCAATTAACCCATGAGCCAAATTCTTTGTAATGAGGATAGGCATGCAACATTTACACTTTAAATAGTGCTAAGTATTTAAAAAAGCAAGTGGTTTTTATTAGAATGGTTTTCATTAACCCGTGAAATAAGCTTTTTGATATTTAGTATTATTATCCAACTGTACTCAGTAGAATACAAATATCGCAGGAGAAAGACTGGGGTGATTGCAAGATCTTACTTGCATTTGGACTCCAGATTATAGTAAAAAACAGTTTTGAACCAGCTTTTTAGCACAAACACAAGAGAAAAAAAAACACTTACTTGAAAACTTTTGTGAAAAATAAATTAGTTTAATGATAAATAACTTATTAGACATTTTACTAGTGGAATAGGAGTGGACATTTTTTTGTGTTTGTATTTTGTCTATCGCCCTTTCAGGCTTAACAAATTACTGCCTATTCAAGTAAATATCCATCCGTATTCACCCTTATATGTGTAATTGGATATATCTATCACACAGCTTTGGTTCTTTTGTGTTTTGTTGGGTAAAGGACTATCCTGATCTTAATTACACTCTAATTAGTAAAGTTTGGTTCATGGATTAATAAAAAACACTTTTTACAGTGGCAATATTTAGCATTATTTATGTTGTCTTCTTTTAGTATTTTTGTTTCTGATCAGTCATTTTAGGCAATGAAGTCTTTCAATTCATTTCTGATTGCTCCAGCCTGTTGATCTTGTCTTGCATTTCTGTCACATTGTGGGATCCCAGCATAGATCTGAATTCCTGTGAGCCAGTCATCATGGAACTCCTCTTTCATTGTCTCACAAAAGTTGTGAAGCACACAGCATGCTCCAATAGTAATGCATGAGTTGGCTACAGACAGGTCAAGGCGCTTCCCCAGACACCTAAATCGACCCTTCAGTCTTCCAAAAGCATTTTCAACCACGACCCTTGTCTTGCTCAAGGCATTGTTAAATGCCACTTCGGATGGAGTCAGGTTCCCTCTATCATAAAATGGCCGCATCAACCAATTCTTGAGACCATATGCAGAATCACCAAGGATAAGTGGGGGCACAATTATTCTACTAATTCTTTTGCTGAGGTGAACTGGAAGGAATGATCTTGCAGAACATGCATCATACAAAAAAGAGTTCTTGAAGACCCTGGCATCATGTACCTTTCCTGGCCATCCAATGCATACATCTCTGAAAAAATAATCGTTATCCACGAGTCCTTAGACAATAATTGAGTACAGTTTTTTTCTATTTATTTAGTCTTCTTTGTTATAGTGGGGAGCCATTATGGGTACATGACAACCATCAACAACACCAACAACCTGAGGAAATCCTGCTAAATTATAAAAACCGGTAATCTCGTCCTCCACTTCGGGCACTGTTGGAAGTCGAATATACCTCTTGAATAGTACTTCCATGATTGATTTGCAAACTTGTAGGGTAATAGTACATGCTGTTGACTTGCCAATGCCAAAGAGATTAGACATAGTTCAGTATGATACCGTGTCAGCAAGTCGATAAATGGCAATTGCAACACATTCTCTTGCAGGGATAGCGCGACGAAAACGCGTATCACAGCGTTCAATATGAGGAGCAAGCTCAGTACAAAGCTTTTGAAGGTGTTTCTTGACATTCGCAGATTCTCAACCCATTCTATATGACCCCAGTCGTTGTTAACAGTGTATTTTTGAAGTAACAATATTTCTCGAAGAGACAATATTTTTATAACGATCATCCGGGTGGATGTAGCCTTGAGAAGGACTGTTTGATGTGACTCACGTTTCGACAACCTGTGCGGAAGTCATCTTCAGAGTCCAGTGAAGAAAAAAGTCAGATATGGGTCTTATTTATACTGCCACAATAAACAATAGAAAAATAGGTAAGATTGTGAAAAGATGCGCGTCGCTGACTTGGCGTCGCTTCAGTTTCTGTTTAATAGCCTGTTGTATGGCGTGGGTAGTTTAATTGAGCGGTTGAATTAACAGTGTCCCAAAACGATCCACTTCGTAGCTTTGACCAAACTCTCCGCACTGGCACTTGATTTACGAAATGTGTAATAATATTAAGAAACAATAACAAAAAGGCTCTTCGTTTCCTCCTTAAGTAGTCTCTTATTCGCTGCAAAGCACGCTTTTTGCGAATTTCAGCTCGTTTTTGTGTCTTTTTCAAGAATAACAAAGTCAAAACGGGAAGGAAATGTGCAGCATGGGCAACCATTTTGTAGCATCAAAATGCGTCAACATTCCGACGCAGGGAGGGTGGGTAGGGAATTTTGTCTCTTATTTTATCTCCCGCAAAGTACACCGGGAAGTGAACTTGATTTGGTTTTGTTAAAGCGTGTGTGAACAGAAATGACAACTAAACTCGTTTAATTAAACACAGTTTTATTAAACACAGTGTAAGTAAACAAGTTTATCTGGTGTGAACAGGGTATAAGAGTGACAACATAAAACTTGATCCCTCAAAATTGATAGAGTTTATGAAGAGAGAATAAACAAGAAAGACACTGAAAAATTTTATTATCAGTGGATGTGGTAATCTACAAATGTTTTCTTCAAAAAATGTTACTTTCGACACAAAAATTCTGAAAACACTTGTTAATGATGCTGGTCTAGAAGGTGAAATTTTGGATGACTTACTACAAGAGTTATTTGTACTTTTTCCAGACCTCAACCAAGGTTTAAATCCACTGGATTCATCAAAGACAATTTCAACTACTCGTGAACTAATCAAAATGTACCTGGAAGGACAGGTTGAATGAAAAAGCTAGCCTACTGTTTGTACTTCTTTACACAATAACATTGAAGTTTGTTATTAAAACTATCACATTTGACACTAAATGTACCTGAGGTACAAAATGAGAGTTATTTTGCTTAACCTGTAATAGAAACTTAGTCAGACTACACTGTAGACTTTGGATGCCAAATAGTTGTTGAATGAACAAACAAAAATGGGTGTACTCAACAGTACCAACTTTCTAACAGGTTTTGTAAAACAACTCAAAATGTTCATGTTATGGAACTGATTAAGTCTTTAGGTACTGAATAATAATATATTGTATCGTAATATATTCATATACTTTACCTACTCAATTCCTTTTGTTTGTAAATTGCACAATGCAGCACATACAAATACAATTGTGTCCAACATGGGTTTCAGGACAAGTGGGATAACTCCTGATATTATACGAATATTATAATTGTTTTAATTTTAGTATATGTCTTTCGACACGTGATCGCAGTGAAGCCACTCTTCGAGTATGCGTTGTTCCCCTAGCAGAAAGTCTGGGTCCACGACAAAATGCTGGAGATATGAGCTCCACCTCCTTAAAAGTTATCTGCCATTACAGCATTTCCTTCTTCTAGGTTCTTAATCAGACTAGTGGCCTTGACGATTTCTTTGTCAGAAACCATGCCAGTCCACAGTGGAGGAATAAATAAAATGATGCCATTTGGCGTAATTCCTATTAGCAATTTTACTGTGTTCCTGTGTTTATAGCTACTCCAGGTGATTTTTTGACTGGATGGAAGTTTTGGTTTCTGTATGTAAAATTCCGCATAGTCAATGATTACCCTTAAATTAGGATATTTTTTGTACCTTTAAGGCATTGCTTTTCTGATTTCATCTTGAGTGGGCCATGGAACTAGGAAAGACAATTCTCAGACAGGAAGATAATCCAAGTAGTGTATATCCTGTAGCAATGGGCCTCTCAGGTTGCTTGTTCAATGAACAATTTTCTTTTCAGCTCATGAACATCGTTAGTCTGGCAACCTCTGTCTTCTATTTCTACTTCGTCTTTTTCTTGAATGTTTACACTATCTCATGATCAGTAAGTTTACTATCGTCTGCACAAATTTCACATTCAGTCACGCAGGGCTCCTCAATCAAAATACTATCGAGGGTCTGCCGTTTTGCGGGGGGAACTCCATCTGGCTTTGTAATTTGTTTGCTTTCGCTTAATTATCGTTCCTGTTGTGCTTGCTCTTTTCTTTGGAGAGGGTCTTGTTTTGACATTATCGTCTGGATAGCCTTTCATACATAGTGTTGGTTTCCAACAGGTATCGCAACAGTATCCCACAGCAAAGTGATTTGAGCATACTTTTGTATTCACTGTTACTTTGAAATTGCTTCTTTGGATGTCTTTCCCAAGCGGCCATTTCTTTTTTGTTTCGAGGAGAATAAAACCTCAAGACACCTACATGAGAAAGCTTTCTTTGTCTCTCGGGATATCGATGGTTGTTATCACATCCAAACACTGCACAGTGATCTCCACTACCCATGACTGCTTCTTGAACTAAATTAGCAATAAATATCTCAAAATTCCCAAAATCTAACTCATAATACACTGATTTTGATATCAAAAACAATCAGAAATCCTCGTACAAATATATAATTTACAAGATGGTTTGTTTGCGCCCTGGCAATCCCATAATCCCTTGCGCATATCGAAATAAGTGAAAGTGCATTCATTGAAGTGCAACACAATTCCTCTGATCCTGATGCATCACTTCCAAACAAAATAAGATTAATGAACACTAATGAACACTGAGGTGATGAAGTGTAGGAAAGTCAAGGCTGTTATAAGAGGTATCCAGACAACTCGCCTACGGACAAACTCGCCTACCCAAACTCGCCTACGCATAAAATAGAGTTAATACGTAAGCGAGTTTGTTGCACTTCAGCGCAACTTACCAAAACTCAAAACTCTCGAAATAAGTGTTGGTTCTTACATATCTTTAATAAACTTTATTTTAATCGATGTTTTTTTGCATCTCCACTCGGAAAAAAGTTCTCAAGAACGGCTACAATCGTAGCGATCTAAACCTTCAAGATGATGTAGCCCAAGTCCTCTAGTTTTCGTCTTCTTCTTCTGAATTAAACTATCCTAGAATTATTAACAATTAACTTCATTGTACTACAACATAAAGTGAACTTATATAATGATGCATAGTTTACTAAAAATACAGTTTCAAGTCGCCTTAATGTGTTTTTCTAATCAAAATCTCCTCGATGTTTTTTATCGCATCCCTCGTTACGTCTCAGTGAATTCGAGGGAAATAGTAAAAGTATGGAATAGTGAAGAGTTTTAACTCATAGAACCATTATTTTTTACGAGTATGTCTTTTTACAGAGAATCAAAAAACCGTGAGCACCCAGAAATATTTCAGGAATTGTTTATTGTTCGTTGAACAATCACAAACGACTTTCCAACTCCAAGAACTTTTGCTGACTACAAATCAGTCGAACTTCTTGCAGTTAAAAAATTGCTTCAGATTGCTCAACGAATCGAACGACACACGATTTCTGAAATATTTCCGGTGTCCAAAGTTTTTCGATTCGCACTGTAACATCACTAAATATCAAAATAAATACAGTAAGCAAGTGAAAATAAAAATATGCAGCAATAGACTTTCAAGTTTATATAAAGAACTGGCACGCCCATTTTGTCGTAGATTTCCAGACATTGCCTATTAGTTTGATTGAACGTGTCAAACGTAAGCCAATCGTAGTTGGAAAGTACTATGAATCATGTCTTCTTCCCATGGGAACGAATTACAAGCTAAGCTTTCTGATAATGGTATTGATACATACATATATAGATGTGGTATGATTACTTCATAGCCATCATAGAAGACATAACAGCTGAGTCTCAAAGTAACAAAGTATAGAATGAAGACAGAGTAACAATGTATGGAAGAATGAAGTAAGACAGAGTAGGGGAGGTGTACCTACAAACTCCCTGTAGAGAATGAAAGTAAGACAGATTAATTTGATTTAGGCTTCTTTAAGCTATACGTTTAGACTTCCCTGCTAGCAGAGTTACCCTTACAAATTTTTTTTTCTACAGGAGACTCTGCTAGCAGGAAATGCTTAGACAGTTTTTTTAAAAAAGATTTTATGTGTTCTTAAGTTGGCGAAAGTTCAGCGTTTATTATTCAGGTGACTGTGTTTTTTAGTAAACTGTGTTTTTTTTTGTAAACTGTGTTTTTTGTAACTGACATATTACACATGTCATTTTTGTAGTACAATAAAATTAATTCTAGGATAGTTTAATTCAGAAGAAGAAGACAAAAACTAGAGGACTTGTGCTATGTCATCTTGAAGGTTTAGATTGCTACAATTCTAGCCGTTCTTGAGAACTTCTTCACGGGTGGAGATGTAAAAATTATTGATTAAAATAAACTTTGTAAAGATAGATAAGAAATAAGACTTATTTCGAGAGTTTTAAGTTTTGGTAAGTTACACTGAAGTACAACAAACTCGCCTACGTATCAACTCTATTTTATGCATAGGCGAGTTTGGGTAGGCGAGTTTGTCCGTAGGCGAGTTGTCTGTAATTCGTTATAAGATACCACAAGCCAAATAAAACAAAGGAACCTGAGTTATATTTCCATCATTTGCTGATGTTGTATTACCCATGGAGAGATGAAACTATTCTTCTAGGCACAGACCAAACATTTGCCTCTAAATTCTATGAACTGACACAATTTTGAACCTGATGCAGATGCTATAACTGAGGCAATTGAATTCCTAAGAAATAACCAGGGTAATATCATTCCCTCTTATGATTCTAAAAATGATCAAGAAAATGCAGACTTACACTTGAAATGCAAGATGATTTAATACCAGAAGAGTTATTTAATGAACAGTTGCCTCCACATCTTGCTTCATTGTCTGAAACTGATCAACATCCAAATCTAGGAGTAACAATGCACAACCAGCCAGCAGAAATTTCTGATGACGAGTTGCGTAAATGTGTTAGATCATTGAACATAAGACAGCGGTATGCATATAACATTGTTCTCACCTGATGTAGAAACAAAATGAAAAATATGAGTAGTTTAAAACCTGAAGAAGTAGAACTAATAGATTTGTTTATCACGGGCGGAGCAGGAAGTGGCGAATCACACTTGATCAAAACAATATACCACACTGTCACGAAAACCTTGAGACATGCTCCTATGAACCCTGAATTAGCTACAGTTCTTTAAATGGCCCCTACCGGTATTGCTGCTATTAACATTGATGGAACAACAATAAACACTGCTCTTGCAATTCCTATACAAACAGGAGATAATGTACCTGCAATGTCAGATCAAAAGTGAACACAGATTAGGTTGTTATTATCTGAGTTCAAGTTAATCATCATAGATGAAATTTCTATGGTTGGTAACTACTGTGCTTGATATCCATCAGAGACTAAAGGAAATTTTTGGTACTTCAAACACACAACTGTTTGCAGGCATAAGTATTATTGTAGTTGGTGACATGTATCAATTACCTCCAATACACAAGAAACCTGTTTTTGCAGATTACAAAAATGATGTGTTTAACCTGTACCATCCATGGCACCTGTTTACACTGATAGAGCTTGTTGACATAATGAGACAGAAAGATGATCAACCTTTTGCTCAACTTCTGAATAGATTCCGTACAGCAAGTCAAACTGAAGAAGATATCAAGTGTATTCAGTCTAGAGCAATAGATCCATCAGATGAGAATTACCCATCAGATGCTCTTCACATCTGGGCTGAAAATAATCCAGTCAATCAACATAATGACAGCAAACTAGAACAAATACCTGCACCTCTATTTCATTTGAAAGCCACAGACCAGTATCCTCCAAATGTATCGCAACAAGATGTTGATAGAGTTTTAGCTAGACCAAGATCTGAGACAGGTGGACTTGATTCTAATATCTGTATCAAAGAAAGTGCTAGAGTCATGTTAACAACCAACATTGACATTGCAGACCGATTAATTAATGGACAACTGGGAACTGTTATTAGAACTGAGGTAAACCAAAGTAACCATAAACCTACTTTTATCTATATTAAATTTGATGATGATAAAGCTGGCAACACTATAATAGGGAAAAGCAGTAACCTCTTGGTGAGAGAAAACAGAGTTGTTCCTATTGAACCTGTACTAGCAAGAATTAGTGCATCCAAATAAACCATCTTCACCTGAAATACAGAGAATGCAGTTCCCCTTAACACTAGCATATGCTGTTAGCATCCACAAAGTACAAGGCTTATCACTCACCAATGTAGTCGTTAGCTTTGAGTTGGTCAAACAGAGATCTTTCAACTATGGTCAGGTGTATGTAGCTTTAAGCAGAGCAACCACTCTAAATGGTATTCATGTTCTAGGAGAACTTCAAAACAAACATTTCAAAGCAGATCCTAGAGTACATGAGCAATATGAAAGGCTAAGAAACATTTCCTTGCTTACCATGCAAACAAATGAAACCGTTCAGGACAATGCAGTACTTACTATATGTCTATTAAATATCAGATCACTGAAGAAACATAGTATAGATATTAAGTATGATACAAACATTATGAGTAGTGATCTTATAGCCTTACCCTACAGCAATGACACTGAGATAAGAAACCATCTAGACCCACTCACACTGTACCAGCAAGATCATCCTACTGATAGATTTTGCAGCCTAGCACTCTGTACAAGAAACAGTACTGTACAAGCAAACAATCCTCAATACTTTCCACAAGTGAATGCAATAAAGTTTACTATTCGTAACAACACCACACTACTAAGCTGCACAATCCTTGTACTTTACAGGAAGAACAGCACAAATACCTCACAGTATGTACAGGATCTGAGAAACATTCTTAACATTTATGCTATTGACATGATTATAGGAGACATTAATATAAACTATTTGAATGATGATACAATTTAACCACTAAAATATTTAAAGTGCATATGAAGCGAGCGGGTTTTTTATCATTTCTGAAAGTATATTATCTGAAATGTAAAATTTGAAAATTTCAGAGGATTTTGAAAAAAACCTACGATTTTATAGCCATTTGAATTTTCCAATCTGATCTCTTAAAAGTGGCATTTGAATCGCGCGGCCAAAACATCACGTGATATGGGCTTGTGACGTCACGTTGGTTGCAGTCGCGTCGCTATAGATATATCAAAACAAGATGGCTGAGAACAAACCAACTCGAAGAGGAGGAAGATATTGTGTCGCTGGTGCTCCAAATCAGCGAAGCTGTAGAAATACAACATTTACAACTGGTGTAAAGATGCATCAGTTTCCTTCTGATCAAGTTATTCGGGGGAAATGGGTAAAATTTGTGCAGAAACATCGGCATGATTTTCGAGAACCATTGAGCAAGTATGCCTCACTATGCTCAGCTCACTTCGAAGAGTCGTGCTACAACAAACCCTTAGTACAGCTTGAAGGGATGGCAAATACCAAGCTTAATAGGGTATTAATCAAAGGATCTGTACCAACAAGAGATACGATCGTTGTTGCTACTCCAGAACCACTTTCTGAGCGGAGAAAACGAAAGGTAAGCGAATGCTAACCATCGTCATTTGTGTCATGTGTTTATATAATCCTTGGGTGAAATAGTTTAAGAAATAAGTTACTTTAAAGTAAAACATATAGAAAGTAATATGCTTAATTTATTTTCAAGCTGAGACGTGAAGTAATGACAGAAGTGAACATTAAACGCAAGAAAACCCCTATGACAGTCTCGTTCAATATTCCTTCAAGTGAAGTCCCTATAATTCCAGAAGATCAGACCATACAGACAAGCTTTGATGAAGTTCAGACCTCGAGAGCCAAACAAACGAGTTGTGGCGAAGATCAGACCTCCCAAACTAAAGAGACGAGCTGTTGTGGTCACCAGTCTAAGTTGCTTAATAGCCAGCGATCGAACAACCGTCTAAAGAAAAGAGTAATGGAACTAAAGAAAACTGTAAAAGAACTACAAAGGGTAAGTATTGACAATGAATGTTGTGATTATTCGTATTTAGAATATCTAACAATCCACACTGTATTATTCTAAAGCTTGATGTTTTATCTTATAACCTTATAGAAAATACCTCCTACTGAGTATGAAACTGAAGATGACAGGGAGTTAGAGGACAGTGAGAGTGAGTTAGAGGACAAAGATGAGAAGGAAGAACATCAACAGCCATCGTCAGATTATTATATCTGGTCCAGTTGTGGCACAGGATCAAGCGATGAAAGCCCACGTGATGAGGGCAGTGACTGGACAGCCAACACTGAGTCAACAGAAGATGAAAACACTGACATTGAGATGGAAGATAATTCCTACAATGAAGTCAAGTAAGCTTTATACTAGTAACATTTCACAAGGGTGCTAATGTGTGACTATGGTGATCAATGCAGGGTCTATGTGAGGTTCCCATTCTATACTGACAACATACAACATAATCTTATGCTTCTTCAATATAAAAAATGTTGAACCTTTTTTTCTCCTGTTTCTGTTTCAGTGTTGATTCCAGCACCAGAGCCTTCAACGAACCGAAGTTTATTGTATTTTACAGTAGTCTCATGAGCATTTTTAGCCTTTTTTGCTTCAACTGCAAAGAGCCAAAGCCTGGTGTTACAATGAAGAAAAATGGGACGATGGTCACAGTTAGACAGAGCTGCAGCAAGTGCATTTTTGGTTACGTGTGGCAGTCCCAGCCATTTGTCTTGAACAAGTACCCTGCTGGTAATATCCTGTTGAGTTTTTCTGTGCTCATGGCTGGGGCCTCCATAAGTAAAATTCTGTTGGTGTTCAGACACATGGGTTTGTGTGCATACACTGCACGTTCATTCTTCAGCCATCAGAGGAATCTTGTCTTCCCTACCATTCTGCATTACTGGGAATCATACCAAGCTAAACTTATCACCCAGCTGAAAGCCATGAATGATGTTGTTTGGTGTGGTGATGGGCGGTTCGACTCCATGGGACACTCAGCAAAATATGGGATGTATACCATGTTATCAACAACAGTACTGAAAATTGTCCATTTTGAAGTTGTTCAGGTGGGTCAAAATGTAATGACAAAATTAATATTTAAGCTTTTAGTTTGGAAAATGGTGCACAGATGTTGACAGTGTTTTGTTTTGACAGGGAAGACTACTAACAATGCAGAAAAGGCTTATAAGGACAGAATTGATATAGTTTTTACTGACATTATTATTTTTTATTTTTATATTTTTAAAGGCTAATGAAACTGGTGGGAGCACACAAACTGAATTGGAGGGAGTTAAACGGTGCTTTGGTTTCTTGGAAAGGGCTGGCTTGGCAATCAGTGTCTTTATTTCTGACCGACACTTAGGGATTGCCAAGTGGATTAGAGAGCAGCACAAAAACACTAAACATTTCTATGACATATGGCATGTAGCCAAGTCGGTCACAAAGAAGCTCCTTAAAGCCAGCAATGAAGGAGGGTGTGAGGTCATAAGACACTGGATTAAGGGTATTAGACGACACATGTTCTGGTGTGCTACATCAACAAGGTCTGGGTTTGGTAACCTCATTGTAGCTAAGTGGAAGTCCTTCATTCGTCATGTGTCTAATATTCACACCAACCACCCTGACCCCCTATACAAGAAATGTAACCATGAAGAACTAGAAAAAAGATTGTGGATCAAGCGAGGTTAGTTATTTAATGGCACTTCTGCTTAGTAGACAACTAGTGGTGGATACAGGATTTTACAAAGGGGGTTCCAATTTCATTCTACTGAGTGTGAAGAACATAACCGGCTTTACCAAATCTCACAAAGGGGGGCTACATGAAACTTTCAGAACCACCCTTGGATCCACCATTGGGCAATTTAATAATGAAAATTTATCTTGTTTCACAACATTGAATTTGCAGGCACTGCTGCTCATGATAAGCTTGAAAGCATATTGAACAAGAAAACCCTGATTGGCAACATAAGAATGCTGTCCCCAAATGCCCAGACCAGCTCATTAGAAGGTTTTCATGCTACTTTAAATCACTGGCATCCAAAGATGATAGCCTTTTCCTGGTTAGGGACTATATGCAGGTATTTCATAAATTTCAATATGATTAAAAATGTAAAATGCAAAGGGCATATAGTACAGAGTGTACTACAGCTCATTGAATTGTTATAAAACAAACACATCAATATAATTAGAATATTTTCTCTTATCAGACACATTCTTGCAAGTCTTCATTTCAACGAGAATGTATGTCGAGAAAGTCAAGAAACAAGAAATGGGTCTAAATATTACAGGGTCACGTATCCAAAGTTTAAGCTTGGTGAGGAGGTAGTGAGAGAGGTCCCTGTTCCACCAACATATGGTAAGAAAATTGTTATTTGCTGTGGCATAAACATCAAAAACATGCTGGAGAATTTTTCTCAATAACTGGAACAATCTGACCCCTACCCCTAATTAACATGATAGCAAGGCTTGTACCCACATGGGCCTGTAAGCTGATGCAGTGTTTATAAGTTTATACTGTATGTCGTAAAATAGTTCTGTAATGATATTCCCTTATTTATAGGATATGTGGATTCCATGAAAGAACTCCTGTTTTCATTGACCCGTGCAGAAATGAAGATTGTGCTGTCTAAGTATAACAGCAAGACCCCAAAGCCCCTTAACTCCCGGTTCCCTGATAAATTACCTAAATCAGAGGCAGTAAAGAAATTCCAAGTAAACAAGGAAAGAAACACCCCCCTTTTTCCATCAGGTATGTAGTCAAGTTGTATAGTATCATTCCTACCCCCAGCCTCCACCTCCACCCCACAAAAAAATTTGTAGTCCATGTGAAATGGAAAAGACTGTTTTCGAATTAGTAAGATGTCATTTTTTAAGAATACAAAACTTCAATACAATCACTTTGAAATGCCATGAATCTTTGCTAGAATGCATGAGGTTTCAATATATTGACTGGTTTTCCATCAAGGTTGTATTCTATCATATCTCCCCTACCCCCCCACCACCCAAAAAAACTTTTTTTTGCTGTATGTTATCTAAAGGAACTCTAGGTCCCAGGAAATATTGTTGGTGTCTACTGCTCTCTTACATATTGTTATTGTTTGCAGAGGCTGACCAAGAAACCCTGCTCGACTTGGATAAAACTACCCAAAGTACCCAAAGGACCAAGGAAAATACCAGAAAGGCTCCCCATTGCAAAACATGCAATAAACCAATGCGGGGACATAGTAAAGCAACTTGTACAGCCCTTTAATTTATATAAACATTCAGCTCAGTCTTGGTTTTTACTGTGATCCTTCCTCAATATAGTTTCTATAGTTTATATATTGTTTGTGCTAGCAAAGCAAGTTGCTTTGTCCAAGTCTTGACATATAATATTTATCATTTTTAATGTGTGTATTGACTGTCTAAGCAAATATATTATATTTATAATTGGCTTCGAAAAAACATTGTTACACTTATAGTTTCAACAATCAGTTTATTCACACTTGTCATAACACATCAAAATAAAACATTTACATTATTCATCTTTAATAGGAATATATTAATATTTTGTGGTAGTTATTTTAAATAGGAAATAAAAATATTTTACAGAAGTTATTCAATAATAGCACAACTTTGACAAAATTCATGAGTCATTCAGTATAACCTCTTGGCTGCAGATGCCGTGTTTGATATTTGGTCCTAATGTGTTCATAAACACAAGCTGGCAGTGGTCTTCTATTTTCCCAGCCCATATACCCACAGAGCCATCTAATAATCCACCTGTAGGCAACTGCTCGAGTGAACCTATATTAGGAATAATGGAGAAATTGTGGCTGTTATTTTATGTATGACAAATTTACCTTTTCCCAAGAGTAATAAATGTTATGAGCTTGCTTATGTCGCTCAGGAGAAGTGAAGAACAGTGTATAGTAAATATGTCACATTTGATTGGAATGTCTTGGTGAAATGAACGAGTGTTTCTTATTCCACTCGTGCAGCATGGTGAATATTCTTGACAGCATTTTTTTGTATAATAGTCGGACAAAAATAAGTTATATGTTACTCACTCATTTTCCGAAACTCCTGCACGACGACGATAAGCCCTTCCATCCGTGGTTCTAAGCAATGGCGCTACTTGCAACAACACTGCTTTATTGGAAATGGCAATATAATCTTCGTGTTCCGTTATACATTTGATGTATTCTATAGAGCCGTCAAATGCCATTTTTCCAGATGCATGAAGAACTTCTCTGCAGCAGCGATATTCCAATGCTCCAGCGAGGTTTTGGCTTCGGCAGTGTTCACATTTACACCTAGTACATCGATGAAAAATCACGAAAAATTAACTTTGAAATAATTCTTTCCTCGCATTTCACATCTGTAACCATGATCTTACCAAGAGATAACAGGAATATTTCCGTCTTGTCGATCTGCAAGCGTTTCTGGAGACAATCCGTCCAGGTCTAATTCTTCTCCATGGTCTTCTTCTTCGTCGCCGTTGTTTACGATCGGCTCATCTTGATAGGGAATGTAGTGGCTAAATACAACCCCTTGATCTTCTTCATTCTCGCTGTTCGAAAACTGAACAGATATGGACTCGTCGCTCGCGTATGAGTCGCTTTCGTCGTTGGAACTTGTCATATTTTTCTCGTTGTTTACCTGTTGCTATGCACTGAAGCTCACTGTTCTTTACTGAGTGAAGAACGCTTTGCAACCAACGTGACGTCACGACCCATACAAACTCGGCCCAGTCTCCAGACAAAATTTGAGTCTAGACAAGCTTTCTTTGAGCTCAAAATTCGGGCCTTAAATTTTATTTTAGCCCCGTTTAAACTTTACAGATGTTTAAAGAACATATCAATCTACTATAATCAGAAGAAAACCCGCTCGCTTCATATGCACTTTAATGAACTCCCTAGATTACTCAAAAATTGTACGAGGTCCAACATTTGTTTCTGCCGGAAGCACACTAGACCAAGTCTATATAAAATCAACATATGACATAGTTCAAAATTCCATAGTAAGTGTTTATTATTCTCACAGGGCAAAATAACAAATTTAAGCTGCATTAAAGGACTATTAAAGTCAATTTAATGGGGTATTTAAGTTAAGTTTAATTTTTTCATGTATGGGTTTCCTGAGCCTTTAATGTTGTAATTAAATCTCTTTAATGAAGTGTTTTCTCTGGCTACTTAAATTCACTTAAATTCGTGTTTAATGACCTTTAACCTGCTCACTTAAAGTTTACTTAAATATTGGTTTTATAGTCTTTAATATGTTTTAAAGTATCATGAAATGTGTATTTAGTAGCCTTTCATTAATTACCTAAAGAAGCAGGGAATGTTCCTTTAATAAGGCTTTAAGTGGAGAACTAAAGACTAATATTTTGCTGGTTTTTGGTCTTTAACTAGTACTCATAATTGTATATATAGTTGGTTTTATTTGGCTTTACAAAACATTTAAGGTTCATTTTGTTTCACTTTATTCAATAATATAGAGCAACATATTGTTTTTACTGGTTACTGCTTTCTATACATTGAATCATGCAGTTTCATCAACTGATCGATCATTCATAAACTTCATTTGTGGTATACATTTAGTTGTATTTAGCAACTCTTGTCTTGGTCTTGTTACGGAAAACCAGCTTAGGCTACTTGGATTACTGATTGCTTGGATCTTGAACGTTGGCTAATGTAAGATCTTGTTTATTCTTCATCTTTCATATCTTCTTTCTCTTCTAGAGTTCTTCTTAACCGGCATTATTCTGTAAACTCAAAAGCGAAGAAGCAAGAGTTAAATCAACTGTGTTAAATATACGTTACGTTACGTTCACTTCTCCCGCCCAAAATATAGAATATACCGGCACTGAACACAGCTATAGTTTCTTTCTGATTATCTACGCGTTATTTATTCATTGTCGGAATTATTATCTTACTTACCTTTCGCATTTATAGACTCGAAGCCAGCAAATCGAACTTCTTCAGGCTCTCTTTGTTGTTCGTTTGCTCTCCATACGTATACACCTTCCGTCTATCGTAAAGTACCGTTGTAATAATTACGCTCAGGATTCGAGTGCGGTTTAGAGTTTGAAATCCAGAAGGATTGAATTACTTAGCCAATCATATGGACAGAGGCACAATAAGGCATGTACTGTGCTCGTGATCAATGTCAATAAAATGAAATCCGATAAGCCACAACAATACGCGCGAACTTCCCGCCAGTGTAATAATTTACTGAATTGTTTATAGTTTGGATTATACGGAGTTAAGATATAAACGGGAAGCACACAAGGAGGTTTCGAAATCCAATGTAGCCTGAGAAACCCCGCACACAGCTTATGCGGGAACGGATTGCTTGGACAGTAGATTACATAAACAAACCTCATGATCAGTAGTGGGAGACTTTGAAGATATAAGGTAAACTTGTAAGTTAAATGATTGCATATATATAACTTAATGGTACTGCGATACCGTATCTAGAACTGAAAACTGTTTAATGGTGAGTGGCATTTATGTTTGCAGTTCAAAGATATCAAGGATGCGTTATCCTAGAGGAAATCAGAAGGTATTTAATGTAATAGAGTTTTTTCGTATCCTTTAAAATTCACGTGTAAATTTCATAGGGTGAAATTTCACATGCAAATTAGCAAATCTTGAATTAATTATCCGACTTGAATTAGTCGTTATATACAAATTATAAGCATTATAGGCTGTTGTGAACTAATTTTCCAGGACAAATATAATGCTGCTTTTTTGCAACCTTCAATCAATAAACAGGAACTGTATGTTATACTTGTTTTGCACATTCTCTTCATTTTCTGGAGTTATAACGTTGAAACAATAGCTTGTGAGAAGTGAGCTTTTATTGTAACAATGATTGACAATGTGCAGTTTATAAGCTTTTTTTACATTGGTTGCATTCTCTGGTGCTTCAAGCTACGCTTACTCAATGCCGGATGCATGTTTGACTGTTCAAAAAAATCAGTACATTATGGCGTTTCGTTACGTACTCGGAGCGATACATTATCCGGAGAAAAATAGTACACTTGGTTGTAGAAATCTGGAGGCAAAAACTACACCGTGTAAACGGTATGTACGGGTTAACGTTTTGAAAGGTCAAAAATTAGTCCCAAATCGTGTAATCCTTCATTTCGTAACATCAACTATTGCTAGAGCTGTTTTCGTATGACTGTGAAAAGGGCACAGGCATCTTATGACACGCCGGTTATAACAGAAATTCCAAATGTTTTTATTGAAACTACGGCCCTGACGCGATCACATCTCTGCGCTCTCCGTTTAACAGTCATACGAAAACTGCTCTATTTGATACGTTCACGCTAAACCGCAAAGAAAATACAATGGTGACTACAATTGTTATTATATATTTCCTTTATATCAGATAGTACGGGTTCAAAAACTATATCAATATATATTGGATCGATTCGCCTATCTATGATGTAATCACGTCATATAATTGCTCTTCGGTATAGTATGAACGTAAGGGACTGTACAATAATTACCAGGGGGGGGGGGGGGGGCGGAAAACCAGACGGGGGGCATTATATAAAATTGATGCCAAGATAGGGGGGGGGGGGTGGCTCGAAGTAAAATCAATCATTTGACACTTATTTTTATGTTAATTCTAATAACATAACAGAAGGGGGTAAGAACTAAATTTGTTTTTGTTTTGGAGGGGGGTACTGCCTAAGTTTTTGCTTGATAAATCTGGTTTTCCGGCCCCCCCCCCCCCCCCCCTCCTGGTAATTATTGCACACTCCCTAACTATGATAAGCAGCTAAAATTAGTCGCTCTCGGAGCTGCTGCTAATAGTAATGCTTTTTTCGGCAGCAATAGCCTTTAAGTATTTTCTATGTGTTTTTGCTGCCTTTGCAGCAACTTGCATCATTGCTGACCTTCGTTCATCAGCTTCGACAGCCTGTCTTTATTTTTGGTGGGCTTTACCCTGCAACAAGAATAAATGTACTTAAATTCGGGATTTACTTCCAAATGGTGATATAGCTATTCTTACACCAACTATTTTGCGTTGCCGCGTGATAGTGAAACACATTTTACTGATAGGGCTACTTGCAGAATTGATATCTCACTAAACGTTTCTCCCTATTAGAAACGCCTTCCAAGGAAAGCAACCAATTTCTTATCAAGCCCATCACATGGCAATGTTTGATTCTCCAATCTTAAAAAACAAACAAACCGTTTCTTTTTGTCCTTTATGCCCTTTCTTCGTTGTTTCTTCGCTGGGGATTTACTTGTGTCCTGAAAATAAATATTAAAGATGAGGTTTACGTTGAAATTTTAATGAAAGCTTGCTAATCAACGCGTGTAGTGGCATCACCTAATGCGAAACTACTAGCTTTACCTCTGAACTGGTACTATCAACGCCTTGACCGTGGTCACTGAGCTCCGAATCATCCTTCACTTCATGATCACTAGCATTTGTATTGTTAACTGGGTCAGACGTTTCTTGCTTTTCAGCATGTTGCATACGAACAGCAATATCCTGTACGGTTTGACTGGATGTCTCTACCACGTGGGCCTTCTCCCTAGCAGTAATTTTAGGATTGTCTGTGTGAAGTTAAATTGGCACTTTTACTGAGTGTTTTCAGACCATAAAGTTTCAAAACAACTACCATGCATGTTGACTCCTTAGTTGTGCAAAGGGGTCAAAGGAAATTAGTATTGTTGAGTACATTCCGGTCGTTGGTAAAAAGCATTACTTACTTCATTTTTCTACGGATATTTCCTATCCGGTTTCTTATACTCTTCATCTTTTCCTTATCTTTTTCGGAGTCAATGTACTTCTTGTAGACGGCAGTTGGTAGTACATTCTGACCATTTTTCGAAATGTATTTACAAATTTCTTTCCAATCATTCCCGTGTTTTTTCGGCAGCTTCAAGATAGAGCGCTTTCTCGTTTTCGCCAATACCATCCTTTCTCGTAACCACCTTTGGACCTATAACATTTTAAGTAAAATATATCAATGTTAAACTAGTCAGTTCACAAATTCATTATGTCCGTTATACTGAAAGTCTGATATACTAATATACGTACCATCGTTATCTTGTTGGCTGTTTTTTTCTTCAAAACACGACATGCTACACGTAGTGCTATAGCTCAAGTCGAGTAACTGGACGCAAAGAACGTCAGTATGAATTTATACAACCATGGTTTTGATTTGCATAAGCATGTGCCAGCTTTGCACTTTGTGAACAATAGAACACTAAAACTCGCTAAAGACTTGCATCTGAGGCTGTTGTTTGGAACAAACAGAATTATAAATATGATAATACATAATATCATTATCACGTAGTTAAATTGTAAATGTTACGTTAAGGAAATGTCATATTGATGAGATTAAACACAAGTTAACGTTTTAAAAGTAGATACATGTAGTAAAAACTTCAAACAACGTACTTTTATTCGACTTATTTGCATTGTATGGACTGACTCAAAACAGATAATTAATTCACGATTTGCTAATTTGCATGTGAAATTTCACCCTATGAAATTTACACGTGAATTTTAAAGGATACCAAAAAACTCTAATGATTAATAGTAACTTAAATTCGTCTTAAACTTCTACTTATTATAACTTTAGGTTTACTTAAAGTTAAAGTAAATCCGTTGCCTGATCGAGAGTTTCACTTCCCAAAAAGAAAGGCTTTACTGTACATTTAAAGTTAAAGTAAATGTATGAAGGACTTTACATAGACTTTAATGATATACTTAAACCCCTTAAATCTCTTTACACATTTAAGATACCTTAAATCTGCATCTTAAACTTACTTAAATCACTTTTACGTAAAGACTAACTAAATATTACTTAAAGCTAACTTTTTCCTATGTTTACCTTTAAGGAGATTTAAGTTAGTATTAAAGCTCATGTTTAGATTTAAACAACTTTAAGGTTAACTTAAATTCCTTTAAATATATTATTTCATCCTGTGTCTGATTATGATGCTATAAAAATATCTATAAAACATAAGTAAAGGTATGTGTATAGCTGTACATTATAACAGCAACAAGCTAAGATAGATGAGCCTCAGTCATCAACAGATTACACTTTACAATTATCATTATAATTTCCTTTAACTCTAATTTTCAAATTATAATCTTATTCTTGCCTTTGATATAATATTTCATAATTTTTTCAACTTGAACAAGATAAAACATCAACAAACGACTGACCCTAGTTGTGAACACAGTATATATTGAAAAGGACTCAATATTGAAACATTAGTCCATGATGCTGGTGCTTATATAGTGCATTTTACATCACTTCCATAAGGGGGGATGGGGTACCCTTATACAGGATACCTCATCATCAACAGTTTCACTCTTATGAATCAGGTGAGTAATATCTTATACTGTTAACAACTTAAATTTACTACAATTTTCAATCCTTTCCACACATCAACAAAACCACTTAAAAACAGTATCTTATATTAATTCTAAATACCTTTTTTTCTCCATACAGATTGATACAAGAATAAAAAAATTAATTTCATAAAAGGGAAGACCAAGAAATATAGCTGTAAAATTATTTTATTATTTAATGATAGTCACGGAATAGAACACCAAAAAGACATGCCAATCAATGGAATACAACTGATATTGATAAAGAAAACAAGAACAGATTATTTAATGGCTAAATGGTAACCATCTTCAATGTTAAATGCTACCTGTACTGGATCATCTTATAAATGTCCAAGGAGAAACAGTCACACGTGAATCACTAACAATATTAGATTCACTATATGTATATCTACAAAAGCTTATTTTATACATCTCACGTCGAACACCAGAGATTATCCTTTATAACTTACATTAATCACGTTCTTGAAGACCAATACAACCAGCAATGCAACTGGATCATACTACCAGCAGTGTTTTACTAAACATATCAGGTGACACTACCTCAACAGTGTCTTACTAAACATCGCAGGAGAAACTACACATAACTAAATATGAAATTTGATAAGAAACTATCAACATCAAAAGATACTTCCTGTCATGTGGAACATCAGAGTTTATACTAACAAGTTACGAGAAATCTATTATGAGATAAAACAAGAAAAGTAAAAAGTGCTCAGCTGTTCTTCAACAATGGTATATTATTTAGACAATGCAACCACCAATGTTTAAATGCTCACTAAATTACATGGAAACTACAACAGAAAATCTCAAGCAGTCAGACTGATAAATCTAAACAAGTGTAGCAAATACCTAAAGTACATGTACTAGATAAACAAGCAATGTTCCAAGGATTGACTTCACATCATATCTATAGATTATCCACATCTATCAGCTTGTCATCAACATTCTAAGATACAAGCACTTAAAATCAGGATGATTAAAACCTATGTTTTAAAATTATTTTGCAATATCTACAACAGCATGCTTCATGAAGATATAAACAATATCTGTGGAATTACAAAGTATTGAATATGTAATACTGAACATTAAGCTTAAGCTTATTTTTCAAAAAAAAAATAGTTTTAATGCTTATCATTTCATGGTCTTCACCTGCTAATAACTTAAATATGTCCTCAGCCTATATGACCTATTGTAATAACTGTAGTTTTATTGAAAATCTAGGGGAAAATACCTAGTAAGGTAAGCTTACTAAAGTTCCTCCTCAATCTGTAAATAATCTTGTAATTAAGCTTAACTGAAAAATATCTAGGAGAAAACACCTAGTAAGTTATGTTACTCCTCAATCTGTAAATTAAAACAATACATGTAAGCTCAAAAAAAAGACCAAAAATTTCATTAATTGATCAAACTCGGGCTATTACTTCGTGTACGAGACGCATAAGCTTAAGTTACAACAATAGAATCCAAGTAGACGGCAGATAACATTGTCCAAATACTCCCGTTTCGAGTTCTCTTTTACGCTGTGTTAGCCTCAAAACCGTGTAATATATTCTTTTATTCAGTAACAGCCCGTGGAAATTCAAGAGATCTGTGTGTAAACAAGACAATAAGAATACTTTGAAATTTCACGAGTTTTATCTAAATTTCTGCATAATTTACGCACAATTGAGGCTAACACAGCGTAAAAGAGAACTCGAAACGGGAGTATTCCTCATGAAATCTAACAAACTCTAAATGCGTTTAACACAATCTTTTTATTCAGTCCTTGATATAAATACATAAAAATTACCTTAGGTCCAACAATTCCCATCATTTACTAGAAGTCCCATTTTCATTGCCAACTTTTTCAAGTGTCTATTGTTTTGGCTTTCTACTAGATTTCAAAATGGCCGCCTTCGCCTTTGCATGACTGAATATATACGTCAGAAGTCCGAAAAATAGTCAGAAAACGTCATAATTACGTCACAACACAGGAACCCCAAGCGAACATACAAAAGGCCCCTTCATCACAAGAAGTCCAAAACAAGTTGTATATTTCAAAGAACCCGCATAAATGACATTTCTTTCAATCTTTTGTAGGCTTTTTAAAAACGTGGGAATCTTTCTTAATGATAATGGGATAGATAATGTCCAGACTGATTGGGGCAATGTTCACAATGATCTCCAATCAGAATTTAGAATGAAAACAACCAATCTTGTCTAATCAAAAAGCCTAGTACAGGTGTACTATAAATACTTCATATTTCACAAACCCAGAATCCGAACAAACAAACGGTGAGAGAGCAAGCTGTTGAGTGTGATCTTTTTCTATAAACATAATTTTTTGATCCAAAGGCAGCATGGCACAGTCCAAGCAGGTAGGTACAATATGGATATTATGGCACTGACCCCATCCCATCTTAATAAATTCTTTTCTTACTTGAAACAGGTTAAAAGCCATATCACCATTCAAGAGACCATGTCCAGAAAAATCAAACATAGGGCGGCCAGGGCAGTCTCATCGATTTTGCTCAAATTTGGTCCAGGTGTACTATATTATATCCCAAACTGCACTATATAGTTATTTTAGAAAAATATTTTTTTTATTTTTGAGAAAATGCCGTTTTTAACTGACCACCCGAAACTCGCAAGTTTTATCGCTCAAACGTAAGTTGACTTTGTCGACTGATCTCGGTACAAAAATCGATTCTAATCCGCTTAATAACTCTGAAACCCTGTTTTATGTTTTCCAAACATCCGGTAACATGACTTTCAGGTCATTTGAGTGATCTTTTGTAACAGAAATAATCCTAGTTTTACGACACGTGATTCTACTCGACTTACGATATCCTCTACAAAATGTCGATTTTTACCATGCGATAAAGCTCCAAATTTAAAGAGCTTCTGCTGACAAGTTCTCAAAGGAACAAGCTTTCGATTGATGTAAAAATTTCTCTGGGCAAATAAATTACTGTTACGCAACAGCTCATCGAAAACTTCCGTTTTTGACCCGTTTCAAGTTTATGGCACTCAAGGTCAAGTGCTATTATCATTCAAATAAGTAAAACAACTGCCGAATTCAATCGCCTAATCTTACTATTTTAACTTTCTACGACAAGAAATAGCCTTAATATGTCACTTCTTACCTTACTAAGGCCTTAACTTGCATAATATTTGCAAAACTACTGTGACAATCGTAAGTCTTGACCATTGCCTGTCAGTTGATAATTTCCAATTGCTGTTCAACATGTCAACAGTCGCGAGTGCTTCCAGACAGCGTTTAAAATCTCTTTGGAATAGTCCAAGTAGTTTTTTGTTTTCTTCTGATGAACTGTCGTTTTATATGGAAAGAATACGAGCTCTAAATGTATGACACAGCTGAACCGCGTACGAAGAATCGAACGTAAACAAAATAACTTTGGATTATGCTAATTTTAGACTACGACTTTCTAGGGTAGGGACGGGATGTTTTGCATTTCTTGGCATCCGATATCATATTTAAAACGATCATGAACTGATTGTAATAAATAATCCAAAATATTTCTTCGTGTCATTATCATAAACTGCAAATGAACAGAACTTTGGGTTATAGAAAATAATTTACACAGGGACCCCAGTGAACTTGAACGCAGGTCAAATATGTCAACGTGTGTTTTCTTTTTTTGGCTAAAAATAGAAGCGCACATGATTCCACCTTAAAAAAGAATGCGCAAGTACTGACTGACTAAAATATTGTAGTATCATATATGTTATTATTATATTGGATAGGCTAGACCCAGTGCGACTTGGAAAACTTTACCCTTCCCCAGTCCGTCATGACATGCCTTCACTTACATAAACACAGCTGATATCGATTACTTAGTTGTAAAGAAAATGGAAGCTTGTTGTTCGTTTAAGACTATTGTTGGTAGCTCTTGTGGTTTTGATGCCAAAGATCGAAAGCGTCAGACCGAAATTGTGCCATTACTATCCTGTACAAAGGATATTACAAAACACTTGTCCTCACTGAGTTTTTCAGGACCTGAAAATGAGATCGATCTCATATTGTCTCGAGCGTCATTGTTTGGCAAGTCAGAGGAGAGCATTAAATCTATGACCATCTGCCCTCATCATCGTGCGACGCTTGGAATAAGCTGGACGAGAGGTGGAGGAACAAGATGCAGAGTCCCTCAAACAATTTCGGGTCATGGCAAGTCTCAAGGAAGTTGGCCAAAAGGTGATCGAGGTTTGGGCAAGCAAGAATTGTATGTCATATTATGCAACACTGGTGTGTTTGTTCCTTCTGGTTCAGGTAGGTTTTCTAAAAATAGCTCGCAAGTATGTAATACCATTTTGTTATGTCGATTGACAACTTACGGGCTGCAAGGCATTTTTCAATAAACTATCTATTTATCTATTCCCTTCTAATGTATATACTGGATAAATTATGTCAGGAATTTGCAAGAAATGCCGATATTTGATTAAAGCAATGGACAGTCAAGACTCATTAAAGCCAGATGCCAAACCTATTGCTGAAAGGATGCAAGAGTTGACATTGGTACGTCTCTATTATCCCTTGTCCTGCCAAGTACAAAGTATAATCATTTTCTTTATCATATTTCTCAGTGTCAATAACAAGTATACTTATTTTTAATGTTTGTTTCACCCGAAAGACCAAGTTTTCCGAAGCCCAAAAGAAAAAACTCTAAAAATACTTGTAATTTAAAAATATGATATCAAAAACGATCATAGTTGTCCTTGGTAAGACCATAGTTAATATTAACTATGGTAAGACTAACTAGTATAGTAACAATTTGCGTGGTTCAGTAGTTTTTAAAAATATAAGGCTTATTTTGCGGAACTAATTCAGAGTGCCCGTCATATGTGACTAGATAATACTATCTTGGTAGCCCTCGATCTAGACATAACGAAATGCATTGATATTCAGCTAGGGCCTTATCTAGACTCAAATTAAAGCAACAAGAAAAGCCTACGAGAATAAAAGAATTAAAGAAAGCTGAAATGGAAAGAGAAAAAATCACAACTAGCAGAAAAAATTCCCATTTTACCTTCAGAAGCATATAAAAAGACATGCAGTGATCTCATTAAGATGATATTTGTCCCAAAGGATGACGATGAGGTAACCTTCAAAACTAACACACAGAGTACTGTGTCCCCACAGAGCCCACATGCTCCAAATACACCTGAAACACCATGGTCTGTTTACTCGCCGTCAGAATCAGAGCCTAAAGACCATTCAGATCCAGCCATAGCAAAAGATCTGCTAAATAATTTTCTGGAAGCGAGGGATGTAAGTCCTATAAGAAACCAGCTGACCACACCGTTGGAAGAGGCTTCACAAAGAACCAAGAGGCGATATTCGTGGAAAGCTAAGCAAGTTGTCTTAGCTGCCCTAGAAGAAATTGCTCCTGAGAGTCCAAAAGTTCTGTTAAATGTAATACAGACATCATCTGATGAAGAGGACTATTATGTCGATAAATCTCTTATGGAGGCCCTGGTTGAATGTTACAATAACGCAAGTCATTGGAGCTCAAGAAGACAGATCTTGTCGATAATGGCAGATAAGATACCTTACCCATCACTGAAAAACTGGATTCCTGGTTTGTCAAGGTACAGATTTAATATGGCACGTCATCATACACTTCTTCACGGGAGAGGCTCTGCCGTTACTACCACAAAAAGCACCCGCATGTGTATCTTGCCTGAAAAACTTGACCATTTTTTGACCTTCATTAAAAGTGGTCAAGTAATCCAAGATTTGCCATTTGGAGAAAAGACATTGAAGTTGTCCACAGGTGCTAAGGTTACAATGCCAAATGAGGTAAGGACTTTGATACCAGAACAAGTGGTTCAACAATACACGACCTATTGCAAGGAAACTGGCTTTCTTCCTATGAGCCGAAGCAGTCTGTGTAGAGTTTTGAGCGTCTGTAGTGCCTCCGTAAGAAAATCATTGCAGGGTTTGGTCTATTTTTCTGCCGATGGTGCCTAAGCATTTGACGAAATAGGTCACACCTGGGCAAAGAATCTTATCAGTAAATCAAAAATGGCTAAACGCTATCTAAAAAGCGACTACAAGGTATGACGATGGTGATGATAATGATGGTGATGATGATGATGATGGTGATGATGATGATGATGATGGTGATGATGATGATGATGATGATGATGATGATGATGATGGTGATGATGATGATGATGATGATGGTGATGATGATGATGATGATGATGTTAGTAGAAATGAAATAACAGACACCTGCTACCATGGGAGCCATCAGAGCTATCTGTGGGTGCACCCTAATGGATAATGATAATGATGATGATGATAACAATTAACAATTATAACATTAATGATAATATCAATGCAAATAATAATATTAATAATAATAATATTATCAAAGAACCATAAAGTGATAAATTGATGACAAGTGATTTTAAAAGGTATTTTTATTGCAAGGTTCATGTGTCCAAAAGCTCTCGAGTTCCCGACCACTGCAGGTCGCATGCTCTTAGTGATCAAAGTGATGCAGATTTTATTTCACAATGTAATCAACAGCACGATCTCAGATGTGACAGATGTGATCTTATTCCACTGATGTTTTCCGAACTAGATGCGGCACTTAACTATCTTGCCTCTCATCACGAAGAAAAGGAGATGGAGTATGTGATTGCGCAACCCAAAAAAAATATCCAGGCCTGGAAAGCACACCTCATTCGTAGTATAAACCAGGACGAAGCCCGACTTGACATTCTGCAATCTTTAGATCCTACGTCAGTTCTAGTAGTGTTAGATTGGGCGATGAAATTTATACCCAAGAAGTACCGTGAAAGCCAATCAGATTGGTACGGCAAAAAAGGCATCTCGTGGCACATTGCAGTTGCTATTACAAGAAGCGTAAGCGGCCACTTAGAAATGCTCACATTTGTTTACACTTTCACAAGCTGCACACAGGACAGCTACTCAGTAATGGCTATAATCGACGATGTTGTCAGGCAGCTGAGAGCTGAAACACCAGACCTTAGAGACGTCTTCTTGAGGCAGGACAACGCTGGCTGCTATCATAGCGCATTCAATCTTCTCGCTATGAGAGAGATAGCAAAAAAGCACAAGGTTCAGGTAAACGTTGACTTTTCAGATCCGCAAGTAGGCAAAGGGTCATGTGACTGAAAAGCAGCCAACATAAAGAGCCACATCAAGGCATACATCAACTCTGGCAAAGACGTCGAGACTGCAAGCCAAATGAAAGCAGCAATAGATTCATCAAATGGCATCCAAGGAGTTAGAGTGATGCTGTGCGAGCCCCCAGGGATTGAAAAAGCAAGATCCTTTGAAATGGGAAGGCATAAGTTTCATCAATAACATTTCTTATGACAACCACGGCGTGAAAGTGTGGAGAGAGTATGGCATTGGCAAGGGTAAGAACATGAAATGGAGTGCATTTGGCCTTCCAAAGAAGAAGATTCATCTCCCGAAGATGACCATCACTAAAAACGCTGCTTCCCCAGAAGCCACATTTGCGGAGGTGTCTGTCAGGAAGAAGCAAAACACAAGTAGCCAACCAACAAGTAGCGCAAGCTCAGACGATGAAGAACGCTCAGAAGATGAAGAACAGCCAACAAAGCTGTTTCCTTGTCCCGATGATGGCTGCGTCAAATCTTTTCAACGATTTTCATCCCTGCAACCCCATCTTGACGTCGGGAAACATAAATTTTCTCTGGAACGGGAAACATTTCTAGACAAAGCGATGCTATCATATACCACAAAACTGGACAAGGGTGACGAGCCTTTAAAGAACCAGCCGATTGAAGAGTCGACCTCGCGGACCTTGACGTACAGTGACGCTTTACCAAGAGGATGGGCTCTAAAGTCTTCACAATCTCAAAGAAAACGGTTCAGCAACAGTCAAAAAGAATACCTAACAAAAATGTTTGACATTGGTGAGAAGACGGGCCATAAAGTAGAAGCAAGTACAGTTTCTCAATCAATGAGAAAAGCACGAAATCTTGACGGTTCCTCTATGTTTGAGTCGAGTGAATATCTCACTCCAAAACAGATCAAAAGCTTTTTTTCACGTCTAGCGAAAAAGAGAAGAGAGGGCAACTCAGAAGACAAAATGGCGGATGATGAGGAGGAGGATGAGGAGGCATGGGCTGATTAGGAGGAGTTCCAAGAAATCACAAATAATGTCATAAAGGAGGTTGGACTTGTTCACCCAATAATGTTTGAATCGCATAATCTTTGTGAACTTGATACAAACAAGAAGCTACCAAAGCTTTCAATTAAGATGTTGAGCGATATATGCGCATTTTTTGAGTTGGACACTTCAGCACTCAAGGGAACAAGAAGACAGCCATATATTGATTTGCTTAAAATGGAGGTCATTGGGAATTGCAGCTGCAAAAGGTATGTTGTTGTCCCTTAGCTTGTCTAGTGTTACAAAAAGGATATTACCAAGGGCGGATCCAGGGGGAGGCTTCAGATGTGCTGAGGCTTTACCCCCCCCAAACACACACACACACACACACACACACACACACACACACACACACACATATACACACACACGACTAAAATAATAAAGATATACTAATAGTAAATAACTGGTAATGTTTTTAAATTTTGATCTATAGCTATCTTTTTATATGTGAAGATTTCATATTTTATTTTTCGCGCTGGTGCATCACCTGCTATTACACTGAAGTTTATACAATAAATTGGTCTATTTTTGTTTTATCTTTTATTTTTTGTATTAACATTGCCTGAGCTTTGATTCAAAAATTAAACAAAATTACATTCATTTGCAGGTCATGATCATTTTAAAATTACATTCATTTGCAGGTCATGATCATTTTAAATATGAGCTCGGATGCCAATAAATGCAAAACATCCCATCCCTACCCTAGAAAGTTGTAGTCTAAAATTAGCATAATCCAAAGTTATTTTGTTTACGCTCGATTCTTCGTATGCAGTTCAGCTGTATCATACATTTAGAGCTCGTATTCTTTCCATATAAAACAACAGTTCATCAGAAGCAAACAAAAAACTACTTGGACTATTCCAAAGAGATTTTAAACGCTGTCTGGAAGCACTCGCGACTGTTGTTGACATGTTGAACAGCAATTGGAAATTATCAACTGATTGGCAATGGTCAAGACTTACGATTATCACAGCAGTTTTGCAAATATTATGCAAGTTAAGGCCTTATTAAGGTAAGAAGTGACATATTAAGGCTATTTCTTGTCGTAGAAAGTTAAAATAGTAAGATTAGACGATTGAATTTGGCAGTTGTTTTACTTATTTGAATGATAGCACTTGACCTTGAGTGCCGTAAACCTGAAACGGGTCAAAAACGGAAGTTTTCGATGAGCTGTTGCGTAACAGTAATTTATTTGCCCAGAGAAATTTTTACATCAATCGAAAGCTTGTTCCTTTGAGAACTTGTCAGCAGAAGCTCTTTAAATTTGGAGCTTTATCGCATGGTGAAAATCGACATTTTGTAGAGGATATCGTAAGTCGAGTAGAATCACGTGTCGTAAAACTAGGATTATTTCTGTTACAAAGATCACTCAAATGACCTGAAAGTCATGTTACCGGATGTTTGGAAAACATAAAACAGGATTTCAGAGTTATTAAGTGGATTAGAATCGATTTTTGTACCGAGATCGGTCGACAAAGTCAACTTACGTTTGAGCGATAAAACTTGCGAGTTTCGGGTGGTCGGTTGAAAACGGCATTTTCTCAAAAATAAAAAAATATTTTTCTAAAATAACTATATAGTGCAGTTTGGGATATAATATAGTACACCTGGACCAAATTTGAGCAAAATCGATGAGACTGCCCTGGCCGCGAAATGTCACATTTGTCTGATTTTTCTGGACATGGTCTCTCAAGAACTTTTGTTGACAAAAACAGATAACTTATCCTCATCAAGAAAGCTTCAAAATCGAAGCATTCTAAGATGTGCAGTACTGACAAAGAGCACCCTTAGAGAAATAACAAGAGGACAAATGTTCTCAATGACCATGTGCGATTATGACTCTACTTTTGCTATCAAGGCTGTATGCTTCGAAAAAACTAGGTTTTAAAAGTTTCAAACTATGAACACATCAAAATCAAGAAAGGGTTAAAAGGCGAAGTAGAAATCTTGATCAACGTGGAAACACAAGTAGTGTCATCCCTTTTCCAGTTTCCAGTTCACAATATGCTCTTAAAAGTGGCCCAAATAATAAGAAAAGAAACAATGAACATGAAATATGTCACTCTTAAAGCAAAAGTAATTTCAGTAGACAAGATAGTGACAGTGGGACACTATCCTGATATCAAGCAAAAGCGTGAAGTACAGCTCGCAGACGAGACGGGAGATATCACCCTTGTGTTCTGGAGGGACAGAGCTGAATCTATTACATTTCAACAAGGAGACGTTATCAGAGTTGAAAATGCTGCCACTACTGCCTTTAATGGAAAAATAATGCTCACTACTACTGCTGAAACCATAATCTCTCCTCTCTAGGAAGATTTACAAGAAATTCCAGTCTCCTTGCCTAGAAAGCGATCGTATCTTCGCACAGTGGAAACAAACATAAACGCAGTGAAACAGTTCAAGTGTATCATTATATGCCTTAATTGTCGAGCAAACATCTTGTGGGATGATTCATTCCAGTCTGCTTCAAAGGAAAGTATCCTTATCACCTGCAAGATGTGCTCGAATACATTCCTGGCAGACTCGACGAAACTGTCCAATTACAGCTTTTTGCTCCTATCAGAAAACAACCAATGGTTTACAGCTAACACAGGGGTTAGTAGTTCTAAGTATAATTTGGACGATTGAATCGAGCCATGGCTTTTCACTACTACAATATCAGTAATTAGTAATTACCTTGCTGTCCAGCTCTCTTTTTCTTTCTTTTCTTCTTGCTGGAGCGGGATACGAATATTCATCAACGTTTATTTCGCCCTTTTGTATGAGTGAGAAACGCATTGCACCGTATCGAAACCGTATCAGTATCGTTATCTCAATAAAAACCTTTGAAATTCCTGCCGTAACCGTACCATATTTATTTTATTTATTTATAATGATATTTTAACAGGATGCTTCTTCACTTTAGAGATTTTCAAGAAGGTTGTGTAAAATTAATTTCTATACATCATATAATAAAGTTAAAAAGTAGAAGGCAAATCGATACAAAATGAGAAAAAATTACTATTAAGCAAAAATGTAAAATTCAAATAGCATACTTTAAAGAGTTCATTCAGAAAAAAGTAGACTTAAATTGAGACATTTTTGATGATTGTTTAACAACGACACTTAGATTGTTCCATTCTTTTATGACTTTTATAGCTTGATATGATAGCCTTTGCCTCCCCCAGTTTGTTTTAATTATTGGTAGGCGAAATTCATTTCCGCGCCTAGTGTTATGTCCGTATCGTAACCGTGAAGGTTTCTCACTCTCACGAAAATAACTCTAAGACATGCACTTACATCGTATTTTTTGTATGTTTTGTTTGCTTTTCTGTAACGTAGCCGTATCCATACTGTAACTCTTACGGTCCGTTTCCCACTCATACGAAATTCGCTCTATCCAGTCGTGTGTTAATCACCTAGTACTATTAAAAAATATCTACCGAAAATCGTTCCCTTTTGTAGTTCCTCACAATGGGACTGATTTTCACTTTTCGTTAAAGTAGACTAATGGGATACATGATTTTACTACATGATAATACATTTTAATACATTGAAATACATGGTTTTTAATGATTTTACTTTTGATTACTAGGTTATACTGCACATCTTTGAGTGGGAAACACCCAAAAAACAGTCCACTGATAATGAAGTTATCCATGCTTTGAAATCAAGATATTCAATGAGGCTTAATATCGATAAGAAAATAGTAGAACATGCTGAACCTATTACCGATGAAAAAGAACAAGAGGATCTAGAGCTTGAACAAGGTGTTGTTGATAAGGTACCAAGGCAAGAATTGCCTGAAATTGAAGATCTATTGCTTGAATATGATGACAAGGTGAAATTCGATTATAAACTCATGATACATTCTTTGACAAAAATCAATGTTGCAACTCTTTAACCTAAGTTGAGTTATAATACTGTTATTACTATATTCTCAGAGTAAAAGTTCATTTAAACCCTGCTCAAAATATTACTAGTAGGTATAATTTTTTCTGGCTGTTTCTTTATGTAACAACTCATGATTTACTGATTTCAATACTAAATATCACTTCAATATATTTCCATAGTCAGTGTTAGTAAGAATGTGTTATATTGTTAAACAATACCTACTGTTTGAAACACACACTGACAGACTACTCCTAGCTTAAAAGTTTTAACTTTTAAATTATCTTTTTTTGAGTTCTTGACATAAATTCATAAAAGGCCAAGTGAGATAATATCAATTTTAGGGTCAATATATATTTTCTATATGTTGATAATTTAGCTTTAGTTTACCAGCGATCAAAGATACATAATACACGTTTCATTTATTCAGTTGACTCATATTTTTAGTATACATTACAATACTTTGATTCTTAAATTACTGCAAATTAAATAATTAATTTATGTCAAATCATCTACAAAAGTTGATTACATCTTAAAACAATACTGTTTTGAGTTTAATATTACTTATAGTTTATTTCAGACCAATGAAAAGCCTTTAAAATAAATTGTTTAATTGTCATTTTTAAGCCTTTTGTCTCTGCTCCTTTGTTTCTCTTTTTCTATTAAAATGTTTTTCAACTAAACACTACCAGTATGGATTAAACCACATGCAAACTGTAAACAATATACTTTATTACACATTTAGGGTCGATATGCGTGAAATAAAGCCGTGAATAAAAACCATAACCATATCAGTGAAGTGATACGATATCACTTCACGGTAAACTGTCCAATAAAATCTCGCGATATATGGTACTTTTAACCAATCACACCAATCTTGCTCGTACTATTTTGTGACGTCACGTTCCTATGCACGCGAGATGTGGTAGCTTTGCAGGATTTTGTCGATGAATGAAAATGGATGATTCCTACCCTCGATTCGTACTCTTTTCCGAAGAGGATATTTCCCGATTTTTGAAAGAGAATGAGAATAAAAGAACACATCTAGAAAAACTAAACAAGACATTGCATTATTTAAGGCTGTCTTAAGCCGTAAAAGCGAGAAAGAACCAGAAGAACCCACTCCAAAAGAGTTGGATTCACATTTGCAAGAGTTTGTTCTTGGAGTAAGAAAACAAGATGGTACAAACTATGAGCCATCTTCTCTTCGTTCTATCATAGCCAGTGTCGAGAGATATCTAAAGAAAAAGAACTATTGATACTCCCTGATCAACTCCGTTGAATTTTCCGGGTTTTGGGAGGTGCTTAAGGCAAAGCAAGACATTCAACTCAAAAAAGATGAAACTGGGGAGCTGGAATATCTGGAATACACAGAACGCCAAACAAAGACGAGAAGTGGCGAAAACCCCAGAGATATTCGTCCTGTAAAGCCAAGGATGTATGAAATCCAGAACAAAGAATGATGTCCCATTCAACTTTATAAAGAATTTGCTCTTAAAAGGCCAGAAGAATGCAAATCAGCTGATTCCCCCTTTTACATAGCTGTAAACAATGTGAAAGAAAGAAAAGCGACGCAGGCTTCGTTCAATAAAACACCTGTTGGAATCAACAAATTGTATTCATTCATGAAAACAATGGCCCTAAACGCAGAACTTCCAAATCAGAACAATCTTACCAACCACTCTGCACGTAAAACTATGGTTCAGAAGCTAAATGATAATGGTATTCCACCAAACCAAATTATGCAGATTTCTGGTCACAAGAACATGCAAAATATAAACTATTCTACACTGAACTCTGGACAATTACAACCGATAAGTACCATTATAAGTTCTGAATAACAATCCAAAGAACTCTGCATTCAACAAAAATCTCATTTAGATTTAATTGTAACTCCCAATGTTTGTGAATTTTTATTGTTTTCAACTAAAACTTGTAATGTTCTCAGTATTTTTTCTAATGCAACCATTTCTGGAAGCAGCATTGAGATCAACATAAACAACAATGCCCAACCTGCCGTGCCAGCAAAAAGGAAACGTTATGTTATCGAATCTAGCAATAGTAGTCAAGAATGACGAGATAAACAGAGATTACGCTATTTATTTATATCAAAAATAAGATATATTTTGTACTTTTGAATTTTTTCATTAAACTTATCTTGAATTAGAAATGTGGAATCCTTTAAAGAAAATATTTGCTTGCAAATAGAAATTTTATGTTTTCAAGGAAGAGGCGTTGTACATAATTTGTATATAACAATATAACAATAAGTTCATGTGTATAGCTTCTTACGTAATACTATATGATACCCGGTGGGGTATAGGGGAATGCAATGTGGCCTACCCCCTCTGCCAGAGGTAAGCGTACACGTGACTTTCAAGCGGCGTCCATTCCACGCTTAGAGTCAACGAGACAACATCTCAACTCTTTGATCGCCATTATTTGGTAAGTTTGATACCTTGTATAGGATAAATTATTAATCCTTGGTTATTTCTTAGTCTTATTGTTTTAATCCTTGATTGCTTCTTATTTTAATAAGATAAGTGACCTTTTGTTGTTGTGTTTGGGTTACGCCACGCGTTGTAACACTTGGGGGTTTTACGCTTGCTTTGAGTCTCATTAACCCTTTGTAATATGGCTGGTGGTGTTCCTAAAGTTCTTATTTTAGGTCATTCATTTGTTAAGCGCTTGTCTCGAGACATAAATAACGGTTTTGACCCTAGAATGGACCTTGCTTTTGGCTTGGAAGGGTCGGCTGCGGTTCGTTTATTCGGCGTGGGCGGTAGGACTGTTGATAAGCTTCGCCGGTTTGATCTTGATATAATACGTTCATTTGCCCCAGACATTGTAATTTTAGAATTAGGAACTAACGACATTTCTGCTTCGGCCCCTGAAATTGTGGGTTCTGCTATTGATGACTTGGTTCATTTACTGCAGGATAGTTTTTCGGTGCATGTGATCGGTTGGTGTTGTGTAATACCTCGTGGTATTTCTTATCCCGACGCGGCGCTCTTTCATCACCGCGCCGAAGTTCTGAATAATTATTTGCGAGTGGTTTTCGATCCTGACCACAGGGTCTTTTGCTGGAGGCATAGCTTGTTTAATCATCCAGCTAAGGATTTTTATTTGGCTGACGGCGTTCATTTAAACTTTGCTGGACAATATCATTTGTACCGTAGTTATCGGGGGGGCATTATGAGGGCCTTATCCTTGCTTTAAGTTTTTGTTGTTCACACGTCATGGGCATTTACTTTGATATCTGACTGGGTGTTTTCCTAGTATTTTTGTTAGTGCTGTTGGACAGCGTCCTTGCACGTGAATTGGTGTATTCCAATTTATTAGAGTGTTTTCTCTAAAAAATTTTGCTAATTTCACAGCAAATGGAAGCTTTTAGCGTCGACTGTTTTGTTGACAGGCTTTACATGCTGTTTGTAAATTAGTTGTGACTTGGTGTATTCCAATTTATTAGAGTGTTTTCTCTAAATAATTTTGCTAATTTCACAGCAAATGGAAGCTTTTAGCGTCAACTGTTTTGTTGACAGGCTTTACATGCTGTTTGTAAATTAGTTGTGACTTGGTGTATTCCAATTTATTAGAGTGTTTTCTCTAAATAATTTTGCTAATTTCACAGCAAATGGAAGCTTTTAGCGTCGACTGTTTTGTTGACAGGCTTTACATGCTGCTTGTATCTTAGTTGGCCCATGACTTCAATTACTTTCCTTGTTGTTCTGTTCATGGGTATGCAGAGTCTGCCTGCTTTTTACTTTCTGTTTCAGGTACAGTGGCAAACAACACCAAAAAACACAACAAAAACAACAAAAAACAGAATGCCAAAAACACGTAGTTCTTCTAGACGTACACAGTCCTCTGCTACACAAGCATCAAATGCCCCTAGACGGTCCACAAGGCGTCAGGGAGTGGAAGTTGAGCCTCCTCCACCTCCTCCTGCTCCTCAAGGTTTGTCTCCCGAAGTGTTGGCTAGCATAGTCAGGCAAGTGACAGAAGCAGTAACAGAGCGTTTAGCCTTAGCAGCCCCAGCCAATAATACCTCACCATCAGTCACATCTTCAGCTGGAGGGAATTCTACAGCTGTGGGGACCCACCCTGCCCAAAACCACACTGGGCCTGCAGCTTCAGCCACAGTTTCGCCACCGTTAGGCTCCAACCAATTAACCGAGTCGCCATTAGATCAAGGCCCAGCTCCTGATGTCCTGGTCTCTGGTGCCATTGCTGCCGTCCAGGCGGGAATTACAGGTATGAGATATGATTCTGGGATACCTGAAACCCCTTCCTCATTGTTTGCATCTCCGAGTCTGGAAATTGATGCTCGGGTGTCTGACAAGGTCAAAGGAAAGATATGGAGCAACGAATATTTTGACTTTAGTATTTTGCTAAGCAATCCAAAGCTTGAGGATAAGTTTAAACTGTCCATAAATAATGCTGATAGCGATAGCCCTCCATCTCTATGTTTAGAGCCAGTTTCTAAAGATAGGAAATTTCTTTCCATTGATTTATGGCTACAGTGTTTTCATGTTTTTGTTGGCGTGTATTGCCGTAAATTCCCCAATGAGGCCCCTGCCCTCATGAAATATGGGGAGGTTGTCCAGGATTTGGCTGCCCGTGGCCATAACTGGAAATTCTATGATGAGAATTTCCGGTTTCTTCGACAAGCGCAGTCAGCCACTTTGCCTTGGCACACAATACACTGGGAATTGTGGATGAGATCCCATCAGTCTGCTCCGCCTAAAACTAGTCAACCGGTGAATTCGGCCAAGCACACACAGGATAAGCCCTCATATGGTTACTGTTTTAAGTTCAGTAAGGGGGTAGCCTGTCAAGGATGTGCCTATAAGCACTTATGTTTCAAATGCGAGGGATCTCATGCACCCAAAAATTGTTCTTTTCGTGGCCCAAAGTTCACTAAAGAGGGCAGCCAGGCCGCCAAATCCCAACCCGGCAATACACGTCAGAAATAGTCTTCCTACCCCAGTCCAAGCGGACCGATTGATTTTCTTTTCATCTGGATATGATCCTTCCATTGCAGAGGAGATTAGGTTAGGCTTTAAGTTTGGCTTTCCACTTCATTTCCGAGGTCTAGAAACCTCATGTTGTTTTGACAATTTGAAATCCGCTTTACAAAATCCTGAGGTAGTCGACCTAAAGATTCAAAAGGAATTGCATGCTGGTCGTATTTCTGGGCCTTTCGAAACCCCACCATTTTCACCTTTTAGGGTTTCTCCCCTTGGGGTAGTGCCTAAGAAGACCATTGGCGAATTCCGGTTGATTCATCATTTGTCACATCCTAAGGGCTCCTCTGTGAATGATGGTATTCCGGAAGAGTTTTCAACCGTCCACTATGCCACCATTTCGCAGGCAATACAGCTTATTAAAACGGTTGGGCGTGGTTGTTTTATGAGCAAAACCGATGTCAAAAATGCTTTTCGCATTGTGCCTATCCATCCGAATGACCATCATCTCCTTGGGATGAAATGGAGAGGCCTGTACTATTTTGACCAGTGTATGCCAATGGGCTGCTCTAGTTCTTGTAGAACGTTTGAATTAGTTAGCTCTGCTTTGGAATGGATTGCAAAGGATAAACTAAAAATTGATCATTTGGTTCATGTTCTTGATGACTTTTTTATTGTTGCACCAACTTATGCATTATGTCAGCGCCAGCTTTCATTGTTTGTGGATTTGTGTACTTATTTAGGGATCCCCATAGCACCAGAAAAGACTTTTGGTCCAGATAATGTATTATCATTTGTCGGTATCGAGTTGGATGCCATTAGACTGGAGGCTCGGCTGCCTAAGGAGAAGATTGCGAAGTGTACCATGCTTATTTCTGATTTTCTTAAGAGGAAAAAAGTAACTTTGAGGGAAATTCAATCCTTGACTGGTCTATTAAATTTTGCATGCTCGGTCATTGTGCCTGGCAGAGCATTTTTACGACGACTCATAGACCTCACCATTGGCATCAAGTCTCCTTTTCATTTTATTCGCCTAAATCAAGAGGTTAAAGCTGACTTGAGGGTATGGGAGGAATTTCTGTCAGAATATAACTGTAAATCTTTTTTCCTGGATGAGCAGTGGTATACTTCGGAGTTCTTGAACCTTTATACGGATGCATCAGGTGCTGTAGGTTTCGGGGCTCTTTTTGGCAATAAATGGTGCTATGGGTCCTGGCCGGTGCATTGGACCACTTATAATATAGCTGTTCTCGAGTTCTACCCCATTGTCCTTAGCTTAATGTTATGGGGCAATGAGATGCAGAACAGACATATTTTATTTTTTACCGATAATGAGGCCTTGGTTCATGTGATTAATAAGCAGTCATGTAAGGATAAAAACCTTATGTTTTTTGTTCGAAAGTTAGTTTTAATATGTTTGAGACATAATATTGTATTTAAAGCCAAACATGTACCGGGGGTCGAAAATTATCTAGCAGACTCCCTATCTCGCTTGCAGATCAACAAATTCCTCCAATTGGCTCCACCTTCCATGGATCAGTCTCCAACAGACATCCCCCCTCACCTGCTGCCACGGAATTGGCAGCTATAGTCACACACTTGACAGGGTCAAGTCTTCAACCTTCTTCAGTTCCGACATACCGAAGGGCATGGAAGCTTTTCCATCAATTTATGGTGACCATTTTTCCAGGTACACCTTATACCATCCCCCTTTCTCCTCCTACTGTGGCTCTCTTATTGCTTATTTATATGATCGGAAATATGCCGCATCTACCGTTAATACATACGTTTCAGCCATAGGATATAGCCATCGACTGTCGGGGTTCCCAGACACCACCAAAACATTCTTTATCACACAAATGCTAAAAGGGTATGGGAAGCTTGGTTCTCGTCTGGATTGTAGATTACCTATTACAGTGCCTGTTCTGCACAGAATTCTTAGTGCCACGATGCAAATGAGAGAGACGAGATACAATACATGCCTATTCCAAGCTATGTGCTTGTTTGCCTTTTTTACATTTGCTAGGATAGGTGAGATTACGGATTCGGCTTCAGGCAACAACATCCAGCTTAGCCAAGTTACTAAGCTCACTAATTCTACTAATAAAGTAGAATCACTTAGAGTTCAGTTTTGTAATTACAAAAACAATTATAACCAGCGCCCCTTTTCACTGGTGATTTCTAGACAGTCTTCTTTTTGTCCAGTCGAGTATTTAATGAAATACCTTCAGCAGAGAGGTCTTAGGATAGGTGCTCTTTTCGTTATGCCAGATGGCAGTCCGGTGTCACGATCTTTTTTCACTGATAAGCTCACAACAGCCCTTCGGTATGGGGGCCTCGATCCCGCTAAGTACAAGGGACATAGTTTCCGCATTGGGGCTGCTTCATATGCAGCCGAAAGGGGGATGTCGGATGCTCAGATTAGAGCCATGGGACGGTGGAAGTCAAATGCGTTCCAAAAATACATTCGCATTCAATCTTTATCTCAATGATTAAGAGTTAAATTTTAGAGAGTTACTATGGCTATTGCAGTTTAGTGTCTTTGGTGACAGGTTTGATTAGCAAGGGCAGCAGACTTGGTCATTAAAGATACCTCTATATGCTATTTCATGATCCCCGTGGATGTTGCAGGGACATCTAGGGGGATTATTATGCAAATAAGTTTCTACATGCACGGGTGACTAATTGCGCTGTCTTTTTCAGTCATTCTTGTGCACAAAATGTAGGCAAAAGTCATAGAGGACAATAGAGTGCAGCCAATAAACACATGGGGTGATCGAAAAGTGTTGGAGTGGGGGCAATCCTCGACATTTTAGTGATCTTTATGGAGAAAACATGAAAAACTTTGCCTGCCTATCAAAGAGTGCCGCCCCACCTCTTATAGGTACATTGAATACAATGAACATACAGCTAATGAAGGAGTCAAATTTTGTTAAATCTCAATCTTTATTTACTTTTTTCAATCTGTTTTGTCTCCACTTTCAAATTTGTCTAAAAATTTGTCAATTCTTCCTATCATTTTCATTGCCTTATCACACATTTCAGTGTGCGTCTTGTTTGCAGCCATTGAATTTCCTTTAGATTTCTTCCTCTTCTTACACTTTCCCACTGTGGCACCCTGTGACGAGGCTGGCTCCTTAACGGCAGAGTTGGTTTGAACTGTGCTTTCTTCTTCCTCCTCTTCCTCAGAATCATCGTCATTCAGATTTGCAGCGAAATTCAACTTTGCCTTTGCTCTTTCTTCAGGACTGCTTTTCGTTGAATATCTTGTCTTTGCTTCTAAGATGGTCTGGGACATTCGGACTGACATTTCTTATGGTGCGAAGTCCAGTTACATAATACCATTTATTTTATAGGCATTACAGTGAACGCAATTAAAGCGTTTCCTATTGTCTAATTGCTACTATTTTGCACAATTTACCTAAGTCAATTTCACAGTTTATGTGTGATCACCATACTGCATGCATGAGCTGGAACAAAAATGAATTGCTTTTAGTTGGATATCTATTCATCATTAATTTTCATGCACATTTTTTATGCTGTTGTTTTTTTGTCCCCTTTGGGGACAAATTAATACTATCCATTAATTAAACCTGTCATATATAAAAAGGCCATACATGGAAATATGAATATTCCTGCGCATTATTACAGTATGCTGATTCCTGTTCATCAGTTCCTGGCTGTAATTGGAGCTTTCCTAACGTTGTTGGTGCAGCTTTCTCCACCACCTGCGAACAATTTCAACCAACTGCAGAACTTCATACAGATGTTGGTTTCCATTATAATGCTGCTATCATCACTTCCAAATGCTCCTCCATTGATCGGCCGCATTATGCAACGTCTTGATCCAGGATTCGGTGGCTTCCAGTTTCAAGGAAAAAATGTTTTTGATGATATGAAAAACCAAAGGTACCTATTTTGGTTAAACACCGGAGAGCTTCCCGAAACTATGCTGTACATATTCACCAAGGTCTCTGCAAACATGTCTCGTTTAAACAGGAGGGACGGCAAAGACAAAGGAAAAAGGATTCCAAGCTTAACAACCTAAACAAAGTTTTACTGACCTTTGTTTGGCTTAGAAAATATCCTTGTGTGGACACTCTTGTATTATGGTTTGATGTGAGTCCATCTACAGTTACAAGTATAATCCATAGTGTAATCCCAATTGTATGGCCATATTTTCACAATCAAGTGTCATTGCCAAGTTTGGCAGAGTGGAACGCTTTGCGGGGAAACTGGCATTCTTTTCCTGATGCTGTTGGGTGCATCAATGGTACGCCACATGAAATTTACAGACCTGAAGCCGAACCCCAGCAAGACTTTTTCAGTGGTCACCATCATTACCATCTCATGAACACCCAGCTTATCGTAGATAATCTTGGTAACATTTTTTTCCTACAGGCTGGTTTCCTTGGTTCAATTAATGATGCTGGCAATTATAACTTAATGGAGAGAATTGGACCAGGAACAAATTATGATATGCCCTGCGGTGCTGTGATTTTGGCAGACAAGGGATATGGAGACATTCCTCCATTGTTAACACCTTTTTGTGCAGTTCAGATTAGACGCCTCCAAAGGAACCAACAACGATTAGCACGAAGATTCAATCATCGACTTTCTAGATGTCGCATTATTGTTGAACACACATTCAAACCTGTAAACACATATCATTCTATAGGAAGCGTATGGCGCCATTCAGACAGTTGTTGTCGAGCTGTGTACATTCTTAGCTCAAAGACATGTACTTTTTGATGATCTTTAATGAAGAAAGTCGGATATCTCATATATGAGAAATATGAATTCGTATATATTGCAAAAAAGTGGCTAGTATCCAAAAATCATAACACAAATAAATAAAGCAAAAATAAATAAATACTTTTGCATCTGGTATAAGCTGTGTGGTATTTTATTGTATTGTACAAGGGCAAATCGTCTCACATTTTAAACAATCCAATTATCTAACGCATGAGAAGACGGACTAACAAAAAGCTTCATGAAAACGTTGTTTACAATTGAAAGAAACAGCAATACCGAGAAAATGAGCAATTATAATTCTGCTCGCCTGCAAAGAATGACTGAAAAAGACAGCGCAATTAGTCACCCGTGCGCGTAGAGACTTATTTGCATATTTAGTCGCTGTTTCTACTATAGTGATTAATTATCATAAGTAGTTGAAGTTATGTGAAAGATCTCTAATAAACAAATTATTACATGTTAAGAGCCTGATATCGTTTTTATTCACTCGTTTCCCGTATCATTTTGCTCACTCGCTCGTGGACTAAACCCGTGATTAAAAACGATATCAAGCTCTTAACATGTGATAATCTCTATTAATTCACTCTATGAGCTTTGTTTTTATGCATGACTCAACAAAAAACCCAACCCCTGGGACAACATAGGGATAAGTTCATCCCCTACACAGTGAGGCATTAGATACTTTAAGAAATCAGGTTGCCCTAACTTGGGGCATAGGACATGCTGACTCCGTCTGCGACTTAATTACGTATGATAAAACTCGGACTGGAATCGGAATTAAGGATATGGAAGTTGGACTTCACCAAAATGGGTATTTTCGATGATTTAGTTTTTGATTTAACTTTTTTTTCCAAAATGGCTTTCACTGTACATTTATAGTAGTATTTTGAAAAAAGACGAAAAAAGAAAATGAGGGCCTTGACAGTACGACACATCACAAACATTAAAAACCAAATTACAGTCAGCTTATTTTATAACTGATAACTCTTTTTTCCCTTCCCCTGCCCCTGCCCCTGGTCTCACCCGGTCCAGGTAACCCAGTCTACCCTGCCCGCAGGGTCTGGTTTTGAAGATGGTATTGGTTTAATTATTGGTTTATCAGACTTATCAGACTTATCTGGTTTATCAGTCTTATTTGGCTTTTGTTTATCAGTTTGTGTCTGATGAGGTAGTTTGAGTTTTGAACCTCCCATATTATGATTAGGTAATTTTATAAGATCGTTGTTAATGTTATTTATACCAAACTTCATATCATTCGTAGCTCGTTGAAGTTTATTATTCTATCCTGGTACTGAATTTATGTTTACTACTAGATTTGATGGTAAGAGCTGACAACCAGGTGCTAAAACATAATCTAACTTGACCTTAGATTTTTGGATTGCAAACTGATATCTTTGTATACTCTTCGATATATCGTTTTCTATTATTGAAGTTTCAAATAATTTCCAGAATTCTTGTTTTGTTTCCTGTGTGGCTCCACTATTTCCAATTTTTGGATTTCTAGTATTCATTCGAGCACCTAAAATACAATATACATATGTTTCAATAGATCTATTTATTCTACCCAATCCCGCCTTTGTTAGTCCAAGACCTTTTTGTGGAATGAAATTTAGATACTGTGTCATAGCCTCTTCATTATATATGTAGTTTATGAGTGGGTTACTGCTAGCATATTTACCACCTTCATCTTTGAAAAGAGGTCCGTTTCTAACTTTTTTTGTTTCTGTTTTATTAGGTTCGAAGAACGTCCCAATGTCAGTTGTAACCATGTGATAACCCATATCCCACACTAGTTTTAATACATGCACTTCGCTGTTGGTTAATGTATGACCACCAATTCCCCAATAAGCCCAAGTATGTCCTAGACCATTATTATACCCATGTGTGAATCTAAAATCACTATTATTATTATTGATGTTGAATTCAGGTTTTAATTTAGATAGAGCAACTTTACTATATTGACCATTCTTAGGATCCAAGACAGTATCTCAAGGTAAAGAATAATTTAATTCGTATAATATCCTCCTAACAGTAAATTATTATCTAATAGATCCATTGAGACTCCACAACCGCTTCTAACACAGACAGCAAAGTTTAGTGCTAGAGGCCAATATCTCATGTTAGACCCAGCTAACCACTCATGTGACTCCTTTGCGGATTTGGTAGAATTATCATCAAACTTCAACTTAGAGGTAAGTCTTGTTTAATTTTCAATTCTACCAAATCGCAGTGACGTACTTCCGGTTAACACGAGATTTTAAAGCACAATTATGGACACAACTATCCTTGCCATAACCATATTACATATTCAATAAATATCGGCATATTCAAGGACAGCCTTTTGAAAAATATCATAGTTACGACAGGTTTGTCGTAGAATCTGCGAAAAGTTGACTCTGGAGAGCACCGTACATGTTGCAAAATAGTACTGATCTACAGGAACTGTTCGGCTAGCTTTACTGACGCTAGTCGTGCAGTGCTGTAAGCCTTAAAATGATACCACTTAACTCAAGCAGGATGTTATAATCCAGCGGCCAACTGCACTGGTTCCAATTGGTGAAAAATATAAACATACGAGAGGAGTAGCTTTGGGTGGCCAGCTCGTCAGAGTGGCAATGTTCGCTGAAGATGATGTCCTAGTGTGGTATAAAAACACAGCTCCTGTTCATGGTATTTCCTCACTTTAAAGGAATCAAGTATATATTCCCTGCTCTGTTCTGCTTCATATGCTCTGTTAGTGAAATAAATAGTAACCCTGCGTTTCTTCATGGATTCAATGTCCAAATGAACACAAGTTTGACACCTATGTCCTGAGGTTAGAGCAAGAAGGCCCACTAATTTCAACATAAGTTTGTTGAACGAAAGTGGATCCAACGTGGACATCCCAGGTTTCTGAGTATCTGGGTATTCGTTTTCGACAATGCAGTTGAAAACACCTTTCATAGAGTGAATAATAGATGGGTGCTTTGTCATGGTAGAATTGATCCCAGATAAGTCAACACCCATAAATCTGAGCGTGCGGTATTTATAGTGGAATAGGCTAGACTCTTTTTCCACAACTCATGAACAAACTGCAGGACATCATTGACAGTGGGATGTATGCCTTTGAACACAAAATTTGATCCATTGTTTGAGGTAAACGTCGTATTGTTTCTGAGCTAGTGCCTTCTCTCCAGGAACACAGGAGGACGTGGATCATTTCTGGACGAAGGTTGCATTCAGAGAACTTTTTCCCGACCATGACTGAAATGTTGTATACCAGTAGCTGGAGGTTGGACCTGACCGTGCAGCGAATTAGAAAGGACTGCCTTGGTCACTCGCACAACTCGGTGATGATTGATCAACACATTACGTAAACTAGTGAACCATGTCTGCGTGCTCCACATGAAGATAACAATGCGCTGAACGCACTTCTGGTTTCCACGAAGCATAGTTCTCAACTTTGGGGTTCGATCTGCTTGCAAAAAGATTAATATCAGGGAGGCCAAAACACTATCACAAGCTTAGCCTTACACCCTCCTATAGCATTGATGTAGGATACTGTTCTCGTATTGCTCGAATTGTGCGAATAGGGATGTGTTGATTCTGAGCTTGATCGAGCAGTGATCTTAAGCCCAACTTAACGGCCAACAATTCCAAAACATTGATGTTGTATGTGGCTTCCAGGGAAGACCACAAACCCTGAGTAGAAAGACTTCCCGAGGTAGTATTGGTAGTAAGAACAATGTCTGGCACCCCGTGGTTAATGGTTTTAGAACTGAAAGGGATGGACTGCATCCACCAGTTAAAATCTAGTAAGATTTTTTGGGACAAGGACATAAGCTCTTCAAAATGGCCTGAAGCACCCCGCAGGGCTGTCTTTATCTCGCTCTAAAGTCCTTTAGTGCAGTGATGCCAGTTCAAAAAGGCAATGGGGAACGCATGAATGGTAAACAATGGTGAATCATAATTTTGGCTGCTTTTCTCTTGGGAATCGTGACTGTCAATATGGACTGAGTCCAAAAATTCTAGAGACTGACAGGGCTGAACAACTGCCTTGGTGGGATGAATAAGAAATTTAGTAAGCAGTTGAAACATGTGCAAACTCGCTTCTTGGCATGAAATATCTTCGGTATAGAACAAGTCATCTCTGTACCCCAGACAGGAGTGCCCAAACTGATATCGAAAAGTAGCAAAGACAGGTTTCAAAATATTAGTGAAAATTCTCGGAATGCTGGACAAGCAAATGGGTAGTGCCGTAAATTCAAACATTCTTACTACCCCTCTAGAATTTCAGGTACTTTCTAAACTGATCTGGAGCGTTGGGGATTGAATAATAAGCATCCCGTAAATCTAGAGGTGACATGTAGCACCCTTTTTTCATCATTTAGATGCCCAATTCAACGGTATCCATTTTAAACTTTTAGGTAAATAACTAGGTTTTTTTTCATTTCCCATCTTCAATAATAGGAGAAATAACCTCGTCCTGCTCTGGAACCATAGGCTTAATGATATGCTTGCCCAGAACTCTCAATTTCTTTAACAATGATCTCTTGTTGCACTGGGAGGAATTTCTGCCCATAAGAAGCTGAGAATCACACACGCTGCATGCAGTCAAACATTCCCGTTGACATAGTCTCGTCATTCCAGTATCGGCTCTCTTGGTGGGTGTTGTCTTTAAGTTGAGTCTACACAGCCTTGTTCGTCTTAGGAACTAGCAATAGCTTGCAAATTTTCAGTCTAGTATATTTGGCGGTAACTTCATCGAGTTTTGCTTTAGGCAATTTGTCATTAATAAGGCCTTCTAATATTTTTCCCAGATCTTCATCGATGGGTGGGCTTGTTTTCTCGCTGGTATCAAAAGTCAAGTTGTATTCTGTCTCTCTGACTGTTGTCCTTTACCTTCAGAAAGGATTTTTTTTAATCAGCTACAAGACCTGCATTAGTGGTATTATCGTCAGATTTATCACTTTTCTCGCTCATGTAGTCCTTGTTGTAAACATAGTAGATTTCTACGAGTCGTCCAAATTATCAAAAGGCTTGTAGATACTGCAAACAAAGACTAAACGTATGCAGCGTGAATAGGAATTCACAAGTCTTGTAGACACAACAATAGTGCTACAGCGAACTGAATATTCTTTGAAGCCAAGTTATCGAAGATTCAAGTCATTTTCTAAAATGACACAGCAACGACACAGTCTGTAGGAAAACTATCACTTACTTTCCCTTTACGTTCACTTTGGTATGGAACTATCACTTACTTCTCTAAATTTCATCGAAGATTCAAGTCATTTTCCAAAATGACACAGCTACGACGCAGTCTGTAGGGAAACTATCACTTACTTTCCCTTTCCGTTCACTTTCATAGGGAACTATCACTTACTTCCCTAAATTCCATCGAAGGTTGAAGTCATAGTGTTTTCCAAAATAACACGACTATGACTCAGCTTGTAGGGAAACTATCACTTACTTTCCCTTTCAGTTCGTTTTGCAAGGAAACTATCACTTACTTCCCTAAGAACTACGTCAATGGACGTTATAATGGCCGCCAGAAAGCACTCGAGGAGTTGTGTAGTCGACGATTGGAGACCATGTGAATGATAAGTATTTCTAGCAAATGGATACACAGAGGAGGAGATCAGGAAAACGGTACACCAGACACAAAAAGATACTCGAGCAAAAACTAAAGACACAACAGAAAACAAGAGAGGAACATGTTGTACCATACGTCAATGGTCTATCACAGCAATTCAAAGGAGAGCATCAAAATACAACTTCAAAATAGCCATGAAACCAGGTGAAAAAGTAAAAGATTTAAGAACAGAAGCTTGACATCCACTCGGAGACAAAAGATCCAACATTGTGTACAGAATCCACTGCGGTTGTGAAAAATACAAATACATAGGAGAGACTGGGAGAAAATGGAAAACAAGGACAAAAGAACATGAAAGCAAAGTTAGATTGACAAGAAAAGACATCGCCGAAAATAAAGAAGAATCAGCCGAAGAGAGAATGAACACAGGAGATGGAGGACTAGCAAGACACGACCAAGTATGCCCACATGACATTCAATGGGAAAAAGCAAAAATAATTGGACAAGAAACAAACAATGACAAACGAAAATTCCTAGAGTCCCTCGCGAGTGTTAAAACACACAACAACCAGAAGATACTGCTTAATATTAATGCAGACGTTGATTTTTGGAAGCCACTCATCACAAGAACAAAGCATAATACCTGACGAAGACGACCAAAATGGTGTCGAAACGTAGTAAAAACACACAAAACAGTGAGTCCGAAAGCTCGATAAATTAACAAAATCAAAATAATTACTTTCATTAGTTATTTATTAAGGTTAATATTTCCGTCTGATATACTATTTAGATAGATAGATAGGTAGATAGATAGATAGATAGATAGATAGATAGATAGATAGATAGATAGATAGATAGTTTAATAACAAACGCTTGGCAGCCATAGGCTGAATTACACAATTGTTTACATATATAAAATTTAAAATTAGAATTTAAATAGGAATTTACATATGAATTGAATAAATATTAAACTTGAGATAATTGTAATATAAATTATAGCAATATATATATATATATATAAATCTTATATATATCTGGATGTGTCTATTCTGACGGTAAAGTGCTCAATACATTGACATGTAGAGCGTTATAGATTATAGATTATAGATTATAGATTATAGATGTCCAGATGTGATTTTTAGGGAAGTGCTTCTGAATAAGGCTAAGGAAGGTTTTTCCTACGTTATGTATTTACAATAGTGTTATTGTTCTATCAAGGTGCGATAATTTATGTAAAAAAAATTATATAATTTATAACGTAGGAAAAACCTTCCTTAACCTTATTCAGAAGCACTTCCCTAAAAATCACAAGTTCCACTGCATCTTCAACAAGAACAACGTTAAAGTCAGCTACAGTTGCATAGAAAATATGACAAGCATAATTAACAAACACAACAAGAAAATAACTAACAACAGCCCCGCAACCTCTTCACAGAACGACTGCAACTGCCGAAAAAAAGACCAATGCCCACTAGAAAACAACTGCCTCACAACCAGCATAGTGTACAACGCACGAGTAACCACAGAAGACGACATACCCGCAAAGAACTACATCGGACTAACAGAAGGAACATTTAAACAACGGTATACGCAACACAAGCTATCTTTCCGAAACAGAAAATACGCCAACAGCACTGAACTATCAAAACACATCTGGACACTTCAAGACAACAAGAAAAGTTACCACATCAAATGGTCAATCATCACCTCAGCAAAAGCCTACAATAATATTTCTAAGAAATGCAATCTCTGCTTAGCAGAAAAATTGAACATTATTAAAGCAGATAAAGCCAATCTTCTCAACAAAAGATCAGAACTTATTTCAAAATGCCGCCACGAAAACAAATATTACTTAAGCCGGATAACATAAATTATTGCACCTTGATAGAACAATAACACTATTGTAAATACATAGCAATACTCCAATTATAGATTATAGCGCCTCAGGTATATATAGAGTACAGTATGGATCATTCTTTATTAAAGACTGTCTGAAGATCGCGTAAGCGTGAAACTCCGAGTAACAGCAAAAGTTATGTCTTGTCTTTGATCTATCTACAATCCATAATCTATAAAAATCTTATAATTATAATCTAAAATATACTTAACTTATACTAGGCTTTTAAAGAATTATAAACAATAAAACTGTTACGAAATCTATTTGTCTTAAAAGATGTATTAAATTTACGTTTTTTCCTCAGATTTAGGCAGCAAGTGTTGGTATTGGGTAGCAATTTAAAAAGTTTATGTTCTCTGTTATTAATAATTTCGTCAAAAAGCTTATCGGTAAGGTCCTGTCGGCGTTGATATAAAGTGACTAATCCCGAATTGTTGAGGGCTTCCTCGTAATGTTCAAAAGGAAAGATTATACGTATGGCTCGTTTCTGCACAGCTTCAAGATCCCGTGAGAGGTATGCTGGTAAACTGTCATGGAATGCCGGGCATGCATATTCGGTAATTGGACGAATGCATGTTCGAAAGAACTGAATCAGTTCATCACTGCCAAGTCCAGAACGTTTTAGTTGGGACAGACCATACAATCGTTTCCTAGCTTTCTTTAGTGTTTCACAAATGTGAACATTCCACTTAAGATCGTTGGTAACATGAAGGCCTAAAAGTTTTGCACTTGTGACGTTATCGATTCCTTCTCCGTTGATTATGATTGGGTTTAGTTTAGTATTAGTTTTGGCAAAACTAATACGAAGTTCCTTGCACTTAGATTCGTTTAATTGAAACTTGTTAGTAGAAGCCCAACCTGACAGTGTGTCGACGGCGGATTGAATAGTACTTGCTTGGTCTTTTAAAATTGATTCAGAAATGGTTGAATCGTCCACATACTTCCATAACTCATTTCCTGGCGTATCAAGATCATCTATCATTATGGTAAAGAGCCATGGCCCTAGTTTGGTTCCTTGTGGTACTCCGGAAGGGACACGTGCCCACTCGGAGTAGCAATCTTGTTCCAGCTTTACACGTTGCATCCTTCCAGTGAGAAAGTCGATGATCCAAGCTATGACAGCTTCTGGGATTTCGTATGATTGAAGTTTTCTAACCAAAATATGGTGGTCTATTAGATCAAACGCTTTTCGGAAGTCGAAAAGGACTACTCTACAAGTTGCACTGTTGCCATCAGTTGCGCTATACCACGAGTGTACCATGCTAATCACAGCCTGTGTAGTACTACTCCCTGGCACGGTACCAAATTGCCGAGTGTCGATCTTTGCTAGTACAGCTGGTTTGACATACTGCTCAACCACAAACTCTTCAGCTACTTTTGATAAAATGGGTGTTAAGGAGATTGGCCGTAGATGTTTGTTAACGTCAGTCACCGGTTTTTGCTTGGGGATGGGAGCGATGTTCGCACATTTCCATGATTGTGGTAGCCGAGCTTCTTGGAAGGAGCCATTGAGGATGTCCATTACCACAGGTGCGAGTAGGTCAGCATTCTCATTTAAGAGCCAACTAGGTATACCGTCAGGTCCAGTATTTAGTGCTGCTAGCTTCTCGAAGACACAAGGTAAAGTAACTGAAATTGGGCTATGCAGGTTGATTACAGTTCTGTTGTTGGAAGGTAAAGATGTAAAATCTTTCATTGGAGATAGGAAAGCTTCGTTGGTAGTATTAGCAAGTAATTGGAGATCAGGCTTAGATTCTTCCCCATCGTGCTGACCAATATTTATTGAATTTCTTGTGTATAAATTTTCTTCCCTTTAAAACTAATTTTGATTTTGCTTAGATAGATCATCAATTTATACATTTAGTAACTTTCTCTTCTTCTTTATTTTTTCTTAACACAAACCCGAGATGCATCGGGTATAAACCATCCTTTATTAGTTGGTTATTAGTGTCTGTAACCCAAAACCTAATACTATTAATATGGTCATGACTGACAGGTATGTACATCCGCTCCGGATCGTAACTTATTTCATCATTAAAACTTTTTGTGTTGATATACATCAACACTTGAGAATATTTATTACTCTGCATAACCTGCTTTCAATTGATAATGCTACAATGTATATATATAGCACTTGGGGTTTTAGATATTTTTATTTCACTTCTCGATTTTGTTTTGAGATTAGTGTTGAGATTTAATAGCTCTGCTAATGAATTATTCAATTTAACATCAACGTTTGGTATAAGATAGTTTACCTCTAAATAAATAACGCTTTATCAATTATACTCTTTACTTGAGTAACATTAGAGTAATTACCTTTTGGAATTCTTAATAGTACATTACCTTCTGAACCTGAGATGGTTCCCTCACTACTAAGATTCATCACTTTGTTTACGAAATTACAAAATTACAAATTTACAAAATTAGTGATATGTATACTTTTTCGAATTTGATTAGCAAACCAAATAGTGTTATCAGCTACTGTTTCATCAATGTGTAATACTACCATTCTTATATATATATATATTATATATTTATCTATATATTAATATATTTATTCTTTTTAAATCGTTCAACAACATATAGAACAACAGCTACTATAAGTATCCAAGCATGTTTAGCAACGAATGAGACGACTTGACCTGCAGTTTTGAATATGAAGCTAGCAATTGCACCCACCATACCTGGTAGTATTTCACCTAGCTTTTTAGCAATGTTTTTCAGTCCATTCCCCACACCATTTGCAACACTCGTTAGTCCAGCCTTCAAGTTACTTACTATAACTCCAACAATTATACCTGTTGATGCAACTATAGCTGTTACTGTGAATCCATATATCTTGAATATGCGTTTAACTCTTTCTTTTAGTGGTAGTTTTTCCTCCATGACTTCATTTTTATTTTGTAGCTCTTGTTTCTTGATTTCGAGCTCGCTTATTCTTGATTTTTGGTGAGCTCTTTGTTGTTTTAGTTCTTCTTTTACTGAATCTATTAATTTCTTGTTTTCCTTTATTAATTCGTCTCGTTTTTGCTTTATACCTTCGATTTGTCTTTCAACATCATCTGTATGATCCTTTGAATTGTAATACAACTCGAATTCTGATTCTAGATCAGATATTTCTTCCTTATTAGATAATATGCTTTCTTCATCATCTGCTATTTTCTTATTTAATATTTCAACCTTTGGGTTTATGTGTGACAATTGAACATTACATTCTTCTATTTTCACATCATTCTCTGCTTTTAAGACATCTACTGTCTCTCCTAAGAAGGTCCTTAGATCAACAGCTAGGTTTTTCCTTGTAGTTCCATCATCATTGAAGACAGTTATCCACTTATTACTTTTTTCTAGAATAAACTACTAACCTATCATACTCATACCCTATATTGTAATTACCCAATTGTTCATCATATTTGGGTGGGAACTTATTATTAGGAAACCACTGGTCGATTTCACTCTTTCCCTTTTTATATTCTAGATCATCCATCTTAATTCTTTGGAAGTATCTCTTCAATGTAGTTGGTAGCTTTTCAACATCTTCAGTATTTTCGATGTTATAGTACGCACGACAAAAAATACTCGATTCTGATTGGTCTAGAGGAGTACAATTAGAGCGTTAATTGGTACTCCACGGGAGTACCAATTAGGTCGCTATGGAAACACGGCCAAAAGCGGCAAATTTCCCCAGTGAAATGAGTGAAATTCCCAAAAAAATCAGTGTTTTATAGATTAAAATACAAACATTTCAGAAAACTGTTTAATACACACATAGGAAGGCCTCAAATTATGATAACTAGACAAATTCAAGACGTAATAAACCACGTTTTGTAGTAGATAGTCGTTTTTTCTTTCTAGTTTTCGCCAAACAATTTGAGTTGGAGTTTTGAATGTTCTCGTTTTACTACCTGTTGTCTTTTGTGGTCTTCTCGAAAAATATATTCAACACCACAACTACAATAATTGTACAATATGTAGAAAACAGCTAACAATAGTTTTAAAGCAAATTTCTTTCCGTTTAGCGAAAAAACAGCGAGTATAGGCTCGTTTTTTGTTTCGAATATAGTTAAGATCAAATCTTATCGGCAAACTGTCGAGTAGTTGTAGAGAGACGAATTCAGCTATTTATCATAAGTTAATTGATCCTAAGTTGTCAATCCAGTCTTGAAATAACAAAACCTTCAGATAATTCACCATTCAAAGAAAATAGCAGCGAAATTCTTCAAGCTACAGGAGGGAATAATATCCAAAGCACATGGTTTGATCAATGGCGACTCGTTTACGGCAAGCTGTACTTCAAAACCATTAACTTGAACGACATATTTGTCGCTTTTATTACTTTTGATGTTGTCCAGCTAACTTGTTTTCAAAGAAAGTACTTTTGAAATTCTGTTTTAGCAGTTATTAGCAAATGCTAAGAGGAAAAAAACTTAAATTAGCGAACTGTAAACTCTCAACTTTGGCTTAGTTTTCACACAGTACGTTTTCAAAGAAAAGTCACTTCTTGATTCGCTGTTTAGCTGTCAATACTGTCATTCAATAGTTGTAAACATGCATTAAAAAAACTTTTTACTTGAGATGTAAAATTATTTTCTAGTATTTTGTAGTTCAAATCATACATAAAATACTAATCTAAAAAGGTTTTACAGCAACGTTAACACTTTCTATGCTGTTCTTGACTTAGCGTTCTTGGAGAAGAGTCAGTTATAGCAAAGGCAATGAAGATGAAGGAATGCCTTCGCTTCGCATGTTTTATAAAATTTTGTCGAGTGAACTATAAATAAAAAATCGCACGACCTTCTCGTACAATTTGGAATTAATAGGCACTCGTAATGTTTTGAAAGTTCTTGTAATTGCACGAGCCTTTAACATTACTCGTACCTATTAATTTCCAAATTGTACTCGAGGTCATGCGATTTCCTATACTAATACCACTTTTTCCCATTTATGGCTTTTACCCTAGTTAATTCGTAATCGTCTAAATCATAGATTAGTTTATCTGGACTCCATTTAGAAAATAGTTTAATCGTCTTAATGCTGTACTCTTGCTATTTAATCGTCTTTTATAAATATCTTTTTATGATTTTTTTATTTTCTTTACTACTACCAGAAGAGACACCAACCCAACCTTTAAGAAGAAGAGCAATGCAATCGCTTTCAACGCCGTCATTATTCCCCCCAGTCACAGTCGGTTCATTCCTCCCTTCCCACTTCGTCTGCCACCATCAGATCGAATTTCCAGGCGGGCTCCTCTCGTTCTCCTGGTACTTGTTTCGCTTGTGGTAAAGCTGGTCACTGGCGCGTTTGTTGTCCTTATACAAGTGCCACTTCAACTTCTTCTCAATTTAAATAGTTATTGAATTTATATTCTGTATTATGCAAATGTTTCTGTTTGTTGTTTTGTTTGCATCAAATTACGCTTTATTGTACGTTTTATACTCTAATATTTATTCATATATGCCTTATATAACGATGTTTTGTTTCTGTAGTCTTCTCGTGTTATTTTAGGTTTAGATGTATATTCGTCATCAATTCCTGTTAATGAAGCTGACGAGAGTTTTTCCTACGATCCTCATTTGTCTCAATCTTATGAGGTTAAATCTGATTGCGTTACACCTGTGGTTTCTGTCAAAGGCAGATTGAAGAAAGCAGTTCAGAGTTGGGTAGATATCAACGCTCCTCAATTCATTGTTGACGTGATTTCTGAGGGTTACAGAATTCCATTTTTTGTTCTGCCGCCTGCCTTCATCGGGAAAAATAATAAATCTGCGCTCAGGGAATTCTCTTTTGTTGAGCAGTCTATCAAGGAGTTACTTGACTCTAATTGCGTTGAAGAAGTATTTTCTCCACCTGTTATCATCAATCCTCTTTCTGTTTCTATTCACAGCTCGGGAAAGAAGAGGCTGACCCTTGATTTACGTCATGTTAACAAGTGTGTTTACAAAAATAAGTTCAGATGCGAGGATTTAGTGATCCTTAAAGAAATTCTTAAGCCTGGTGATTTTATGTTTACATTCGATCTCAAGTCAGGCTATCATCATGTTGAGATATTTGAAGGCCAACGCAAGTTCTTATCCTTCTCTTAGAAGTTTCCTAATGGTTGTGTTAGATATTTTCATTTTGCAGTTCTTCCATTTGGTCTCAGTTCAGCTCCATATCTCTTCACCAAACTACTCAAACCGCTAGTCAAGATGTGGAGGTCGCGTGGCACTACTATCATGGTATACTTGGACGACGGCTTGGGTGCCTCGTCTAACGAAATCGCTTGCAAGATCGTCAGTCTACAGGTGCACTCTGATCTTTTAAGGTTTGGTTTTCTCGCTAATGAACGAAAATGTCATTGGAATCCCACTCAATCCATCCTTTATTTGAAAACTAACATTGATACCTTCACTTGTGTTATTTCAGCTACCGCAAGGAGAATTAACAGTCTTCTTTCTGATCTTAGTGCACTTCAGTCTACTGATTGCGGCTATGTACAAGCTAGATCCCTTGCTTCTACTTGCGGTAAGATCATTTCCCTTACTAAATGTGTTGGTAAGGTGACCAGACTAATGACCAGACATCTATTTTCTGTTATTAATTCCAGGTTGTCTTGGTATTCTCCAGTTCTTTTAACGCCAGACTGTCTCAGCGAAATTCAGTTTTGGAATTCCAACGTCCAGAGGTTGAATGGTGTACCTATATGTCCCGTCCAGTCTAAACCCAGTCGTGTTGTTTATTCTGACGCTTCTAGTTCAGGATGTGGTACTATCATTGAGCTTGATGGTAAAGTATTTCAACAGAATTGGTCCGATGAGGAGAAATCTCAGAGTTCAACTTACAGAGAACTCAAAGCTGTTCTATTGTCATTAAGTGCTTTCCAAGCTGAGTTGAAATCCCAACTGGTGTTATGGTATACTGACAATCAAAATGTTGTTTCGCTTTTTGCCATAGGTTCTAAAGTACCTTCTTTACATGAAATGGTCCTGAGTTTGCACGAGATCTGTCTTAGGAATGCAATCACCCTAGACATGCATTGGATTCCGAGAGATCATAATTCTACAGCTGATGATATCAGCCACATCATTGAATATGATGATTATTGTTTACATGTGTTCAGAGATCCTGATCTTATGTGGGGCCCTCATAATTTCGACCGTTTGGCTTGCCATTATAATGCCAAGTTGCCTTTGTTTAACACCAAGCATTTTCAACCTGGGTCCATCGGTGTTAATGCCTTTTCTCACGATTGGCCCTACCATAACAATTGGCTTTGTCCACCAGTTTATCTCACCTGCAAGGTTCTTGATCATCTTAGAGTTTGCAAAGCTCAGGGTACCCTCATTGTTCCTAAGTGGAAGTTGGCTCATTTCTGGCCTATTATTTGCTCTGATGGGATTCATTTTAACAGTTTTGTTGTCGATTGGGCGGTCTTACCTGACATACCCAACTTGTTTATCAGGGGTAAAGCTAAAAAGGCCTTTGCCTTTTCAAGTTTCAGCTCTCCGAATCGACTTTCAGTAAGTTTATTTGTTTTCACTTGAGTATATATGTCAAATCAATAATATCATGAAGTTAATATTCATAGGCCCAAGTGTCGTCAGTTATATTAGCCCAAGCGCTAACAGTATTATAGGCCCAAGTGCTGTCTGTTGTATTAGCCCAAGTGCTAACAGTATTATAGGCCCAAGTGCCATCTGTTATATTAGCCCAAGTGCTAACAGTATTATAGGCCCAAGTGCCTTACTGTGTGACGCTCCATACCGAGAACACCTGAACAACTTTTTGATTAGTTTTTGACATCTTTTTGACAAGTTACGATAAACTTAACCAATGAAAGACGAGAGCGGTATCCTTTGACTAATTAGATGTACGGCAAGACCTTTTGAAAATACCGTCAGTTGTCTGGGGATATTTCATGACAACATGGCAACTTACCAGATAAAAGTGGAATATGGCGAAAAGTGCTTTTGTTCTTTTTTGATAAGGAATATAAACAATGAAAAACTTTTCGACGAAATAAAAAGAAACTGTTCTCAACTGGTTCATTTGCCAAATTCAAGGATAAGGGTGAGATATAGAGACGATGATGGCGACATGGTTAAACTCATTCCAAACGACGAATTTTCCTTCAATGAGATTCTTAGAAGTGCAAGGGATATAAAAGATCGTGAGTATAAGAAAATCTATCTTCTGGCAAACGAAATAGACTCTCCGATGCTATGTAAAATAAGACGACTTGATTTAGAAGCTGCATGTGATACGCCGGCGATTGTCCAAACGAAATCATGTTTACAACCTAAACATTTATCGTTCAACTCACCACAAACTGATTCTAAGCCTACAATTCAGCAGCAACAAGTAAATTCTGCTTCGGCTTCTTCGACTTCGTCATCAACAAAGTCTAATGGAAGTCCTCTAGATGCCAAGAACAAGAGCTTGAAGAAAATCTACAATTATTGAAAATTCAACTTACAAGTGCTAAAGAAGAAATCGAGAAACTAAATAACGAGCAAAAACGATACCAATCCATTACTGAAATACGAGGTAGACTGTGTAGCAATTGCCATAATTCTGGCCACACTAAAACAACCTGTTCTTTGGCCCCTTGTACTGACATAAGTCAATGCAAAATCAAAGAAAAGCACCTGAATATCGAAACAAGATAACGCAACTGCAGCGCGAAGTCAAATGACTTGAATCCAAGGTCACGGAGGCAGAAACGCACTACAAAACATTTGTATCAGCACAAGAACGTTCAAAAACCTCATTTTTTGCTATGTTACAACCACGACTTAAAGCTCAGAATCCGCTGAAATATGGCAGTGGGAATAGAGTACGATTAGATCACGACCTACTTGTGTTGCAAAGGCCGCTAAACAACAAGGTACCGGAATGGAACAAGAGTGAGGATTGGAGACTTCCATTAGTAATAGAACAATTTGAAAACTCAAACGTGAAAACGTATATGAATGTGTGACTAAGAACTAAAATTTGTTTATTCACTTATGTTTGTGTACAACTGTTTCTTTTCAACACAACAATTACAATTCATTGTTTAGTAAATGGATTGTGTTCGCTTTTGAAATTAGCTTCAATGTTCAGATTTCTTGTCTTTGACTGAATTTTATACTATAAGTAACCGATAAATTTCAAGTAAGAGTAGCAATTTCTGGGTGAGATATTCAGGATAGCTTCTGCGATTGCAATCTTCGTTTCGTTTTCTGCTAACATGTTATGTTTACGCAAGAATTTCTTTACTTGACTGAAGCAGAGTTCACATGGATTGAGGTGTGGTGAATAAGGTGGTTGATAAATAAGTGTAATCCCACAGTTAGCTAACATATTTCTGAGTGCAGGTTCTACGCACCGCCCGTGGTGAAAGCCACGATTATCCATTATCACATAATCACCATGTTCTAGTGCTGCACTTCTGTCAGCGCGCTCGACTTGTAGCCCATCTTCAAAGAAAGACAACAATTCCATGCCATTTGATGGACCATCAACGATATTGAAAAAGTCAATACTATTGAATGATTGAAGTAGGTTGATCGTGTAATTTACGTTCGATGCATAACGTTGTACTTCAAAAGCAGGCATTCCTTTTAGAGCATTTCCATATCTTCTGTTTCCTGTAGTTTTAACCACACTTGACTCCTCAAAAAAGTGTAATTTTGTTCCATTAGCTATTTGCGCAATTTCTGCAAGAAAGTTATCAACTGCTGCCTCTACTCGCGGGGTGGTAGATTCTATTGGGATACAAGTAATCTTTTTCTTTGTCATAAGTAGCTGCTCATGAGCCACGCGATTTATTTGATACACTTGGAAGATCAGCCGGATGCACTATGCCATCTAACAGGATTCTTTGTCGTAGTTTCGAACCATATATGCTTGGTTGTACAAGTTGTTGTACTTCAATGTATTCTAGCGCATCTTGGTTAATTTTAGGGGTTTGATAAACACACCGTTCTGGCCTAAGACTTGTATTTTCGTTATCGTAACCATGCACCACTTTATTTACATAAGCGGGACTTGACTGTGTTTGGCGCGCAATTTCACGTTGAGGTATTCCATTGTGGTATAAATCCAGTATTCGTTCTCGAGACAATGTTATTCGAGCTCTACCATTATCATAGATTCCTCCGCTTTGGTTCAATCGTAGCTGTACGTTAGCTTGTGTGAAGGAAAATAAATAAGTTTTTAGTTGATGTTCGCAACGTTATATAAAAAATTGTAAAACTTTAAATAAATCATACTCACTATCGAAAATCTATAATAAAATACTTACAAATATTATTCTGAATCATTCTTTGACCATAAACTATGCTTTGACGAGCGGAAGGGAACAAAAAGGTCAGTACAAAAAAATTGTTTATCAGGACTATGAATCTACAAGTGCCGGCTCTTTTTGTCGTACACTAATTAGTCAAAGGATACCGCTCTCGTCTTTCATTGGTTAAGTTTATCGCAACTTGTCAAAAAGATGTCAAAAACTAATCAAAAAGTTGTTCAGGTGTTCACGGTATGGCGCGTTGCTCAGTAAATATCTAAGCCCAAGTCCTTATTATATATACTATTCATTTAGTTTGCATTGTTTACTTTTAGTTCTAATTGACTTGGTGTTTTTTCTTTAGATCTCCTATCTAGTGAATTTTGGGGTTCTCATCAGTCTAACACTGATCCTGTAGTACTTCGTCTCCAACAAAATCTTAAGTTCACGTTGCTGTCTTCCCGCGCCAACGGTGCTGTAAGTGCATACCTTTGTTCCTTCAAGAGATGGAAACTATTTGCTGTGGACGTACTTCACCTTTCATTTACTTTTCCCGTCTCTTTGGTGAACATGGCTCTATTTGTCCAGCATGTTCTAGAGTCGTCGTCCTCAGTTTCCTCAGTCAACTCCGTCTTCTATTCTATGAAATGGATTCATAATATGGCTTATGTCCCTTTGTATTGCCAGCCGTCGCCCGCTTCATCGAACGGAGCCATTAGAAGTTGTCCATCTTCAAAAATTGGCTTCTATTACTGACTTCCAAGACCTCCTGCAAGTCCGAAATTTAACTAAGTTGGTTTTATCTTTTAGCGGTTTCCTGAGAAGTTCAGAGGTGTTAGCTCTGCATAACGATGACATTAAATTTGATGACAGTCATATTACTCTATCTATTGAGAGAAGTAAAACAGATCAACTGAGAGAGGGTCGAAATGTTATTATTGCTAACTCTGGTTCTCCTTTATGCCCAGTTGTCCTACTTAAGCAATATGTCTCTATGTCCCTAATTCATCGCGACTCAAGAGAGTTTTTGTTTCGTCCTATTTCCTCTTCTAAGAATGTCAAGAAACTCGTCACTGTTAACAAACCAATTTGTTATTCCACTTATAGAGAGGCCTTCAAGAAGTTATTTACTAACATTGTCTCTGATATTGCTAGCTTTAGCACTCATTCTTCCAGATCAGGAGGGGCTACGGCTGCTGCCAACTCAGGCGATGTCTCCGACAGAAATTTCCAACTACACTGCAGGTGGAAATCCACCTCCTCCAAAGATATATATATCAAATATTCTCTCGACTCAAGATTAAATGTATCCAAGTCCCTGCAACTCTGACTCCTGACTCAAGCCCTACCTTTATCCGGTCTATAGAGGGCCTGGCTGACCCACATGCCCATGTGTTACATGCTTGTGTGTAGTGTTCTTTATGCGTAGTGTAGTCAAAATATGTAATTTGTGAAAAGCGAGGTACGAGATTGACATAAATGAATATTTTGCCGGCACGGAGCTAGTGAGCCCGTGCATAAGTAGAGTTGGGTCCCTTGTGTATATCAAACATATAAGTAGTGTGCTGACCATGTGTAAGTTATCTACGGTTAGTCAGCTCGCAGAAGTCTATTACTAAATTTTCATTCTTAACTGTATCCCAATTTTTTCGTTAATTATTATAGGCTTTGCCTTAAAACCCCAAAGGTTACATCTTAGCATTGGTCGGGGGTTCACGTTCCCCTCCTTTCCACACAGTGGTTTTCAGGGTTTTCGTCACCGGCTTTGATGTTTATAGGCCATATAGTATTCATGTATTATACAAGTACTTTAGATGGAAAAAGAATAATTACAAGAATACCACTATAACTAAACCTAAGATAAAAAACGATGAGGAAGTTAATAAAGATATCTTCAAACCAGTTACTATAACATCAAAAGCACCCAAGAGAATTATAGGAATGGAATAAAACATAAAAATAAATTGTATAAATAATATATATAAATGTCAACTTCAATAACTGAAAACAAATTTGTGAAAACAGCAATTGAAGCAGCTGTTATAGTCGGACTTGCTGTCGCTGTGGGTTACATTGGTAAAAAAGTAATGAAAGAATCATTCTATTTTGACTACACTACGCATAAAGAACACTACACACAAGCATTTAACACATGGGCATGTGGGTCAGCCAGGCCCTCAAGTTTATTGACAAAAAAGAAAACACTTCCAAACTGCAATAATAATTACAGCCGTATCTACCAAACCATTAGAGACTTGATTACCCATTATAACTTCATATCTGTTGTGATAATTTTTTTATATCACCAAGACTCATCTTAACACCTGTATAATTCTCGATAGTTCCAAGCACTGCTAAGATAGATAGTCGTTCACGTTTTTCTTCCATTTCAGGTGAATTATGATCTTTCTGAACTGGTTGTCTCCTCTTTCTAACTGTTAAGGGTTTCTTTCCCTCTAATAATAATAATATATTACATTTATATAGCGCCATTTCCAGCAGTTCAATGGCGCTGTATGCAGTATAAATGGTTCTTATTTTCCGTTCTTTTCAAATGCATCACGAAAAAATAAGGTTTTGATGCCTTTTTATATGTTCCAATGCTTTTTAGTCTTTTAATGTCTACTGGAATCTTGTTCCAAAGTTCAGGACCCACAACAGAGAAGGCTCATCCACCATAGGTTTTCAGCTTATAACAGGGTACGCTGAGCAGGAACTTCTTGTCGGATCTTAGAGGTCGAGACAGTTTGTAATGGGAGATCAGCTCTTGAAGATAAACAGGACCAGTGTTGTTAAGGACGTTAAAGGTCAGAACCTTCTAAATGAGAGCAGTTGGCATTTGCTGTTACAAACATCTGGATGTGGATCGATAACAGGGCTATCATGGTCGATATCAATGCATATCTTCTTGATTTTATTCTCGAAGAATTCGACAAAGTCTTAGGCAAGTGATTCAGAAGTATGATGACGAGGAAACTTATGTACAGGTGTTCTATGAAGTAGCTTGCTGACCGTTGCAAACAGCTTGTGGGGGTCAGTTTGGTATTCAGAAATCACTGTAGTGTAGAAATGAGACTTTGCTTGTGTGAGGAGTTTCTTGACAACATCACATTGAACCACATAACGATGACGATCTTCTGGACAGCGAGTAGTACGCCATCTTCGCTCAAGACTCCGTCTTATACTTTTGGCATCAGAGATTTCATTAGTATACCAAGGTGCAGCTGGTCGTAGAGTGACAACACACTTCTTAGTTGGAGCATGGACATCAGGGACAGAAGACAGTACAGAGTTGTATTGAGCCACAAGGCCAGTGAGTTCTTTTGCAAGGTTCTTGAGAAGATCTGACTTTGAAATATCATCCCTAAAGCATTCCATATTAATCTTTTTAAGCTTTCTTACAAAATGTGGTTTAGCCAAGCACAATTCTCATTTCACAATTGAATGATCAGATAATACGGGATCATGAACCAAGAACAGAACATGCTCCTGGCAACATGTTATGAGTAGATCAAGAGTGTGGCCAGTGCGATGAGTAGATACACAGACATGTTGTTGAAGACAGAATAAATCCAATAGTGCCAAGAAATCAGTGGCAGGTTTGTTAGACGCTAAATCAGTATGGAAATTAAAGTCACCAACTTGCAGGATCAGTAACATACGACTCAAGAAATATGCCAAATTCATCAAGGAATAGTTCGATGCTGTTGCCATACGATGAGGAAGAAGGTGGTCTGTAAACCACAAGTATGCGAAGATCACAAGTGGAAGATGACTTGACTAGCACATCAAGAAATTCAAAGGTCTGAAAGTGCATTCTAATATCAGAGCGTTTGAGATCAAAGACACTCTTGAAGAGAAGACCAACACTTCCGCCTTTACCATCCCTTGGAGCATGGTGAAGTTCGTTGCCATCTGGTATAAGATCACCAATGACATGATCATCCATTTCACCAGTGCTCAACCAAGTTTCTGTTAAAGCTAGAATATCAACATTGCTTTCAACCATTTAGTCTATGATTGGTAGAGTCTTGTTTATCACTGAGCGACAGTTCAAATAACCAAATGAGGCTGAATCCATGAATATTCCATTGGATGACTGGTTGATTGTTTGGGAGGGACAATCCTGACACGGCAACCTCTTTTAGTGCGTCTTGATTTAGAAATACGCAAGTTAACAATTGTTCTCCAGAGCATTGGGTTAATCTTGGATGGTACATCATAGGAAAGAGTCTTGAGGAACGTCGACGAATAACGGAATACCATTTATACAGGCAGTTTTAGTAGAAGCTGCATTGCTCAAAACGGTTTAAGCGCGAGCAAGAGACATTCAAATCAACGTACAAAAGACGAGCAAACAAATAAATAAACAAAGGAAGAAAAATAACTGACAAATGAATTAAAAGATGTCCAAGAACATTATGAAAACAGATGTTAAGAGAAACAAAAATGTATGATAGAGTTCAGATAACAATAAAGACAATGTCAAAAATGCATGTTATGACAAAACAGGCCACAAAAACAACCACAGCTTCAAACGAACTGAATGCTATGACAATTGCTATGACAAGTGCTACGAGACATACAGAACAAGAATCGCCCACAAGTACTAAGAATCAAAAGAAATTATGGATAATATTACAAACTCTAAGAGAGTGGAGTGTTATTAAAGGATTAGGAACAAATACAAAGGTATAAACAATACAAAAAAGCAGAAAAATAGCAAAACTTACAGAGCAAATCAGCCAGGCTTCAACTGCATGAGGCGAGCGCGCTCAGAATGTCTACAACCATATCTTCTTCTGGTATTGTATCTAACTTATTATCAAACTGATCAAGTACTGATTACATATAAATACTATATGATTATTTTTTTAAATAAATGATTTTCGGATTTCTACATGTGATATGGATGTCGTAAGCAAAAACATACTCTAGCATACTTTTCAGATTTTAGTATTTTCATAAACTCTTTCCTAAGTTCTGTGTCTAACTCTCCACCATATTCATCAAATAATGTTTGATTTGATATCTTATTAGGTGTGAAAAAACCTCCTATGTCTACCTCCTATGCAAGATAATCGCTTTGTATTGTTTCATATTCGAGTTCGATGTTGCTGATACTATAAGCATAACTTTTTGTATTGTCACTAGTAATAGCAATACTACTACTCTGAGCTAGTGTTAGTTCGAATGTTAAATTATTATTTAATTGTTTTGCATAAAACGTACCATGTTGGTCTAGAATAGGATGACTAATTGGTATTCTATACTTGCTACCATAAATCATACCTAAAGCTACCTCGTTAGCATCAGACGTTACCTTATCACCAGCGCTAGTTCGTAGTTTTCGCATATTGAGACTTCCCCCTTCCCTAAGCATATTTTCCTGTTCTCTTTTAAGCAAAAATAAATCTCTGTATGTTGAATAAAGATCGTATCTGTTAAGAGTCATTGTCAGAGAAAACCAGGCAGACACGGAAAGATGGGGGTCGTCAGAATTGATTCATACTAACATCATAGATAGAATGGGTGGACTTATGGATAAATATTAGGGACTTAACTCCTTAAGGTAATGCGATCGTGCATTCGTGCGCATCTTTCCTGCGCTTTATTGAATATCTAAACATTTTACACGGTTACCTACCCTGATTTTTCTACTGTGAGTCCAGAACAACTTAGCCTACAATATATCAAAAAATGAAGGCAGGTAATTCGACTAAATTTTTAGTAATTTCACGAAGTGTTAATTTTCAAAGTACTTTTTCGTGATTGGGTTTCCTGTGGCCAAGGTCTTTCAACTATGGCGGATAAGACATTTTGACCTTTCTCCACGTTCAACGTGAAATATCTAAAAATCTTGCTCGGTGACCTACCCTGATTTTTTCACTGTGAGTCCAAGTTTACTAAAGCTACAACATATCCAAAAATGAAGGTAGATAATTCAACTAAGTTTTGAGTAAATCGCGAAAATGTCCGGAAATTCGGATCGTAAAGTACAGTCAAAATGTACTGTTTTGGACATTTAAACATCGAGAACTCATTCTGAACACAATAAAATGAACAATTTTGGGGTTTTAATCATAATGTGTTAAGGTATGTATCATTTGAAATCGTTTATGCTACTTCTTCAAGCCATATGGACTACGATAGCTTCTAGTTTACTTTGTCTTATTTTCCCCGAAAACACGGCCGCAAGCATTGTCTTTGAAAAATTATATCTTCCGAACGGATTCGGGTACCCCCATTTTTTATTTCATATTTTCACATTACAGCTCAAAAGGAATATTTGTGCCAAATTTTAAAAAAAAATCATGGAAAAAAAATGTGCGATCGCATTACCTTAACTCGTTTACTTCAGGAAATATGACCACCCCCTCCCCTCCCCCTCAAAACGCTCTCTTTACGCTTGTATTTTGACCTAACTTTGACATCTTCTAAAAAATATTAAAATACAGCGGACTGGATTCCTATTTTTCCTGTGGACTAAATACACCTTAAACTACAAGCAGACGATTGGAGGTTTCTGAATTTCCAGATAAAGATATGCAAAGCTCTTAGTTTTGGGACCCTGTAAATCGTACCAACGAAGACTATGCGAAACAGTGTAAGTTTGACCCTTCATAAATTCCCCAAATCCCAAGCTAGAAGAGAACAAAAACCAAAACCACACTCTCTTAGGTGCTCTCTGTCAGAATTGACTGTGATCGTTTTGGGGCATCGAGATAACAAGATACTAGAATATGTCAAACTTACTGTAGTAGTTGCTTTGCGACTCGTCAGAGCACAATCTCTCCATATGCAATCTACCCGATTTCCTTCGTGGTTCTTTGCGCTTCTGCTAGATAAATTGCAGAATGACACTTCAAAAATGCAATTTTTTTTAAATCCATGCTTTTCCTAACAAATGAAGGCGAATTTAGGCTTCTAAAAGGATGTTGTTCTGATGTAAACATATCGACGCCATCTTGAATGCCCATGGCGTGAGGGCTTGGGCACCAGTCATTTAGCGGAGGGGGGTGGGGATCGTAGTTTTTCAGTCGAGTCTGACTTTTTCTATGCTTTTACACACTCCGCAGACTCCGCATAATCAGAAGACATTTTTATTTGAAAATTTTACAATATTAGTAGGCCATGAAATCTTTATCAAATTGAAAATGTTTTCACAGATAAACCGAGTTTTATTTTACCTCGACTCATTGTTTCGCTGCGCATGCAATCTGAGATAATAATCACTCCACGCTTATATACATTGACTTTCCTCTCATAAAATGCAAAATATATTTAATGAATCATGATGTTGTTTAAGCAGGGCCTTCTTTCAATGTCAAAATGTTCCAGTATGATCATGCAATGTGCGCGCAAAAGGTCATTGATCAACTTGTTATTAAGTGGCCTCAAGTGGGATTGCTAAAACGAGTAGTAAAATGAGTTGTTCATTTGAAACAGCGGATAATCCTTGTGGTTCTGCGCCTTATGCTCCAGATAAGTTAGATATCATTCCTTTAGAAGCGTGTAGAAAGGATCTGAGCGATTATCTTACCAATCTTGGTGTCAGTGGAAGCCGTGGTTTTGGTACTCAGAATGTTCCTGTTGAATACGATGTAATACTTAATCGCGCGGGTCTTCGTTGCATGTCCAGGGAAGACAAGGGAAAGATGACTATTTGTCCAAAGCACAGATATGCATTGACTACAAAATTTCAGAAGTTTTCGCCTTATTGTAGCTATCCTACGCACGCTGGTCAACGCAAAAAGCTAACAAACCCTCGAAGGGTGAATAATGAGGTTTCAGATGAAATCTACAACTGGTTCAAGGTCTCAGTTCCAATAGGCTTCGGTAAGTCTAGAAAAATTCCTCAAAAATTTTCATATGCTCAAAAAAGAAAAAAATATCAGTAGCTTAAGTTGAAGCCGAAAAGAAATTTGTAATAGTTTTAACTTTTTATATTTTAAATGAGATTACTAGAAATTCTGGAAAATTTTAACTGATAATACAAAGACTCGCAGAAATGTGCTCACCATTAGTAAGTACTAACAATATTATTATGTTATTTCAGCCCTTTGTTACACTTGCCGAAAGCTTCATTCAAAAACTCGCATGGAAAAATGCCAAGTAGGTAATCTATGATGTAGGAAATCAATTCATGCAAATATTTCTCATTTAGAATAGCTGAAAATAAAATAAGAGAAAATAAGTGTCTTTCGATCATAAATCCTGTAAGAAATATATGTGTTGCCATGTAGATACTGCAACATTATACATGATGAGCGCAACGTCGGCCTCAAGTTTATTAGTCAAGGACTATTACGAGCTACCGATTTAAAATAAGGACGTTTTATCTTCTTATTACAAGTTTAATGTACGCACCCATGGGACAGGGCGGAAAATTTAACATCACGTCAAATTTAGAAAATTTGTAGTTTATGCAGCGTTTCCCAATCACGCGTAAATGGCCACTGTTACACCGCGTTTATCCCCCAAGGGGAGGGTACTCCCTATAGTTTACTATACACGGGTGCTCCGCCTAAAAGGAGTTACCGTACCCTTTTCACTGGCCGGAGGTAAAGAAAAGGGTTGAGAACTTATGATTTTTGGTATAGAAAAGGGTCGGGAATTCGCGATGTTAGGTATAGAAAAGGAAGGGGAAGCTAAAATTACTATTCAAGGAAATGAAGCCCAACCGTTGCACGCCGTTTTACGCGACGATCGATATTTATAGGGCCGGGTCGAGAGTCTTTGTCTGTAAATACTCTTAGCCAAAATGTGTTTAACTGGTCATTTGTTTTTCCCTCAGTCTTTGTTTTCTGTATTTTCATAAATGGAAATATTCAACAAGTTCGCCGTTTCTTGTAGATCACTATCAGCTCGTCTGACTTCTACAAGTTCTTGTAGTCAGCTTTCATCAAAGCTTTGTTTGTCACTCGTTTTGTAGTTTGTCTCAGTATATTTTTTTGTATCTGAGATCTGGTAAGAACTAGTTTGATCATAGCTAGATAGTTCATAGATTCTCTTAGTCTATTTGCCACACAGGCAACTCAGTAATTAGTCATTACGTCTTCATGGTTATTGTGAAAATATGCAAACTTGACTTTCAAACATGCCTGAAAAATAGTTTTTACAAAATGCAAAAACCTTAAAGTCAGTTCTTGAAAGTTAAGATTAATTCTTTCATATTGTCTTTATTAATAAAGTATCTACTTGGTCTCAGAGGAGTATTCTCACAAAATATTTTGCATTGCCGGATTTCAATTTCGGGGTCGAATGCCATGAAGTGCCAAATTTCTAATCAAGAGTTTAATTGATTCTTTATAGGGGGTAGTGGAGCCTCTGAAAGCCATGAATGAAAGTTGTTCAAATACTTTGAAAGAGCCTGGTTCGGTAAATGCGTTCGTTGATTCAGTGTCTACGACTAGTTCGTTAGAAAAAAAAGAAGACCCATCTTTCGATCTGAGTATACCAGAAACATTGGATATGAGCAATGTTGGCGATAACAATCTTGTTGAGGACAGTGACAATGATCAAGAGGTTAGTTATTGGATGGATGAGGAAGAACGCCAGCAGGAAAAACGCTCAGTATTGAATGAAGCTATTACAAACATTACTGACGGCAAAGTTAGCCCAATAGTGTCAACTCTAAATAGTCAATGGGAAGACATATCACGAACTCAAAAGGCATATTATTTACGAAAGGTACATCAGATTTTTCGTACCGTCTAGTCAACTATTGTTCCAGAGCAAGAAAACCAAGTTTTAGAAGAACTAAAAGATAGTGTATATATGAATACTGATGGTAAATCTGAAAAAGAAGAAAAGGAAGATAGGGAACTGGCGATCCTACTTGCAGCCTATAACGAAGCTGAAAGTCGCCAAACTCGACTGCAGATTTTGTCACTCTTTGTCAAACACTTTTCAAAGACGGAGCTAAGAAAAATGGTACCAGGCCTAAGCAACTGGCAAATCGATCAAGCTCGACGTCACGCCACATTGGAGGGCCCAGGAAAGCCAGTTGTATCAGCGCCTATTAAACGCACACGACTTGATCCAGTAAAAACTGACCATTTTGTCAATTTTATTGCAAGACCAAATTTCTTGCAAGATGTGGCGTTTGGCACCAAAAACCTAAAGCTAGATTCTGGAGAACAAATTACCATTCCAAACGTTATCAGGACAATGGTACCTTCAAGAATAATAAAGCAGTATTTGTCTTTTTGTAAAGAGACAGGCTTTGAACCAGCTAGCGAGAGAACTTTGTTCAGAATCATCGATGTTTGTGCTGCTTCTACTCAGAAATCGCTGCAAGGGCTAGATTACTTTTCGACAGAAGGAGCCCAAGCATTTGATACTCTCGAGAGTGGAATTAATACACTCGAAGAAAACGGGGCATCTGCTTTATGGGCGAAGGAGATGAAGCATGTTCTAAAAGAGTGCAAACGATACTTAAAGACAGATTACAAAAGCCATGTTGGAGCTAATGAGAGATGCGTAGACCACTGCACTAACTACAGCTTAAGCGACCCCCTGGTGAAAGCATTCAGAAAAAAATGTGACCATGCACATGATAAATTTTGCGATGTTTGCATCAAAATGGATGAAGCTTTGTCGGACATTGTGGAAATGATTACTTCTCCAAAACTGAATTTAACAAAGCAGCAACAAAGTCATCTTACCTTTGACGTTAAGCATGCGATAGAATCCATTCGAATCTGGAAAGCTCATCTGATTCGGACCGTCAACCAAGAGCAAGCTAAAGAAGAAATTCTTAGTTCTCTCAACAATCAGAGCATTTTGATAGTAATGGATTGGGCCATGAAATTTCTACCCAAGCGCTACAGAGAAAAGATGAGCGATTTTTATGGTAAAAGAGGAAAGAGTTGGCATGTGTCTTGCATTATTTATAAATCTGGTGATGACTATGATGTAGAAACCATTGTACACCTTTTTGACAGTTGTACACAGGATTGGTTTTCTGTAGTATCCATTCTCGAACACCTTCTTGCCACAATCAAACAAGAACATCCTGGTGTTAACATCGCGTTCCTAAAATCCGACAACGCAGGCTGTTATCACAATGGCACATTAATTCTATCCCTAGAAGCAATCGGAGAAAGAACAGGCATTCATATACAAAGATACGATTATTCTGACCCCCAATCAGGAAAAGATATATGTGACAGAAAGATTGCCCCCATGAAAGGCCACATACAAAGATGGATAAATGAAAACCATGATGTACTGACAGCTGCTGACATGAAAGAGGCTTTAGAGTCATACGGTGGAGTGCGTGGTTGCAGGGTTGTAGTAGCAGAAATCGATGTGTCAAGAGCTGCTAAGATGGAGAAATGGAAAGGCATAAGTAAGTTGTTTAGCTTTGAATTTCAAGCTTCAGGTATCAAGGCTTGGAAGGCTTATGGAATTGGTCAAGGTCAAATGTTTCCGTACACCAAATTAAGCCAATCAAAACAAGGGCCAACTGGTCTTCGCGTTATTTCTCCTATATCTCCTATGAAGTCCCTGCCTAAACCAGACTTGACTAAGAACAAGAAAAAAATAACAAGCAATCAACACGTCTTTCTTTGCGAAGAAGAAGGTTGTGTTGCTACATTTGAGAGTTTAAAGGATATGCAAGATCACATGGACACTGGGCAGCATGTAAGGGTCATGGAGCGAGAGACAGTATATGATTTAGCACGCAAAAAGTGGGCGGCAATGGTAACAGGTGTTCAGTCAACACATGTAGGTGACACCGGAGAAGGAGACCAAGCGATTGCAAGCCTGAATAAATCTAGAAAACAGCCAGTCATGGGATGGGCTCTTAAAACAACTACGAAAGGTAAAAATATGACAGAAAAACTAAAGTTGTATCTGGTCGAAATATTCAACAATGGCATAAAAACAGGTAAAATTAATAAGATGTATACATTACTATCAGATCGTAGCTGAACTAAAAGTGAATATAAATAACTTTATTGCCGTACTGGCTTCAGTTATTGCCGACTGCTAAATAGTTTCGCCTTGTTCTTTTTCTTTTCTTCTTCTCTTTTCTTTTTCAGTTCTTGTGTATGTCAGTTTCTTGTTTGTTTGTTTGTTTGTTTGTTTGTTGGTTTGTTTGTTTGTTTGTTTGTTTGTTGGTTTGTTTGTTGGTTGGTTTGTTTGTTTGTTTGTTTGTTTTTAAGATATATTAAACTTCACTGAATCCTGTGGCAATTGATACGCTAATATTAAATCTGAATAGTATCTTTTTTTTCATTTAATTTGTACATGTCTTTTTTTCTTTCCCTTTTTTTTAAGGGAACAAAGAGGATCCTACAAAGGTGGCACAGGAAATGAGAATCACGAGAGACTCGAGTGGCAACCTGTGCTTTAGCCCTGAAGAATGGAGAACAGCCAAACAGATAAGCAGTTTTTTCTCCAGATTTGCGGCAGCACAACGCAAAAAACAAGCTACTGAATTGACTTTACAAGCAGTGGAATCCATTGAAAATGACGAAAATGACATCGAAGCCTGGGAAACGGAAATGCAACTACAAGAAATGCAAAAAGCAGTATTCAATGAAATTGACTTTGAACACCCCATTGAATACAACGGCAATAACATATGCCATCTTGTAAAGGAAGGCAAGCTGGCAAAAAAGTTCAAGGTGATAGAGTTAAAACAAATGTGTGAATTTTTAGAAATCGACGTCAGTGGGCTCATTGGTCGAAAGAATTCCTACGTAAAACCTCTCGAGGTTTTAGTTCAATCCTGTAGTTGCTCTATAGACTTATGACTTTAAAGAGACGTCCTTGGGAATGTCGCAGAAAACTATGGGATGACATGAGCTTCATGATGAGGCCACGAAGAACCGGGCTTCAGTAAAAAAAGAAAAGATAGGAAGCATTGGATCCTGGCCGTGTAAGCATTTACATTGATGGCCATATTGCTGTATTATTTCAAACAAAGCAAGCGAATCTTCCACATAGCCGTTTCACATATTTTAAAAGACCCTCCTTGGAAACCCAATTAAAGTTACCAAAACAAAACCAGCGCCCTTTTCCAAAAGGCCCAAACCTAATGATTATATAGGCACTCTGAAATTCAATTTCATAGCCTACTAATATTGTAAAATTTTCAAATAAAAATGTCTTCTGATTATGCGGAGTCTGCGGAGTGTGTAAAAGCATAGAAAAAGTCAGACTCAACTGAAAAACTACGATCCCCACCCCCCTCCGCTAAATGACTGGTGCCCAAGCCCTCACGCCATGGGCATTCAAGATGGCGTCGATATGTTTACATCAGAACAACATCCTTTTAGAAGCCTAAATTCGCCTTCATTTGTTAGGAAAAGCATGGATTTAAAAAAAATTGCATTTTTGAAGTGTCATTCTGCAATTTATCTAGCAGAAGCGCAAAGAACCACGAAGGAAATCGGGTAGATTGCATATGGAGAGATTGTGCTCTGACGAGTCGCAAAGCAACTACTACAGTAAGTTTGACATATTCTAGTATCTTGTTATCTCGATGCCCCAAAACGATCACAGTCAATTCTGACAGAGAGCACCTAAGAGAGTGTGGTTTTGGTTTTTGTTCTCTTCTAGCTTGGGATTTGGGGAATTTATGAAGGGTCAAACTTACACTGTTTCGCATAGTCTTCGTTGGTACGATTTACAGGGTCCCAAAACTAAGAGCTTTGCATATCTTTATCTGGAAATTCAGACGCCTCCAATCGTCTGCTTGTAGTTTAAGGTGTATTTAGTCCACAGGAAAAATAGGAATCCAGTCCGCTGTATTTTAATATTTTTTAGAAGATGTCAAAGTTAGGTCAAAATACAAGCGTAAAGAGAGCGTTTTGAGGGGGAGGGGAGGGGGTGGTCATATTTCCTGAAGTAAACGAGTTAAGGAGTTAAGTCCCTAATATTTATCCATAAGTCCACCCATTCTATCTATGATGTTAGTATGAATCAATTCTGACGACCCCCATCTTTACAACTTTTTTCAATTCTGCCTGGTTTTCTCTGACAATGACTCTTAAGATCTTGAATAACTTCACCACCGTATACCACTCTCATCCTATCAACCAGATGTATTCCGAGGTTATTCACAAGAGTGTTGTTTGCTTGTCCCATTCCTAATGTTAGACTAAAATTAAGCGCAATACTACTAGGAACAAAGACGTAATTATGTGATAATTTAGGAATGCTATTGTACAACGTTTCATCAGGTTGTGCTGTTGATGGATTAAAAGTCACCCTATGTAGCGTTTTTTCAGCTTTTAATGCAAATGGTTTCCTACATTCTCGATTAACATCAAGTACATCTGAAATAGATTGACTCATATATATATATATACTATTTATATTATTATTGTCTTATATATGGATAACAGAAAATTATCAAACCATTATTATAGTCCACAAGGATATTGGAAAGGGTATGAAGCAATTGATAAACTAGCAGATGTCACTAATATTGATAAAAATATTGTTAAATAATGGTTGGAAAAACAAGCATTATGGAAAATATACCTACCATCTTCGAAATACATACCTAGGTGGCATTGGAATGTTGAAAAAGTTAATAAAATACAGTAAAACGAAAGACTTATAAATATGCTCTAGTGGTTGTTGACATTGCTAGTAGATACACAGATGCTAAGCCTTTGACGTCTAAGTACTCAACAGAGGTATCCAGAGGGTTTGAAAAGATATATTCCAGATGTTTGAAATGGCCTGAAGCAATTATTATAGACCCTGGTACTGAGTTCATGGGTGACGTCACAAAGATAATGAAAAATAAAAATATCAAAATACAAAGATCTGAAGCTAATAACCATAGAGCTCAAGCATTAGTCAAGCGTGCTAATCTAACTACTGCTGAGAAACTATTTAGTCACCAGTATGCCAACGAAATGATAATGGATAAAAATGAAATTTCTTCTGTATATAAATGCATTAATGGTGAGACTGATTTTAATTTATTAGACAATGTACATAACAATAGTCATTTTCATTCCTATAACACAAGAACCAAAGATAATTTTCATCTTCCCAAAGTTCGTACTAACTGGGGAAAACAGAGATTTATATATATCAATCTTTAAAAGAATACAATGATTTAAATTTAGATCATAAGCAAATAACATCAGTCGCTAGTTTTAAGAAATCTCTCAAAAGTATAGTTTAGCTTTTTAATATTTTGCTTATATCATTAGACTTCTTAGATTATATTTTTATATTTTATAACTTTACATTTTTTTATCTTACTTAAATTATCTTTTCAGGTATATACTTGTTTGTTCATATTGTTGTATATTGTTTATTTATGGCCCTCCTGAAAACCACATATAGTGATGTAGGTTCCCTCATTAAAGACTATTATTATTATTATTATTATTATTATTATTATTATTATTATTATTATTATTATTATTATTATTATTATTATTATTATTATTATTATTATTATTATTATTATTGGGCGGATAATTGGGCGGATGGCGGTGAGCAAGGACACGTTTTAAAATGGCTCAACTAAATTTTAAAATTACTCCGTAACGAACTACAGCTCCACTTTTAAAAGAACAAAGCCGACATTTAATATACGTATGGAGCTTTCAATGCCGTCTTATCTCTAAAAGCGTTACTTTTCTAGTGTTTTTACTTCTACTAGATCGAAAAGCTTTGACTCAGGACAACGAACCGGCAATATGGCTGAGGCAAGTCAAGCCAGGTCAAAGAGACGTAAATGGACGGAACAAATGAACATGGATCTCCTGCAAAAAGGAAGCTGTGGCTTCGAGTACATCAGAATATCCGCCTCTTGATGGCAATGGCAAGAAAAAGTGTTATATCAAAATTATGAAGGAGCTCTGGGATACGAAGGGCTATAGCGACCTTGGGTTTTCAAGCCAAAATTTGCGTGATCAGGCTGCAAGACTCCAAAAGTCACTGAGACAGACTTCGCGGGATGTGCATTTGGAGACACAAGCGGAAGACCATTCGGTAAGTCATTCCTCTATTAGGATAAATATTGAGTTAAATCATGAAGAAATCGAGAACGAAGAACAAAATGCTAATCATTCATCGACAACAAACCCAGATTTGCATACAGAACGCATCCCGCAAATCCCAGGAGACTTGGAGCCTAACGAGCATGACGAAGTAGCGAGTATCCCAGGATGTCTTCCAAATTATAAGAGCATCGACGAATATTTGGGGGAAACGGAGAGATGGAAATACAATCTACATTTCAATGTCAACTATATCAGATGCCTACGATGAGATAACAACTTGGAGAAAAAATGTATTTCTTGTCCCCTACGGTAGAACAGGAAAAGACTTTATCGACCAAATAACACTACATATTAATGAATGGAATAACTGCTCCGATAATCAACATATTGCCTTGAAAGCCGCATTTGTACGCTTAGCAGTAGGCCTCCAAAAGCCAAGCCAGAAATCCAAAGCCAAAGACCACCAAGATATTTTATCAAAGTGTCTTGCTCTCTGGAAAGACGGTGAAATTAACAAATTACTACGTGAAGGAAGAATTATTCAAGGCCGTATTGGAAAACGTAAGACTTCGGATCCACCTGACAGATCCAAGGTGTTTGCTAAGCTTGTGATGGAGGGGCAAATCAACTCAGCATTACGCTTCCTAAATGAAACTTTATCTGGAGGAGTTCTTCCGCTCTCTAACGACGTCATGACACAACCTGCAAAACTGATTCCAGAATCAATATATACCGAAATAAATGGTGATATGATCAGACAAGCTGCCCTGAGGACGAAGGGATCAGGTGGTCCATCATGTGTTGATGCAAATGGATTCAGGAGGATTCTCGCGTGCAAATCCTTTAAACAGTCATCTTCAAAGCTCTGCGAAGCATTAGCTACAACGACAAGGATTTTATGTTCTCATTATATCGATCCATTGACCATAGAACCACTGGTAGCAAGCCGTTTGATCCCTTTAGATAAAGGTGAAGGAGCAGTTAGGCCTATTGGGATAGAAGTGATTAGAAGTATCATTGGAAAATGTGTAAGGAACGTTGCTAAGAAAGATGTTATCGAAATTAGCGGCTCACTTCAACTGTGTGCTGGTCAGAAATCAGGAAGTGAAGCTGCAGTCCATGCAATGCATACCATTTTTGAAGCAGACTGTACGGATGCTGTACTTCTCATCGATGCGTCAAATGCATTTAATGCACTGAATAGAGCTGCAGCCTTGCATAACATCAGAGTTCTTTGCCCTCTTATTGCAGTCTATGCCATAAACACATATAGACAGCCAGCAAGATTATTCATCACAGGTGGAAGAGAACTTTTGTCAGCTGAAGGAACAACTCAAGGTGACCCACTTGCTATGGGTCTGTATGCTCTGAGCATTCAGCCTCTCATTACATGCCTACAGTTAAAGTCTAATGCAAAACAATGCTGGTTTGCGGATGACGCGAGTGGTATTGGAACCGTACAGGATGTCAAGAAATAGTGGGACGAACTAAGTGTACTTGGTCCAGAGCTGGGTTATTTCCCTAATGATAAGAAGTGTTGGATTATCGTTAAACCCGAAAACGAAGAAAGTGTGAGAGAAGCCTTCAAAGACACGGCCATCAACATTACCACGGAAGGACATAAACACCTTGGAGCAGCAATAGGATCAAGATCATATCAGAATGAATACTTCAATGAGAAAGTAGAAAGCTGGGTTAATGATATAACCAAGTTAGCTGAGTTTGCATTATCACAGCCTCAGGCATGTTACGCTGCTTTCACCTATGGTATGAAACATCGTTGGAACTACTTTCTTCAGACACTGCCAGACATTCAAGATCTTTTAGAACCTCTAGAGACAGCAATTTCAAGTGTTCTCATTCCTGCAATTACAGGACTTGACTGCAGCCAAAATGATCGGGACATCCTTTCATTACCAGCTCATCATGACGGTCTTGGAATCCCCAACCCTTGTCTTGAAGCAGAGCGTGAGTATTCATCATCAGTCAAAGTAACCATGCGCCTGGTTGAAAAAATCGTCTCTCAAACACATGAGCTTCCAGACGACGCTAAAGTACGATCAGCACAGCAGAATGTCCGAAGTGACAGAGAAAAGGCAACTAAAGATGCAGCGAATTATATTAAGAAGACACTACCACGAAAGGCATCAAGGGCATTAGATCTGGCTGCAGAGAAAGGAGCTTCCACCTGGCTTACCATGATGGCACTCAAAGACATGGGTTTCAACCTGAATAAGAGAGAGTTTAGAGACGCTCTTCGGCTTCGTTATGACTGGCCAATTGACGACATTCCCTCCACGTATTCCCTGTATGTGGAGAACTCTTTTCTGTAAACCACGCCATGATATGTAAACGTGGGGGATTTATTATTCAGCGCCATAACGAGCTACGTGATCTTGAAGCTGAGCTACTTAACACAGTATGTAACAATGTTGAAACTGAACCTGCCCTGCAAGACATCACAGGAGAACATCTTAGTAGAGGGACAAACAAAGCCCCGGAAGCGAGATTGGACATCCATGCGCGTGGATTCTGGGAGAGACAACGATCTGCCTTTTTTGACGTAAGGGTTTGCCACCCAAATGCAGATTCGTACCAAGATCTCGAACCTCAACAGGTTTACAGAATACACGAAAACGAGAAGCGTTTGTATGCGGAAAGGGTCATCGAAGTAGAGCAGGGTACATTCACCCCACTGGTTTTCACCACAACTGGCCGTATGGGAAAAGAATGTGAAAGGTACCACAGCCGACTTGCAGAGCTTATAGCCAACAAGAAAGGAGAGCAATACGCAAAGACAATATCATGGATTAGAGCGAAAACATCCTTTTCTTTACTCAGATCTGCTCTGGTGTGTCTGCGAGGATCCAGGACAATAAAAAGAGCACAATGTGATATTAAAAACATTGACATTGACATTGCAATAATAGAGAGTGGCTGGCAGGAGTATAAATTTTTTAGCTAGTTTTTTTTTTTTTTTTAGGGTATTTTATTTATTTATTTATTTTAATTTTATAATAGATACTATTAGGATTTATATATTAGATATTAGATATGATTAAGATTTAAGATAGATCAGTTTTGAATTTACCTATAAGATATAAGATATATTAGATACAAGATATAGGGCATAAGATATAAGGAATTAGATATTACACACTAGGTTTTTTTTTTTTTTATCTAGATATTTACTTATTAACTTATATTATACGACGAGTTACTATTAGGTTTTATTCTACTTTCTACTATATTATTACTACTAGTCATTATTACTATTACTATGAATTATTATTATTATTAATTTTTTTTATTATTGTTAAAAATAAAATTAAAAAATTTAAAAAAAAACTATTATTATTATTATTATCATTATTATTATTATCATCATCATCATCATCATCATCATTATTATTAATTTTTTTTATTATTATTAAAAATAAAATTAAAAAATTTAAAAAAAAATTATTATTATTATTATTATTATTATTATTATTATTATTATTGCTTAAAAATTGCTTAATGTTTTGCTTACAAAATTCTTAGCTTACCGAGTCCAATCCTTGAACCTTGGGAAAACTAGAATCTATTCACTTTCACAATTGAAAGCGGATTAAATCAAAAAAAAAATCAAAAAAAAAATTAATTAATCATAAGAGTTCTCCTGATGATGTGAGCAGTTCCTAGGAGGGCAATCTTCTGCATTTCTGCGATAGGAATGTCTCCTGGTAGTTTATTGACATACTTTTCAAGTCCTTTGTGTATCAACCCAAGTGCCCCAATAACAATAGGTATGGTTTTTGTTTCCATACCCCACATTTTTCTTATTTCTATTTCTAGATCTTTGTATTTGGAGAGTTTTTCTATCTGTTTTAAGGGCACATTTCTTTCCGCTGGGATTGAAACATCAATTAGAAAACATCGTTTTTCTACTTTGTTCTTGACTATGATGTCCGGTCTGTTAGCTTTGATGGTTTTGTCCGTGTGTACTTGCATGTCCCATAAAATTGTTGCTGTATTGTTGTCCATTACTTTTTCAGGGTCATGTTCATACCATTTCCTGCATACGTCGAATCCATACTGCTTGCAAAGCTTCCAGTGGACATATGCCCCAACTTTATCGTGTCTTTCTATGAACTCTTTCTTTGCAAGAACAGGACAGCCTGATATAATGTGGTCGATAGTCTCGTCGTATTCACCGCACATTCTGCATTTGATGTTAACATCTTTTCCTATGATCTTGTTCTCATAGTACCTTGTAGCCAGTGTCTGATCTTGCTCTGCTATGATGAGCCCCTCTGTCTCTGCCTTTAAGTCTGTTCCTTTCAACCAACTGTGTGTTCTCTGTTTGTCCACATCTGCTTTGTTCACTTGCCTTTTGTATTGGCCATGAAGGGGTTTAGATTCCCACTTCTAAGGTTGTTCCGTTTGCAGATGGTCTTTGTAGATGGTCTTTGTAGGTGGTCTTTATTCTTCGTGCTTTTTCGATGCTGGAAACGTCTTTTTCTTTCGGTAAAGATTCGGTAACATTTGCTTCGGCAGTTTCAGCTTTGAATCTTTTGCTTTCTTTGTGTATTGAGTACATCTTTTTGTTGTTTTCATACCAGAAGTAGAAGGCATTCTTGGTTTTCTTTCAGGTACATGTCCAGGCTGATAGTTGATATTTTGTACGAGTTTTCTATCTGGACGAGTCCTCTACCTCCTTCTTTCCTTTTTACATATAATCTGTCAACATCCGCTTTAGTGTGATTCATACGGTTCATTGTTAGATATTTCCTCGTCTTTGTGTCTAATCTTTTGATCTCACTTAACTTCCAGTTGATTATGTTGAAACTGTATGATACTACAGGCACAGCTAAGGTGTTAACAGCCTGGATCTTATTCGCTGTGTTCAACTCACTTTGTAGTACCAATCTGAGTCTTCAATAGTACTCCTTCCTCACTTTTTCTTTCATCTTGGAATGCTGTATTCCATCACTTTCATTGATGCCTGGGTACTTATATGTTTTCTCTTGGTCAAGTTCTTTAATGACTGTGTCAAGATCAAGTTGGATGTTCGATTTCTTCGTTAATTTACCTTTCTTGAAAGTAGCTTTGGCACACTTGTCGAGGCCAAATCTCATGTTGATGTCGTTACTAAAATGGTGTACAGTGTGGAGAAGTGTTTCAAGATGGTTGTCGTCTTTTGCATACAGCTTTAGATTGTCTACGTAGAAGAGATGATTTTCAATGCTGTATCCACATTCTGTGCTATTTAACATGTTGCTAAGTGGTGTCAGGGCCAAGCAGAACAACAGTGGTGATAGTGAGTCTATTATTATTATTATTATTATTATTATTATTATTATTATTATTATTATTATTATTATTATTATTATTAAAGATCCCGTGATTTGGTTAAAAGACTACCAGCTGTTCTACGAAGTATAATCAATGGAGTAAAAAGAATAATAAGAAAAAAAACTATTGATACAATAAAATTGAAAGATGCTGGTGAAAACCATGTGAAATATAAAAGACCTGTTGGTTTAGGGGAAGAAAAATTACCATCGGGTGCAAAAGTTAGATATTCATATGCTCTTGGTGAGCTGTGAGGTGGGAATCAAAGAGCCACCGATCCTATTTGGTCATTAGATATGTATGATATAACCAGAACCGTGGTGTCGGCTAACCAACCTGTATTATATTAGACTGAGTTAGCATGAGGACGCGGACGTCAATCAGGACGTAATGTTCGGCTAAATAGACTGGTACGAGGTAAATTTCCCGCATCCTGTATCGTCGACGTCGCATCTGGAACGTCAAAACAAGCACTTTCACGTCCTCAAGAGAATGTCGAGGGAAAAAATCCCCAAAATGGCGAATTTAAGTAAAAAGAATAGAATAGAATGTCGAGGGAAAAAATCCCCAAAATGGCGAATTTAAGTAAAAAGTGAGTAAAATTCCAATATATCTTTTTAAGATTAATGTAACTATGTTTAACTTTGCTTGAGGAAGATTAATATGTCATTTGATAGTTTATTTTTGCTATTTTTTAAGAGCATACGTACCATGGCATTTTTAATCAAAATTTTTGTTACGGTAAGCTTATTGTTGTTTTTGGAAATACTTTCTTGTAATTAATTGTCCTTGTAAGCCTATTTACACCCCTTGGCGAGTAATAGTTCAAGTTGTAATTTTCTTCTTGTTGTTTTTCAACAAGGCCTACAATGAGTTTGACGGAAGAAAAAGACGAACTTCTCAGGAAGCAGATGCCTGGATTTGGAATATTTGAACACCGTGCAGGGAGTAGAGAAAGAGGAAACGTTTGGCAGAACATCGCAGAGAAGCTGAACAGCGACGAAGGTTTTGGTGCTGCACTGACAACTCGAGGTGCCAGAGACCAGTTTACCTTGTTATCAAGAAGACACAAAGCAAAGACATCAAGTGAATTAAGGAGGCTCCCAAGGGTTTTCATAAATACCTATGCACTCATAGAAAATGTCCCAGATCTTCGTATTGCCAAAAATCTTATTTTGATGTGATATACCATATTAAAGCTGATGAAATGAGGATTCGATATTTCTAAAAAATATCACGTTTGTTGTTATCATGACTCGATTTCTCGATTTCTGTTCAGTGAAAGTTTCTTTAAACTTGCATATGTTGAGTCACCCACTTGATCTTTCATCTGAGAGAAAATAAAAAAATCTGTAATAGGGAATCCTTAAATCAGTGAAAGAAAGTGGCAATTGAGGTTTTTACCAAAAATAGGTTATTGATATTCTAAATTCAGCTATTTTCTAAATTTCAAATTTTGTTTTACTTTTTGAAATTCATATTTTCTTGTCTTTTTTCATTTTTTTTACTCAATTTAATAACTTGAAATTTCCCAGGCAATTTTTCTCAAAGCTCGTCAAAAAGGTGCTATTTCCATCTTTTATAGATAATCTTAAATATTGAAAATTCATACCCTTTTTACAATTTTTCTTCCTTGAGCGATAGCATAAAATTTCCCTACATTTTTGCAACAGGACTTATAAAATGGTGCTATTTCCATGTTAACTTAATTTTTTAATTGTTGGGATTTAAGGCCTATTTTCATTTGATGAATTGAAATTGATATTGTTTTTATTGAGCTTGCGCGTTGTCCCTCAAATTCCCTAGCCTGTGCCTCAAATTCCCGCCAAAACTCGGCTTCAAGCGGTTGATTGACAGCTAGGCGTTATAAAAAAGCGATTTACACGAGGAAGTTCCGACTTGTGGCAATCATGGCGCTAGTGAATGTTTGTAACGGGAGTCGCTCTGTTATGCTGAGAGAAACATCTTTAACGGTGAACAATGTATCTATGATTTTTAGACTGAACGCAAACAGTCTATACATGTTTTCGGAAGGGGAGAACGAAATAATATTACCTAATGACAGCGGCCTTTTCGCAGTAGCCGATACAACCAAAAAATACATTGTCGACGGAGATGCCATTGACGTTTCACCTCCAACCGTTCAAAATGCACAGAGCCAACTTGGGATGCCATTGTCTTACCAACAGCCAAATGTCCAACGTGTCAGACTGAATCCACCTCCAGCAGTACAGTCGCAGTCCTCGTTGACGATGACAAGGCCAAAATTCACTAGGTTTGCAAGTAGAGCAACAAGTGGATGGAAAAAGTCTGTAATAATAGTAGAAATTGACAAACACGGAACCCTCACCGAAAAGTTTCAAATTCATCTTATGCTTGCTGAGGACTCTTCAAATGTCCAGACGGTGAGTGGTAAACTGCAAGATCAAATTGGCCATGAAGTCACTTTACTAGATTCCAAGTTTTTGCCGATAGTATCCTGCGAGATGACTAAAGGTATGCGCATTTTATCATATCCGTAATTTCTATACAATACAATACAATACAATAAAGATTTATTCCAGATACAACTAAGTAGATACATATACAAAATATAAAAGCTGAATAGAGCAGCCGAAACACTACAAAAATAACTAAAAAAAGGGCATCTAGAAAGGAAGTTAAGACGTTATCCCTATGTAAAAACTCCCTAAAATGACAAACAAATAGACGAGCAAAGCTAAAAATATACGAATAAATGGATAAATATATAGTAGAATGATAAGAAAATATATAAATAAATGAATATATCAGTCAATAGATAAATATATGAGTATGTAATATGTAAGTAGAGCAAACGCATTAAAACCATGAAATAAATGCAAAATGGACACATATGATTGCAATATATAATTTTTCTTTATTTCTATGTTTGTAGGAGCCCAATTTTGGAAGACTGCACGTAAAGTTTATGCTGCGAAGAAATCCGAAGTAATTAACTTAAGAAGAAAGAGCATGGGTAGAGGAAGAGATAACATCATTGAAGAAATACGAAGAATGCTCGATCCACCTGGTAACGTTAACCAGAGCTTGGATTCACAGTCGAATACATCCTCAGCTAGTAGTGGCAAAAGTGTGGCTGTCCCTTCTGCCAAAGATAGCGTCGCTGAGATAATGAGATGTACGATATGCCAGCACGTAGGCATTTTGTACTACGCATGCGCACGAAAATCAATTTTAATGATAATTACCGCTGGCATTCAGACGCATAAATGTAAGCAAACAACAAGGGCATTTGAATAAGATGGTTTATTTGGGTGGCTTTTTACATCGTAATCCTTGTATATAAATATTAAATATATCGAAAGGACATCGAGAGAAGGTTGTAGAATATGTAGAAGTCCTTTAAACGTCAAGATTTCCAAAAATTGCATCGTAACTCGACAACTTAGACAGCGATTTCAGTGTAGTTGAGTCTCGATCAGGATATATTTGCAAGCTTTGCTGGTCAGGAACCAACACAAATACACTACAAAAAGATCAAATAATGGAAAATAACTAACAACATAAAAGAGTTTTAAATCAGTTAAATACATCAAAGAGTTATAAAACTATTTTGAAAGCTTTTGAGGGATTTTTATGCAGTACGAAAGAAAAATATCCATTAGGTCAATGCCATGTTTCTATCATGTCATACCTTCGATAGAGCAAAAATAGGTCTCGACTTACCTTACTGAGAATGCTACGCATTTTTTTCCTAAGCAAGGAAAATGCAAAAAGACTAATAAACTGATAAGCTTCCGTCTATGGTAATTTCCACCTTGGGCACAAGTAAAAACTTGCATTTTTTCTCGTTAATTGCCAGGCCTCAAGGTCTAATGCCATAGTTTACAATGTGAAAAATGCGATAAGTATAAGATTCAATAACACAGAAACTATATGTTGTCCTGTCCTAAAAGCCGGCACGAAAGAACATTAAAGTAACACCAACCTGCCAGAGAAAACGCTTCAACCAAATGACATGGAGACTTGTGCACTGCTCTTTTAAAGTTGTCTTGCAATTCAGCTAAATAGCAACCAATTCAAAGTATGGTACAGTGAAACAGAGATTATAAGTCGTACACATTTATTAAGTTCTGCAACCCTATACAGTTGAAAAGATCAAAGATAGACAAACGTTATGTGTAAATATGAAGCTTGGGCAAAAGTAAAAATAATTCACAAAATGTACTTAAACTTTAGCTAATCTAACTAAAAGTAAAAAATAACATCGATATTCACAACAAGTTATCAGCCGATCTATTCAATGAACGAGATAGACAACCTTCACATAATAAAATTGATCATTAAAGTACTAACCTCTAGTGTCAAACATTCCAGGTAAAAGCTGTTGCTTGAAGATTTTTAAGATTGAAGTCCACTAAGAACGAGTAATTTTCCTATTCGGGTGAGATTTTGAACAATGTTTTCTCCATAAACAAAAACACAGCAATCTCGTAAATACCAGGGATATTAGTGCTGCAGGTCATCTTTTTAAAGTCTCTCAAATTTGCGATAATTTATTTTTCTTTCGATCTGGATCACCATTCAAAAGTCCGTCTTCAAGAGCTTGAACTCTCGAATACACAAAATGGCGCCGAGCTGGCGCCAAAGAACTATTTTCATGCGCATGCGTAGTACAAAATGCCTATATGCTCGATATGCCTCCAAACAGCACAATTCCCTGCTGCAAGCTGCTCTGTATGTTATGCATTTATTGGGTGTATACCATGCATAGAGCAATGGATTGAGGCATCCTTATCCACATCGAAATGTCCACTGTGCCGTACAACCAGCATGTACTACGTAGTCCCGGTAATTAGAGGAATTATGGATCTTCTGGATCTAAGTGTGCCTCCGATTTCTGTAGCTACTAATGTCGACACTGGGCCTGCTGTGAATTCTGCCCAAGGTGCTAATGATGATGAAGAGGATGATGAAGATCTACTTCGACCTGTATTTGGTTGATAAAGAATGAAAACTGTCTTGAACTGTTGAGTTTTATACAAAGTTTATATCATCAGTCAGTCACGCCACGTCAGTCCATTACAGGACTAAACTGCTTGTAATTGTAAGAACTTGTCAGCGTTTTCTATCCTCGTCCTTTATATGAAATACATTAGACTAAGGCCGGCTGTCTCATTTAAACGTTGATTTAGGTTTTAATATATGCCGTTGAGAAGTGCCTTATTTATCTTGGCTATTGTTATGAAGTTATTATGAAATTTTTAGCTAGTCTCATGATTTTACAGAGCCTCCCAATCACACGCGCCAAATCATACAATTTGCTGTCACAGCAAAGTTATTGTTTGAGTGGACGTCAATCAGGCGTTTCCCTAACATTCCACGTTGCACGTGCCTTGATAACTTTGAATATTCTGACAATCATATGGAATCACTTTGATTTGACGTCCTCCAAAACTTTATTTTGTTGCAACGTCAATTCGCGCATGTGATTGGGAAGGGCTGGAGCTGTAAAAGTCTAAACTGACAACCTCATACTAAGGTATAATACAGGAATCCTTAATGAATAGCTTTCTTTAATGCTTTTTTTTCCTATTCATATCGCTACATTATTAAAATATACGAACTCGTGTCTGTTGTGTTTACAAAATAGTTGTCATGCACGTAACATGTACATTTCAATCATTACATCAGTATAGCGGATGAGGCTATTTTTATTGGAAGATATATTTAAGATAAACTCCTTGTAAGTGATATGAAGTTTATAACTGCTTGTTCTAGAAATAAACCGTTTCCATTTATATGCCTGTATAAATAAATAAACAGGGACATTATTTTGAGCGACTGTTGGTTTTATAGAGTACAACAAAACAGGCCTTCGATTGAATTTGAATTCCAAGAAGCCAATATACTCTTTGTAATCCAACGTCAACAACATTTAGGGTTATGAAGGAGATGCAGAATTGTTCAACTGGATCAGGGCGGTTTATTAGGAGACTATTTTCCATTCTCACTAGCATTTCTTTTATCGGATAAACAACACGTTGGTTTACTTCGGGCCACTTTCGTTCAGTCTGCTGGTAGATTCTACAGAGTATGATCGTTCCTTGTCAGAAACTAGAAACTATTAAGTTAATCACCACATGAAATCTACAATCTAAAATGTTATCTGTTGGGAACGAGTTTGTACATACGGTTCGCATGCTAGCTTGATTATGCCTTAGATTTCTTAACATATTCTGAACAAAAAGCATAAGGCAAGCCTCAGTCCCATGATCGACTCTCACAGTGTCGCATATCCCTTCTTTGATCAATACATTTCTGTTGAGTAATAGATAAAAACAAAATTAGAACACTACACAAAGGAAACTAGTCAGCTAATATGATCAATCACTTTTTTCACACATCGAGAGTTACGTCATATATGTTACGTCAGATATGTTAATTATCATTGATTTGGATCGTTTTTCCCGCCGAAAATCAGACTGATGTAAGTCGTTTACTCCATAAATGTAAAAGAATATGCAAGTTTTAGAAGAAAACCTCGATCTACTACGACAATATCGCCGAGCTAACTTGACATACCAGCAAATCAGTGCATTATTCCAGGAAAATTTCCCAGAAATACAAAGGGGGTTTTCTGCTAGAAGTGTCCGCTCCATATGTACGAAGCATGGATTGAAGAAAGCAACTAATGCAGAGGTTGATCAAATAGTACAAACCTGTGTAAATGAGGTATTTAAAATAGCAAAGCGGTGTTCAAGTTATATTTATAAATCAAAGCCTTTTTAAGTTATGTATATGCATTTCGTACCAGGTTGGTCCCACCTATGGACGAAAATTAATGACTGGCTATGTGCATAGTAAGGGATATAACCTAAGTGGCAATCAAGTTGTATTGTCACTAAGTCGTGTGAATCCCACTGATCACGCAAGGAGGAGATCAGATACTGTGCGAAGACAGAATCCAGTTCCTTATCAAGCCCTATACTATGGTCATAAGTTACATTGTGATCAAAACGAGAAGCTAGCTATGTATGGGTGTACGCTTTATGCGTTTAATGATGGCCACAGCTCCAAAATCGTTCGACTATTTTGTATGCCGAAGAAAAATGCCCTGGTAATATATTATCAATTTAGGTAAGTATATTCAATCATAGTTTCTATATCATGACATTAAATGCAAATTACAGTTTCTTTGGGCAGAAAATGGCCATGGCTGGGTCATGCGAGTCAAAGTTGTACTGTGCCATCTGTGCATTGTGGGATAAAACTATACCGGTGATCATTTGCATTTATTTAAAAAAATTCTGTTTAATATCTTTTTTTTAATACCCAGAGAAGTGCTGATGAAGGAAGGGATATGGGACATGATAAGAGTGGATCATGGGACTGAGGCGTGCCTTATGCTTTATGCTCAAAATATGCTAAGAAATCTGAGGCAAAATCAAGCTTGTGAGCCGTATATCCAGACACGTTCAAGACAGGTATGCTAAGCTTACATAAAATGGAGTTAAAAAAGGAAAAGGAAAAAAAACCGTACAGATACCTCCAGGCGGAAATTTGGCAATGATTCATAGCTAAACTGTACGCCTTTTAATTTTTGGCAATGTAAGATGCAATTCCCATTTTTTATTTCAGAATCTCCCTGCAGAACGAAAGTGGCCCGAGGTAAACCAGCGTGTTATCTATCCCATTAAGGAAGTCTTAGTAAGAATGGAAAATAGTCTGCTAATAAACAGCTTCGATCCAATTGAGCTATTTTGCATATCCTTCATAACAATGAATGTGGTTGAAGTTGGATTAAAAAGGATTATGGCCTCTTGGAATTCACATGCAATTGAAGGTACTCATATATATATATATATGCATGATATACCTTAAAAGTCCCTTAATTGTTTTCATCGCTACGTGCTGATCGACACTACAGTCACGACATGAAAATTGTCAAATAAATCATTAGAGCACATAAAGGTACATGGGAAGGTGAGGAAGTGCATGGGAAACTAATCCCCGAAAACCCCCTCCCCCAATGAGCCGCTACGCAGGCTACTTAATTGATTGACGGTAGGTAAGTCTGTTGCACAATTTCTATGTCGTGACATACGCGTGTTGTCTCAAGTTCAAGTCCACTTTATCTGTATACTCGGGATAGAATGATAACAATAATATTACTATGCGACGTGTTTATTCCAAAGGAAAAAATGACAGGATTCCACACTTTGTTGCAAGATTTTCAAGTAGAGTTAGTCCCGTCAATGAAACTGTTGTCCCAACTGGCGATGAAATCGTTTCTTTGTATACCGAAGCAGGTGGACAAATCACGACTGACTGCTCTTTTGGTACTGACCCTCTAGCACAAAATGAAATGCTTGTAAGGAGACGTGACGAAGAATTTGCGCGTAATAACCCCTCTTTTGTTGAAATATTCAACGATGTTGTTAGTGGGAACGGTTTACTTCTACAGCAAGCAATTAATGGTTTCATATCAGTCACAAGAAATATATCTCGTACTTGAGTTTACAATCTCACCTTTTATTATGTTTGTAAGTCATTTTAGAAGATTCATAGATTGTGAAATTGACAACCATGCATCGCAATATGTATTTAGTCCATGTTGTATTTTATATGACAATCAAATTATTCGACGAAAGGTAGAATTATGATTATTTACCAGTGAAAATGTAAAGCTGTTCAATAGTTATACATAGCAGTTGAAAAATTAAGAATAAACTGTATGTTAACAAGAAGTTGTCGCTCTTGATCGAGTTCTAAGAAAATTACACGTATTTATATACTAAAACTCAAGTAATACTAGTAATAATAAAGTCAACTTGACAACTATTCTATTCACCGAAAACCCTCTTCGTACTTTAGGCGGAAATTTTCATGGAATAACTCACTTATTTCTTGATACGTCAGGTGGTTTTCAGTGGCGATATTCTCGCCACTCGATATTTGCCTCCAAATATCCATCATAATTCAAATCACTGTGAAGTTTATTTTCAAAGAACCTACCTAATCTAATAAGCGGCATTACTATATTTTGCAGCAAAAATAATTGATAAAGTTTTGGCGGGAATTTGAGGCACAGGCTAGGGAATTTGAGGGACAATAACGCGCAAGCTCAATGAAAACAATATCAATTTCAATTCATGAAATAAAAATAGGCCTTAAATTCCCAACAATTAAAAAATTAAGTTAACATGGAAATAGCACCATTTTATAAGTCCTGTTGCAAAAATGCAGGGAAATTTTATGCTATCGTTCAAGGAAGAAAAATTGTAAAAAGGGTATGAATTTTCAATATTTAAGATTATCTATAAAAGATGGAAATAGCACCTTTTTGACGAGCTTTGAGAAAAATTGCCTGGGAAATTTCAAGTTATTAAATTGAGTAAAAAAAATTAAAAAAGACAAGAAAATATGAATTTCAAAAAGTAAAACAAAATTTGAAGTTGAAATTGCCACTTTCTTTCACTGATTTCCTTAAAATATCGCAAAAAACTATTTTGTTAGATAAAAATATTTTCCAATTACAGAATTGTCTTATATTTTGGCTATGCAATCTTCATCCTAATTAGAAAATGACTGAAAAAAATAAAAAAATTCTACTGAATAGTTTTTGAGTTATTTGCCCGAATTTATCGTGTACGCGTCAGATGGGTCTTGTAAAACTAGAACAACTGCGCATGCGTCAAACCTACCTCAAATGACATGTTCGAGAACCAAGATAGAGGAATATTAACGTTGTGCAGAACGATGCGATGAGATAGAAGTTTTACGTCCTCTAAATAGCATTTTTGTGTAATGTGAATTACTTTGAAGTGAGAATAAGTTAATTGTTTTTCGAATTGGTAAATTATAGCAGCAACGATCCGTGAAGTCTTACAAATTCTGGCAGTTGGTGTCGATGAGGATGATGGGGGCAAAAGCGAGCACTGCATATAAACCTCTTTTCCCGTACTGTTGGAAGACATGTCTCAGGTGGTGATATGCAATTTCTTGGAGTGTCAGCTTCTTAATGATTCCTAGCTTAACTGGACTTAATTGATCGTTGAAATGATTGTAAAGGTTTCCTCGATATGAATGCACGAGATTGCTGCTTTGGTAGAGCAGCTTCATATCTTGGAACGCATCGTCGGCTGAAATGCTGATAGATCGATTCACGAGGACTTCTCGACTCAGTTGGAGTGGCGAACTATCAGAAAATAAAAGTTTAGAAAGTGCTTTGGTATCCTCAAGGCTGTCGTGTGCGTCAAAATCTTCATTCATTAAATTCTTGAACAAAGTTGGCAAGTTTTCTTTACTGGGCATCTCTACATTTGGCGGTGGATTTTCCTTGAGGTAGCAAACAATTGCCCAGCTTTCAGCAAAGAAAACATTCATGGCTTGGAGTTGATCGGCGAAAGATTTACCAGCAGTACGAAGGAGAACAGGAGTGTCAAACAGTTCAGAGTTGTGTCCAATAAGAATAGTTATAGGCTTTGGATCTAGAGCTTCTGGTTCTATGAAGTGGAGGAATTCTTCAAGGCAGACTTCTAATGAAACGGTAGGTAGTTCAGTGTTATTCTTGTACAATAATCTTCTGTCATTTTTTGTAACCACGTGTAATTTGTTTACTATTTGAGGGCTCTCACTAACTTCACCTTTAGGCACGACGAATTTAATCCATCTTCGTTGATTGCTGCTAGTTGACATACTTCGGCTGAACGACCCAAGCATGTCATTTCGAGATCAAAACAAATGAAATCATATTTCGAATTACAATTGTAATGAAGTTGAATCTTGTTAGGACGGATTTGTTGAGGAGGAAGTAGTTTTTCAAATTCTTTAAGCTCAGAACTTGATATAGTGTCAAGGTTTATGTCATCAAGTACTTTCAACTTATTGATAACTTGTTGCTGTTGTTGTTGCTGTTGTTGCTGTGGTAAGCTAACATCTAAGTTAAGACCAATATTTGTCTCATAGCACATCCCTTCTTTTCTCTCTTTCAAAACATTTCTTGAAATTTTCTTAGAAGTTAGTTCTTTTCGTCTTCGCTTGAATTCACGTGTGGATTTTCTAATGGCATTCAAAGAAGATTTTTTGTCTTGTGATTCACCATAACTTTCACAATGTAATCCAGGCTCAATGTTGATGGATTTCAGTGTCTTACTTACATATGTGTGACCAATATTCTTCTGCGCAACACCACATGCTACCTGGAAGTCACTGCTCTCACTCCCACCATAGTACCTGATCTTCAAATTTTTTGATCCAATGGTGTTATTCAATGATTCGTTTCTTTGAGAATTTTCAGCTGGTGCAATCTTTTTCACTGCTATTTCTGTAGCATACTCCTCAAAGAGACTAGTGAGTGCCTTCGTTAGTGACTCTCCATACAAATCTTTACCATATGGCAAGTCCCCATGTCTATAAGAAGCTACATTTGTTAGTGCTCGACACCAACTAGGTTTGCATAGATGGTGATCAGCAAAAGCATGAGGAACTATACATCTGAATCCTTGTTGAAGTCTTCTTGGGTTGTTTTTATTTTGAGAAATGCAGTAGCTAAAACAACTTTTGAGGTAGTTGATGACTTTAGTTGACAATGGCGTCGCATCAGGAAATTGCTTTCTCTTACTCAAAATGTAAAGCCTGGTGCTTAAGGACCTTTTAGTATGAAATTGATCAGACCATTTGGTGATGTCATAGTGAACTTGGTCTGACCGGTGTGAAAGAGTTGTACTGTCATCATCTCCAATATATGTTGAGTACTTAACTTTGCTCTCATTGATTGAATTATTAAACAGCTCACAAGCAACACTTGATTCCATCATCTTTGAAGAGCCTTCATGATTTGCTCGGCAGTCATGTGATCTGGGCTCTTTGCCATTTTTCCGCGCGGCTTCACATACTCTACAATTCTTGCATCTAGTGCTATATGCCAATACCTTCCCAGTTACAAGGCCCATGACAGCATCATGACCTGTATTAGAATTATGGCCCTTTCCCCTCTTCTGCCATCCCATATCATGACACCTTTATATCTGTTACATAATTTTTATCTGGTTTAAAGGCAATGATTTTTTTCTTTTTCTGTATTTTCTTTGCAGCTACCTTTTGCAAGCCCTTCCACTGCTGTACCAACTTCCCTTTCTCTGGTTTTGAAAGTAGTTTGATTAATGGATGGTACATTCATGGTGGATAATATTGTGCTTAAGTGTGTATGGCCTATCCCAGCATCCAGTGAAGCAAGCACTGCCTTACTATTGATGTCATATGCTTGAGGTCCTCTCATACCACTTTCATGCTTCTCTGATGTTGTTACTTTATTGTTGCTGCTACAATATTGGCACTGAACTGTGAACTCACTGGCAAGACCAACCCTCTTTTCATGGATAATGTTTGTAAGTGACAATGGACCTGTAAAAATTATGGTGTGAAACTCATAACTATATATTGGCCACATGACATCTTGCTACTATTGTTATTTTCAATTGAATTGTGAATAACATCACTATAAGGAAATCAATGTTATTGCATTGGTACAATGTTTTGTTACTTCAATTTGAAAAACAGAACCCTGTATGATACAAAAGAACTGACTTCATGTACTTTATCAAGCTATGGTCAGTGTATGTGTGTCTATACTGAGTTTGCATGTATTTCTGGAATAAAATTTTATTTTGCAGTACCTAGTATGTGCGGGGTTTTTAAACTTTTGTTGCTCTAACTTTTGCTGTTATTACAGTCCTTTTAATTTTGTCCTATTTTGGACAGAATCGAAAGAGAATCTCAAGAAACTACTCTACTGCAGCACTGTCATTAGAAAGTAAAAACATGGTTTATTTCCTGGGTGTCACGGGTACTGTATAACTCACCTTGGTTGCATTTGCTACATGATTGTAATGATTTACACAGACTATCCATGTTGATAACTCTAGTTCCTAGTTCTGCTTGTTCTTCATTTTTCTGGGATGGGAGATGTACCTATTAATTTTTTACAAGATCACTCAGACAAAGCTAATAAATGAGACAAGCTAGAGTAGTTATATTTTGGACAGCTCATGTCCATCATTTACCATTGATCTTGTTTTTTTTCTTGGTAAATGTACTGGTATTTCTTCTTCGCTGAACTCCAGCCTACGTTTGCAAGACACCACCTTATCTACTTTGTTTTTCTGTACATTTATGATGTTTTGTTTTCGAAAACTCGAGAAACGTCCACTTTTCAATCGAAAGTTGTTTTTAGGTTCAACAGACTGAACAGAGGATTCCATTTAAAAACTGCCCAGGCAATATAAAATCGCAAAAAAGTGGATAATAGTAGTTTTACAGCACTTAATTTCTAAATCTGATGCGTACACAAGCAAGCTATACTCTATGTTTTTTGCGAAATGATGGCTTACTATAGAGTTACTTGCTGATGGCAAAAAAAATGATACAGAATATTTCGTACACTTTTAAAGAAGCTTCCAAAAAAATACAATCAAAGAAAGATGTATAGGCAGTATTTATTTTATTATATCAGGGAAAATAATGTTTATAAACATATGAAGAAGCTGTATATTTTTTGACCTTTTTCGTAACTCGGTGCGATTGTCTTGAATTCTCAGAAACGTCCAACAATTTACGCTATTTTATCATATTCTGGTATTTTCGTAGTAAGTAAAAGTAAGAGTGAGAGTGACTATGGTTAAGGTTTTTGTGACAATAATTTAATAGTAAGTGATCATTATTTCTTGTTTTACTCAAAGTTTAGCAGGATTTTTTTGACTCGGGAAGCGCCACCATTTTGTTTTTATTTTGTTGAACAGTTTTCATCACCATTCTTCGCGGTCAAAAAACCCTTGGGAGCCTCCTTAAAGAGCACAGGTACTGGTGGCAGAGAGCAATCCGAATTTGATTTACTTTTAGAAGAGCTAGTAGAGTTGAGCGAGGAAGCAGATAAAAGGTTTCAAGAGGAAGCAGAAAATGGGAAGGAAAAGGCAAACATTGAAAGAGAGAAGGCAGTAGATATCAGGCAGAAGGCGATCGAGACCATGGGACAGACCAGAAAAAGAACAGAAGATATGGTCGATGCATATAATGTTAAGGAAAAGAAGAAAAGAAGATCAGGGTCTGACACTATGGTCTGGCTTGTGAGAAAAGGAGAGAAAGATGCAGAATTGAGGGAAAACAACTTGAAGAGCAGAGAGCGGAAAGGGAATTGTTGAGAGAAGAGCGCAGGGAAGAGATGGAATTACAGAGAAAGCAATTGGAAATGCAGATGAAAGCACAACAGGATCAGCAACAACAGCAATCCATGTTGATACAACAGATGTTTGGTATGATGCAGCAGCAACAACAACAGTTTGGTGCTATGCTTTCAAAATTTAAAGATTAATACATGAACATTCATTATTATTGCAACACCAGTTTCAGTTAAATATAAATACATAACCTTTCATTATTTGCCAGTTTATTCCTACAAAATTATTGACTCAAAAAAATACAAATTTTTGATATCATATTTATCATGTTGCTGCTTTTGATAATGATAAGATTACAATATACTTGACAGTAATGTATTTGCTGAATTAAATGCATGTATCAAAATATGCATATTTATATTTCCATAAATACTTATTGTTTTGATTCAGAATAAAAATATTTTATTACACTGGAACCTGAACTATTCAAGTTATAGGCCTGCTAGTCTGCTAGCCTGCTTATGAAAATATCCTTCCAGTTATAAGTTGAAGTCCCCGCCCTCCCAATGAACATTAAAAAAATCCCCTTTTCCTCTCCATTTTCCTCCCCATTTATAAGCCCTTCCCCAACCCCAAGCCCAAATATGAGCCCTTTCAGTTACAATATAATCAAAATACCCTTACAAATGAGTATAAGCCCAGGACTTGTTTCAAATTCAACCTTTTCTGATATACATGACATAGCATATGACTTAATGCTCAAAAGAGCTTTCAATTTGTGAATCATATGTTTTTCCCAGTCCAACTGTTCACAAAAAAATACTAAAAGAAAGTGAAAATAGTCCCAATGGTCTTTCCTTAACCTGTCATGAAACAACTGCTCTATAATAATTAATATGGTCATGGGACAGGGTGAAAACAGCAAAAACAGAAAGAAAACTAAAACAATTTTCAAAAATGTTGTTTCATCTGTGCATTTTTTTGATTGAACTAAGCGTAATCATTAACTACACATTAACTACAAATTAAATGGATTAGTTTCTACCGAGAAGGTATCAAAATATTAAGTATACATTTCTCATATAATGATAAATATAGTTATGATCAAAATTTTAAACGTATACTAACTAATTATCAGACAATTCTGTCGATATGGAAGATAAGACACCTAACCCTTTATGGTAAAATCCAAGTGCTGAAGTCTCTTGCTCTGCCAAAACTGCTTTATGTTTGCTCTGTGCTACATGTTCCGGAAGATTTTGTTAAGATAATAGAGGGTACGTACAACACAAGACTTTATTTGGAATGGTAAGGAGGCGAGGATCGGGCGTAGTATCTTGATTGGAAATTACCACCTAGGTGGCTTAAAATCCCCTGATTTCCAATCCTGTATTAAATCAAACCGACTCAAAATTATTCAAATCCAATGAAGAAAAAACGAATTTAAGTATAATTCCCTCTATATATCTTAAAGGCATAGGAGGATTGAAAAATATAAAGAATAACTTCGATAGGAAAAGAATTCCAAAGAATGTCCCACCTCTCTATAAGAGTATATCAATAACATGGTCAGAAATATCGGAATATAATGGTGAGGAGACAAATGAGATATTAAATCAATGCATTTGGAATAATAGATATATACAAATAGGTGGAAACTCCATCTTCTATGAAGATTTCTGTTACTTGAATATCAATAATATCTCTGATTTATATGACGATAACAGTGAAATAAATTGGGAACTTAGTTTAAAATTAGGGAAGAATAACATCGAATTAGGTAAAATAAAAGCAAAACAATTGTACCAGTGGTTTATAGAGAAAAAGTTTCAACCTCCAACAGCTCAAAATAATTTAAATAAAAGAATTAATAACAATAATCCATTGGATTGGAGTGGTATCTACAAAAGAATATACACAACCTCCATAGACACCTATTCTCGTTTTTTCCAATACAAAATATTAAATAATATTCTGTATCTTAATCGCAATTTACATCGTTTTAAAATTCTCAATAACTCCTCTTGTTCTTTTTGTTCTCTCTATCTTGAAACAATGGATCATTTTTTTGTCAAGTGTGTGGAATCCAAAACTTTATATTTTGAAATTAAAGATCATTTTGAAAAAATTGGAATAAATTTGCCAGAATCTAACTTAATCAATATACTATTAGGTGTTGACGATACTATTGTTAACTATATTCTATTATCGTTTAAATTATAGCTATATAAATCTAGAGATAAAGACAAAATACCTACCTTATCTCTTTTTAAAAATATTCTTACACAAAATAAAAAAATTGAGTATAAAACGGCCAAATCAAAAGATATTCTTTTAAAACACAACAATAAATGGAGTAAAATATCCCTGGAATTGGTATAAATAATTCTGAATGGCAGCGTGTAACATGGTGCAACATGGCGCTTGTATATATAAATATACATTTTATATTGGTTAAATCAATTTTATAGAGTACAAACACTAAAAGCGTGCAACATAAGTACCACTAAGTACTGGTAAATTATGCTAATTCTATTGTTCTCTATTGTTTAATCAACACTATTTAGTGGTAAATAGTGCAAAGTATTGCACACTTTTAGTGTTTGTACTCTAGCAATAGATAAGTATAAATGTACCTTCTCAGTGTTTTAGTGTTTTTTTTCTATTTCGTTTGCTTGTTATTGATAGTATTTTTACTTAGTTTCTTGTAGAGTCATATAGTTTTGCCATTTAACATAATTTGTATTCTGTAAATAATCTTGAAATAGTCAATAGGATATCTAGAGGAACCACCTCCTTAAGTTGCAATTAAATATGACAGTATTTGTTTAATTGTTAATAAAGTAATAAGTAAAAAGAAAAAGAAAAAAAAAAGAAAAAAAAAATACACATTATGCGTATCCTTTCCACAACGCTGAATATGGCCACAGGCTGAAAGCTTGGTTCTATTAAACAAATTTAGTGCAGATGAGACAACATTGTTAATAATTTATGCCAGCGTGAAAGTTATAACATGTTATAACAGCCATCTAAAATCATACATATTGTAGGATAAACAATGTAATGTTTGAAAACCAGACATGGCAATAATTAGCTGCATGCAGAGTAAAATTAGTCCAAATTCTAATTAATGTTCTTCATCATTTCCTCCCCCTTAAAAATAACAAATCCTGCCATAAGGAAAAAGTAGGAAAAAATCTTTAAAACAAGGGTGGATCCAGGGAGTTTATTGGGTAATTAGTCACTTAATATCCCAAACGAAAGAAGATTTAGCCTAAATTTCTATTATTCTTGTCCATGTAAACAAGCTGTGACGTCATTAAGTGAAATAGGGCAATTAAAATATTTGAGCTTTCAACGATTTAATTCACCTGGATAAATGAGTCCAAATCAATTCATATGGCCCATTAAGGTTTGCAATTAGTCCATTTGGAAGAACAAGACTCTGAAATTTTATTGCATGGACTCGTTTGTGACCATTGAAAACTACGCGTTGATTCCTCTTTGGTCTTGCAATCTTACACAAAGTTCCATCCACAAAGCCAAAACAGTTCTGCAGTGGAGCACCTCGGTCGTGTACAGCTTGTGCATAAGGCTCCAACATTTGTGGAGAAAGGAATGGCTGATTCCATGTTCTAAAGCGATGTTTGTGGTTGTCATACACAAAGTCTAAAACATGGTTAAAAATCAAACAAAACTCTGTGGGATTACAGCCAAATCTCGAAACCATAACAGTATATCTGCATGGAAAGGCAAGCCTTTTCAAGAGAATACAAAGACCTTCTAAACCTGAGCATATCGTCCTCTGCAAGCAAACAAACTTGTCAGGAAAATCAGTAGTGTAAGCAAGTCAGATTTCGCAAATCGCAACTCAATGTTGCACTCAGCATCGTCCCAATCGTGCAAATCAAACTCCTTAAATTTCCGGTAGGGAAATGAAGCTCTGAATTTTCTTCATAAAGAATAGCAAATTCGAGGTCGTCAATAATATTTTCGAAGTATGCAATTATTAAAGCTTCTCTAACACTATAAAGTCCTCCTTGTCAGGAAGCCATGTTGATGAGTGTTTACCTGTTCGCGTCTTCCCGTCACGTAAGCTAAATCAAAACATTGGACGTACCCTCATACCCAGTCTCCAGGGAAACATCCTTATGCTAAATCAGTCTATTACCTCTCTGAAGGGGCCCCAAAACGTAATTTTGTTAGAGAAGAATTACAAGTAGTTCCTGAAGATACTGAATTTCCACCTGATGTTTTGAACTAATAACTTTTTTCATTAATATTTTTATGTGTGGATATTATCTACATGAATATTTCTGTCATCATCTCTTGATAGTGTTAGTTTGTTAATCGTTTCTGTGTATATCTGATGTTTATGACTTCTAATAGCATTCATTTTTCTCATAGTTGATTGACCTTCGAATAAACAATTCTTATAATCATCGAATGTAATACTACTTTTAACAACATTCTTTTTAACACCTTTGCATCGTTTTCCAACATTTTTATCATCTATTTTATATGCGTATAGTTTCGCTCTCAAACCTACAAATTCTGTTATTTCTTGACCTGCAGTTTCATTTTTCATAATTCCAATCACTTTTTTATTAACCCGCTGTTTGATTCCATTATGGTCTTCTGGATAATTGCTCGTATCGAATTTTGTCTTGATATCGTTTTCAATGTCTTGATAAAAATCATCTGTGTCTATCTCATACATTAGACTGTCGGTGTCTGTGAATAATAATCGTGCCTTGTTTCCATACTTTGGCTTGATATAATTATAGTGAAAGTCATACATTAGATTCTTTGACAGATCTAAGATTGACATACCAACATATATAGGCTTGTTGAATACTAATTCTGTTTTTCCCATATGGATGGCTGCAAGATTTTCTGAGAATATCGTTCGTCTCTTATAGTTTGGTTTATTAATTAACTAACTTTGCTGCTTGACCTTCATTTGTATTTCCTTCACATGGAATATATGATTTAGCAGCTATAGGGTTGTATTTATCAATGTGAATATCAAGACTAACAACTTTACTAAATATCCATCCTGATCCTTGATTTTGAAATGTTTCAATCGTTTCTATTATCCTATTCTTAAAATCGTCATAAACGTCATCTAAATTTGTCGACTCTGTTATTATATTCACTAGAGAATAAAAATATCCATAACTGCATATAATGATATTTTTACCTCCCGTCTTATGAAATTCACAATTAAAGATCATCTTCATCTTGATAGGTTTTTTCAGTTTTTAAAACGGTTTAAACATATATCCTTTTTATTATTTAGAAAGGTTTTGTAACCAACACCATCTTCACCGTTAATTTGGTATGAAGTAAGGTTTCCTTTCAATGCTGAGTCTTTCTTTTTTATATTCACTGGTTTATTTTGTGGTTTCTTCTTACTGTTATAGGTATTATTAACTTTGTTCTTCAAATCTTCAACACGTTTATTAAATGGTTTTTTGACCTCTAGAGGAACATATGACATAATCCAGTCTGTGAATATAATTAATTGTTTCTGAGTGTTGTCAACAGCGGTTTTGATTGTACTCAGGTCCACTGTATTTTTCACTTTCACTGGTTTTAAAATCGTTACCTTAATTTCAGCTTGTTTTCAGATACTATCAAAATCGGTAGACCGCGGCACCCGCTCTTTTTTTGGTTGGTCTGTCTTCTACCAAAATTGATCAGGTGATAGTTTTTTTATGTACCATGTGAACAAAATTTTGGCATCCATGTGATAGCATTGCTGCAGTTATTTTTATTCATCACTCCGATGGTGTAGGTATACAAAAAATCTTCTCCCACGACAAATGGCCATCAGTCTCCTCTTGAAAAATATATCAAAACACTAAAAGAAAACTTGCAAGATGCTAAATCAAAAGAAAGAAGAGTCTCGGAATGGCTACAAGAGCATTTTTTATCTGACAAGAATAAGAAAAGTAATTGTGAAGGACCAATGTGCGGTAAATGCCACCATAGGGAAGGCCACAATTGATTGAATTGCCCTTAACAAAAGTGTGGAGCTTTCTTTCATTGTGGTTACTTGGGCAAATGCCCTGAAATTGAAGCCGAAGTGAAAGATGTCGAGCAACAGCAGAGAGAGCTACAGAAGGACATTACATCGATTGAAAATGATTTAAGAGTAAGACAGGCATCCGCAGCTTCCATCAAAGATCGATGCATTTATAAAGTTAAAGTTTTTTTTTTCCCCGTTTAGAAGTTGCAAAGTTCATATTTTAGTTTTATTCTGGTGAAATTAGAGATTTCCATTCGAGACAGATGGAAACCAACTCTTTTCATTGTGGTGGGAAAAATCTTTTTTACAAGCAATGTTCTAATAAACATCACGATTTTCTTAGTTTGACTGTAACAGAGTTGGACTAATATTGTAAGTTTCTACTGTTGCCCCACTAATTAAGCCAGAGCGGCGCTGTGCAGGGAAAATTCTTAAAAGACATACATATCACGTTTATCACCTATTCATTATTACTTAAACATTTTGATAATAAAGTTGTTACAATGTAAATAAATGCAATTATTACTAAATACATGTAAATGATGTTTAATTCACACAGGCAATGAACTAGATAGACCGGCACACACTCAACAGGAAAACATATCAGTTTGAATGAAGGTTTTCAATTCTGGGACACAAAATGTGCGCAATAAATAATAATATTTTTATTGTAGTCATTTATTCACTATTCTTTACAACTTCAATTTGCGTTTAAGTTTAAGTTTAAAAAGCAAATTATCTGAAACGATAGCTGACAATGGTCCTCAATTTGTTTAAAGCAAATTTGTTTAAAATGCTATATAGTCCGTGTGTCTATAAAAACTAACACAGTCATTTACACTTATGCATTGCAGTGATTCATAAATTCCTTCATGAACATTTCAACAAAAAGCTGCTTTGATATTGTCCCTTTTAGCTACACATTTCAGTTTATTAAACACAAGTTCGCATGGGTTTAGTTCGGGAGAGCAAACCACTAAATAAACCACTCTACACCTCGTTCTAAAAGCCACGCCGATAATGCATAACCTCCCATATAGTGATGTACTGCACAGTTATCAAGGACGACGATGTCCCCGTATTGTAAAAGACTTTGTCCATTACTCAATGAATTCTGGCCTACTTCTCCCCAAAACTTAAGAAACGAAGCAGTGTCACTTGCACCGTCCTCTGTATTGGCATACAATATGCCTTCGATTCTCATTAGCAAATTTAAAGTTACATTTGGCCGCCATAGTTTGGTCTAGCGACATTTGAGAGTTTAAATCCAGCTTCATCAAAATACCTTATTCTGGGTAGGTTAATTGTGCTCATGTAGTTTAAAAAGTCTTGACAGTAATCTACATTTGCATGAGTAAATTTTTCAGCCTTTGGAAGGGACATTCTTTTCCAAAACCAGGTTTTCCCATCATCTAAGTGACTTTCAACTGCTCTTGCATTGGCAGACTTTGAAGTCCCAGTTTGGGTATTACAATGTGTGTTGACGGCATCGTAGATTTTGGCATGCGGCATAAATGGTGTAGCTGTCTTTAGGGATTCAATGAAATCAAGATCTTGTTTTCGTGTGGGGGATTATTGCCACCTTTCCACTGATTAGTAAGATCACCTTATTCGCAGCATTGTTTCAATAGCTTTTGAATGCCCATTTGACTCAAATTGAAGTATTTAGCAAGCGCTGTAAATGATCCTTGAAAAAATGACGTAATTATATTGCAACCTTTTTGGACAATATGGTCAATGTCGGCGGTGTGAAGGTCACTACTTAGAGCTTTTCCAGAAGTAAAACTGCGGCCATTCTTCAACACAATCATGTTAGAAGTTTTGTGATATTTCAAGGAATGAATACACTGTTGTTCGAATATGACTGTTGACTGATGGATGCCAAAAGTTTGTATCACGTGGGTGCTGCAGTCTACCGATTTTGATAGTCCTAGTAAAATAAATCCTGCTATTAATTTTAATTTTTACAGGTTAATTTCACCACAAAGAAGGCCTTTGCTACCCTTAGCAATATATTCTGTCCGCCTTAAAGTTATTACTTTGAGAAAATATTAAATGGTTATAGTTTGAACATCTAGTTGTCTTAGCTTATATATTTATAAATGTTGAGACTCAGCTTGTTATAATGAATTTCACATGGTAGCCTTGTATTTTCACATAGTTTTCACATGCAATTATGTGATCTTTTGCCTTTGCGATTTCACATGTATTTCATATTGTTTTGTGGTTTTTGTGCGAAAATATTTCACACGAATTTCACACATTTTCTCCATGTTATAAGGACTACATCATTTCACATGGTTTCTACATGATACTTTCACATGTTTTTCACCTGTTCCCCATGTGAAAAACTATGTGAAATTTTTCACATACCTTTCACATACTTTTCACACTTATTTCACATACTCTCTCCCAACAGTGTTAATCATATTATTTCAAAAGTATCCAACGGGTTGCGCATGTTATGTGAAACAAGAAATATGACTGAAGATATACACATTGAAATCTGTTTCTGATTCTTTAGTGCTGCCATATTTTGATTACTGCAGCATTGCCTGGGGAAACAGCTGTGAAACTCCCATGGACTGTTTGCAAAAACTGCAAAATAGAGCAGCCCGAATTATAACCAGAGAAGACTATTCAGTCAGGTCTTCTGACATGTGAAATCAGAAGTCGTGAACTAGTGCGGACATGTTTGATTTGCTTCGTGTTTCAGAAACTTGGCCGACAAGTAACTCTGTGGTTGATCATTTGCACATTCCAGGTTATCATCCAATATTCAGGAAAGATAGACAAAATATGCGCGATGGTGGTGTTGCTTTGTTCGCATCTCATTGTTTGAACATAAAGAGGCGTTACGATCTAGTGAATGTGGATTTAGAACTTTTATGGACAAAAATTAAAATTCAAAACTTTAGTATTGTTTTTGGTGTTTGTTATAGACCTCCATCAAATTCCATAGAGTACCTCTTTTTTCTTAAATAAATTACGAAATAGTCTTGATCTAATTGAACTTGGATCAAATACTCTCGTCATTCTGCTAGGCGATTTCAATGCCCATATGGATATAAATGATTCGTCTCTTAGTTCAGATTTTGGTGTACCTATTTATCATATGCTGGAATGTAATAATCTTTTTCAGATGATAAGTGAACCTACACGTATTACGAATCGCCAATCTTCTCTTCTTGATCTTATTATTACAAATGCTCCTGGTTAGTTTGTTGCTACAGGAACGAATAGTCCTCCATCGAATTGTGACCTTAGTTTACAGCTATAGTGTGGGGCCATGTGTAGCAAAAAAGGCTCCTGTGGGAAGTTTGTCATCATTTTAGCTTCTATACGGGAATCGATACATTACAGCACACTGAACTCAAAAAACTTTGTCACCATTTTTTCCGAGCATGATGACGTCATTTTTATGCTAATTATGTGTGACGTCATCATGTAAACGCCCATTTTTCAGGAAAAAAATTATAAAATCTACCACAAAGAAGAAAAACATGTTAAAAATCATGAAAAGTAGATAGTTAGCTTAACTATCCAGAAACGATTTAGGCTAAATTTCAAACCAAAGCTTTTCTTAGCTTATAAGGGATTTAAAAATATGAGCTAAAAAACGTTTAAATTGCAAAATTGATTATTTGTAGCATCTCAATATTCTGAATTTGTTGAATTATTGTAGTTTATGCAAGGTTTGATAATATTGACATATTTTGATGTGAAATACAGGATTTCGTGTCATAATATTCAAGTAAAATAAATAAATTGAGTGTAAATAATGATTTTAATTAGACCGGGCTTCCTGTGGAATTTGGTTAATTAAATGGAATCAAGTGATCTACCACGAATTTGAGATCGGAAATTTCTGTGTTAATAAGAATTAAATTCCTTTCTGTGCCATTGGTCCAGACCATGCTATAGAGCATGTAAACGAGATCATGAAGATCAGAGGAGGCCTAAAGGATCTAACACAGCAACCTGAAGCCGTGGATAGGTGGTTCCTTATTGCACCTGAACTTAGTCGTCTTGCAACCCAAGCAGAGGTTCTTGTTGGTTCAATGTCAGTTCATACATTAACTCATCATCACAATCTATCTGATGCTGTCATCCTATGCTACAAGACATGCTCCACGAATTCCGGACTTCCGGTGGAATCATGATGCATGCCGGGAAGTTCAGACCGAAAAAGTGGGCACCAAATACCAAACACCATACATTCTTTACTATGAATACAAGTTTTTGTACGCCTTTTTATCTCATTGCCTGGGAAGCTCTGACATCATTGAAGATGACGTCTCAAGATCATTAGAGCTCTTTATGTGTCAGTTATATTTACCCTCTACCAGTATAGCAACAGTTAAGGAACTGTGTTGGTTCTTGTTCAGCAAACGGCAGTACACTGATGAAAAACTACCGCCAACACAAGCAGTGCTGAAACAGATGATCCAGAGAGCAAACTATGTTACGTTGGTCTGGAAATGCTGTGACGTTGCATGCCCTGTTCTTCCTAGTCCAACTTCTCATGGCTGGAATCAATACGGAAATCAGTTACAGCCTATTCCATCTACATTTCTTCCTGCACCAAACGCTGTGCTTGAGTTGGAAAAGTCTCATTGCAAAGGAAAGTGCACAACCATGAAATACTCATGCAGGAAGTACAACTTAAAATGTTTAGATATGTGTGCGAACTGTGACTCTGAATATGAAAACAAAGACGTAGATCCTCCCATTGAAGATGCGGAAGCGAAGACGAGGAAGACCTGGAGCTAGATCTAGCACATGAAAGAATTAAGGTATCAGGATATGATTAGGACCCCTATGCGCGCTACCTCAAATTTCGCACGTGCTTTACAATATTTTGCCATAAAAGTATACATTTTCTGAAAGCTAAATAAATGTAGTTTTCGAATATCGATTTATAGTCTGTTTTGGAACACAAACAAACCAAATTTGTGTTCAAAGTGGCATTCTACCGCACTTCATTCAACTACTTCCCACAGGGTCCGAATTTCCTCTATGTCGATCAAAATTACATTAGCATATTCTGTTGATAATGAGTTTCAAAAAAGTCTCTCAGATTTTTGATATCTTTTATAGATCGTGCCTTAAATCCAGAAGTTTAAAATGTCGGTGGTTATGATTGCAAAATAGACAACATATTTTGAATGAAAAAACATTTCAAAAATCTGAGACACCGTTTTTTAGATCGTATTGTTATTTATCATAATCCAAAGTGTCAGTTTGATCCAATGTAAACCGAAAGAGCTACAATGTTTTTAAAACCATTTTGGTCACACAAAAACTGCAGAGAAAGCCAACAACTTTTTTTGTGTTGCGAAACAGAGAATTCCATATTGATTTTTAAAAACTATGTTTATTTAGTGCGAAATTATGGTCGGGAGTAAAGTAATCTCGAAAGGCCTCAAACGTATCCTGATACCTTAAGACAAAACCTGTTGAGACAAAAATGTTTTTTTTTTCCTTCCAAATTACTCGACTTGTAGATAGATTACAAATGTGTTTAGCTTCTCCCGCAATATATTGGAGACGCCACATGCATATAGAAAGAACCACTTCATTTTCAAAAGTGCCTTAAAAACATTTTCTAAAGAAAATGTTTAGCTTCTCATAGCTATTCACATGTATCTTATGTTTTTTCTTTAAAAAATCGCATATTGATATTATATGGTAGAGAAAGTTTTTTATTGTGAGGGAATACTATTGTATGACGTCATCACCTAATTAGCATAAACATCAGTCAGCACAAAGTCTGGAAAACACTGTGCTCTACTTTTATTGTCATTATTGCCATAAAACTACACATTCTAGATGCGTTAGTTTGCCAAAAGTACTTACATTACTTCATTTTATAGCGATTGTACTGTTACATGATGCATCATAAATAATTAGCATAAAAATGACATCACCATGCTCGGAAAAAATGGTGACAAAGTTTTTTGAGTTCAGTTCTAATGTATCGATTCCCGTATAGAAACTAAAATGATCAGAAACTTCCCACGGAATAAAACATGGCCCCACACTACTAGGAGAATTCCCTAGTGAATGGCAAAAAAACAAATGTCATTCCTCTTTTTAAAAAAGACGATCGTCAAAACAAAGTTAACTATTGTCCAATGTCCCTTCTTCCTTCTCTTTCCAAACTGTTAGAGAGGGTAGTGTTAATTCAGTTATATAATTATTTGATTGAGGTTAATGATCTAAACCCTTTACAATCATTAATCAATTGCTTTTTATTGTTCATTCCATTTATTCAGCGTTGGAGGAGCGAAAGGAAATCCGTATGGTTTTCCTTGATATCAGTAAAGCCTTTGACCGTGTTTGGCATAGTGGTTTGATTCACAAATTAGAATCACTTGGGATAAAAAACCCACTTTTAAATTGGTTTCAAAGCTATTTAAGCAATAGATATCAGCGTGTTGTAATTGACAGTGAATGTTCTAATTGGGTCAGAATTGAGGCTGGTGTTCCTTAAGGTTCTGTGCTCGGTCCTTTGTTGTTCCTCATTTTCATTAATGATATATCTAACTCGTTAGCTACAAACTGTTTTCTTTATGCAGATGATACTACTCTTTTTGAAGTTGTTGAGAATCCACTCATTTCGTCTGCACATTTAAACAGTGATATCATAAGAAAGCTGCATGGGCTGATAAATGGCAAGTAACAATGAATGCTGACAAAACTAAATCTATTGTGTTTTCTACTAAACAAGTTAAGCCTTTTCATTCTCCTTTAATGATGAAAGGCAAGATTATTGAGGCCCTTGATAGTCACTCGCACCTAGGCTTAATTCTATCTTCAAATTTGTCTTGGCGTGAACACATATTTTATATCCATCAAAAAGCATCCAAGCGGGTGCATATGTTAAAATGCTTGAAGTTTAAACTTAATAGGGATATTCTGATCACTCTGTACAAATCGTTTATTAGACCTATTTTCGAATATGCGGATTGTGTTTGGGATGGTTGCAGCCAATATCTTTTAAAACTTCTTGACAATTTACAATACAATTGTGCTATCATCACAATTGGGGCATTGAAAGGTACTAGTAGAGAACGAGTGTTAAAAGAATTGTCTTGGGAAGACCTAAGAACCAGTAGACTTTTTCATAAATTGACTTTGTTTTATGAGATTGTGAATGGCCTCACGCCTAATTATTTACATCAATTATTGCCACCAAAGATCTGTGAAATTTTCAAGTTTTCATTGAGAAAAGGATATGATTTTTCCTTGTTTAAGGTAGATACCGAAAGGTTTCAAAAGTCTTTTTATCCATCTTCTGTTGTTGTTTGGAATTCTCTGGAAGAATCCACGAGAAATTCAACCTAACTGTCTTTGTTTAAGAATATGATATTCTCCTTATATTTCCCTTATCATTATAATAAAATCTACAACATTTCTTTAACTCGTTATGTGTCAATACTTCACACAATACTGCGCCTTGGTCAATGTGCATTAAATTTCTATTTATTTAAAATAAATTGCAGCTCGAGACAGGAATGTGAATGCCAACTAGGAGGGATAGAATCAATTACGCATTATTTCTTATCTTGTCCCCGGTATTCTGCTCAATGTGCCACTTTGCTTTCCTCTGCTGCACAAACATTTCCAAACTTGCAAATTCGTTCAAACAAGAAAAAAAATAATTTCTTGTTGCACGGTTCTGAAAAATAATCATTTCGTCAAAATTCCTTATTTTTTAAAGCCCTTTAACAATTTATTTTAGATTCTAGACGATTCTAAATGCCATGGCTTGATTATATTATTTATCTTACTTAATCAATTCCTTACTCACTTAGAATTACTTATTTTGTATAAGTTTCTTCTTAATAGTTTTTCCTCATTTTTTCTTCATTCCTTATGTATTTTTAAATATTGTATTTTCCTTATGTATTTTTAAATATTGTATTTTCCAATTATTGTATATTCCTTGTTGTAATTATCGTATTATGTCCCATATTCAGATTCAAGATTAATTAACTTTTATTTGTAAAATAGTCAGTGAGCCTCCTCGATGAGCATTCGCTCTTGGGGTAAACTGAAGAATATATAAAAAAATTCTAAATAAAAAAGTGTCTAAATGTCTAAATAAATTTTTTTTTAAATATTCGAAATAGACTAAATTGGTTAGACTTAAATGAGAGACAAATAATTTAATTATAGATCATGATGTTTGAAGTTTACCACAAAGCTTCAAATTATCTCAATTTATTATTCCAACCGAATTTTTAGAGGCAGCAATTCTGACTTCCTGCCTCCCTTACCTAACACAAATCGCGGTGCTGTTGCCTGGAATGAATTGCCAAATGAATTATGAGAGCTTAGCAGTCTAAGAAACTTTAAAGTAACTCTTGCATGGATGTAGAATGCTGACTAGCTCATTACTTTTCATTATTACAATTCCATTTAGTTAGATAATGTTTTTGTTAGGTAAATTATTACTTTTTATATTATTAAGCATACATAGTCTATTTAGATTTTATTTGTTTAGATTATACTTATACTTTGTAAGCACGGCATGTCTGAAAATCAACTTACTTAGCCATCTACTGTGGATAAATAAAGGTAATTGATTGATTGATTAATTAATTGATTGATTGATTGAGCATACATAAAGATAAGCACCTTCATGGTCTCAAGTTCCTTCAGATAGGAAGACGACCCATTGTGGATATACTTATTTGCGTAGATCAGTCCCATCTACATTGCTCATTACAGGAGGTTAAGGTGACCCAAGTGAACCCATAGCCAGTCTCACACCTCTTGGGTGGACATGTATTGGACACCCAAAGACTAACAGAACAGCACCATAAACAAACTTCACATTCTGTCAACAACACCCTGGAGAGTTAAACCACCTTGTTTTTGGGAGATAGAAGAATCACAGCTGAGTAAACTAGTCAAGCCAGATGAGGAGCAAGGAAACAAGATGCATTGTAGTCACTAACATATAGTAATGGTCACTACTTTGGGAATACCATAAGACAAGTCTACACTACCAAACAATCATGACATGGCACTACAACAAACTTGCTAATGTAAGAAGAGACATTGAGAAGCAGAAAAGATTGTCAGAAAAGGAGATCCTTGAAATAAAGAAGAAAGTGATGGAAGGGACGCCAAAACAAGATGGTGTAAATAACCATGACAAAGACACCAGCATGGAAGAAAGAGCTTCTGAAGAGGCAAGACACGGAGACGAGAGTGCAAGCGTGAGACGGATAAGTGAGGAAGACACGAACTTCGCCGAAACAACTGGTGAAGTAAGCTTGAGGAATGACATTTTGATTAAATGGCAAGAAATCAAATATCTAAGTGTGGAAGAAAGACCCCAGCTACCAAAACTGAACAAAACCAAGAAAGTAATAGGACTGATAGACCGTGCAAATAAAGCACTGGACGAAATAAGGAAAACCAAAGGAGAACTCAACGTCTCAGATATTAACCAGTTATACTATGCAACAGCTACAGTCATAACTGAGCATACTGGGTTGAGGCAGAAAAAGAGAAGGATCAAGAAAAAACAACCTTCATGGAAAGAGAGAATGATGAAAACTATACAGAAAAAAAGGAAAGATCTATCGGTTTTGGCTGAGATATCGCTTAACAGGTTATCTGATAGAAAAAGAAAAAACATCATGGCGAAGTATTCAATTAACACAGTCGACAAAATCCCTGAAGTAATGGAACAACTCAAACAGCAAATACAAGCTAAAGCTCAAAGAATGCGAAGGTTTGAAAAGAGAAGCAGTTTACTCAAAACAAAATGTTTAGAGAAGACACCAAGAAATTGTACAGGGAGCTTGGAAAAAAGCAGATAACGGTAGAAGAACCACCAACGTTAGAGAAAGTTGAAGAATTCTGGAAAGAAACTCTAGAGCAAGAAAAAGGTTATAACGAACAAGCAGAATGGATAAAAAGGACAGAAAGTCAAAACAGCAAGATCAAAGAGCAGACATGGAGCAACATTACACAAGCAGAAATCGCATCTGTGTTAACCAAAGCAGGCAACTGGAAATCTCCTGGTCTGGATCAAATTCACAACTTCAAATTCAAGGGATTACCTACCTCCTCCCAAAGACCGAGGAAACAAAGGAAGCAAAAAATTACAGACCAATAACCTGTCTGTCTACCATGTACAAGCTCATGTCATCAATCATGACAAGTCGAATTTATCATCATCTGGAGACCAACAAACTCTTACCAAAAGAGCAAAAAGGATGCAGAAAAGGATCCTATGGATGCAAAGATCAGCTCTTAGTAAATAAGATGATACTTGAAAATTGCAAGCAAAAAAAGAAAAATCTCAGTACAGCATGGATTGATTACAGAAAAGCGTTTGATAGTGTCCCTCATCCATGGATATTAAAGACCTTGCAGCACTTAGCAACATGTTAAATAGCACAGAATGTGGATACAGCGTTGAAAACGTGAAGGTGGAACATCTCTTCTACGTAGATGATCTAAAGCTGTATGCAAAAGACGACAACCATCTTGAAACACTTCTCCACACTGTACACCATTTCAGTAACGACATCAACATGAGATTTGGCCTCGACAAGTTTGCCAAAGCTACTTTCAAGAAAGGTAAATTAACGAAGAAATCGAACATCCAACTTGATCTTGACACAGTCATTACAGAACTTGACCAAGAGAAAACGTACAAGTACCTAGGCATTGATGAAAGTGATGGAATACAGCATTCCAAGATGAAAGAAAAAGTGAGGAAGGAGTACTATCGAAGACTCAGATTGGTACTACAAAGTGAGTTGAACGCAGCGAATAAGATCCAGGCTGTTAACACCTTAGCTGTGCCTGTAGTATCATACAGTTTCAACATAATCAACTGGAAGTTAAGTGAGATCAAAAGATTAGACACAAAGACAAGGAAATATCTAACAATGAACCGTATGCATCACCCTAAAGTGGATGTTGACAGATTATATGTAAAAAGGAAAGAAGGAGGTAGAGGACTCGTCCAGATAGAAAATTCGTACAAAATATCAACTATCGGCCTGGACATGTACCTGAAAGAAAACCAAGAATGTCTTCTACGTCTGGTCTCTAAGCATGAAAACAACAAAAAGATGTACTCAATACACAAAGAAAGCAAAAGATTCAAAGCTGAAACTGCCGAAGCAAATGTTACAGAATCTTTACCGAAAGAAAAAGACGTTTCCAGCATCGAAAAAGCACGAAGAATAAAGACCACCTACAAAGACCATCTGCAAACGGAACAACGTGAAAAGTGGGAATCTAAACCCCTTCATGGCCAATACAAAAGGCAAGTGAACAAAGCAGTTGTGGACAAACAGAGAACACACAGTTGGTTGAAATGAACAGGCTTAAAGACAGAGACAGAGGGACTCATCATAGCAGCACAAGATCGGACACTGGCTACAAGGTACTATGAGAACAAGATCATAGGAAACTATCGACCACATTATATCAGGCTGTCCTGTTCTCGCAAAGAAAGAGTTCATAGAAAGACACAATAAAGTTGGGACATATGTCCACTGGAAGCTTTGCAAGCAGTATGGATTCGACGTATGCAGGAAATGGTATGAACATGACCCTGAAAAAGTAATGGACAACAATACAGCAACAATTTTATGGGACATGCAAGTACACACGGACAAAACCATCAAAGCTAACAGACCGGACATCATAGTCAAGAACAAAGTAGAAAAACGATGTTTTCTAATTGATGTTTCAATCCCAGCGGAAAGAAATGTGCCCTTAAAACAGATAGAAAAACTCTCCAAATACAAAGATCTAGAAATAAGAAAAATGTGGGGTATGGAAACAAAAACCATACCTATTGTTATTGGGGCACTTGGGTTGATACACAAAGGACTTGAAAAGTATGTCAATAAACTACCAGGAGACATTCCTATCGCAGAAATGCAGAAGATTGCCCTCCTAGGAACTGCTCACATCATCAGGAGAACTCTTATGATTAATTGATTTTTTTTTTTAATTTTTTATTTAATCCACTTTCAATTGTGAAAGTGAATACATTCTAGTTTTCCCAAAGTTTAAGGATGGGACTTGGTAAGCTAAGAATTTTGTAAGCAAAACATTAAGCAATTTGGAAATAAATAAATAAATAAATAATAATAATAATAATAACAATAATAATAATAATAATAATAATAATAATAATAATAATAATAATAATAATAATAATAATAATAATAATAATAATAATAATAATAAACAATTGTAAATCTCACTATTATCAGGTAATTTACGATTGACTACTTGGACACACACATATATATATATATACTTTAGGACGAGAAAGCTAAAGAATAAAATACAAAGGAAAAAAAAAGCAATTCAATCAAGGGGATCTAATACTTCAAGAGTTCTGGATCTAGCCATTCCTTATTTCTTCTGCAAAAGACAAAAGGTAGATCTGATGACTATTTCAGTTATTTTTCTTATTACATATTTTTGTTGTTTTCCTTTCAATCCTAATTCGTTTAACATAGTGAGGAAATCAGATGATTCCTTGGCAAAAACACCTAAAGTACTTACTGACAAGTTGATAAATTTTAATTTCTTGAATTGATTACTATGCTTATTTACGAGCTCGGCATATTTACGATTTTTACGAACAACATTATTATTAAGGTTAGATTCGAAGCCAACTGTTAGTTCCAAGATGTAAAGGCATTTTTTTGGAATGTTCAGGAGTAAGTCAGGTCGCAGATTTTCGCCAGTTATGACTGATGGGCTTGCGAATCCAGGGAGATCGACGTATAGGGTTGAGCTCCTTGTGATTGGAAGGTGACAGGCGAGAAAATGACAGAGTTATAACGCCAAGTGAAGCGGCCTTGTTCGAGGTACGTTTTACAACCAGCTACTACATGAAGGAGAGTTTCAGGCATGAGGCATGATGAACAGTCAGAGTTTGAAGATATGCTCCATCTGCTGAGATTTTTGCGTGTCGGTAAAGTGTTATTGATATAACGGACTGAGAAGTTGAAGATGTTTTTACACTGGATGAATTTGACTGAAGGAGGGCAGATATTCAGACCAAACTTGTTGCGTGTGAGGAAGACGTTGCTAAGTGTTCCAGAAACAGGAAGTTCGAGCCATTTACGCAGATATTTGTTCACTTCAGAATCGAGGTTTTCTGTGCTCCATGTTTTAGATAAATCAGCGACAGTTAGATGCCAGGATATTTTTGAGAGGACATAGCGGCTATACAACCATCATTTCATCAACCATCATTTCATTGATGAGGGATGTCAATTCCGATTTATGTTGTTGATTTGTCATATCAAAATCGAAGTATCTTCCTAGATATCGGAACGATTCTCCAATTTTGACACAGGGCACGAGATCATTTTAATCAGGAGTTTTGGCAAATACTGAGCTGATTTGGTAAGATATTTCTTGATTCCACTGTCTGCACTTTTTTTTTTTTCTTAAATACTTTTTATTACCAACAAAAATACGTTTTACAATACAACCAACACATTTTTTACAACTTTATGAGTCGCACACTAGGTGTGTTACTCTAGATGATATGGTATTTTGGCACTATTATTATTTACAACTTTATGAGTCGCACACTAGTTGTGTTACTCTAGATGATATTTTGACACTATTATTATTTACAACTTTATGAGTCGCACACTAGGTGTGTTATTCTAGATGATATTTTGACACTATTTACAGGTTGTTTACTGAGTTATTATGATTTTATGAAAGTGAAATAGGAATACCTATATATTTTTACAAACCTCACAGACTATACAACATCTACTCCACAAAACTATTCAACCTCTACAACAACGAAGGACTTTTTACTAAATTGAATGAAGACTTGTTAATATTTTTTCATACTTTTTGAAATGTGTATCTAGTTTTCCATTATTTTTTGCGATTGCATACTCAATACTTTCATATTCCTGTAGTTTTGTTTGGAAGTTTATCAATTTAGGGATAATTCCTTTTGTTCGGTAGAAATATAATAAAAATTTATGGAGCAAAAAAAGAAATTCATTTATAGTTTCATTATCGCTGCCTAATATAACATTTGTTAAATTTAGATCTGGAAGTTTTATACCTTCTGTTTGTAACCAGTTTTTTATCTCAATGTAAAAACGTTTAGAAAAGTGACATTCTACAAAAAAAATGTTCCATTGTTTCATTTGTAGTTTGACCAAAAACACAATTTGGAGAATCTATTAATTTAAATTTATAAAGGTCTTTATTGAGAAAAAGGCAGTTATTCAAAATCTTATATTGGAAATCTCGCAGCTTAATATCGTTAGTAACAAGATACACTCTTTGATAGACTTCTGGCCACTCAATGTCTGGAATACCCAATTTATTTGAAATATATTTTTGGGATGTTTGGTTCCTAAATTTCTTTTTAATTATTTCCCAATACACCATTTTATTTTTCACTTTAGCAAAAGGGATATATTCACCTGATATTTTTATACTTTTCATTACGCTTATTTGAGAGTGAGGTAGAGGTTCCAAATTTTGTGTGTTTTTAAGTGTTCTTTTCCAGACCATTGGTAATGCTGCTATTAAACTTCTCCACGTAAAATATTCAGATTCACACCATTTCCCTTTTTCTTTGATACTCTCCCATTTCGGGCCGTCTGTGCAATCCCAGATGTCCTGTATGTTAATTATTCCTTTTTTAATAAACTTCCTAATATCATAATGATGTATATCTAACTTAATGAATTTGTTAAACCAAATGGGTTGGCGGAGAATTTCTTCCGGTTTCTCGACTATGCATTCACTCACTTTACTCCAACTATTGATGATTTCTTTATAAAACTCGGGAATACGTTAATTGTTGATTTTTATCGGATCAAAGTTTTCCCCTATAATTTCGAGGCCACCGGCAGCCTGCTCAAAGATGACATTTGCAAAACCCTTCCAAAAATTACTATTATGGCGATCTAGCAATTTAAATGCCCATTTAACTCTATTTGTCTCTATCATTGTTTCCAGGTCTGGCAATCTTATTCCTCCTTCACTTAAATTTCCTATCAAAGTTTGGTATTTTATTTTTGGCTTTCTCCCTCTCCATATAAACCTAACAATCTCTTTTTGTACGTTTTCAATGAACTTTTTTGGGATAGAGAGGTTTGAACATATATATAGTAATTGCGAGATGGCTAAGGAACGAATAACATGAACTTTTCCATAAATAGTCAAGTTACGTGTCTTCCATAGCGATAAGATAGATTTAAAGTTTTCATATTTCTTCATGAAATTGTTGTTATGCATAAGAGCCTTACTATGAGAAAAAAATATTCCAAGAATTTTTGTACCGTCAGATCGAAAATCTATCTTTTTAATTGTCTCTATATCGTTTAGATTTTTACCTTCTTTTCTGACCCATCCGATTTCAGATTTCGTTAAGTTCAATTGTAAAGAATAATAATACTTGAATCTGTCCAGACAGCGCAAGATCTCTTTGACGGAGTCTATATCCATCAAACAAAAGGTAGCATCATCTGCGAATAAGACTAATTTAGTTTGTTTTGTTTCATGGTTAATTTGTATGCCTTTTATTCTTTCATTGTTTTGGATCAACTGAGCCAATATTTCAATGGTCAATATGAACAAGTATGGGGAGATTGGATCCCCTTGTTTTGTACCCTTTTTTATATCTAAGAAATCAGAGGCTGTTCCATTGTTAAGAATACAACTTTGAGAGTTTAAGAGTAGTATTTTAATCCAGCTAATGAACTCATTTCCGAATCCGAAATGTTGTAATACCGCTAAAATAAAATTATGCTCGATCGAATCAAACGCTTTTTTGAAAGTCTGCTGCAAATACAATATATGATTGGTCATCTCTCATTTCCGTATAATCAAATAAATCCGCAATAAACCTTATAGGGTCGTTTATATTTCTCCCTTTCACAAAAGCCGACTGGTTTGGATGTATTAAATTAGGTAATACGTTGACTAACCTAGTACAGAGGGCCTTACTACATATCTTCACATCAACATTTATTAAGCTTATTGGACGCCAATTTTCAATCAAGCGCACATCTTTATCAGGTTTTTCCAATAATGTTACACAAACTTGATTTTGTGAAGCTGATAAGGAACCGATTTTAAAACTATGGTTCAAACTGTCGACTACCATTTGGCCAAGTTCATTCCAGAACGTCACATAAAATTCTTTACTTAATCCGTCCATTCCAGGAGTTTTATTGTCTCCCATTCCTTTTAAACTATCAAAACATTCTTTATTTGTTAATAGGTGTCCACATTGTTGTCTTTCTATCTCTTCCAACTTTGGTGTATCTACCTTTTCCAAAAATTGAAGGCACCTCTCGACTGATATGTCATTTTTTGAAGAATAAATATTTTTGTAAAAGGTTTCTAATCTCTTTAATATGACTTGGGGATCCACTACTTCTTTATCATCTTCTAAAAGTTTTATCACCTGTGTTTTTGCTTTACGCTTTTTTTCTAGGGTCAAAAAATATTTACTTCTCTTCTCACCATGCTCAAACCATTTTACTTTAGACCTAATTATTAATCCCTTTGTGATGTAGTCACTGAGCATGTCCAGCTCTCTTTTTGCTTTTTCATAATCTTTGAGAAGCTTGTCATTGGAATACCAGTTTTCTGTTTGTTCTATTTCTTTTATTTTATTTTCAAGTTCTTGGTATCTATTTCTATTGTGTTTTGCCTTTGTTTTTGCAAACCTTATTGATTCTTTTCGAATTTCATATTTCATAAGCTCCCATTGTGAATGGGGATTACAAATACCGCTTTCTTTTAACTCGATTTTAGTTTTATCTATTAGTGTTTTAATCGTTTGAACATAGCTTTTGTCTAGGAGTAGTGAATTATTGATTTTCCAAAATGCTGGTCCTTTAGAATATTTTGGAAGAGATCTTAACTTAAGAGTTATAGCCGAGTGGTCTGTGGCTGGTGTTGGAATAATATCGGTATCATGAACTAATGGTTGCAATGGGTCTGATACATAGAAATAATCAAGTCGTCTAAATAAAGTCTCATTCTTAGTTGAGACCCTTCCTTGCCCCTTTCCGCTCCATGTAAAACGTATTGAATCAGGATTTCTTATCCGCCAAATGTCACATAAGTCCAATTCCTCTGTCAGAATATGCAGTTGCTCAATAGATCCTATTTTCAGTTTTGGGTTTCCTCCTGAAGCTTCCATTTTTATACTTTGTATAAAATTAAAATCTCCTCCCCATATAATCGACGTGTCAATTGGTGCATCGACTTCTTCAATGTTTTTATAAATGAACTTAAGGAATTCAATTTGACTATACTCATCGTTCGGAAAGTACGAATTTACTAACGAAAAGCTATTTCCTTGAATCTCGCATAATAATATCATTAATCGACCTTCGTTGTCTATTGTTTGCGAAATAATTTTGTGTTCTAATTTTTCTCCCAAAAGGATGGCTACCCCTCTACTATGTGTAGATCCATGGGAAAACCTCACAGCACCCCTAAAAACTTGTTTCCATTTCTCCTCACTCTCTATATTACTATGCGTTTCTTGCAAAAACGTAATACCTAAATTACTTCCATGCTTTGCAAGCCAATTAAACATCTTTTTCTTCTTTTTAAAGTCTTGCATTCCACGAACATTAAGTGAAATTAAATCTACATTCAAGTCCATTCTTTAGATAAGAATATCTGTTGCTTAACTATCCAAAAAGTCCCAATCACTGACATCAAATAACAATCAAACGCACATTTAACAAACAAGAGACTAACAATAACCACATCAAGCAATACTCGCTTCGTTAAAGATACATGAAGAGGGATTACGCCCACTACCGTGCGCTTTCCATTTAACAATACGCCACAAAAGCACATCCATTAATATCCCGGTTTCCAAAAACCCCTACCTCAAATTCTTACCATCGGCATTTTTATGAGATTGGTTTCAGAAATAAGTTTGATTGCAGAGCTTAGTTAATTATTTGCAGCCAACAAATGATTAAGTTAAAGTTTCTAGAGTATCAATACTTATCTTTCTTTTTATACATAAAGTTCCTCTAAGTCTAACTCTTGGTTGATTCTATAGGCCTTCTCATCGCGATTCTTCTTCACAAAAATTTTACCGTCGATGGTCCATGTGCTATACCACTTGTATATCTTTGCCCTTTTGCGCACCTCTGCGAATAAGACTCTTCTTTGTTTAGTAAGATTTTCATTAATATATACCTTTAGCGCTCCGTTTAGATTACTGTTATTTCCTCTGTAATTCTTCATTTTCCATCTGGCCTCGTACATGTTTTTCTTGTCGTCGTAGGTTTTAAATTTGACGATTATCGGCCCTTATCGACCCTTACAATCATGTTAGCCCACTGACACCAGATGGTAAAGCGATTGAGAAGGTGCTGATTTTCATTCTCTTGGCTGCTGATTACAGCTGCATCATCTGCAAACTGGAACCCGTGGATTGGATTTAAGAATTTGAGGGAGAAACCAAATTGTCGATATTTATCTGCTTTGATATGTTGGATGAAAGTGTTGAAGCACATGTTGAAGAGAAGAGGGCTAAGGCAGTCACCTTGGAGCACACCACGACCAACTCGTACGAAAGGAGTACTGAATTCTGATGTGATTATTGAAGTTTTGAAATCGGTGTACAAGCTGTGGACGAGGTTTTTCATATGATCAGGGATGTGATGATAGTCTAGGACAGTTTGGATTAGATTGTGGTGAACCTCACTGAATGCGTTTTTGAGATTGAGTAAGGTTATGACAAGCGATCGTTGTTTGATGCGTGCCTTACTGATGATATTGGCCATCTGTGCAGTGTTCAAGAGTTCCAGAGAGATTAGGCGTAAAACCTTTTTGGATGTCATTTTCAATGAATTTGTTGACAGCTAGGAAGGGGAATATGCTATTTCGAAGACATGATGTGAAGACTTTCAAAGGTATAGATTCCAGGGTGATTGGACGAAAGTTGACAGGATTATCTGTGCTTCCTTTTTTATGGATTAGGATGGTACACGCTCTCTTCCATTCAGTAGAAATAGTACCAGAGGACCAAACTGTGCTTATAATTTCATGGAGGTAAGTGTGTAGATAAGGACATCTCTTGAAGCATATGATAGAAATCTGATATAAGGGGCAGGGGCAACCAGAAGCTTTCATCTTCCGAATAACATTAGTGACTTGTTTAAAAGTAGGAGGTTCAAGGTCAAAAGGCTCTTCAGGTTCAGATAGTTTTGGGATCCAACTTGGAATATGAAACAGTTTATTTGGGTTGATTGATGCCAATGTTTTCTTGAAGTAAGATGTACATTGAGCCATAGAAAAGGATGGGAACAAAGCATCTTTCCTGTTTAAAACGCTTTTAACATAGCCCCAGAAGTTTTTACTAATGTACTTGTCGTGATTAAACCTATCGTCGCCATTATCTTGAGCCAAGGTTTGCCGTTTAGTATTCAGTTTGTCACGCAAAGCACGCAACACGTATTTTATTTCCTCAATGTTACCGTTGCTGTTCTTAAGTTCCTTTAGAGATTTCTTTAATTCTTTCACTGTGAAATCTTTATATTTTACTGCTAAGTTTTTATTATCAGCCTTTTGGACTTTTCCAAAATTAGTAGCAAAATAGTTGTAGATAACGTCATTTAAGAGCTTGATATTTGAATTCAGATCCTGAGGCCTGATTGGTGCATTAAGTTGAAGAACCATTTTGAAATAGTCATTAGCCGTTGACCATTCTGAATCAGATTTTGGTAGATTTATTCCTTCTTTAAGTCCTGGAGTATCATTTAAAGCATCTTCCGTATGTACCTCAGCAGTAGTATGAGAGTCTGTATCCTGTAATAATTCTTCCTGGAGATCTTGCCGAAGTTCATCACCCAAACCATGCACGACTCTACAGCTACGCTGGTGCATTTTCAAACCACGATTACCTTTACAAAGCTTTCCACAGCAGCATTTGATTACATTAGAGTTTGCAACAGGACCTGGAGAATGAATAACATGTACTTGCCATTTCACACTGTTGATACGACCTTGTTCTGCTTGGTCGACTCGTTGTTTACAACGCCATGAATGGCGGCCTAGCGTGACGAAGTCTTTTCCACAAAACAATCAGACGACACAAATCAGGAATAATATAACTTGAACGAATCATGATCCAAAACTTGTTACTACCTTAAAAACATGAAATTGATTAAAAATAACTGTGTTTCAAGTAAGAAAGAAGCATTAAAACAGCAGACACGTACAGAGCACGACTTAACGGCTCTGCTCGGATAATAAAAAAAATAAAATAATAATAATAATAATAATAATAATAACTTTATTGGAGAGGGTACACCATTACCAGGCTGATAATTTTCAGGTGGTCCTCATAACTATAGATATACAATATATATAAAATTTTAAAATATTATAGAATCTGATGTAATGATCGAAAAAATATTACTTAGTACTTGGAAGATGAGAGAAAATAGGAACTGAGCACAATAGGATCTGAATATTTTCTTGTCCAGATAGAACTTTTAGACAGTGTGATGGTTTAAAATGGTACCGATTATGGTTAACACATGAGTTGAAGTTCGTTTTGTTAGATGAAGTTATATCAAAAAGAAGTATTAGGTAAACTATTTGGAGAGCCAGGAACAGCCCTCTGACCGCCATGTTGACATCTTATCTCTCTCAACTTCACTAGTGGCTCTTCAAGCTAATTAATACTCTATTTGTCAGATACTATAAGCATATTTTGTACCTGACAATGGATCAGATGTTTTGTACAAAACGTTGACATCTAGTTTTATCCCCCAAAAAAAACTCCATTCCCGAGATTGTCTCATTTTTCAGTCGCTTGTTTCTTCTAATATTTAGTTAGTCTTTACATAAAAGTGATTTAAGTAAGTTTAAGATGCATATTAAGGGTATTTTAAATGCGAAAGAGATTTAAGGGGTTTAACTACAAGATTAAAGTCTATGTAAAGTCCTTCATACATTTACTTTAAATTTAAATGTACATTAAAAGCCTTTCTTTTTGGGAAGGGAAACTCACGATCAGGCAACAGACTTACTTTAATTTAAAGTAAACCAAAAGTTATAATAAGTAGTTCCTCTAGGATAAGGCATCCTTCATATCTTTGAACTGCAAACATAAATGCCACTCACCATTAAACAGTTTTAAGTTCTAGATATGGTATGGCAGTACCAATAAGTTATATATATGCAATCATTTAACTTACAAATTTACCTAATATCTTCAAAGTCTCCTGCTACTGAGGCTTGTTTATGTAATCTACTGTCCAGGCAATCCGACCCCGCATAAGCTGTCTGTGGTTTTCTCAGGCTACATTGGATTTCAAAACCTCCTTGTGTGCATCCCGTTTATAACTTAACTTTTTGTTCTTCTTCTGATTATGAAATTGGAGTTGTTTTGTAGTCAAAGTCAGCAGTCCTCATTTTACGAAACCTATTGTAAGCCCTATAAGGTACTCGCACAATGCCGCTGCTAAGAACCCGCATATTCGGAGTTCAACAGCTTGATTGCGAAAACTAAGTGAGCTGACTACCTCGAATAAAACTTCTCATTGTCCATTCAATGTCTTTGAATAACACAAAGATAGAACAAGCCAACTTTTTGTCATAGTTTGGACTGAAATCCATCTAATCCAAACTATAAACAATTCAGTAAATTATTACACTGGCGGGAAGTTTGCACGCATTGTTGTGGCTTATCAGATTTCATTTTATTGACATTGATCACGAGCACAGTACGTGGCTTATTGTGCCACTGTCCATATGATTGGCTAAGTAACCCAATCCTTCAATTCAATTCTGGATTTCAAAATCTAAACCGCACTCGAATCCTGAGTGTAATTATTATAAAGGTTCTTTACAATACTAGACGGAAAGTGTATACGTATGGAGAGCAAACAAACAACAGGAAGAGTCTTTGCTGGCTTCGAGTCTATAAATTCGAAAAGAAAGTAAGATAATCATAAAGAAACTGTAGTTGTGTTCAGTGATATATTGCCAGTATATCCTACATTTTGGGCAGGAGAAGTGAAAGTAACGTAACATATATTTAACACAGTTATTTCAACTCTTGCTTCTCTGCTTTAGCCTGCGTGCAGCCCGACTTTAACTCTGGTTATGACGGTCTGCGAATCAGCGCAAGATTCCTTGTTCTGGTTGCACGATTATACAAAATAGACTTTGATTGGCTGCTATGCCAATTCATTCTTACACGCGTTCTGATTGGTTCGTCAAAGAATGATCTGCAGAAAGATAGACCGAACACTGACAGATATCTGTCAATATTGATGAGTAACGATTTGCCGCGGTATTCAACGACTTTCTTAGCGATCCAAGTTTGGCGTTAGTTTCGGTGTTTTACTACAGAAATTTTGTATTATATTTCCTTAGAAGATTTTGAAGATAAATAATGCAAATAATGGATAGAATTGTCAGAGGAAGGAATTATCTTATACGAATGGTGTGACAATATGTAATTAGAGTAGTGATTTAAACAACAAAGGTCAACAAACAAGTAGACATAATATTCAACGGTCAAAACAGTTGATATATCTTGAAACTGTTCTTCTCGGTTAAAACAAGCGCCTGTAGAAATTTAATTGATAGAAAAATCTCCTACGAGATCCAGTATCCAACATGAGCCTGAAAAATCCATTGATTTGTGAAAATATTGACAGCTATGCCAATTCATCAGTAACTAATTAAGAAAGAGCCAATCAGAGCGCGTACCCAAATCCAGGTACGCTGCTGGGGGTAATAGAACAAGAAAACTGTCGCTGGTTCGCAGATGGACTTAACCACAGTTACGTTCCGGATGCACGCAGGCTACTCTGCTTTTGAGTTTACAGAATAATGCCGGTTAAGAAGAACTAGAAAGGAGAAATGAATAAATAACGTGCAGATAATCATAAAGAAACTGTAGTTGTGTTCAGTGATATATTGCCAGTATATCCCACATCTTGGACAGAAGTGAAAGTAACGTAACGTATATTTAACACAGTTATTTCAACTCTTGCTTCTCCGCTTTTGAGTTTACAGAATAATGCCGGTTAAGAAGAACTAGAGAGGAGAAAGAAGATTTCAAAGATGACAAATAAACAAAATCTTACATTAGCCAACGTTCAAGATCCAAGCAATCAGTAATCCAAGTAGCCTAAGCCGGTTTTCCGTAACAAGACCAAGACAAGAGTTACTAAATACAACTAAAGGTATACCACAAATGAAGTTTATGAATGATCGATCAGTTGATGAAACTGTATGATTCAATGTATAGAAAGCAGTAACCAGTAAAAACAATATGTTGCTCCCCATTATTGAATAAAATGAAATAAAATGAACCTTAAATGTTTTGTAAAGCCAAATAAAACCAATTATATATACTATTATTTTTCTATTTTATTATTTATTATTTTGAGATTTGCCCGCAGACTGGTGCTATACAATTGGACATGAGGTCCCCTTCAAGGTACATTGCACCAATTCCCAACCCCTTAAAACTCCCATAACCATCCTACAATCAACCATTAAAAAATCATTAGTAAAGGCCAGACACTGAGGGTGGTCACTGCCAGGGTTTCTTTAAGTTCTAAGGAAGGTCTAACCATTTGTAGATGTAATTACAAAGGCAGCACTTTCTCAGTTATTTTAAGACCCTTAGTGTTGGTCCGGCCGGGGCTTAAACCCACGACCTTTCGTTTCCGCATGAAAGTCTGGTGCTCAACCAACTGAGCCAACCGGGTGGCGGTTACAAATTATGAGTACTAATTAAAGACCAAAAACTAGCAAAATATTAGTCTTTAGTTCTCCACTTAAATCATTATTAAAGGAAGATTCCCTGTTTCTTTAGGTACAATAATGAAAGGCTACTAAATGAAATATTTGTATACAAATAGTATTTTTATGTATTTACTCGAATTTCATAATATAAGATTTAAATTGAATAACCAAGAGAGGGTGAAGGAATGAGGTCAATTCGCAATACCCCCTATAGGGTAGTATTGGCTTGCCACGTGACTATCACATTGCTTGCTTCAGTCGCGTGGAGTCATCAGCAAGTCAACAACAATACTTTCTAAATGTGAGTTTTTTCAATTTAATATGTCTTCTGGCTTGCCTGTAGTATTAATATTAGGTCACTCCTTTGTGAAGCGCCTATTTTTGGACATTAAAAACCAATCACATCATAGTTTTTCCCTGGATTTTAATCTTAAGGATCGGGCAAGCGTTCGCGTTCATGGCGTGGGCGGGCGAACGGTGCCAAAGCTGTGGAAACACGACTTATTATATGTTTCTCGTCTTCATCCCGACATTGTTATTTTAGAAATTGGCACTAATGATCTTTCGGTTGAAGATCCCAACGTCGTAGCTGCCTCAATCGAAGTTTTAGTTCGTTATTTACACGACATTTTTGGGGTTAAGATTGTGGGTTTTTGTTTAGTGATCCCTCGCCGCTCGTCCACGATTTTAATGCTAAGGTCACAGTTTTCAACCAACTCGTCCATAGTTTATTAGAACCGATTCTGTATGTTTTTTCTTGGTTTCATAAGAGGGTTTCTAGTAAGTTTCTTTTACAGGACGGGGTTCATTTGAATCACTCTGGTCAGCTTCGCCTGTATCGGAGTTATCATGGCGCTCTTTTAAAGTCACTTTCTATGCTCTAGTGCTTTGTCCTTATTGTTTGGACATACCTTTTACTCCGTATATTGTTGTAGTATTAATTTAAGCCACGCGACGCTGGTATTCATTTCATCGGCTTGCAATTTGAGTTTAACTACGCTTCGTAGTGCTTCAGTGGTGGTCCGCCACGTGGGCCCCCTATTATTTGTAGAATTAAGCGTTTATTTTAGAGCATTGCTGCTCAATCATTTTTACTTTTAATCCTAATGTTAGGCTTAGTATGTTTTCCTATTATTATTCGTTATTCTGAGGGCTTCGTTCCTCTATTATATTCATTACTCTGAGGGCTTCGATCCTCTATTATATTCATTACTCTGAGGGCTTCGATCCTCTCATTTTATTACTTTGAGGGCTTCGATCCTCTATTATTCATTACTTTGAGGGCTTCGATCCTCTATTATTCATTACTTTGAGGGCTTCGATCCTCTATTATTCATTACTTTGAGGGCTTCGATCCTCTCATTTTACTTTGAGGGCTTCGATCCTCTATTATTCATTACTTTGAGGGCTTCGATCCTCTCATTTTATTACTTTGAGGGCTTCGATCCTCTATTATATTCATTACTCTGAGGGCTTCGCTCCTCTATTATATTCATTACTCTGAGGGCTTCGCTCCTCTATTATATTCATTACTCTGAGGGCTTCGCTCCTCTATTATATTCATTACTCTGAGGGCTTCGCTCCTCTATTATATTCATTACTCTGAGGGCTTCGATCCTCTATTATATTCATTACTCTGAGGGCTTCGCTCCTCTATTATATTCATTACTCTGAGGGCTTCGATCCTCTATTATATCCATTACTCTGAGAGCTTCGCTCCTCTATTATATTCATTACTCTGAGGGCTTCGCTCCTCTATTATATTCATTACTCTGAGGGCTTCGCTCCTCTATTATATTCATTACTCTGAGGGCTTCGATCCTCTATTATATTCATTACTCTGAGGGCTTCGATCCTCTATTATATTCATTACTCTGAGGGCTTCGTTCCTCTATTATATTCATTACTCTGAGGGCTTCGATCCTCTATTATATTCATTACTCTGAGGGCTTCGATCCTCTCATTTTATTACTTTGAGGGCTTCGATCCTTTACGTTTTTATTACTTTGAGGGCTTCGATCCTCCACCATTTTATTACTTTGAGGGTTTCAATCCTCTACCATTTTCTTACTTTGAGGGCTTCGATCCAATGGTTTTCTTGGTATCTTCTTTTTATGTTTATTTTTAGATGCCCACCAGGAGCCGAAAGCGGTCAAACAATTCACAGGCTGGGCCAAGGCAATCGAAAAGATTGTCCTCACAGAGACCAAGAGAGGATAGCTCTCCTCAGCATGCTCCAATTGTCCAGGATTAACCTCCAGTGGTACAGGAGCAACCTCTAATTGTGCAGGATCAACCCCCAACTGTACAGGATCAACCTGTCATTCCTGACAGCCTTATTACAACCATCGTCCAAAGGGTTACCGAGCAGGTAACAAATCAGCTGATGAGGCAGACCTTAAATGTTTAACAAAAATGCTTGACGGGTACACCCCTTCAATTGCTGCTTATCTGACAACAGGTTTTGCTGAGGGTTTTCATCTTGAATTTGAGGGTGAAAAGGTCTCTTTCAAAACAAACAATTTGTTGTCAGCCCTGAGTAACCCTGCAGTGGTAGTTTCTAAATTGCATAAGGAGCTCGAAGCTGATAGGCTTGCTGGACCATTTATCACTCCTCCATTTGAGACATTTCGGGTATCACCACTGGGCATTGTCCCTAAGAAAGTGCCGGGCGAATTTTCGGATGATTCACCATTTATCTTTTCCTAAAGGTTTATCAGTAAATGATGGCATTTTACCAGAAAATTCATCAGTTCATTACTCTACTATACAGGATGCAATTATGTCTGTTAAATCCGTTGGTCACAATTGTTACCTTGCCAAAACTGATATCAAAAATGCTTTTCGTATAATTCCAGTTCATCCTGATGATTATTCCATTCTCGGCATGTGTTGGGATAACCTTTACTATTATGATAAATGCATGCCTATGGGCTGTTCTAGTTCTTGCAAGATTTTTGAAACCTTCAGCACTGCAATTGAATGGGTTGCTCGTCACAAATGTCGCATTCCCAACATTTTACATTTATTAGATGATTTCTTAATTGTTGCCCCTACTGAATCCCTTTGCCAAAAACAATTACAAATTTTTATTGATGTTTGCAATTATTTGGGTATTCCTATTGCACCTGACAAGACATTTGGGCCTTCTCAAGTTTATCTTTTGCTGGGTTTGAGTTAGATACTTGTCTAATGGAAGCTAGGCTACCAGCTGAAAAAATTGATAAATGTTTAGGTCTTTTATATAATTTCCTTAGGAGGAAAAAGGTGACTTTAAAAGAAATTCAAACTTTGATTGGCCTCCTTAATTTTGCTTGTTCGGTGGTTGTACCTGGACAGGCTTTCCTTCGTCGCCTTATTGACTTGACAATTGGCATCCGCGCTCAACATCATTTTATTGCATTTTGTTTTTCACTGATAATGAGGCGCTGGTACATGTGATCAACAAACAATCTTGTCGAGATAAATCTTTGATGTCTTTTGTTCGCAAGCTTGTTGCAATATGTTTAAGACAGAATATTATGTTCCGAGCTAAACACATACCGGGCATTAAACACTATATGGCTGACGCTCTGTCTCGTCAACAGGTTTCCACCTTCAAGCAGTTGGCACCAGCCTCTGTGCACCTGTTCCCCACAACAATCCCGGTACATCTGTTACCACAAAATTGGCTAATATAGTCTCCATGTTGATAAAATCTAGCTTACAGCCATCCTCTGTTCCCACCTATAACAGGGCATGGAACCTTTTTCACTTGTTTTTAAGTTCAGTTTTTCAACATGCAGTCGTCACACTGCCCATCTCCCCTTCTACAATTGCTCTTTTCATTGCGTATTTATACGATAAGAAATATGCACCCTCGACAGTGAACACTTATGTTTCAGCAATTGGCTACACTCACAAGCTTTATCAACTTCCTGATCCATCCAGAGTATTTTTTGTGTTACAACTATTACGCGTGGGTTTTCGTCTAGATTCTAGACTCCCAATTGCTTTGCCTATATTGCACAAATTGTTTTCTGCTTCCCCTCACATAACTGGCAGTCCCTATCAAATTACCATGTTTAAGGCTATGTGTGCTTTGGCCTTTTATGCCTTTTTACGTGTGGGGGAAATGACTATGACTTCAAAGAACACCGCTTCTATTTTGCAACTGCATAACCTTGTTAAACTTGTTGACGCGAAGAATTTTGTCTGTGGATTGAAACTTACATTCAGGGATTATAAACATAGTTACAACCAAACTCCTTTTTCCATAACTATGTCCCGTCAACAGCAATTTTGTCCAGTTGATATTATCTTAGATTACTTGAGAATTAGAGGTCCACAGCCTGGTCCAATATTTATCACCATATCAGGTGGAATAGTATCGAGGGGAAACTTTTGTAATTGTTTAGCATCTGCTCTCAGATAATGCAGCTTAGATTCCTCCCGTTATAAAGGTCACAGTTTCCGCATAGGTGCGGCATCGCATGCCGCAGAGAAAGGTTTTTCGGACACACAAATTCGCCGCCTTGGGCGATGGAAATCTAATGCTTTCCTTAAATACATCCGAGTTCCAAATCTTACAACTTAGTCTTTATTCAGTAGGGGTGACAATATATTCTTGGAATAACCTGCAGGGGCAGTATTCCTTTTATGATTTAAATTTACACTTACCATATTAACTTTTAGACAATATTTTTACATTGATAATATCTTAGAACGGGGTGTTCTGCAGGGGCAGCACCTCCTATTGTTATATTTACTATTTTACAAAAAGACTATATTTTATATTGATAATATCTTGAAAATGAGTGTCCTGCAGGGGCAGCACCTACTATTGTTATAGTTACTATATTTACATTATAAAGACTATATTTTATATTGATGATATCTCTAAACTGGGTGTCTTGCAGGGGCAACACCTACTAATTTTATATTTACATCTAGACAATATTGTATATTAGGCATATATTTAAATGGGTATACTGCAAGGGCAGCACCTACTATTGTTATAGTTCCTATATTTTCTGTACTGCATAGCCTTGGGTGGGGCGGCATAATTCCTTTTCAAGAAATCATGCTTTTGGCGTTTTGTATGCCCACACCTTTACTTGGGCGTAATTTTAGAATTGTATATAATTTGAATTTTGATATTTGAATTGAATAAACAGGCTATGGGATGTGCCCATAGCCATTGAATGCCAAACATGTGTGATTTATTGCCCAGTAAACAGAGCTAAGGCCATGCAGTACTTATTAATTATGTTTAACATGTGAGAGAAATACATAAATGAAATATTTGTATACAAATAGTATTTTTATGTATTTACTCGAATTTCATAATATAAGATTTAAATTGAATAACCAAGAGAGGGTGAAGGAATGAGGTCAATTCGCAATACCCCCTATAGGGTAGTATTGGCTTGCCACGTGACTATCACATTGCTTGCTTCAGTCGCGTGGAGTCATCAGCAAGTCAACAACAATACTTTCTAAATTCCCTCCTCCTCCCCTTGCCTTCCTCTTGGTGCGTTTTGTATGCCCACACCTTTACTTGGGCGTAATTTTAGAATTGTATATAATTTGAATTTTGATATTTGAATTGAATAAACAGGCTATGGGATGTGCCCATAGCCATTGAATGCCAAACATGTGTGATTTATTGCCCAGTAAACAGAGCTAAGGCCATGCAGTACTTATTAATTATGTTTAACATGTGAGAGAAATACATAAATACACATTTTATGATACTTTAAAACATATAAAAGACTATAAAACCAATATTTAAGTAAACTTTAAGTGGGCAAGTTAAGGTCATTAAACACAGAAATAAACGAATTTAAGTGAATTTAAGAAGTTAGAGAAAACACTTCATTAAAGAGATTTAAATACAACTTATACTTAATGACGTTAATGAAAAACATTAAACTTAACTTAAATACCCCATTTGATTGACTTTAATAGTTCTTTAATGCAATTTAAATTTGTCATTTTGCCCTGTGATTTGAATAATTTTACAAATCCTGGATTACTGATTGCTTTTGAGCTTTATTAGAGGTAACAACTATTTTTTTACTCAGCTTAGTCTTAAATCGTAGCAGTTAAAAAAATAGACTGTTAGTAGACATTAATTTCTGTCACATAATAACCTAGCTCTGTCCCATCTTAAACACTTAGCAACATTGTCTGCATTGATTGCCAGCTAGTACCTGCTAATTGCAGAAGCCTGCAAAGGGTACTAATGGTTAACTTGTTTGTTTTCTCTGGGAGGGAAAAAAGACAAGAAACAAAGGCATTTCACGGCTGGGCTTCCAGTAAATAGAAACTTCATGAAATGCGAACAGAATGTGAGTGATTGATAAAATTCATTATTTTATGTTTTATTTTTTACATGTTTACATATATGCATAGTATTTTCATAAATGACATAAATATCCATTAAACATCATAAAAACGAGCAAAGTATATTTAGCAATTACTGGATGAGGCTGAGTATGATATGGAAAATTAAGCATAACAAGGAGAATGTTATCTGCCGAAGCTATAGGCTGAGGCAGATAACACTCCTCAAGGTATGCATGATTTTTCATATCATACGATAGCCGAATCCAATAATTAATTTGTTATTTATTCAAAATATTTTCTCAATTCAGTCATTTAAGAAAGCATTTCAGATAAGTTTGCAAACCTTCCCTGTTGGGATGCCATTTTTGTTTGGCGGCTATGATGATGTCAATCGTCCAATAATGTTTCAGTTATTGGACGAATGACATCAATCGTCCAATAATTTAAAAAAATTAATGGACAACTGACGTTTCTTTGTAAATTTGGTCAGTCAATGCTTGTTATGAAAAATTAACTGGGGGCTGTGGGCCAATCAGAAACGGTGAAATATTTTGAATAAATAATAAATACTAGTTATGCAACGGTTTCAAGTGGCATACCATGGAATATCCAACGAGTCACTTGTAGTTTCTAGTATACACACGAGCCTTCAGTCGAGTGTATATACAAAGAAAATACTAGTAGCGAGTGGGATATCCATGGTGTGCCACGGGAAACCATTGTATAACTATTTTATCCCACACCATAGAAAATACAAATGCGTAGATCCAACGTGCAGTGCATGATGGGAAGGACGAGTGAAATACCGATGAATATACAATGCCTTTCCTGCTTTATGATTCGCTGTATTTTCTATGGTGTGGGATAAATGTTCGTTACTTACTCCATTCTGTATATGGTTGCAGCCTATGATAAAGTAAAACTCCATGCCAATCCATCCCTACCATCCCTATAATATGAAAAACATGTTAAATCAAAATGACATCTTTAAACCAGAGGAATTATAACAGTTTCTGTGAAGTATCTGTACGCTAAACAAAATATTTATGTATAGAAATAGTCACTACAGACAACCAGTCACCTTTAAACTTGATTGTCTCAAAACTAGTAAAATGTTCTTATTTAAGGTCCCCAGATAAGAGATCATAAGTTTCTCAGAGTAAAATCTCTTATCCAGGAATTAAAATAAGAAATTTTTACTAGCTTTGAGAGAATATAGGAGAATCAAGTTTTAGAGTGAGTATCCAGCCTTCGACAGATACCAGAGTTGACGTAGCACTTAAATGGATGACATGTCATGTTAGTGCTGTCTCTCTCCACTGCATATTAGACATCTTTCGCATAAGGACACAAATTAGTAGCTTGCCCACTCTTTGAGAACAACACCCACTAAATATGCTAATGAGATTAAAAGGCACGTGTAACTATTGTTTTAATCACAGAAAAAGTTCAATTCAAATGAGATACATTTAGGCTATTGTGTTTTCATTGGCGTGAAATGCAGGACTTGTAAAGAAATTGTAAAGAAACTATTTGGATTATATCACAGATATTTTTGGAAATTAATTAAAGTTCTTCAAAAAGAACAGCATGTCCCTGCCTCTCTACTACTATAGGCTGGAACCAGCGGGGATGTCGCCAAATAGTCCCGATTGAATGGTATGTTTTTACATATTTTATAGTGTGCTCTACTACAATTCTGTATTTAGAAATATTACTATTAAATGTTTGTGCGCGCCTTTCATCTCCTCTCACCATACGCCCGATTTGAGGTGTAAGAAAAGGAGTTACCAAAGGGGGTGTATCTGCATAACCTCTCTCTGCTAAGAGAAAAACGCCAACAGGCATATCATTATTGGTCTCAAGGTCAATTCTATTCATGAGATTAAAGTTTCCAGCATCGTTCATTGACCCTAAAAATCCCATCTGTAGAAAAACAATGTTTCCAAGGTTATCAACAATCAATCGAGTGTTCAGTAAATAATAGTGCCAATGTCCACTGTAGAATTGCCACTGTGGTTCCACTTCGGGTCTGAATATTTCGTGTGGAGTCCCATCTATGCAACCCACTGCATTTGGGAATTCTCTCAAATTACCCCGAAGAGCATTCCATTCCGCATTTATTGGCCAAACAACTTGGTTGTGAAATGATCTCCATAAAATTGGAATTACTATGTGAATTATGGTACATACAGTGGAAGGGCTGATGTTGAAGATAAGAACCAGTGTATCTAAGCACAGATATTTCCTAAGCCACAGTATTGTCAACAATACTTGATTAACATTGTTAAGCACACATCTTCTTCGCCTACGTCTTAAAAAACCAAGCCTGTTTAACCTTGTCAAAGCATGTGATATATGCTCAGTTATTTCTTCTATTGTCTCTGGAAGTTTACCTGTATTCAGCCAAAACAAATACCTTTGATTTTGAATTCTTGAAAAAAAAATCAACTCCTCTAAATTGATAACCATGGAATGTAGTGTTGAGACGTTGCATGATTCTGAGTTCTTGAGAATGAAAGGGCGTATATAGTAACATCAGTAGCGGTATGATGCATCGCAAAAAATGACGATGATGAATATTAAATGGAGGAATTGAAACCACAATATTTAACAGGACACTAGAAATTAGAAGTACTTGTTTCAATAATCTATCCATGACTGCATATAATAAGGTAGATTTAAAGCCGCATTTACAACAAAGCGAATCACGTATTATTTCGCTAGCTAATTAGAGATATCGTTAACAAACAATACGAAAGGCATCAAAACAAAAACAAAAAAACAACAGCTCACATTTTGAAATAATGTACCGCCCACTGCACCAGTCTCTATAAATTCGAAGATGTGCTTCAAAATTCACAATCTTTTGGAGCCAGTGCTATACTGACGGATAACTAAAACCATGGCTGAATTCTGGCGCCCTTTGGAAACTGAAGATGATATTGAGGAGAATACAGGTTTACAAAGTATGTATTCACAACTGTTTTAAAATATTTATGATATGGTACTGTTGTGCAATGCTGTGGCTAGACCATTTCCAGTAAAATTCTACTCTATTTCAGTTTCAGGCATGCAAGAGAAAAAGTTGACAAGATGTAGTGTAAGCAAGAAGGAAGAAGAAGTTTTTTTGCACGCTTACAAAAGCTGCACTGGAGGATGGGACCGAGTATTAAAATGTGTCCAAGAGAAGGTGCAAGAATTTAAAACAACAAAAGATAAAATAATATTATAAAACAACACCTAATAAGGCAGCCTTGAAAATAATCCAACGTGTTGTCAACAAAAGTCTCAAGAAAGTTGAAGACGGCCTTTCAACACAGACTACACAGTCTGAAGCCTCCAACAGCATGGTGGAGTCCATAAAAAAGTTGAAGGCTCGATACTCAAAAAATTGAATCCGGAAGAGCGAGGGCAAAAGATGTTAGAGCTCATGATTGACAGCAGTTCCGATGATAGTACTGCTCCACCTACCAGCCATAAATGCAAAACACCGGAGACAGAAGAAGAGTTAAAAAAGAAAGACAGTCACAATGACTCCAAGCCAGCCAGGAAACTGAGCAAAAGGAGAAAGAAGCAAGACCCTGCTCAAGAAGCACACACCACAATGTGTGAGCGAGCCATGGGCATAATGGATAAGATCTCAAAAGTTCTTGACAAATATGATTCTAGTGACTAGTTGGAAAAGCTTCAGAACCATATTTTATCAATTACATGTTGTAGGTAACAAATAATTGAATATACATTTAGCTTCTAAAATCTAATTATTTTAAATGATAAGTATTATTTTGTAGGCTTAAAAGTATCAATAAACAACGGCGGATCCAGGGGGAGGGTCAGGGGTCAGGACCCCCCTGTGATACGTAGGGTTGCACTGTATTTAAGTAAATTTAGTACGAATAACACATTTGGACCCCCCCTCTCCAGGCCCGTAGTAAAAATTATATGTCGTCGCACACATTTTTGTTGGTTTTTTTTTTTTTTTTTTTTGCTTTAGTGACTCTTTTTAACATTTGGACCCCCCCTTTAACAAATTCCTGGATCCGCCCTTGATAAAAATAGTAGTGTATCAAACAATAGCTAGCTAGTCAAAAAATGCTCATATTTTTCACACCAGTAAAAACACAATATCTTCTAACGTATCTCATTTGAATTGTACTTATTCTGTGATTAAGGTAATGCGATCGTGCATTCGTGCGCATCTTTCCTGCGCTTTATTGAATATCTAAACATTTTACACGGTTACCTACCCTGATTTTTCTACTGTGAGTCCAGAACAACTTAGCCTACAATATATCAAAAAATGAAGGCAGGTAATTCGACTAAATTTTTAGTAATTTCACGAAGTGTTAATTTTCAAAGTACTTTTTCGTGATTGGGTTTCCTGTGGCCAAGGTCTTTCAACTATGGCGGATAAGACATTTTGACCTTTCTCCACGTTCAACGTGAAATATCTAAAAATCTTGCTCGGTGACCTACCCTGATTTTTTCACTGTGAGTCCAAGTTTACTAAAGCTACAACATATCCAAAAATGAAGGTAGATAATTCGACTAAGTTTTGAGTAAATCGCGAAAATGTCCGGAAATTCGGATCGTAAAGTACAGTCAAAATGTACTGTTTTGGACATTTAAACATCGAGAACTCATTCTGAACACAATAAAATGAACAATTTTGGGGTTTTAATCATAATGTATTAAGGTATGTATCATTTGAAATCGTTTATGCTACTTTTTCAAGCAATATGGACTACGATAGCTTCTAGTTTACTTTGTCTTATTTTCCCCGAAAACACGGCCGCAAGCATTGTCTTTGAAAATTTATATCTTCCGAACGGATTCGGGTACCCCCATTTTTTATTTCATATTTTCACACTACAGCTCAAAAGGAATATTTGTGCCAAATTTTAAAAAGATTCATGGAAAAAAAATGCGCGATCGCATTACCTTAAAACAATAGTTACACATGCCTTTGTAATACATGCCTTTGTATTTATTTATTTATAGTACGCACGACAAAATTACTCATTAAAATGCAAAAATTTCAGAAAACTGTTTAATACACACATAGGAAGGCCTCAAATTATGATAACTAGACAAATTCAAGACGTAATAAATCATGTTTTGTAGTAGAAAGTCGTTTTTTCTTTCTAGTTTTCGCCAAACAATTTGAGTTGGAGTTTTAAATGTTCTCGTTTTACTATCTGTTGTCTTCTGTGGTCTTCTCGAAAAATATATCCAACACCACATCTACAATAATTGTACAATATGTAGAAAACAGCTAACAATAGTTTTAAAGCAAATTTCTTTCCGTTTAGCGAAAAAACACAGCGAGAAGAGGCTCGTTTTGAAAATAGTTAAGATCAAATCTTACCGGGAAACTGTCGAGTAGTTGTAGAGAGACGAATTCAGCTATTTATCACAAGTTAATTGATCCTAAGTTGTCAATCCAGTCTTGAAATAATAAAATCTTCAGATAATTCACCATTCAAAGAAAATAGCAGCGAAATTCTTCAAGCTACAGGAGGGAATAATATCCAAAGCACATGGTCTGATCACTGGCGACTCGTTCACGGCAAGCTGTACTTGAAAACTCTTAACTTGAACGACATATTTGTCGCTTTTATCCCTTTTGATATTGTCCAGCTAACTTGTTTTCAAAGAAAGTATTTTTGAAATTGTGTTTTTGTAGTTATTAGCAAATGCAAAGAGGAAAAAAACTTAAATTAGCGAACTGTAAACTCTCAACTTTGGCTTAGTTTTCACACAGTACGTTTTCAAAGAAAAGTCGCTTCTTGATTCGCTGTTTAGCTGTCAGTACTGTCATTCAATAGTTGTAAACATGCATTAAAATGGCTTTTTACTTGAGATGTAACATTATTTTCTAGTATTTTGTAGTTCAAATCATACATAAAATACTAATTACAATTACAGCTACAAGAAAATGAACCGAAGATGAAAGAAAAATTTTAACAATGCGCTGCTCGATAGGTTGAGGGTCTAACCAACAGGACACAGGTCCTGTGTGATCTGTTGTTCTCTCTTTTACAATGAAAGTTTTTTTTTGTGTGTTCTCCAGTTTGTTTCTCCATAAAATGTACACGAGTTGAGTTGTGTGTTGTAAATGCGTCTTGTAACTTCATACAAGAACGAACAGTTTGAAAACAATGTTTTCAAACTCAAGGAGTCAAAGGAGTTGCACAAACCCTGAAAAATCTAAGTAAGTACCTAAAAGCATCGGGAATTCGTATTATTTAAGTTTTTTTCGCAATAAATCGTTCAATTTGAAGCAAAGTTGTTGAGAATCAAAGTCGCTAAAACATGGCGCCAAATTATGGAACTTTACTTTCATAACTTACCGTATACGTAACTCGTATATTATTGCTCTAAATACATGAACTAAACGATAAATCAATAAAATAAGTATAAATTTACCTTGACGATGCTGTGTGAGCTCGTAAAAATCCATTTTTGAGGATTTAAAGAAGGTTTTTCTAGTGAGAAAATGAATCAAACGACAACAAGCAACTTTTCTTGTCGACTGACAACCATGTGACTGCCTCGTTTGCATGTCATGACAAACCAACACCACAGGGGAGGGGAGGGGATATTATTTATTTTATTTTATTCATAATGTATTTTAACAGGATGCTCCTTCAAAACTAATTTTTATGCATCATATAATTGAGTTAAAAGTTAGAAGGCAAATTATCGATACAAAATGAGAAAATTAGAGTTATGCAAAAATGTAAAAATTGAATAGCATACTTAAATACTTCATTCAGAAAAAATATTGTTTAAGGGGGGACTTACCTATTTACCAGCCACGGTTGCTATGGAAAGTATTTAAATCTCTAAAAGGTTTTTCTTATATTATAACTTCATATATAAAATCAATTTGAGAAATGGATCATTTTGTGCAATGACGTCATCACTCTTACGCAATTTATGACGTCATAGTTTATTAAAAATTAAAAAACAAGCGTGCATTTGGTCGGATTGACTCACAAATAAGCGAAATCATAGCTGATGTGAATCAAAACAAAGTTAAGCATTATTTTTTGAAAACGGAGAAAAGGCCAGGCTACCAAGCCATGTTGAAATCTTTAAATCTAAATATTTTCTGACTCTGTTTACGAAGAATAAAATCCATGCTTAACCACAGGGAGCCCAATTTAGATAAAAGTAAAAGGTGAAAATAAAATCGGAAAAAAATCGCGTTTAATTAATTTGTTTAATTCCAGGTCAAGATAATGTCCTCTATAATACGAACGAGCAAAAAAATCCGTAAAAAATGCACCAGAACATTTTTTCTCGCGCGCGTCTTTGTTTTCCAATGTAATTTCCCTATGGTATCCTACGTGTGGATTTCTGTTAATATAATTTAACAAGGGAGGAAAGTCAAGTCGCCATCTTGAACAACACAACACACTTTAAACCACGATTTCACCTTCTTTTAAACCACAAACTCCCGAAAAAACTTGACCAAAATGTTCCCTAGGATGGGGGATTCATTTTTTTAAGAGTCGTTTTGATCTTCCTCACCGATTTCTCGAAACGAAATTTACGTGCAGAAAATTTTTCGCTTGCTGAAGACTTTCGTACTATGTTCTGTACGGAGTGTTACGTGGCGCGGGACTGGAACGAGACCAATTTTGACCTCACTAAACCCTCGCTTAGGCATTTTGTCACTTGTACAAAACTCACCACCAACCACCCCACACGGCTAGGTTTGCTCTTGAAAAATCCTTCGACAAACTTCTACATGGCCGATATTTTTACGCTTAGCTACTTTATTTTACTTGCAAAACAAAAGATAACTACAGTTAATCCAACGCAATATCAGGTTTAGTGAAATTTACCTTGGATTTCTCTCATTCAACTCCAAATTTTGGAGATTTTCGTACTTTTTCAGGGCAAAATTGCAATAAACAGACGAAAACTCTGAGGTAACTGCGTATTCGTTAACTGCGACGGCTGCCTGTTTGAACTTTTTTCCATTGGCTAAGATTACAGTCAATAACTTTACATGCGTCTTAAGCGATGATGACTTGTGCGCAACAGTTGAACCCTTAGATCCGGAAAAAACCCAATGTCCTAGTTTCACGAATACTGCATGATTTTACAAGTCTTAACTTGGTAGCCCAAGGTAGCCCAATTTCCTTATTATCATTCAATTTACATTTTTTCCTTATATTTATTGTAACGTTTTCTTTCTTTCTTATCGTACTACAACTGAATTATTCATAATTATTGTAATTTATCTATATTTATCGTAATATTGACTGTAAATTTTCTCGTTTCTGTGTCACTGACTTTTTTGACCAAAATTTTGTAATTTATTCAAAAGTAACTAACTGACTTGTTTAGCCTTATGGTTATTTCAGTTAGCATGTACTAAATCAAGTTCTTTAATTAATTTATTTTGATTACTTTGTACAAAATTAGTACTAATTAAATCATTGTCATTGTCATTGTCGGAATTGATGCCACAACGTTAAGCGTAACTTAAAGTTGACTTCGCAAGAGATTTTACATAAAGGTAACTCAACGCTGGGCATATAAGGCAGCCCTATATTGATAGCACATCATTTTTGATTCACCACCACATCACGTGGTAGTCACGTGCCTATAGTATGACGTCTTCAGCTTGAGGTACTAGGGTTCGTAAGTCATTACAACCTGTTTCAGCAAACACTAAATCGGCGGCTACGGTTTCTGAACTAACTTGTACATTTATTGCTTATCATAACGTAGTTGTATAGAGATATACAGGTATACAGGGTTCGAAATGTAAAAACAGATAAAGTCTACTTAGGATACTTAAATACTAGATAATTACTGTGGTGGACTACTTACCGGTATGGCTTTCTTAGATCTAAGCAAGGCCTTCGACACCTTGGACCATAACCTCATGATCAAGAAGCTATCTTTGCTGGGTTTTTCGAACTCTGCCTTGGTATGGCTGAACGCTTACTTAACAAACAGAACGCAATCTATTGTAACTAACGACGTGGTCTCTGACCCTCAACCTATCCATTTTGGAATCGCTCAGAGATCTATTCTAGGGCCTTTATTATTTATCATATATATTAATGGCCTTCCCTCAGTATTTAAGGATTGTGGTATTCAGCTCTATGCTGACGATACTATTCTTTTTTCAGTAGTAAGTCTGTTAGTGAAATCGAATCTCGTTTTTCTTATGATCTTACTAAGATAATTAGTTGGCTCGACGAAAATGTCCTTTTTCTAAATTGCACTAAGACAAAAATCATGTTGCTAGGTACCCACCAAAGGCTAGCTAAAGTCAATGATTTTACAGTTAAAGCATGTGACTCTCTTTTTGAAAGATTCTATCAATTTAAGTACATAGGAATAATGCTTGATCCATGCTTCTCTTGGAATGACCACATCGACTACATGACCTCTAAAATTTCAGCACGGATAGGCAAGTTGCGGAAAGCTCGTAAGGTCATACCCAGGGAGCCATGCATCACCCTATACGAAACTATGATTTTACCCCTCTATGCTACTGTAGTGCCGTCTGGGATAGCTGCGGGAAAGTCAACAAAGGCTACCTAGACAAATTACAACGTCGTGCAGCCAGAGTCATAGAGGGTTACAAATCAACCGACCAGATTGATGTGGGCAATACTTTGTCTTGGTCATCTCTACAGTCTAGAAGATCATATAATATCTGTTTACTAGTCCACAAATGTATTAGTAACCTAGCCCCCTATTATCTACTAAACGAATTTAATTTTTCATCAGACATACATAACTACAACACTCAAAATAGGGATCTTCTGAGACTGCCGCTATCCCGTACTTCTAAATATCAGAGCTCCTTCCGGGTTAACGCTGTCAAAACGTGGAATCTCCTGCACACCAAAATAAGACACGAAACTAATTTTTCCAAATTCAAAACGGCTTTGAAAAGCCACTTCAAATCTTGTGCTACCCTTATTTGTATTTAATGTTGTTATATTGGTATTAGATTAAGTTATACAGGTCCCCATTTAAACCAGTTTTACTGAATTGAGCAACCTGTTTAAATATTATTATTAAAAAAAGAACAAACAAAACGAAGTACAAATTCATGAAACGAAAACTTACCCAGTAGCGCATATATTGTTAAGTTCATAGCGTCTAGTGAAAATGATTATATTCTATTGCATATCTTATATATCTTACTTATGTTGATTACGTAATGCCTATAGTACTTAAGATTCACATTAGCTGTGATGTAACTTAGCTTAAAATATCGACGCGCACGTGAAACTAATGCAAATTTCTAGCGAAACACAACCATTGTTTCGCAATATGTCAGCACATTCTTTACTTCTAGAAGATTTGGGGTGTCACAGAGGCTACTTACCGTTTGCATCCAATGCCTTTACATCTGCAAAGTACTAGAAACAAATGAATGGATGATTATTGTCCTAACTCACTAATGCTTTACGTACCATGGTGCATTCACCACATTCCATACATCGGTTCAATGGTCAAACACAAGCATTCAGTTGAGGCTGCAAGATTAAAATTTGAATCCTTTGAAACTACCTTGCTGCCTCGATTGAATGCTTTGTCTGTTACCAGTAAATAAATGTATAGAAAATGGTGAGATCATAAGTTGCCTTGTTTTATCAGCCAATCAATCTCTGGTTGGCACATGAGAAAGGCTTATTCACATGAAGTATCGCTATCGCAAAACACGAAAAAGGAAGATATTGCACCATGTTTTTACTAGCATTTTTTCATTTTGTATATTGGGATATTTATAATTCGGTGTAAAAATCAAAAACATGCTGGGGTTTTTTGTTGTACAATTAATCCAAACAGGTAATACTCACCCATGTAAGAAGTTGAGTGATGACAATATTGTCAAGCATATATCCAGAATGCAGGGTGTAAGCTTGTCTCTGTCATCATTTACCGTATTAACATCACCTGGAGCACAGTAGGCCAGTAATGATATACGTAATGGTAAATCTTCCTTGACAACAGCATCGTGTAATTGCCGATACAAAGGGAATAAATCAGTTAAGTAGCATAAAAAAGATCAATGCACTTGTCATCGTTTTCTCTAAGTGGGAGGGGTTCCCCTGGGGCTTGTAGGAGGTGAATAAAGAAGACATTTTTTCTTACTTATATACAGCTATATCCAGGTTGGGAATTTTTTCTCCCTTTCGTAGTTGGCTCGTCCTTCTATCCCCAGGGTACTGGGAATATTTATAGGAAAAATGCCCCAGAGGAAAGAAAGGGGGAGGTAACATAATTTGAAGAGTGAAATAAACAAATGCGCACATCGTCCTGGTTTGTGTACCCTTGGAGTGTTGCGCGCCATTTTTCCTGACAAAAATTACTCGTTCCAATGCCTCACCGCGCAAAGAGAGAATTCTGATGGCAGTTCACATAAGAATTGTTTACTTTCGTACTTTGCTCTTATCCAACGTTCCCTGTCCTCCTTATGAAGAAGAAAGCAGAAGCGTTAAATTTAAAAAAAAATAGTCCTTAAAATACGCAAAATATTTCCCCTCAACCTTTTGTCCTTTGCTTTCTATTGACAAAATTATCATATTATGATTCTTTGATACAAAGTTCAATAACTTCATAAACATCGCCACATAACATCTGCTCCACTGAGCCGTAATGTCAACATCTAGCAAGATTGTGATATCATGTCCGCCAACAAAATGTTTGAAGCTAAAACCAATTTGTTTACAAAAGAAAGGAACGTAAAACGTAAACATAAACAATCAATTAAGGCTGGGGATATTGAAAAACTAAATAAATACTAAGTCAGAGCGATGGTGTTTGGAAAGACGTCCCTGAGAAATTAGTAGTTTGTAGTGGAGCTCCTGCGCGGAGCACCATACTTAAGAAAAAATGGTAACCCATCGAGTTGATTTTTCATGACTTGATTGCGCCATGAACTTGTCCGTACGTACGGCGTGTACCACCAAAGGAATCTCGCTTGATTCCAAAGCGAACTTTGTCTCGCAAATACATGAAAATAGCACTTATAAAGCGCATGTGGCACTGCTAGTTATGGGATTTATGGTGTTAAGGTATCAGGATATGATTAGGACCCCTATACGCGCTACCTCAAATTTCGCACAGGCTTTACAATATTTTGTCATAAAAGTATACATTTTCTGAAAGCTAAATAAATGTAGTTTTCGAATATCTGTATATAATTGTCTGTTTTGGAAAACAAAAGAAGTTATTGGGTTCAAAGTGACATTCTACCTCACTTCATTCGACGACTTCCCGCAGGGTCAGAATTTCCGCTATGTCGATCAAAATTACATTAGCATACTCTGTGGATAATGAACTTCAAAACTGTGTCTCAGATTTTTAATATCTTTTTTAGATCTTCCGCAATGACGCGTTAAATCCGGAGGTTTGAAATTTCGGTGGTTATGATTGCAAAATAGACAAAAAACATTTCAAAAATCTGAGACACTGTTTTTTAGATCGTATTGTTATTTATCATAATCCAAAGTTTCAGTTCGATCCAATGTAATCCGAAAGAGCTAGAATGCACTATGTAGATTTAGAAACATTTTCATCACTAGTGGTTAAAATATTTCACCGGCCAACCTATAATCGTGTTTCATTGGGGTTTCAAACCCATGCACGTGGTACGAATGGTGCGCTCACATTGGTTGATTAGCTCATGAAATATTAATGAGTTTGAGAAAAAAGAGTTAAAAACCTGGCTCTTCCAGCATGCCTACAATCTTAATTAATTTTTTATTTTTGTTTGTTTGATTGTTTGTGTGTTTGTTTATTTTTGTTTGTTTGTTTGTTTGTTTGTTTTATTTTGTTTTAATGAATACTTGTAATTATGTACCTATTCAATACTATTTTGTATTTTTTGACTGATTATTATTTTTGCTTTTGTAAATATTTCATGCATTTTATATTTCCTTTCTTTATCTTGTATTTCTCAAGCTCATTAATAATTCATGATGTCAGGGACCTATTAGAACTTTGTATTTCAGTCACGTGCATAGGTCTTGATACACCGATCAAACACTGATCAAGACACTGATCAAGACACCGTATAAATTAGCATAAAAGCAATTCTCATTGATTTCACTCTCTCTTTTTTTTCCTTACACTCTCTCTTTTTTTTTCTTTATTTTCCACCGTTTTCTCCTTTTTCACCTGTCTTACCCTGTTTTACACACATCTAACATTTTATTTTTATGTTATATTTTATCTAACATTTTATTTTTATGTTATATTTTATCTTGGACGTCCTGGGACTCGAACCGGGAACCTTTGCCTTGATATTCTAGTGTATTACCAACTAAACTAACAATTAATTCGTTGACAATTTTGGGTTGATGTTATATATTATAGAATAGATTAAGAGCTATGCACGTGACTGGAGTAGCTGAATCTACTAGTTCACTTTCCTCTAAAGAGTTTTTAGGACGCCGAAACTGAGAAGTAGCTCCTTTCTCTTCCTCCATCTTGACGTTATGTAAAGTATTTTTTTTCTTGGCATTTTTGCATTAATCAAATCGAAAAAGAGCCACCGAAGCCAATCATGAAGAAATTTCTTATGTTTTAGACTCTAGAGATTCAAAAACAAATGAATTATAATGAGACTGAGAAGTCAGATCAAAAACTCGTGCTTCGTGTTTTCAAACACTCGCACTCGTTTTTGATCTATTACATATTGTATAGCGTTTTTGAAATATTTTAGAATTGACGCTATATAAAATAAAGATTAATATCATTATTATAATTAATCGAAATTAAGAGATTAAGGAAAACTGATTTCAACGATCCTTGTTAAGCATTCATCAGCATAGGGCAGAATCTATTAATTAAGGGAATGAAAAGTGCCAGTTACACCTTTTAAAACTAGGCAGCACATGCGCAGGCTGCATGCAAAGGGAAAAGCACCGCAATTTCAACAAGGTAAACGTGATGAAGTATGTATAGAATCGCGCCAGCAATCCATTTCCGTGATCAAAATTCGCAAATTCTAAAATCGTTGAAAGCGATTTAGAGAGGCAGTGCAACCGCAAGTCGCCAGCGAAAGGGAATGCGCTTTGTTCAAAATCTCCCCCGAATAGGAAAATTACTCGTTCTTAGTGGACTTCAATCTTAAAAATCTTAAAGAAACAGCTTTTACCTGGAATGTTTGACACTAGAGGTTAGTACTTTCAATTTGATCATGTGAAAGTTGTCTATCTCGTTCATTGAATAGATCGGCTGATAACTTGTTGTGAATATCGATGTAATTTTGTATTTTTATTTAGATTAGCTAAAGGTTAAGTACATTTTGTGAATTATTTTTACTTTTGCCCAAGCTTTATATTTACACATAACGTTCGTCACTTGTATAAAGTTGCAAAACTTAAAAAAAATGTGTACGACTTTTAATCCCTGTTTCACCGTACCATACTTTGAATTGGTTGCTATTTAGCTCAATTGCAAGACAAATTTAAAAGAGCAGTGCATAAGTCTCCACGTCATTTGGTTGAAGCGTTTTCTCTGGCAGGTTGATGTTACCTTAATGTTCGTTCGTGCCGGCTTTTAGAACGGGACAACATATAGTTTTTGTGTTATTGAATCTTATTTTTATCGCATTTTTCACATTGTAAGCTATGGCATTAGACCTTGAGGCCTGGCAGTTAACGAGAAAAAATGTTTTACTTGTGCTCAAGGTGGAAATTACCATAAACGGAAGCTTATTAGTTTATTAGTAAGGTAAAGTCGAGACCTATTTTTGGTCTATGGAAGGTATGACATGATAGAAACATGGTATTGACCTTATGGATATTTTTCTTTCGTACTGCATGAAAATCACTCAAAAGCTTTCAAAATAGTTTCATAACTCTCTGATGTATTTAACTGAATTAAAACTCTTATGTTGTAAAATAGTTTCCATTATTTGATCTTTTTGTAGCGTATTTGTGTTGGTTCCAGCAAAGCTTGCAAATGTATCCTGATCGAGACTCAGCTACACTGAAATCGCTGTCTAAATGGTCGAGTTACGGTGCAATGTTTTAGAAATCTTGACGTTTAAAGGACTTCAACATATTCCACAACCTTCTCTCGATGTCCTTTCGATATATTTAATATTTATATACTAGGATAACGATGTAAAAAGCCACCCAAATAAACCATCTTATTCAAATGCCCTCGTTGTAAGCCTATATTAATGCGTCTGCATGCCAGCGGTAATTATCATTAAAACTGATTTTCGTGCCCATCGTAGTACAAAATGCCTACGTGCTCCAAAATCATTGAAAGTAATTTTGTGAGGAAGCGCATGCGCAGGCCGCCATCGAAGGGAAAGCTTATGAGGTACTTAATTTATGCATCCTTTCAACACAGTGTGACCATTTCAAACTTTTGTATGATGAATATGTGATGTAAGAAATTGATATGCTCGTTTTATGCATGTTATAACTTTCACGACCTGTACGAGTCGTGAAACAAAATCACCACTCGTCAGTATCAGGTCGTGTGTATTGGACATACATGGCCAAAACTGGAGGTGTTTTGAAAAACAATAACATTGACACAAAGTTTGAAAAAAGGGAAAAAAACTCAAAATTGTTCAAAACATTGGGTTTTTGGATGAAGAGGACAATAATTGACTCTTCTTTTTTGAAATTGTGGATGAGTTATATTATAATATATGTAGAACCTCATCATACCTTATATCTCATGCTCCATTTTCGTTCTTCGTGTTTAGCAACGTTCTTCATTTATGACTGATGTTTCTCCTGCAGAAAGCAAAAAAAAAAAAAAAAATTCAGTCAACAATGAAGAGTACATAAATTAAAAAAGAACTACTATCGCTTTCTTTCCATTACCCCTCACTGACTAAGCATTAAATATTTTTTCCACGTCATTTCTGCTAACTTTTTACACGAGCATTTTTTTTTCAGTAATTCAGTAAAAGAACAAAAAACACCTCAAATATACTAAAACTTGGTCAAAACCGTGGGCTATAGTCCATGGTTTTTGCCTGAGAATGGCCAAAAATGATCTATATTGTGTTCCACAAAAAATGGGCATTTTTTCAAATGGTTTGAAAATGGCCTACAATCAGTCAAAAGCAAGATCTAAATTCCATGCTTTTTGCCTGAAAATGGCTAAAAATGATCTATATTGTAATCTTCAAAAATAATGGGCATTTTTTTAATTGGTTTGAAAATGGCCCAAAATTAGTCAAAACCAAGGGCTAAATTCCATGCTATTTGCCTGAAAATGGCTAAAAAATGACCTATTTTCTGTAGTTCTTACATAATGCCTATTTTTTTCAAAAGGGGTGAAAATGGCCCAAAATCGGTCAAAGCTGTGGACTACAGTCTTTTTGCCTGAAAATGGCCAAAAATGATCTATAGTGTGTTGAAAGATCTTGATCACTCAACCCCATAATCTCGGTTTGATGCAATGCTCATCACGATACTGCTGGTTTGTCGGAGCGGCATACTCATCTACGTAAAGAGCTATTGTTTTTCATTGTATATTGATTATAAAGATAGCTATACTACTTGATCAGTATTATTTTTTCCAGCTGCATCATATCAATAGGAAATACAATCACTTAGACATCAAATATTTGAATATTCATATTTCTTTGCTACAATACTACAATACTTTATTAGGCTTTCCAAACAAGGCTTTTCAAAACCTATTACATTAATAATAATCAATAATGAACTAAAATACAAAATCTAGCTGATATAAACCATGTAAATCTAATTATAAAATCTATCTAATAATTTTGACTTTAAAATGCGTTTAAACTTGCTTAACGACTTAAGTTCTTTTAGTTCTAAATCCAATGAGTTCCGAATCTTAACAGCTCTATAATTAAATGTTCTTTGTCCAGATGCTGAGGTGTACTTGGGGATTTGAAGTTGGTCACGGTTGCGGGTGTGACGGCCATGAATCGTGGCACGGTTACAAAATTTTTTGCATAGATAAGAAGGTGCCATCTCATTCATACATTTGTAAGTCATAATAGTGTCACGATATAATAAGTGTTCCTTAACAGGGAGCCAGTTTAGTTCCTCCATTGCTGGAGTTATGTGATCGTACTTCCGTGTCTTTGTTACAATCCTGCATGCAAAGTTTTGTACCGCTTGAAGCTTTTTTACATTCTTTGTTGAAGTATTCGACCAAACGGAAGAACAGTAAAGAAGCTTGCTGATGACTAGAGTAGAAACCATTAGGCATAATGAATCTTTATCGAAACTATCCTTCACGCGATTTATTTGGCACAGTTTAGCCATGCATGATTTAACGATGGTATTTATATGATCGTCATAAGTGAGGTGAGAATCAATTACGACGCCCAAATCCTTGCCACTTGTTGCGGGTTCGATCTGCTTGCCAAGGAAGGATAGTTTCAAGCTGCAAGGAAGTCTTTGAATCATCTGACGAGTACCCACAAATAGAAGCTTGGTCTTAGTAGGATTGATAAGAAGTTGGTTTACTGAACACCATTTGGCTACACATTGAAGATCTTCCTCCAGAGTAGTTTTGACTGCGTCGATTTCCTTAACAGGGAAAGACAAAAGCAACTTGGAATCGTCTACATATGACTCTAGGTGGCACCTACGATGTATAGATGGAAGATCATTCAAGTAGATGCAGAAAAGGATTGGAGAGAGAATAGCACCTTGTGGGACGCCATGAGTGATGGGAAGCGTCGAAGAAATCGTTGATCCTATTCGTACAGTTTGAGAACGTCCACTTAAGTAGCTACGGAACCAGGAGACAGCATTGGGAGAAGCTCCAACATGGCTAAGTTTCTGTAGTAGTAACTGGTGGCTAATGCTGTCAAACGCTTTAGATAAATCTAACAGTACAAGTGCTGAGATCATCTTTTTATCCATGGCTTCAAGGATAATGTCATTGACTAAGATATTGAGTGTTTCGGTGGAGTGATGTTTGCGATTTCCACTCTGATGAGGAGTAAGATGATCGTTCTTCTTCAGGTACGAGATGAATTGGTTGAGAGCTACCCTTTCACATATTTTAGATGTAACTACGAGGAGTGAGAGGGGCCTGTTGTTGGATGGCTGGTCAGGATCTCCGTCCTTTAGTAAGGGAATTACCTCTGCTAACTTCCACTCGTCAGGAAACGTTGATGTGGTAAATGAACAGTTAATAATATCGGTAAGAGGTCCAAGAATAACTTGAAGACTGTCTCTGATGACTTTCATGCTCACCTTATCAAATCCTGGAGATTTGCTTGTGTGTTTGCTTTTGTAAATGTCTGTTGTTGTGTGTATATGTATATACAGTCATTGTCAAAAAGGTCAAGGTCAAGGTCAAAAAACAAAAGTATTTTATTATGAACAGTGAATTGAATCAGAGGCATTCTACTTCTTCATTACGAGTTGAACTGAAAATACTATTTTGCTTTTGAAAAAGGATGGAATTCTATAACTAGATTTAGATGTTGTAAACCAATAAATACTTTACTAATATTCTATTTATACTCTTCTATCAAATTTAATGTTGTTGGTCATTTTTGTGGGGAAAGCTTGATATTAATTTTGATAGTTCACATTGGTTATGTAGACAGAGCCAAGGTTTTCACGATTACGCGATATTGTTTTTCACGGAACTAGCAGTCATTTTTATGATCAGAATAGGCAGCTGTATTTGCTTTTTTTGATATTGTTTCTATAATACTTAATTTTCATATTACACTTTGCTTTTCAGAGATTTCATATTTGTTTTGTTTTTCAATTTGTACCTACGATCTGATCATATTATTTTAGTCGGTTCCTTTAAAAAAATCTATATTTTTCCAGCATTTTGTTGCCAAAAGGATCCGAATCAGTTATTTACTTGTTAAAAGCTGAATTACTTCAACATATTAGACATCTTAGCAATTATTTGGGCTGAAACGTTTTTGGATGAAAAACTCGGTAGTTTGTAAGACTCGGCTACAAATAATTTGCTTTATTTAGTTTTGAATTTATTCAATATATTCGAAAATTTGTGTATGATATATAAGATAGCTAATTAACTTTCTGTTTCTCCATAAACTTTTAATATTCTCGTGTCTTTTGTTTAAGTTTCAAACTCGGGAGCTCTTCACTTCTCGACATCCAAGAGCAATTGAATTCAAATTAACGTTTTGTCCATTGATGCTTCACGAGCTGTGTCCAACCCCCCCGACGAATGAGTGAGCAAGTGAGTGACACATTTGCATATGTAGAGTCCTCATGATAACTCATTGATACGCGTCGCTTATCCACAAGTAAAAAAAAACATTTAGACCACATGTTACGTTATACCTTACACTAGCTGTAATAGTTTTCTCGGCATCTGTGACAGTAGCAAGTCCTCGAGCCCGAATGGCCTATGAGTCAATGGCCAATTCGGCCATCGGCTTCATAGAAGCTGAGACTAGCCTTGGTAGCAATAAATATGTTGCAAAGAATCTAGGGTAAACTTAGGTGAAAAAATAATAAACTATACCAAATACTTATCATGAAATAAGCAAAATAAAACGTGAACTATTTCTTTATTCTTACAGTCATAAAATAAAAGAATTTTATAATTCAAGTGATTTCCGCAAGACTGCTTAAAAAAGAAAACAAGGTTGGGTTGCTGGAAGTTTAATCAATACTGAAAAACGTTCAAAGTGCACGAAGATGTGCTCTCTTAGTTCATACTCTCTTGCTATAATCACAAAAATTCGCCCATAGAAAGCTAACAATCTCCCCTTTCTCTCTTTTTTTTCCCCCCTTTTACCTCTCCCTTATAATTGATAAATAAATTTATAAATTTATATTCCGCATCACTCAAAACACAGCTACTATACGAATATAAAGTATGTGTAATAAGATGCCTCGTAAGTTAACATTATTATAATAGCAGTTCACAAGTATTGAAATTTATAATTTCATTAATTCGTGTTACCTAACTAGATTAGCTCCTTAGTCACTTATAATTTTTTTGTAAAGCATTTTTTGGTATAAATTTATATCATTGTATTGTATAAATATAGAAGTCATATTTTACACAGACTTGCAGCACTTCACTTGCAATATGCAACGACTAGTTAAGTTTATAGCTTGTTATCAATGAGTGGTAAAGACATGGGACTGCGTAGTGAAGTCTGCTAGGTTTTAGAAGGTTTATAAATAAATATGCATGAAGGTACAGTGGCAATTGTAAAACAATTTTTCTTACAATAAATGATGGCATACCATATAATACTTGCTTTGGGAAGGAGTTCTTGAACTTAGAAGAACTTAGAATAAGAAAGAAAGAAACAAAAAAAGAAAGAAAGAAAGAAAGAAAGTGTAAACTAAGGTAGGAGTGAATATCAAAATTGATGAATGAGAAGCCGTCAAGTTGTTGTTGTTGTTGTACATTGTGCAAGAAAAGACTACAGTAGTATTTAAAAAGAAGCGTAAATAAATATTTAAGCTAAAGAAATATAGTTTGTGGAAAAACTCTGGAGTATTAAGGATAAACAAGCAAAATGGAAGCAAAAACAAGCGAATTCATGTGGATTTTAGCCAAGAAACGCAACCACGTGAACACTACTAAAAGAAGCTTATACGTATTCGGGGGAAAAAAGTAATTTTCGAGGGAAAAAAGCTGTAACCCAGGACGTAAATGGTGTAGAAGGGAAGAAATAATGTTTGTGTTGGTGTCTTCACAGTTAAGCGTAGATTATGACATTTTGTTACCTCTTAAAAGCGAGTGTTTCTTTGCAGTTAGTCGTGGTCATCAGTGAGGGAGGCGAAGGACGAAGTGAGGCCTTTGAATACGATTAGAATGTATAATGAGGTGACCCGAGAGGCTTTGCGGTCACTCGCGCGCTCAAATGGGGTATGGAATATCGGCAACGAGGGACTTGAGGACATCATTAAGTCCTATGACGGTTTAAATCCGTGTAAACACGAAGAAATGTGTGCACAGCTGCTCCTGGTAGGACGGGGAAGGTAGTGAAAAGAAAGTATTTCGGCCAAGATGATCGGAAAAGGTAGCTTATTCCGATGTGAATTTGAGTCCTACGAGTGAAGCAGGGGCCCTCGTTGGCGATGTCGTCTTGGACCGACGGGAATGAAATTTGCTCGGGCTGTAGACCAGCCGTGGGTAGGCGGCGAGTGATTGGCTTGTTGGTGGCCAAGACTTAGTTGTATTTGTGGTTGTTGGTGAGGGGGTATTCCATGCCGGTTTTCATTCCTGTTGGGTACCCTGTGCTTGTTATTTTTGCTGTGGTCAGTGGAGTCCTGGTGGCGAAGAAGGGAGGGGTGGTCGTATCTATATTGCAGTGGTCGTGTATCTCCGTAGTAGTTTGTTTTTTTTCGAAGCAATTTTTTTTTTTTTTTTTTTTTTTAACAGCTTTATTGACCATATTAACATCATAAGTTATATAATAATATCAGAAAAGAAAAGAGAGAGAAAAAAAAAAAATGGTCAAAAGGGTGTGTGCGAAACAGGACATATACCGTCCCATGCTACTGGCACAACCCGCAATCAAAAGAGAAATAATAAAATTTATAAGAAAAAAAAGAAAAACAGCTAAAATGACTATCAAATCTTAATGTCTTAATTAGTGTTCTATTGGTGCCAATGGCAGCCACAGTTTCGGCTTAGAGTCCAAGTACATGATTTTTCTACATCAAAGACTGTGGTAAGTTGGTTTTTATAAAGACAGGTGACAAAGTTCTTGAAGGATTTCACACTTATCAAATTTTCCAGTTTAGCTAATTTGCAGATTATATTCCATAGTTTTATGCTGCATTTGAAAAAAGAGGCTTGAAAAGTAGCGGTTTTACACGGAGGTATTTCTAAGTATTTGATTCCATGAGTTGATAGATTTGAGTAAAGAGCAATAAAGAGCTCGCGAGCTTGCTCGTGCACTCCACTACCACACCAAATCATTAATTGTACTGGAAACCCGTTCTTTGTAGCCTCAATTGAGCAGCCTTTTCAGTCAATATGTATGTAATAAATCGTGTAAGTCCTTCGTGGGTGAATATCCAATAATACAATATTGTAACCCAAGGATGAATTTTCGCACGCTGTCATTGGTTTAAATGGGTCACCTGCAGGACGGGTATCAGGTGATATCCCCCATCCGAAGTGATATTAGTCCAGTAGAAGGGAAAAACGTTACAAAATAAAAGAAAAAAAAATGGAAAACAAAGAACCTCGGTTTTTACAATCAAGTGAGAGTAACATACAAATACTGTTTTGAGAAAGCTACGCCAGGAAACACGAAAAAATCCACGAAGTATACTGTAAAGGTCTTTAATGGTAGATATCCTTGCTTTTATCAAATTGTTTTTATGAACTACGAAAACCAACAAACAATTCGACAACTGATGTGTCACAATAGAATATTCAATGTATAACACCTTTCATAAATAATTGTTTTTATATCAAGGATGACGACCAGAGACAATTAGTTTTTGATAACTCTAGAGAAGACGGATCAATGCAGTTTCCCAAAACCATTCCTAAAAGTCGATGGGTTAAAAAATAGACAAACCCCTTCTGGCTTACTGTAATATCTTCTGAATATTGGGTTTTGGCTGAAAAAGGTGCTTTTTGGTCCAAAAAACTGAAAAAAACGGCCATTTTGGGCCTCAAAACGTGGTTTTTCGCTGACGGCATGGCTGATTGGCGGAAACCCCCGCTTTTTGCGCATGAACACACCTCACGTGATGAAAACGAAACTTTTTGGCGAGAAAAAAACAGGGTGTGGCTGAAGACAAAAATTTTTGGCCCAAAAAACCGAAAAAACGTGGTTTTTCGCTGACGGCAAGGCTGATTGGCGGAAACCCCCGCTTTTTGCGCATGAACACACCTCACGTGATGAAAACGAAACTTTTTGGCGGGAAAAAAACAGGGTGTGGCTGAAGACAAAAATTTTTGGCCCAAAAAACCGAAAAAACGTGGTTTTTCGCTGACGGCAAGGCTGATTGGCGGAAACCCCCGCTTTTTGCGCATGAACACACCTCACGTGATGAAAACGAAACTTTTTGGCGGGAAAAAAACAGGGTGTGGCTGAAGACAAAAATTTTTGGCCCAAAAAACCGAAAAAACGTGGTTTTTCGCTGACGGCATGGCTGATTGGCGGAAACCCCCGCTTTTTGCGCATGAACACACCTCACGTGATGAAAACGAAACTTTTTGGCGAGAAAAAAACAGGGTGTGGCTGAAGACAAAAATTTTTGGCCCAAAAAACCGAAAAAACGTGGTTTTTCGCTGACGGCAAGGCTGATTGGCGGAAACCCCCGCTTTTTGCGCATGAACACACCTCACGTGATGAAAACGAAACTTTTTGGCGGGAAAAAAACAGGGTGTGGCTGAAGACAAAAATTTTTGGCCCAAAAAACCGAAAAAACGTGGTTTTTCGCTGACGGCATGGCTGATTGGCGGAAACCCCCGCTTTTTGCGCATGAACACACCTCACGTGATGAAAACGAAACTTTTTGGCGAGAAAAAAACAGGGTGTGGCTGAAGACAAAAATTTTTGGCCCAAAAAACCGAAAAAACGTGGTTTTTCGCTGACGGCAAGGCTGATTGGCGGAAACCCCCGCTTTTTGCGCATGAACACACCTCACGTGATGAAAACGAAACTTTTTGGCGGGAAAAAAACAGGGTGTGGCTGAAGACAAAAATTTTTGGCCCAAAAAACCGAAAAAAACGTGGTTTTTCGCTGACGGCATGGCTGATTGGCGGAAACCCCCGCTTTTTGCGCATGAACACACCTCACGTGATGAAAACGAAACTTTTTGGCGAGAAAAAAACAGGGTGTGGCTGAAGACAAAAATTTTTGGCCCAAAAAACCGAAAAAACGTGGTTTTTCGCTGACGGCAAGGCTGATTGGCGGAAACCCCCGCTTTTTGCGCATGAACACACCTCACGTGATGAAAACGAAACTTTTTGGCGGGAAAAAAACAGGGTGTGGCTGAAGACAAAAATTTTTGGCCCAAAAAAACCGAAAAAACGTGGTTTTTCGCTGACGGCATGGCTGATTGGCGGAAACCCCCGCTTTTTGCGCATGAACACACCTCACGTGATGAAAACGAAACTTTTTGGCGAGAAAAAAACAGGGTGTGGCTGAAGACAAAAATTTTTGGCCCAAAAAACCGAAAAAACGTGGTTTTTCGCTGACGGCAAGGCTGATTGGCGGAAACCCCCGCTTTTTGCGCATGAACACACCTCACGTGATGAAAACGAAACTTTTTGGCGGGAAAAAAACAGGGTGTGGCTGAAGACAAAAATTTTTGGCCCAAAAAACCGAAAAAACGTGGTTTTTCGCTGACGGCATGGCTGATTGGCGGAAACCCCCGCTTTTTGCGCATGAACACACCTCACGTGATGAAAACGAAACTTTTTGGCGAGAAAAAAACAGGGTGTGGCTGAAGACAAAAATTTTTGGCCCAAAAAACCGAAAAAACGTGGTTTTTCGCTGACGGCAAGGCTGATTGGCGGAAACCCCCGCTTTTTGCGCATGAACACACCTCACGTGATGAAAACGAAACTTTTTGGCGGGAAAAAAACAGGGTGTGGCTGAAGACAAAAATTTTTGGCCCAAAAAACCGAAAAAACGTGGTTTTTCGCTGACGGCATGGCTGATTGGCGGAAACCCCCGCTTTTTGCGCATGAACACACCTCACGTGATGAAAACGAAACTTTTTGGCGAGAAAAAAACAGGGTGTGGCTGAAGACAAAAATTTTTGGCCCAAAAAACCGAAAAAAACGTGGTTTTTCGCTGACGGCAAGGCTGATTGGCGGAAACCCCCGCTTTTTGCGCATGAACACACCTCACGTGATGAAAACGAAACTTTTTGGCGGGAAAAAAACAGGGTGTGGCTGAAGACAAAAATTTTTGGCCCAAAAAACCGAAAAAACGTGGTTTTTCGCTGACGGCAAGGCTGATTGGCGGAAACCCCCGCTTTTTGCGCATGAACACACCTCACGTGATGAAAACGAAACTTTTTGGCGGGAAAAAAACAGGGTGTGGCTGAAGACAAAAATTTTTGGCCCAAAAAACCGAAAAAACGTGGTTTTTCGCTGACGGCATGGCTGATTGGCGGAAACCCCCGCTTTTTGCGCATGAACACACCTCACGTGATGAAAACGAAACTTTTTGGCGAGAAAAAAACAGGGTGTGGCTGAAGACAAAAATTTTTGGCCCAAAAAAACCGAAAAAACGTGGTTTTTCGCTGACGGCAAGGCTGATTGGCGGAAACCCCCGCTTTTTGCGCATGAACACACCTCACGTGATGAAAACGAAACTTTTTGGCGGGAAAAAAACAGGGTGTGGCTGAAGACAAAAATTTTTGGCCCAAAAAAACCGAAAAAACGTGGTTTTTCGCTGACGGCATGGCTGATTGGCGGAAACCCCCGCTTTTTGCGCATGAACACACCTCACGTGATGAAAACGAAACTTTTTGGCGAGGAAAAAAACAGGGTGTGGCTGAAGACAAAAATTTTTGGCCCAAAAAACCGAAAAAAACGTGGTTTTTCGCTGACGGCAAGGCTGATTGGCGGAAACCCCCGCTTTTTGCGCATGAACACACCTCACGTGATGAAAACGAAACTTTTTGGCGGGAAAAAAACAGGGTGTGGCTGAAGACAAAAATTTTTGGCCCAAAAAACCGAAAAAAACGTGGTTTTTCGCTGACGGCATGGCTGATTGGCGGAAACCCCCGCTTTTTGCGCATGAACACACCTCACGTGATGAAAACGAAACTTTTTGGCGAGAAAAAAACAGGGTGTGGCTGAAGACAAAAAATTTTTGGCCCAAAAAACCGAAAAAACGTGGTTTTTCGCTGACGGCAAGGCTGATTGGCGGAAACCCCCCGCTTTTTGCGCATGAACACACCTCACGTGATGAAAACGAAACTTTTTGGCGGGAAAAAAACAGGGTGTGGCTGAAGACAAAAATTTTTGGCCCAAAAAACCGAAAAAACGTGGTTTTTCGCTGACGGCATGGCTGATTGGCGGAAACCCCCGCTTTTTGCGCATGAACACACCTCACGTGATGAAAACGAAACTTTTTGGCGAGAAAAAAACAGGGTGTGGCTGAAGACAAAAATTTTTGGCCCAAAAAACCGAAAAAACGTGGTTTTTCGCTGACGGCAAGGCTGATTGGCGGAAACCCCCGCTTTTTGCGCATGAACACACCTCACGTGATGAAAACGAAACTTTTTGGCGGGAAAAAAACAGGGTGTGGCTGAAGACAAAAATTTTTGGCCCAAAAAACCGAAAAAAACGTGGTTTTTCGCTGACGGCAAGGCTGATTGGCGGAAACCCCCGCTTTTTGCGCATGAACACACCTCACGTGATGAAAACGAAACTTTTTGGCGGGAAAAAAACAGGGTGTGGCTGAAGACAAAAATTTTTGGCCCAAAAAACCGAAAAAACGTGGTTTTTCGCTGACGGCATGGCTGATTGGCGGAAACCCCCGCTTTTTGCGCATGAACACACCTCACGTGATGAAAACGAAACTTTTTGGCGAGAAAAAAACAGGGTGTGGCTGAAGACAAAAATTTTTGGCCCAAAAAACCGAAAAAACGTGGTTTTTTCGCTGACGGCAAGGCTGATTGGCGGAAACCCCCGCTTTTTGCGCATGAACACACCTCACGTGATGAAAACGAAACTTTTTGGCGGGAAAAAAACAGGGTGTGGCTGAAGACAAAAATTTTTGGCCCAAAAAACCGAAAAAACGTGGTTTTTCGCTGACGGCATGGCTGATTGGCGGAAACCCCCGCTTTTTGCGCATGAACACACCTCACGTGATGAAAACGAAACTTTTTGGCGAGAAAAAAAACAGGGTGTGGCTGAAGACAAAAATTTTTGGCCCAAAAAACCGAAAAAAACGTGGTTTT